>JAPDOI010000009.1:0-1200000 GCA_029168955.1 Aplectana chamaeleonis
AAGCGAATTCTCGTCTATGAGGAGAAGTTTGATTTAATCATGCATCGAAGAATCTTGAACTTGTAGATGAGAATAGGTCGGTAGCCGCTAAGAATGCCCAGCTACTTCAGGATAATGCCGTATTACAAGCTGAGATTGCTACTCTCAAGTCTGGGCTTTCCACAACTTAACTGTGCGCTCATCTTCTCCTATTAGGCCTACTTATAACTGTGATTTCACGTTTGAGGAACGTGAGAGGAAGCGGTCAGTAGTGATCTCTGGTATTGATGAATCTTCCGATTTCAAATCATCGGTTAAGGGTATTAAATGATGAGAATTGTATTGCCTGAGATATTAGATCATTTGGAGGTTGAGTGCAGGCCCACATCCATTTGTATCGGATACTGGGTAAGCCGAATTCTGGTAGGTCACACGCTTGATTAAGTTATTGGTCTTGCCTACAACGTTTCACGCTAATCATAGTCTGTCGTCAGACCCACTGGCTCGACAGATCCTTCTCCTCCAGGGGGTCTTTATAAGGCCCTCTCTTTCAAAGGAGGAGAGGGACAGAGGTCAGGGCCCAACGGCAGCGTCCCAAACTCCTAGTTCCGAGAATATCGTTTGCTCCTGTCAGATATGTAAATCATGCCAGCAACTCTGAACATTGTAACTGATCCTCCTGCATCTTCCCTGGGTGACCCAGCCCCTACGAGCTCGGGAAACTGCTAAACTCTCCCCGGATAAATTTGTGCCGCCTCACATGTACATTGCCACTAACATTCGCTCACTAGTAAAGAAGGTTGACGCGGTAGAAATTTAACTTGCTTCAAAAATTCGACTTACGGACATTTAATCTCTTTAACTGAAACATGATTGAACGGTGGGAGTTCAAGGGTCGGTTTCTCTACTGGGTGACTGGTGCTCGCATTACGAAGTTTTGAGGTCGGACCGTCTTCGCAAAAAGAGGTGGAGGAGTTCTTTTTTCTGGCGTAAGGAAACTTTTTTGCTCCAGTTCTTTGTGTTCCAGGATTCGGTCCCTGATGGCATAGCAAGTAAATCCTTTGCACGGATTTGGAAATTGACTTGAAACCCATACGGTTTCTGGTTGTGTACAGGACACTGGATATCTTGGCCACTTCGAATTTGGCATCTGGCGAGCGAACTGTTCAGTACCATCGGCGACCCTCTACTTCTTGTAGCTGGCCTTCTATCATCACAGGCGATTTTAACCTCCCGGCGGATATCAATTGGAATGAACCATGCTGCTTTTGCCAATGTGAGTTCCATCTCAAGAAGGATTTTTAACTGTGTGCTCGGAGTCATAGCCTTGAGCAATTTGTTAGGGCGATCGACCCGTGGTGGCCTCAAGTGTTCTTGACCTAGTTCTGTGTAATGATAATTGTATGGTCCAATTCCCAGTAAGCATGTTCTCCCTACCGTTGGGGTCCAGTGATCACTTCTATCGTTCATTTTGCACTTAACCTTCCGAGGTGTATATGCTCCCGTTCGTATCATAGAAGGAATTTTAGGAGAAAGTAAATCTCGATGCTATTCGCAATCATTTACTTCCATGTAGACTGGTTCGGTTCCTTGGGCAACTGTTGTCAGTGTGGACGAGATAGTACGAGCTTTTTTCTTTCTATCATCCATCATTGCATTGATACTTTCGTTCCCCTTGAACCGTGTTACCGTAGTGAAACGAAGACTCCCACTCCCATTTAACCAACCTTGAGCGGTTGAGATCTGAGGCGTGGCATTTGGCTAAAACTCAGGACTGTGCTGAGTTCTGGGAACGATTCAAAAAGTTAGTGAACCTTTGCTAATAAATTGAAGAAGTATAATAACCATACTGAGAAAAAAAGCTGTAGAGTCAAGTGATAAACATTCCTTCTTCAGATTTATCAACTCTAAACTGCAGGAAAAACCAGGTGTTGGGGTTCTCAAAAACCCAAATGGGGCATTGGTGAGGAATGCTAGTGATAGAGCTGAGTTGTTGGCGGACGTATTTCAAAAGTCGTTTTCTGACGTCTTTCTATGGACAGTCTACCTGTCTCCAATTCTTTCGCTGTTATGGCTGATTCATGTTGGTTTTACAAAGATGAAATTATCAAGGAACTTCTTGCCTGGCCCTCATCCAACTCTATCACTCCTGACGCCATACCACTCAGCTTTGTCAAGCAGATCGCTCTTGATATTGCAGGTCCCTGGAGTTCATTTTCAATCTGAGCTTCATGTCTGGTGAAGTCCCCATCAAATGGAGGAGGCAATCATTTGTTACCCCCATTCCAAAAAGCCCCCTTTCACAGACCCTGCTAATTTCAGGCCAATCAGTATAACATCTATTTTCTCACGGCTGTTCGAAAAAATTCTGAAGAAGAGAATCGTTTGTCACTTGGAAGCAAATCAGGTTATCTCTCCCTTCCAACATGGTTTCCAGGAGGGAAGTCCACTGTGACGGCAACTATAGAAGCACTAAACAAGTGGACGGCTTTCCTAGATGTTGGGAAGAGTGTTGATGTTGTCTATTTTGATTTTGCTAAGGCTTTTGATAAGGTTCCTCATGACAAATTATTGCAAAAACTCTCAATGGTTGGTATCCATCCGCGAATAGTTTCATGGATACGTTCGTTCCTAACTGACAGGACGTTCTCGGTCTGTGTTGACTCTTCTCACTCAACTCCAAGGCCAGTCCTGAGTGGTGTACCACAAGGCGGGGTATTGTCGCCCATACTTTTCAACATATACACTCACGAAATCGCCGGTCTTGTCACTTCCTGTGGCACCGGTTTCAGTGCATTTGCGGATGATATCAAGATCTATCGGGACGTTTCCCAACCGTAGAACTGTATCTTGCTACAACAGTCTGTTGACATTATTAGTACTTGGTCTCGCGATTGGAATCTCCCGTTGGCATAAGAAAAAACGAAGGTTCTCACTTGGGTAATAGCAATGCCAACAGTAAATATACTGTCAGTGGCTGTCAGATCCAAGAAGTTGACCAAATAACTGATTTAGGTTTCACTATTACTAAAAGTCTGAGGTTTTGATAAGCACTGTGAATCTATCTCGAATAAAGCAACTTTTGCTATGAATAATATTTTCAGGGGTTTGTCAACTTGCAATCCCTCTGTGCTTATCAGAGCTTACACCATGTATGTAAGGCCTCTACTCGAGTACGGTACCCCGGTATTCAACCCCGCCAAACTCAAGAACATTAATAGATTGGAAAAAAGATACAGAACAATTTTACTAGAAGAGTTCTTATCAGACAGCATGGCTTCATTTATGGACAATTGCCCTCCGCTGCTGACAGAAATGCACTCTTTGGCCTAGAGCCTTTGGCTCTCAGAAGGAAAAAGAACGATTTGTTTCTATTCCATCATATCCTTTTCAATGGCAAGTTTGGTCTTAGGCGCTGGGATTTCGTGAGAACGAGGGATTCGGTAACCCGGGGGGTCCGATTAAATTCCACAGTACCGTGTCAAATCTTGAGTGTCGGCGCTGCTTTTTCACTAATAGAATTGTTCCGGTATTCGAAGATCTCAGTAGGAACGATACTATTCCTATAAACTTCGGCGCCTATAAGAACTTAGTGCACATGAAACTGGCTTCCGGGGAGCGGCGGAGTGACCCTCTTCTTCTTCTTCTGCAGCCTCAAAGTGGTTTTTGTCATAGGTTGAGGAACTGGGCGGCCTTCACAGGATTCGTCCAAAGGCCCATTGTTGTTAAGGAGGTAGGTCTCTTCGGGCACATGAACAAGTGCGTCGTGTCGTGTCCGGGAGCACCACAGTCCGGGCATGCGTCTGGTCGGCTGCTGTCGATCTTGTTGACGTAAGACATGAGCAGAATAGAGTGACCACAGCGCAGCGATGCAAGAGCACATCTGGCTCGTCTGCCGAGTTGAGACTCGGACTCGCAAACCCGAGGCGGCACCGTTCCAAAGATAGGGTTCACAGCCGCCTTTGCTAGATATCCTCGAACAAACTGGGTGTGCTCCTCACGCAGAAGACGAAGCCTTTCCATGTTGGAGTCGGCCCATCTCTGTACATCAACTTTACGAGGAGCATCGGCGAACGGCGTCCTAATCGACCTCTCTCTTATGGGCTTCATGATTCTCTTTGACGGATGATTCGGCTGCCTCAGAACATTAATATACATCTGCTGTGCCTGGATTTCACAATGCTCCTTGACCGGCAATATGCAGGCCTCCGCGTGAAGATGCTCCACCGGGGAGCTCCTTGCACAACCGGTAGCAATTCTAAGCGCAGCATTCTGTACACGCTGAAGCTTATTCCAGGAGCTGTCAGACATCAGGTGCTGCCACACTGGTGCCGCATATTCCAGAGCCGGCTGAAGTATTGCTCTGTAGGTTCTCAATATAGTCTCTCGACTGCTTCCCCATGATGTTCCTCCATGAGCTCTCAAGATATTAAGCCTAGCCTTGACGACTGTTTGTTTCTGTTCCGCGTTTTTGTGGAACTTCAGTGAGGGATCAAGAATAAGGCCAAGCAGCTTGGGGAATTTTGCTGCTGGCAACAGGTCACCATCCCATTTGACATCTGGATGGGCACTGTGTTCCTTGGTGTTCGTTGTGAACACTGAAACAGAGGATTTTGCGGCAGAGACTGTGAGCATCATTTTATCGAGGAAGAGCTTCAACTCGACGAGATAGGCGCTGATCTTGTTAGCGGCTACTTGCAGGTCACGGTCCTGATACATGATGGTGATGTCGTCGGCGTACAAAACAATCTTTATATCCTGTGGTGGCTCGGGAAGATCCTCAAGATACAGGCTGAATAGGGCAGGAGACAACACTCCGCCTTGCGGAACACCGGCTGCTATTGGAATGCTATCAGATACGTGATTCTGGAATTGAACCTTAGCCCGGCGGCCTTTAGTAAACGCTGCAATCCATCGCTTCTGCCAGGATGGCAGCGAGGACTTAAGAGTGACCCTCCGTGGTGCTGGGTTGCTCGTTTCCCTGTGCTATTCTTCGGACTGATCCATCGTTGTTCTCGTTTCATTGATTTACAGTATCTTTGCTCTGAATATTCTGTTTGAGGTTGATAGTTTGTTTTCCTGTTTTCTCTTTTTTTTTCTCCACACGAGTGTAAACTTGTGTAAATAAATAAATATATATATAAGAAATTGGCTGCACACTCTTAAGCGGTTGTCTGGCAAGAAATTGGCAGCAGAGCGCAACATGCTTGAGTTCCCTTCCAGGAATTCGAGTCCGGATTTAAGGCTGCATGTCGACTTGGAAAACACTATGCTTCAGCGACGTCCCGCCGTGATCGTTCCAATAGGCTCACTCTCCGGTCTTCAAGGAAGCTCAGCCGACAAGATGTACCTGCCATAACTGCTTCTGAGATGTCTTCCCTCATCAAGTCCATGAAGAACTCGCGAGCCGAGGGACCCGATGGTGTGTCAGCCGTCCATCTCAAGCACTTGCCGGAAGAGTTCCTTGAATTACTTTGTGACCTAGTCTTCTCGTCATTCAGCACAGGTGTCATTCCCGCTAGATGGAAGCAAGCAATCATTCTCCCGATCCTCAAGCCTGGCAAACCAGAAGATCAAGCAACTTCGCATAGACCCATCTCCCTTTTGTCCCCTATTGCTAAGTTAGCGGAGAAATTCATCAACCCGCACCACCAAGAAGCTTTACGTCATAACGTGCATCAACATGGCTTCAAGAAGGCCCACTCTACCATCACGGCACACGTCCATCACAGAACACATAATTGCTGGCTTCAACATGAAACCTCCAGCTGGTAGAAGTATAGTCGTGGCAGTTGACTTAACTGCTGCCTTCGATAATGTCAGTATCCCGCTGCTGTCCAAATCGATCCTGGACTCTACTATTCCCGACTGGTGCAAAAGATGGACCGATAACTTTGTCAAAAATCGTTCCATTCGTGTGAAATTTGATGGACACTTGTCGAAGTCTGTGCCCCTGAAGGCAGGCGTCCCACAAGGAGGAGTTTTATCTCCCAGCCTGTTTTCTTTGTATCTGTCTGATGTGCCGAAGCCGTCGTCAAACATCCACTTATGTCTATATGCGGATGACATCACTATTATTTGTACTGACCCTGTCATCGATCGAGCCACTGCTGAGATGAATAAATACCTCGTCAGTCTGGCCAAGTTCCTTGAATCGAAGCAGCTAAAGGTCTCACCAACCAAGTCCAGCGTTACTTTGTGCACCACAGCGACTGCCGAACACAAGCTGCATCCCAAGGTTCTTTGGGAAGGAAATATGCTGCCCTTATCAAAACACCCTCGTCTACTTGGTGTATTCCTGGACCCGTCACTGCGTTTTCACAAAAACACACGTATTCGAGCTGCTGCTGCCAACACACGTAACAACATTCTACGTTCGCTAGCAGGCACTACATGGGGCAGCTCTAAGGAAATTTCGCGAACAACCTACAGGGCTATGGTACAGCCGGTGCTAGAATATGGAGCCCCAAAATGATCAAGACACCCGTCGGAAGCCTCTTGGAGCAAGCTTCAGCGTGCACAGAACACTGCTCTACGCGTGATCACTGGATGCCCTAGATCCACACCGGTATCTCATCTGCATCAAGAGTGTTCGCTGCTGCCTGTAGAGCAGCATTGTCAACTCCAGTCGAAACAGTTCCATATTGGCATTGTAAGGAATTCCACACACCCTAATTTCCCATTACTGTCATCTGGTCCCCATTTCCGACATATTCGCTCGCCACTTCATGCTGCAGTCTCTGTCTTGGATCTTCAACGTTGGGCGACGTCGGAGCTCAATCGCGTCAGACTACTGCAAATGGAGCATACCCGATTCGTCAGAGAATACCTTTCCAGTGCTCCCTTAAATCCAATTCTTGGTGACGTGCCCCCACTGATCGATGACAGCGAAACGGACCTACCCAGACGTACACGCGTCATCCTGGCAGGTCTACGATGTGGACACTCCTCACACCTCAAGGCCTTCGTCCATAAGATCGACTCGTCGATCCCCGACGAATGTCCTGACTGCCACAACCCAGGGCACGATTCATTTCATTTATTTTCATGTCCTGCAAGGCCGACTTCTCTAACAGTTATGGATATGTGGACGAACCCGTGCGATGTGGCTGCCTTTTTACACCTATGAGGAGAAGCTCTATGTGGCCGATAAGAAGATAAGAAGAAGACTAAATCAAAACCGAAACCATAAATTTGGCTGCAACATGGAGGATACCTATCGTATCAGTTACAGAACCTACGAATGGGCCTCATACTCGCGTTTAGCACCCACAGATTACCCCCGAAGATGGTGATTGGGGAAAAATCTCAAACTTCTGGAGTGGGATATTAAAACGCTTTGCTGCAAGAAAAAACTGAAAAACTAAGTAGGAAACTTACAACGAAGTCAGGATCGGTCTCCCACTCGTCGTCCTCCGTAGGTTTCGGTGGTATCGGAGGCTTGGCCCCTATTGTTGCCCGCCACATCGACATCTGTCGGTTCTGCAACATGGAATATATACCTAAAAAGTATAGGCACGCGCGGAAAACAGTACTTAATGCAATGGGGGGTCGTACGATTTGAACGAATTTTATCACAAATTAGACCTTTTTGCAGCTTTTTATTTCCCGAAAGCTTGAGGAAATCTCTTTGTCTCGGGAAGGGTAACGCAAAAAATTTAAAAATTTTTCGAAATACTTGGTCAACAGGGAGGAGGGTTGTAGCTCGGCCGAAATTTGGCGCTACGGCCCGCTCAACATTGATCCTCTTCTCGAATCGCCCAGTAAAGAGACCCATGGTGGAGTACAGTTACGGAGCTTCGGGAGGGCCGCATTTTTTGCGACGGGGTTGACTGCGGCGCGGTCGCGGCGCGCTTCAACTGGCGGATCGCCAGAGCACGGTTTCCGTCCTTACTTTCAGTCATAGCGGCGTACTTGTCAGTGAAAAGCAGTGCCGTATAGTGGCAATAACTGTATTGATGAAGATTCATGAAAATTTGGCACAGATTACGTCACAATCTCAATATGGCAGAACGAGAACTGAATGAAAGGGCTAATCAAAGTGGAATTCAAAGAGCGGTGGATACCGATTTGTTCCTTGCTTGCGTTAAGTGTCCTGCTAGTCGTGAGCGTAATGTAAGCAAGCAAAAAGTCAAATACACTTCAAAAATAACGAAATAGTCGGGCTTGAGCTAAAAGGCAACCGACTATAAGAACTTTTTATTCGGGAAAATCTACGATCCCAACGGTATTCTATTGAAATGTTTCACATTCCTAACATGTAAAATGCTTCGAATTAAATTTTCTACTTTGCTCGGGGAATTTTCGCAAGCGATTTGAAAAAAAAACCTCGACTAAGTTATATTCCTGTGGTTTGTACAACGAATTTCTCATAATTTTCTGTAACCTCGTTCTTCTAGAAACACATACTTTTTTCCGCTTCAAAAATGCACTATCCCCCATGAAAAAAATTTCGAAATTTTCTACCACCCCCGTTAGCAAGCTATCCAGTCCTGCTCGATCCTGTTGATAGGAGCTTTTTGTAGTTGTAAGGATATTGCGGTATAGATGCAGAACGTTTCTAAATTTTTTCCATAGCTTTCAGTCACGGAGTGGGCGAAATTTTTATATAACCGCCGAATATTCTTCGGGAACGTTTTGGACTCTCGATGGCAGCTCCCCATTAAAAAGGCTTTAATCTAATCCAACAATAGGTGGTCTGATGAGGTTTATATTTACTACACACTTCGTTTACTAGTTAGTTTAACCATTTCCCCGAAAGTGACGTTTGGATCCAGTAGACGGGTACTGTGCAGTAAACAGCTCCACTGCATACATGGGCAAGAGTACTATAGGCGTTGTGAGACGTCTTCAGTTGCACCTATGAGGTATCTGCACTCGATCTCTACGGAAGCACTTAAAAAATCTATCTCTGATTTGTTAGATATATTGGCAACATCCGGTTCGAGAGCAGATTTAGAACCCGCGAGGAAAACCTTTGGCCCGTTTCATTGTGATCGTTGGCAGACACCCTTGAAACTAGCGAAACCAATAGATGTTTCATTTATGACAGCTTTGTACAAATTGTTGATGCTTTAAAAGGGATATATGCTATTATTCCTTCACGACTCTTCCTCTTACTATGAGGAACGTGGGTGAAAACCGTGCTCTGGCGATGCGCCAGTAGGGGCGCGCCGCGACCGCGCCGCAGTCGACCCCGTCGCAAAAAATGCGGCCCTTCGGGAGTTAAAAATATTTTGGCATTGGGGCGCGTTTTCTTACCCGCACCATTTTCTCGATCATTACCGCGCCGTTTCTATCGATTAGAAGATGGACGACAGAAGCATCGCAATCTTCAGAATATGCATGCTCGTGTTAAGGGAAAGATCAATTCAGAGGTAATAGGTCTACTGGACGGCAAAGGCAATTGATTTTGCCAAATGTGAATTGTCTGTGAAAATGCCGTGAGGAAAACGAATAAGTCGGAGTTCGTGAGAGGCCGCGATTTTCTTAGCTCTTAAACTTGGAAAAAGTAACTCAAATTGGAAATTTTACTTTGTGTGTACGATACACTTCTTAGGGCCCAAAACTCTCCTGATTTTGGAAGGGGAGGGAAACCCTGGGTTGGTGCAAAGCTTGTTGGGTGTGAAAATGATGGCGCAGACGAGTTCCGCGACTTGGAAGAAAAAATTTCGCACCCACGTCAAAATTTGGTCCACGCGAAGTTTCAACCCCTTGGAGAAATTCGGAAAACGTTTGGCACACGTATCAAATTTTGTAAAAAATCCCAATAGTGGAAAACCTTGATGTGGATGCGAATATATACGTTTATTTAGGCCAAATGCAAGAATAAGTAGGCCCAAGCATTTCTCGGAAGCTTCTACTTACCTCATTTTGTTGTATACGTATGCGTTAACGAAATTGGCTTTTGAGTGTCTTATGTACAGTCGCGCTTGCGATGAGGGTATTAGGTTTCCCGATTTCGGGCCAGGGGATGGAACCCCGGAGTGAAAGAAATTTAGCATCCGAGAATTTCGCCTACCCGGAGCTTCAATCCTCAGCACAAAATCGAAGTGTTCTTCACTTCAAAGATTTACCATTCACACAAAAACATTAATTATGTACGTGCAGATCGCGGCTGGCATAGCGCTATAGCAAAACCTGCTGCGCCGATTTTAAAGGGACGGGAGGAAAAAGCGCTCCAGCGCCAAAATATCTTTCGCTCCCGAAGCTCCGTAACTGTACTCCCCATGGTGCTGGGGGGCAATGAATCTTTAGGGAGATTTCTGGGTAAATTCATGAAAGGTTCCTCAGGCTTTCGGGAATTTTGCGATCTCATCCTGCTTTTCATGATTTTAGTGGCCGGAATGGTAGCAAATCTCCTTTCTAAACATTCAGTATGGTGGGAGTCTCCGCGAAAGGGAAATTTGACGTAAGGCCTGTTTCCTATAAAATTTGCCTAGGGGGCTCCAGTCCCCCAGGCCTTCCTTCCTTTCTGGGTCATCTCGGCAATATCAAGCCTTTTCTTTGCCCTTTGACCACCTTTAATCGGCCGACCACCTAACCCCCACGCGTCTCGCATACAGCGCGGGTTTGCACTAATCCTTCAACATGTACTCTCGTGTTGGTCGTTTGACGGTTGTTGGTCTGCGTCCGGGAAAATCGACATAGCCGTCTCGCTAGGGGAGCTACCGGTCTGCGTCTCTCATCCCGCTCACTCCAAGGTGCGCTCACCGGACACGACAACTAGAAGTCGGCGTCCGAGTACCACCGACTGTCTGCGTATGAGAACTATGAACTACCGCAATCTTTCAAAAACGATCAACCCTATATTCGCGTTCGGCACCCAAATAGCCCTCCCCTTACGTGTACGAGTTTTACGCAAAAAAAACTTTGCTCGCCTGCGGCCGGAAAATTTTGGGGCGCTGTTGGATGCGAGCGTGCGATTGCCAGCGAATGACACGTTTCGTCTAGAGAACGTTGACCCTTTAACATGACAAGATTTGATTTAATTTATTACACGGTAGAACCGTGTGATAGACAAACAACAAAACGAAACATCTAAACGGCAACTGAAAAAGGTTAAAGATAGAGGACAATAACAAAGCAAATCGATAAACTGACTACGAGGCGACACCGGCACCATGAAGGGATGAGATCTTACAAACATCGCTCCTGGGACAACAGATAACTCTCAAGCGCCTTTTTGAATTCAGTGAACTTCCCAACTACCAAGCCTGACCGAAGTAATTTGTTGAATTCAGACCCCGCCCTATTGACAAAAAAGTGCTGTCTTACATTCCGCCTGGCCCCAACGAGGCCCAATTTCACCGGCGCTCCCCTGGTGGTTGACGATCTCAGGTTGAACAGCCGACTAGCCTTGATACCAGCACTCCCATGAATGATTTTATACATCATTATCATATCAAACCTTCTTCTCCTGTGCTCTAGAGTGGTTAGGCCCAACTTGGCATTTCTGGTGACATGACACACGTTGCGATTAGTCTGAAACCACGATATCCTGAAGTAAACTCTACGTGTGAAAGTATTCTGGACTTTCTCCAGCGCATCGATGGATCCCTTTTTGTATGGATTGAATACTACCGTGCCATACTCCATAAGCGGACGTACGTATGTTTTATACACCTCAGTCAGGACATTTGCGTTAGTAGTTGAAAGTGCTCGAAACGCGCTGCGCATCATCCTGTTGGCCATGGACGCGACCTAGATCAGTGTTTTCGAGTCGAAACGCGTTATTGATGAATACCAGCCATTAATTTCACTGATTGATTGAATTTCTTCTATCATCCATGGGCCTATGCACTATGAAAAGAATCGCTGCCGCTGATACATCGCTGCAGCAGCGGGTGCAAAATCGCTGCGATGAAAAACAGCAGCGATGCAGTCAAAACTAGGCTTATGGTTTGTGTCTTATCTCCAGGTAGCCGCGTTGGAATTCTTATCATGCTATCTTATGGAGCGGTGGTCTCTCCATTTCTACGATTGTTTTGTATCAGAAACAACCGCTCGACTTATATGATGAAGCTTTCATAGCAGCGGCACGGCTACCACTCAACCAGTGATAGACGATACACATCTTTCCAAGCTACTTAACAATACCTTATAGTAAAGGGAACGGGAGATAGCAATTTATGAACGACAAGGGAAAAGCGAAGAGGTAGAACTGATGAATGAATGAGTGAATCACTCTTTAGAGATATTTCGCCGGCGGACGCGCCGCAGTCGCGTAGCTGTCGTCATGATTAGAGCGCGCTGGCTGGCTCATTAATGCAGAAAGCGATGGCCACCGGAGGCCGGCTGGCGCAGCGCAAGCGACGCAAATCTTCGACGTGCGCGTCTGACACGATTGAAGCACGATTATACACTCGACCAAAATCCTGTACAGGCGAGAAAATGTGATATACAGGCGAAACGAGGTCTAGCTCTGCTTAATACACTACTGACGAGCCTCGGGAAGTGGAAATAGTGCGATATTTGGTATGAACTCAATATTTCACACTTCTGTAAGGTTAACAGGCGAAACTAGTCTCAGCTCTTCGTATTACAGAAGCACTGTACTCTCAAACCCTATAACCATTGTACTCATGTTTCATACGGCTGTCTTGAACGTGGTAATGAATCAAACCAAATCAAATCAACTGTCACTAACAAGGGAGGGTTGCTCACACAATATGGAGTTTCGGGATGCAACTTTAATATGGGGAGGGCAGTGCTCCGTCATTCCATACTCAGAATCGGCTGAATGCCACAGAAATTTACAGGAGATTTGCAAAAGTGGACATTTCCATGGCTTTGCTGATAGAAAAGGAGCACACGGATGACAATCTTTAGGGCGTTCAAAAATTGTCTTGGATTCAGCTTAAAACTTGTTTCTAGGGGTTGAGTTCGGGTGCTGATTACGAATCTGATTCCAATTTGTCAATGTTTGCGAATTCCACTTGATTTGGTCCGAACGAAGCTTCAAAATGGGGGAAATTTTGCTACCCAAAGGTGACTTCTGACGATTTCGAGAACGCTAAGTACGATAGAATCGCTTCAAAACTTGTACATAGTGGTTATTCGGGCTGCCTAACACGAATCTGCAACTCGTTTATCAATTTCGATAAATTACGGTAGGTTACGGTGGGTATACGGTAGCTCGGTCAAAGTCTCAGATTTGACTGAAAATTTCACTGTGGGTGTTATTTGAGACGCTGAACACGAATTGTAGATCCATTTTTTGATCTTCGATTCTATAAGGCCAGTTAAAAAAACATTATGACCACCGCATCCCACAGTAACCCCAAGTCTGGCGAGGAATAGACCCCAGATTCGGGTTCAGCGCCCTATATAACACACAGTTGAAAGTTTTGAGCCGAATCCGAATTTTTTTCTAAACGCCCTAAAAATTCCCTGATGTGTACCCTTACCTTTTTGTGAATGAAAATGCCATTTCTGAAATCCCCGCAGTCATTTAGGAAATTTCAAGCACGCGTCATTTATTTAAAGGCAGCATACACGCTCGCAAGCATAGTCGAGATAACAGCATAGATAGGTCCGCACGGCCCGTACTATGTCGTCAACGACGTTTGAAGCGCTGAAAACTGTCCAGGATGACAATATTTGAGCAATCTTGCCTTCCACGCCCGTATTTTCACACCCCTTCCAGTAACAGAATGAGAATCGATACTTGAGAAAACATGTGATAACTTAGAATGATAGCACTATGAAAAGGGAGTGCAGTAGAGAAAAACTCGATTTACCTCAATATTACATGTTTGTGCACTGATAAAATCCTCCATTTCAAGAGATCAGCCAAAGCAGAGCGGCATTCTCGAAAGTGGACGAGAGTCAATAGGTTTGCAGACATGTTATACTCAAGTAAACCAAGCTATTTCTCTCGTGCACTCCCATTTGATAGTGCTGTCACTCTCGATTATCACACGTTTTCACAAGTATCGATTCTCATTCTGTTACTCGAAGGGGTGTGAAAATACGGGCGTGGAAGGCGAGATTGCTCAAACATTGTCAAATATTGACATCCTGGACAGTTTTCAGTGCTTCAAACATCGTTGATGACATAGTACGGGCCGTGCGGACCTATCTATGCTGTTATCTCGACTATGCTTGCGAGCGTGTATGCTGCCTTTAAGGTCACAGACCTACAGCAACGACAACATGATTTTCCAAATCGCCACTGGAACGTGCCAAGCCTCCCTTGTAACAGAAAGTACGAAACCAATATCAACAGCTGTTGAAACGTACTCTTATGCTCCTCTTTTGTGCTCGATTTATCTTCTTGAGACGATTCCCAACTGTCAAATAGTAGAATGTGTGAAAGGCATTGAGCGAATAAGGAGTGTTGAATGTTTTCTAGTGAATTCATGCTATTTCTAGAGCAGTGAGGCTTAGCCTACCGTTGAAAACCTAGAAAATTACGGGTAATACCGAAGCTTTGAAGAGTAAGGGGCGCAGTTTACAAGGTTTCGCTCTGCAGAAATGTTTCTCAAATCCATCAATCAAATCGTCCGAGTTCCGCTAGGTTCTCCAAGTTTCATGTTGTCAGTAGCGTGATTTATTCCTAAGAAATCCGATCTCATATCTCGTTTTCTAAGGACGGACTGTGATGATGGAGAAGACTGATTAGACTTTCTGCTAAGTAGTAGGCTGAAATATTCCTCTGTAGTCCTAGGACTGATTAATGGAGGTTTTTCCTTGCATGAGTGGAATCACTTACTTGGGAATTGGAAAAAGATGTTCTCACCAAATCAGTTTAAAGGATGTTGATAATGGTCTGTTCTATACACCTTGAACTTCCCATATGCTGTTGAGATTGGTCTCTTGAGTTATCTTAGTGATGTTGCTTCTGTAATACGAAGAGCTGAGAATAGTTTCGCCTGTCAACCTTAAGAAGTGTGAAATTTAGTGTTCATACCACATATTGCCTTAATCCACTTCTCGAGGCTCGTCAGTACTGTATTAAGCAGAGCAAGGCCTCGTTTCGCCTGTATATCACATTCTCTCGCCTGTATAGGATTTTGGTCGAATGTATAATCGTGCTCCAATCGTGTCAGACGCGCGCGTCGCAGATTTGCGTCGCACGCGCTGAGCCAGCCGGTCTCCGGTGGTCAATCACTTTCATTGTATTCAGGGTACTGTACGAGGTGTGGGCCCGCCCGTTATGCTTAGACCCCCCCCCCTCCTGAATAAAACAAAGTGCCAATTCTACTCGGGCCTCGAGGAGCAGGCCTAATCCTCACAGACGCCTCGGTCATTGGGACTCACGCGTCAAAGAAAATGCTAGTTGTGTAGACACACACAACACGCACCTTTACGCGCAAATTGCTAAAATTGTCCCAACTCGTCACTTCTCGAATCTACGTTCTTCATAGTCCGAAATAGGATCTGAAACAGCTTTGCAGCCAGTTTGTCTGCAGAATGTCATTTCAGTTACAAAAATCAGTCATCTTGTTTATACCCTAGAGCAATACGGTTGAAATCGCTAATTTCGTGATGTTATACTGAATTCACATGTCATATATTCTTTACTGTGCTTATCTGGGCCAAATTCCGGTCCGCTTTTGCGTCTCGACACGCTTTGCGGCCGCACGCTCCCGAGTCAGAAGAGCTTCCAGCGCCGCAGCCGCCGATCTGGTGACTCTAGGTGGGTTTTGGAAACTGGAATCTAAGAAAAATTGGAGAAAATTGTATAAAAAAGCCACATCGAGTCGGCTTTGGTGCTGGAAACCCGACTGACTCGAGCGCGTGCGGCCGCAAAGCGTTTCGAGACGCAATTGCGGACCGGAATTCGGCCCAGATAAGCACAGTACATATGAAAATTTATACAATTAACGATGACGATTTTGGCAAATGTAGCCTTCAACGTTAACAAAGCTGAGAATCTCAAATGGTCGGGCAGCAGAGCGCCACACAAGGCGGGGTCATAGAAAATTGCTCAATTCCAAGATTGAAATGAAAAATTCACGTCTTTTTCGATTTACGCTAGGTTACGGTGGGTATACGGTAGCTCGGTCAAAGTCTCAGATTTGACTGAAAATTTCACTGTGGGTGTTATTTGAGACGTTTTCCGGACTTTTCACGACTTTGAATAAAAACATTTAATTCAAAAACAAACAAGACTCACCCAACAAAATAAGTTCCATCACATCCAAAGATCCTTCGCCGCCGATCGGGCAGATCAAGAACTCTGGCTGTTTCGAGTCGAGGTAATCTTCCAAGGCCATTTTCACTTCGTCATCATTAGTGAACTGTTTTCCATCCAGGAACAGCTGCATCGAGCGGAACAGATGGTAGTCGGAAGAAACAAGATCTGGGCTTTATGGAGGGTGAAGTAGAATTTCCCGGCCCAGGTCCAGCAGTTTCTGTTCGCCTTCTTCACGACAATGCTCGGCCACACGTATCTCGGATAACCCGACAGAAACTGCTGGACCTGGGATGGGAAGTTCTTCCTCACCCTCCATATAGCCCAGATCTTGCCCCTTCCGACTACCAACTTTTCCGCTCGATGCAGCACTTCCTGGATGGAAAACAGTTTACTAACGATGACGAAGTCGAAATGGCCTTAGAAGAATACTTCGATTCGAAACAGCCTGAGTTCTACGCGTCGGGAATTCATGATTTGCCAAATCGGTAGCGAAGGATCCTTGAATGTGATGGAAATTATTTTGTTGGGTGAGCCTTGTTTGTTTTTTAAATAAATGTTTTTTATTCAAAGTCGTGAAAAGTCCGGAAACTTTTCATAAGCCTAATATAATGAGGGATCGTCGCGAGGCATTTTTGAGTTTCTATAGTATTGTGATACTTAATTTTTGTGCGAAATACAATCTTTTCTATAACTGAAGGAAAAATGGGGAAGTTTGGGGTCACACCAAAAGATCCATTGTTTTCGTCGTAAGAGAGAAAACATAGAAGCACCCCCTCCCCATATTCAAAACCCCGATTCAACATATGATACTCCTATTTCCAAAGTGTTGTTATATGTACTTATGCGTCGCCCCTTAGCTCACCTAAAAGTTCATAATTCTTTCGATTATCTGTTGTTACCACAATCTAGAGTTTCCACTTGATCAATCCCACGGGGTGGTATGGAGGCATGGGGTCCTCTGAAGGACTCCAGTGCGCTTGCTTGCGACCTTTTCTTTCACAACTCCAAGCTCTTTTCTGCCGTTTATTCGATATTGGGAGCCAAAGTTCTCCCTCACCTATCGTTTCACTGTAAAAGCTCATGACAATTTTTATCGTGAACGCTGCCTATAAAGAGGTAATTTATCGGGGTAGGAATGAAGGCATGAAGTGAAAATGGGTTTTCGGTTAAAAAACGTTGACGAGAGTTGATGATTCACAGGCTTTTTTCGGTGGTAGATGAGGTAGGAGTAGAAGACGTGGTGATTTATGCTAGTCGTGAAAACGCCGTACTGGCTACTGCATTCCTAATTAGTAAATACGAGAGTTCTCGACTTACATCTATAGAGACTAGCGGTCACATAGGTCTCCCCTATAAATATGCATACCACAGCGCATAAGCACTAGGAGAAACAGGAATGTAGGGTTTAGTAGGGGTCGCGTTGGTCATTTTCTGACGCGGAGAGACGAATTCATGCACTGAAAACGAAGTCAGCCCGGGTTCCATATCCTTCCATTGAGCAGGAGTTTGAGGCAAGATGTTGCTCTTGTTCACAAAAAAAAGTTTTTTTGCAAGCGGTTACATCGTTCTGTAACAATCCAAATATTTAAAGCTTTTTAATCACTCCAAATCGAGCAGTTTCTTCAGGAATTCGAACCTTACATTGCTCTACCTAACGTTCCTTCTGAAATCCCTTTATTTTTTCAGCGCCAGACAGACTAATATTGTTGAGAAACGAATAAGTGTAGAGTTCGCGCAATAATTTTAGTCTGATGAATGGACGGGGCTGCTACGGTAGATCACCCCGCGTTAATCGAAACCCCATTCTCCAGTGAGGCCGCCAACCCCGCACGGTCAACCGCCTGGTGCATGCGTCAGACTAAATCGAAAACGGAAACCATACATTAATGAATAATATTTAATCATGTATAATTTCGCAAAAGTATGGCATCTTGATCACAACCTTGCTTGGAAAATGCTTAATTTTCGGAAAATAAATTGGATGTAATTGGGATTTTTTCAATATTCTTGAGCGAAAAACTCTATTTCAGTATCAAACGTAACATAAATAACTGCAAACACAGATCATGCAAAACAAGTATCACGGGATTAGTTCTTGGTGAAATGCACAAGATATCCTTTTGCTGCCATCACCGATCGGCTCCGTATCCAAATCGTATACCTGAAAAACCCAGCTTACTGTAAGAACAAGGGGCCGATTACAGTCCCGAGACTGGGCAGCGCGGCGACAGGCAGTGGAGGAAAATCGATTGTGAGGCGCTGCATGATCTATACATTTCCACTGCATGCTGCCGCTCATGTGAGCGGCGAGACTCTAATCGGCCTCCAATGATGAAAAAACATTGGGTCGCCACAAAAGAATGTCTTCATCATTCGATCGTGACGGGATCACACCACGACCATAGTCCGAATGTTGTCAGTGACCACTCCTCTCCATTTAAAAAAGAGAAGAATCGGTCCCTCGAGAGCTTAAAGGCACAGTCCAACCTCAGGGGTAAAATTTGATACTATAGTCCGCTCATCATGAATAGCAACCCTGCCCAGCGGGAGATCCCAACTAGCTCAAATAAGTGAGAAACAACAGGGAAAAAGTCGGCCCCGCTTACAATGCCCCAATCAATCAATCAATCGCTTTACTTTGCAATAAAAAAGCATACAGAACGTATGTGAAGAGGTAGTAGCTTCGGTAAGATAAAAAATGAATGAATTGAGGTAGTCCACCCATGCAAGTAAATAAACTCTGGTACCGCCGTAGTGACCTGTTGATTTCGATCAATATCAGCAGCGGAGCGGTGGGCCTCGGTGAAATATAACTAGTGATAAGGAGGTTCCGACGAAAAAGCCACCGCTCCGCGCTGTGATAATCGAAATCAACAGGTCATTACGGCGGTACCAGAGTTTACAATACCGCCACTGTCCAAGGGTAAAAAAATGGGCAAAGTGGGCAACTAAAGCGTCTTTCGATCACACCTCGCTTTAAAGTGCTGTGTTTTCAATTTTGAAAAGACCAAAATGATCACCGTGCCACAATCTATGCAAGTGTATAATATGAGTAACAAATTTATTAATGTAACCGCTTTTTAAGGTGGAGTTGGTTATGTATATAATAATGATTTCACAAAATAATGAACAAGTTCGCTGAAAAACAACCAAACTCGATCTCTAGCGCTGTCGAAATAAAAGTGCATTTCACCTTGGAAAATAATGTTCCTCCCAAATTTCGCGGGATATTTTCACATGATTAACTGGAGAACGACATGCTGTACATTTCGGCGTTTTCCAAATTCAGAACGGAGCATGTTGAAGTGAGTTGCGGTTGAAAGACGCTTTAGTTCCCCACTTTGGCGTTTTCTCCCGTTTTTTTTTACCATTGGATAGCAGCGGTATTGTAGGTAGACAAGAGTCCCAAAAGCCTAACCGTGCACACCGCCTCGGAAAGAGAAGCAAAAGCTTTGCTATTGTACATTTTGCCTTTGAGCATCGCCGTACAAACCAAATTTTCCGTTTGCGAAGATTTTGATCCCCTATTCGGGCCGAAACGCTTGAATATACTTTCATAGGCGGGCCGAATTTTTCCGCGCATTTTCTCGCTTATTTGATCGAATTGAGTTCTCGCGCCAGGCATGGTTGCTATACGTGGAGGGCGAACCATCTTATCAAATTTTACCCCTGAGGTTGGACTGTGCCTTTGAACCCTAGTTATACACCGGCGGAATAAAAACGTTCCGCGATAAAATTGTCGCAGTTTGTCGTCCGGATTGTGCGGTCTTGCGCACGCCGTATTGCAGACCTGGAAATTGAAGCGCACTAAGAATGTTATTCAATTGGTGTTTCTACCTTCGTCGTAGAATTATGGCAGGGAACTTCTCTTATTCTATTACTCATCTCAATGTGGAGCTGCTTGCGCCAGACTAAGGCCCTAGTTATACATCAGCGTTTCGCTGCCGCTGGTTTTTGACAGACGTCTGCGATTGGTCAGATTTCGAAATTGACCAATAGCAGACATGCCGCGGAAGCCAGTGGCGGCGAAACTCTGGTGTATAACTAGGGCCTAGTCAATACGCATACAGCGGGGAGGGACGGCGCCGGATCACTAGGAACGGGAAAGGACGGCGCAGTCCGGCTTTCGGCCGACTATTTCGGGGGCCATAGTTGGACTATAGTCCGAAGTAATCCCTCCTAGGGCGTCCGTACTCCCACCTCGGTCGCCCACGCGCCTGCACAGGCCGCACTCATCAGGATCCCGCAATAATGGTAATGGTACTGTTGATCTATCTCCGATCGGAGTTAAACAGGGAGGGACTACGGACGACCTAGTAGGAATCTTCAGAAGACGAATGTTTGTTCTCGTTTGACGTGCTTTACTACGGAAAAGGGGGGGGGCGGCAAAGGTTCGAAAACTCTCCCATTCATGCCGAAAATTCTGCATGTCAACCTTCCACCAATCCTACCATGCCATGTCGCAGTTGAACCGTTCACACCGAAAACTCTGCCCAATCACCTCCTACCGACCACCCATTGTTCAGTGAAATGTCACACTCACCTGTTTACACCGACGGCCCCGCCTAATCACCTCCCACCGACCAACTTCTATCACTCGTGCAGTCGCAGGCGTCGGTTGCAGGTTGAGAGGCACCAGAATTGACGTTCAACCTGCCGCCGACGCCCGCCTGAGCGTCGATATATAGAGCGCTGTCAACAATGATAAGCACAAACACGCCACATTTCAGTGCAGCGAATACATTGTGGGCTGCCATTTCCGCGCTCTACAAGAGAGAGCATCAGAGAGAAACAGTACGCACACCGCAGCAAGTTGCCACGAAAACTCCGCCAGATAAGAGACATTACCACGAAAACCCCGGCAGTTATGAATCATGCCGAAACTTCCGCCGATCAGCCAGATTGGATCAATTTCATTGGGAAAGGAGTGTTTTGACCTGCCACCGACCCCCGCGACTGCCTGAGCTATCATCCAGCTATGTCGGGAGCCTGACGGTTGTCTCTTCCATTTCTGTGTGTAGCCTGCGTGACCGCCAGTCATGGCCCCCCGCTCCTCTCGCGTCCCCCACCGCCCTCTTTCCGGTATGAACACATTTCGACCACAACCGGTGAGCTGTGGGGATTTTGGTCGAAACCACAGCGCGGGAGCAGTTTGGCTCGCACGCGTGACGCGCGCGGCGGAAAACCTCTGCGCGCACGTCGTCGTTGGAGCGCGTTGACCGAGCGCCAACTATTTTTCTAGATAGAGGCCCAAGGGTTAACGCGGCCCAACGACGACGTGCACGCAGCGGTTTTCCGTCACGTGTGCCAGCCGAACTGCTCCCACGCGGTGGATTCGATCAACATCCCTAGCTTAGAAGCAACTTGACCACAACTCACTCATAAATCAAGACAGATGAAGCCGATGTGGAGAGAATGGTTTGCCAATGTCGTACCACTTTACCAAAACTGTTTGGCGCTCTAGAAGACGTCATGCGACAGTTGGAAAGGTAAGATGTGGGAGGGGAAAGCCGGCAGTGAGACATAAACAACGGTCGCTTTGCTGTTGACATTCATCTCATAACAACATCCGCCAGTCAAGCCAAATGAATGCTGTCTGGCTTCGACAATATCGGTAAAAATGTCGGTCTCCATTAGAACTTGACGGAAGCGATTTTGACAAAAAATGTGTGTTTCTGACGCCCCATTAATATGAAGTGGAACAACCAGCTCTAATTGTTCAAAAAAAAAAAAGCATACACGTCGCGGATCAACCAGCTTGTGAGCCTTCAAAACTGTCGAGGATGTGACGAAGAAGACCAAGAACATCCGATCTCATGCACAACTATTGGAATAATAAGTTCTTCCAGCTATAATGTTGTCTTCGGAAACCTGACCATCCTGCAAACAGAAGAAGAAGAGGCCCACGTCATTCAGCGACGAATCGAAATGAGGATTCTCGGAGTGTCTCCTCACACGCAAGCGGAGAGAATTTCGAAGCTCCGACTTACGTAGACGGTGAAAGATCAACGATGAACGTTCGTAACAGTTGGACGACAGTTCTAGCCCAACGATTACTGCGAGGTCCCACAAGCGACGTCAGGACTGGTATACTTCCGCGACACTGGGCCGCTGTCGCTGAATGCGGCGGCATTGACCACCTCTCGCAGTAATTTGGTCCTTTAGACCTGTCGCAGTGCGCTGTGACAGAGACAGCGAAAGGCTCAGAAACATTTTCAGTGCGCCAGCCCTCCGCGACAGCTAACTCCATTGACCCCATGTAGGTCCTGCCGCGATTTGTGCTAAATGACATGCCTGTCGGTCATGACAGCGAAAAGTATAAAATAGACCTATGAATAAATTGGATCGGGGCAATGACCACGCGACACAATTCATTTCGCCTAAGTATAAATATATTCGAAGGGATGCATGTTTGTGTGTTCGTACATTTATGCGTATTACGATAAAATGTCGTAGTGTGCATTCAGAAAAAAAGTACTTCACCTTGCTGCCCATTTGTTCGCCAAGTCTTTCCCAGAGTCCGTGATTTTGTCAATTGAATCAATTACCTTAAATGACTTATTGGAGCACTCTCACAAGGATTTTCAAGATCAGCAAATCAAAAACACTGACGTCAGCATCAAGTTCACAATTCCTAGGATCATTATGAGTGAGTAGTTGAATATCATGAGTTTTCGCGTATTCCACTAGTTCTGCAGGCACCTGCAAGTATACTGCAGTTGAAACTCTACGGCCAATTTGCGATACATGTACCTCTGACTAGGGCTTGCCTTACATTTCCGCTGGGCTTTCATAAAACCATGTGTTGAGAGTTGTAGGTATGGGACACAGTATTGATAATCTGTTTTCAAAGTCCCCTTAATGCCTCAGAGATTTACAGGAGATTTCCAAAAATGGGCATTTTTTATAGCTTTGCGTAGATAAAAGGGGTACACAAATGGCAATTTTCAGGATGTTTAAAAAATTGTCTCGGATTGGGCTGAAAACTTGTTTCTACAGGTCATTTTGGTTTCTGATTACGATTCTGAGGCCCAATTGTCAATATTCAAGAAAATTCCACCTGATTTGGTCCGAAGCTTCACAATGGGGGAAATTTCGCTGGAAAAACGCCACTTTTGACGATTTCGATAATGCTACGATCAAATCGCCTCAAAACTCATTCATAGAGGTTATTCGGGCTGCCCAACACAAATTTGCAACCCGTTTATCGATTTTCGATAGATTAAGGTGGATATACGGTAGCCCGGTCAAAGTCTCAGATTTGACTCAAAATTTTACTGTGGGTGTTATTTGGAACGCTGAACACGAATTTGAGGTCCATTTTTCGACTTTCAAAATTTTAAGGCAAGAAACGCCAGTTAAAAAAACATTTTGCCTACCGTAACATACCGTAACCCTAAGTAAGGCGAGGAATAGCCCCCAGATTCAGGTTCAGCGCCCTAAACAACCTCCCGATGCAAGTCTTGAGCCGAATCGGAAAAATTTTTTCTGAACACCCCAAAAATTCCCTGGTGCCCCGGCCCTTACCTTTTCTTGAAGTAATGAAAATGCCATTTCTTGAAATCCCCGCAGCCATTTAGGGAATTTCAAGCAAGGATATAGTATGTACTGTCACAGATCTACAGCAGCGACAACATGGTTTTCCAAATCTCCACGGGAAATTTAAAGAAGTCCCTAGTGAAAGTTTCTCCAGTTTTCCTAAACAAGACCGAGCAGCCTTCGTACATATCAAGGGTGCTTCTTATATATGGAGAAAAAGTTCCAAACTTCATCCCGTCGGCGTCCGTGCCCGTAAAATCGCCTTCTATGGTATGTTCTTTTCTATGAACCTGTCCCTCTCGGAGCATTCCTAATTTCGGAGCTTAAAATCGTTTTTGAAATAAATGGCGTGCAAGATCCTGAGCGAACCCCTGTGTGTACGAAATATGTACATAGATGGTCTTAGTTATCTTCAATGATCGTTCCTACTTTCCGTCATGAACATAGAGAACTGCTCGAACGAGGTCATTTCGAAGCAGAGGGTATCAGCTGGAAAACGTATCATAGCCCGAATTTTGGGACTTCCTAATAAAAACGCGACAGCAAGTTGCTGAATTCCATACGTGTGCTCTGTGAACTTCGGCGCGCCCAAATCTTCGTAATTTCTTACATTCCCTGTAAACATAAAGCTTAGCATGCTCGGATGAATCCGGGCGGTGCAAGCAACGGAGCGGTTGGTCATGGCAAAATATAACCTTGATAAGGAGACTTTGACATGATAAGAAAGTCTTACTTCGACGGGCTCGAAATGAGCGAGCTAAGCTATACAGGCGCAAACTCTGAGGTCAGGTGCAGCTGAAGATTCTTCATCGAGTGAATTCTCCAGAGGCACATATGCTCCAAGTTTGACGCCTGCACGTCGGCGAGGAAACGAAGAAAGTGGACCGAATGCAACTATTTCAAACACTGACCAGGACCAAAATGAATTTCGGCACTTTGCCCTCCCGATCTTTCAATAGAGAATTCAAGGACACCAGCTAAATACGTTTTCAAGCAGACATCCTCTGCTTTGAAATGACATTGGAGCATTTTTTTGCGGTCACATAGGGAAGGAGTAACAATTACCAAACAGGCTACGGAGCGATGTGTGATACAACCCAACATTGGTCCGACCCCCCACCCAAGTCAAGCGATTTGCTCAGCCCCCCCCCCTCTGGGAAAAATCGATGGCAACGACCGGGGGGGGGAAGGTCCTCATTTTGTTTTGTAATTTTTTATTTTACAGTAATGCAATAAATAAATGTTTTCTACGAAAGCAGACAAAAACAACTCTCCTACGACAATGACACCAAATATTTGTTCAATGGCTGAACGTTCATCAGTGCCCTGAGGGCACATAGGTGCGGTTTTGGGAATGAAAACCACATTCAAGTAATTGGCGCTTCAGATGTAAAAACGCACCCTAAATTCCATGGATGCAGCTTCAAACCGAACAGCGCTACGTAGGGTGGGCGCAGCCTGTTTTCATGCCCTGAGGGTACATAGGTGCGGTTTCAGGCATGAAAACCACATCTAGTAATTGGCTATCCGGATGTGAAAACGCACCCAGAGTTTGAAAACGCGCTACATAGGTTGGGGTCCATGAAAAAATCAATAGCTGTGAAATATTTACAAGTATTTAACGAAATTTGAATTAGGGACTTTCGCGTTGCTACAACGTGCGGAAAACCTAGTCACGGACCCAAATAATCAATTTCATTCTTTTAACCGGTTGAAAACGGTATTTGAAGACCCATTTTTAGGTGTGATACAATCGATTATATCACACCTAAAAATGGGTTTTCTAAGACCGTTTTTAACCGGGTAAAAGGATGAAATTGATCACTTGGGTCCGTGACTAGGTTTTCCGCACGTTGTAACATCACGAAACTCCCTAATTCACATTTCGTTAAATACTTGTCAATATTTCACAGCTTTCATGAACCCCTCCCTATGTAGCGCTGTTCGACTTGAAGCTGCGTACAAGAAAATTTGAGTGCGTTTTCACATCCGGATAGCCAATTACTAAATGTTGTTTTGACGCCTGAAATAGCACCTATGTGCCCCCAGGGCATGAAAACAAGCTCCGCCCACCCTATGTAGCGCTGTTCGGATATAAGCTGCATCCATGAAACTTTGGGTGCATTTTCACATGCGGACATTCGTATTCAAAATGTGGGTTCCACGCCCGCAACCGCTCCTATGTTCCCTGAGGGCGTAAAAATCGAAAGGCGATTTCATTAAGGAAATTGTAAGAGATATCACAGTGAAAAACGCTCTTTTTGACAGTCAGCTATTCATCGTTCTACAGCTTTGCGAAATTTTTATATTTAGCGGGATCGAACCTATTAATCCCTATTTGCCTAAAAATGCATCTTTGATTACGAAATTCCAGAACATCTGTGTCGATTCGTTGACAAGACAGTCCGCTTGTAATGACCTCGATGACAGCGAATACTCATTACCACTGCTGCTGACATATCCAGGAGTCCTTTGGTGACACACTTTACCTGGCTACGACTCCTCCTCCATGTCAGAATCACCAACGATGGCCATGCTACTGTCGTCTATTGTCTTGCATGCTTTGTCACCAGTGAATCGTAAGCTCTTCTTGTGTGTTCCTGCCTTATTTTTACATCCCCATTTCATATCTTGCCTCATTTGTTTTTTCGCAAATGTTTCTCACTATTCAGTTTCTTTTTTGATCTGCTGTCTCATTTTGCTCTCTCAGTATAATCTCCAGTTTTATTTTGGCCTCTTATTGTGATCTCATTTTGCCGTCATTTTTTTATAGTAACGGTATGGCTCTCAACTCCCCCGCCCTGATAGAAGTCCATCTTGGTTCTTGGTTGACCGAAGGTCCGACCCCCCATCCCACCGGATGTCGACGGGCCCGACCCCCGCTCTGTGATACATCACACCTCACGCCGAGCCCTGTTTCCAAAGTCTCAATAACGAGTTCTACTGTAAAAATTAGGGTCCCTTCAGGTTTTTGCTGACTCCTTCTTCTTTCTTCAGACCATTCAGGGTGATTAGCGACGCGCATAGCGTCGGTATGGATCCTAGTGAGACTTTGCATTCACTATTGAACGTTGGCGCACACTCGGTGCCATATGCTATAACAAAGGTGCACTGACTTTGCCCCAACCTGAAATGGGGAAAGCAAAGTCTCATTAGGATCCATGTCGCTGTTATGTTCGGGCAGTAACATCAGAAAGGTTTGTCACCATATTTGAAAATCATCCCGTAGACTTATGGGTTGTTTTATCAAGTTGAGCTTTTCATTATGTTCCTGTTAGTTCTTTTTAGTTAGCTATAAAATGTCATAGTTGTAATTAAGTTGTTTCTAGCTTAGTAGTGATTATATGCCATTAAAAAATTGTTATTTATTTCATAATGCTGTTTTTGGTAGCTCGTCTTTATCCTAAGCCGAAGTTTTGGTAAATAAGGGCACGTGACTGGTGTCTGATGAATGGCGTTGTGGTGCCTGGCAATCTGAGGTCTGGTCGCGCTAGCGTCCTGAAAATCGCTGGTATGGTGCGTGGATAGTGGCAAAGACGCAGAAGCGCTGAAAATTCACCCGGTAAAGCTATGTCACTACTCGTAATTGTGCAAGGACCATCCCCCCAGGTTTGAAAATGAGTTAGCAGACGGGTTCCGTTGAGAGGGATGCAAAGTCCGCACACAACCAGACATAGGTCCCGCAGACTAGTCAGAAGCAGAAGTGTGCGTAATTACGGCTTACTATTCACGGTTCTACGATTTACGGCGTTTTTTGGCCTCGTAATTACGTTTTACGATTCGCGACATTTTGGACAGCAAATCGTAATTTTTTGTAAATAAATAAAAAAACACAGGTAATGGAAGTGAAATACAAGGCATCCCCAATTGACCTGCTCTATTCTCACTTTGCGCATAACAATGCTTTTGGTCAGGAGATGGGCCCACTCCTGTGCCTGACTACGGCACGACCCGATTAGCGATTTCGACATGATTCCATTATTATAACACGGGACACATGGTCGCAGTTTGAGACCCTGAATACCTGATCCGCATTGCGCCCGACGCGGGTCTTACTAGCTGCCGTCTACGACACAATACTGTCTAAAAGCACTCCTTACAAAGAAGGGGCTCCATTCTCGAGTTTTCAATTAACAGCAACTGTCTTAATTCTCAGAACTAGATTACCGTCGAAAAAATGGTGCAAAGCGCTCTAAGGAAGGCGTAAATGGCTTTAAAGGCACAGCACACCCTACGACATGAATTTTGTGATTTTCATTTGATTGCGTAGAAGGCCCCTTCTGTATAACACGTACTAAGTGCGAGATCTCCATTTCTCCAAAAACGCGAGATATAAGCGACCACCACGTGACACACCCCCTACCAGATTTTCGGACTCGATAACGGCTAGATGGATGTATGAGTTCCCAACGAGTCTTCGTTCTTCAGTCCATTGCCGAACTGTCTCCTTATCCTGGCTCGCTCTCGCGCAACGATTGCGAATGAAGAGAAATACAAGCCTGAGACAACTCGTCCACCAATTTTCACCCTCAAAACAAAGAATTTTCAAGGAGCCATAACTCTGTTCAAAGGGGGTCTTGAACGATGTCAGGGATACATGTGATTGTGATCAGCTTGTTAATTTTCTGGAAGTTCTGTGCCTTTAAAGGCAGTGTTCACGATGATTTTCGTCCCCGAGTTTTTCACATAAAACAATGCGTTAGCCTCCAAGTGTTACCAAAATTACGAAGAAACTGCGAGAAACGCATTAAAACGTCGTATATTAGTGACATTATTCTATAACATGGACTAGTTGTCCGGTTGGATGAACATGTTCATGGTGGTTGTCACCGGTGGAAAATTGGGTCAATCGGTAATAGAAAAACATTTTATGCAAAACAGGGTTAGTTAGGGCCCCAAGGAGAGAACGGAGCACTAGAGAGTAGAGAATTGCAAACGACGGGTCCACAAACGATTTCATTGTCACAACAAACACTTCCTGTGATACTTAAGAGGCGGGGTGATACTTGAGGATTTCGCGTACTTCTGGTGCGTTTTTCTCAATTTCTACGTCATTCTAGTTCTACTCGAGGGCCACTTTATCAATATAGCGATTAATCTCAGAATTGAAGATTATCGTGAACACTGCCTTTAAGGAGCCATAACTCTATTCATAGGGGGTCTTGGACGATTTTAGAGATACCGTTGTGATCAGCTCGTGATTCTCCCCAACGTCAGCTTGAAACTAAAAATGATTTTTCTGGGTGTTCTGTGCCTTTGAAGGGTGTTCCTGGCCCGCCACTTGAGAAGGTTACGTGTGCTCAGAGGTCACAATGATCAGCAAGAGAAGCACACAAACACAGAACTGAGGCTAAATAAAAGGATAAGTAGATGAAGAAATGGATCCACAGCGTCACAGAAGAAAAAAAGCAGCTGACTATAGCTCAGTTAATCAACTATGATGCAATGACGAAGAAATACCCTTTGCGCCAATTCCTTCCAACCAGAAACCGTCAAGGAGGGACTCGTAGTCTCACTCTCTTCCTTAACTTCTCGTCTTCTTCGTTAACAGACTTACACTCAGAAAAGGAATATTGAACGCTAATTTCGCATTTTTGTTAATCGTCTTCTCTCCAAAATGAGAGCGTTTTGTGGACCCTTCTGCCTACATATATTCCTTACCTATGATTACGAAACCGCACAAAGGCACAAAAAGCAGATACATTTCCCAGGGTGACAGGCGGTCTACGGTGGCCAAAATGCCTGGCCTTGGTTGTGACTATGACGCGGTTTTTTGAAGGGCACCTCATCGACCTGCGCATCGATAACTGATATCGAGTAAAATAGGCCATACCTTGCAAGATTATTATGATGCCTTTTCTGGACATGGCACTGGATGAACGTATATTGATTCTACGCTGGACACACAAATCTGCAAAAATGTTTTTCCCTTCTATACTCCTAGCTAGGGGCTGGTGTAGGGCAGTTCCAAGAGGCTCCACTGTCGCTCACACGGTCGATAGATCCATCCTCGCCCAAAGCCCACCAAGACTGCCATCTCTTCGGGACCATGCGTGAGAGGGTGAGAACACTAACGTGAACATCGGCTGGTCCCTGCCAGTCAATGTGCAGGCCCATTACATACTTTCAGAAACCTCTACGATTCTGAACGGAAGTCGAGTGTGTGGCGCATCCCCAGGGGGTTGGATCAACGCTAAGAACTTTATCTTTCATTTTTTATATTCCTAGGTTGAATCTGCAGCTTAGAAAGCAACAAACTCCTGGAACACCTCTCCACCACTTATTGTAAGAAGGTTTTCGAATTTTTGTTTCCGCAGAGTAGAGATAATTTTTTTAGTGGCTAATGTCATTGTTTGGTGCTTACGATCTACGGTTTACGATTTGCGGTGCTTTCACCGTGATCACGTTTTACGATTTACGAAATTTGAAATTTCATTTACGCACACCCCTGGTCAGAAGCAGCACTGGACATAATTCCTTAGTCTTTATTTTGTGTTTATTGTCATTTTTGTAATGAAGGGTATAGCCCACGGAGTCTGCACAGTCAATAGTTGTTGTATCCGTATTGGGGAACTGAATGGCAAGGGTGACTTGGTAGGGGTCAAGCACATAGCCGTGGTAATCAATCAAACCCAACACGGCATTTGTTTTATTTTATTCATTGCATGCGAAGGCGCGCTTAGCAGAACAATGAAATATGTGACGAAAATAAAATACATAAAAAACAAATACCAACAATTGAAGACAAAACAATAAACTTCTCTGATTAACGAAGGGTGATCAAATTAACACCATGGGAACTTCTTAGCCAACATCCATGTATGAATGGAACATACTGTGGGAGGAACTGGGATAGACAAATATTTTCTTTATTGAGTCAATGTGGATTACGTAGCATTGCCAAAATAACAAACTTTGCTTACTGAAGGCTTGATACATGTTTTATGAAATCCCATAAATGTGCAAAATAAGCAAGAAATGTTTCATGGTACGGTCAGTCTGGGCAACGCAAATAACTAAGTTTATTCCCGGGCGGGCTAAATAGAATGCAGTATTGCTCAGGATTGCTCAAGTAGGGCATTTGTGGCTCGTTTTCAACGATTCTAACATGCGCACGACGTCATGGAGGAGTAAGTTCCCATCGCAGCAATATTGTAAACTCCAGTTGTCAGAAAAGATCCACCACATCAAAATTCAGGAGTTAAAACAAACGGCAGATATGATGTCTTGAATGTGCCAACATATATAATCTGTCGCGAATTTGATAGACACGTGAGTTTGATTGTGGTGAATATTCTGTAACAACTAAACTTCATAATCTCGAGTCGATTTCAAGTTTCAATGATTAGATTTTTGCCGCCGCGGTTAATACTCGGACTTCAACACGTTCGCTGTTTCTAGCATGTAAAATGTACCAACGTGGCAAAACAGGAAATCTATTGCGGAAAAGTTGAAACATTAATATTTCTCGACGGTGGCAAAAGACTAACGTTCAAAACTTACGTTTGAGCTGTAAAATTTCATTTTCTCCCATCAGTCTTCTGTTCAATTTTCTGAATTTTGATTTTTTTTCATTTGAGTGAAACCAATAACTTACCGTACAACAGCCGTCAATACTATAGTGATCAATTGTAGGTTTGTGCTCCCTAGCTTCTTCAGATAGCAGCCGTAATCTATCTACATCAAGGTCGGAAACACCTGCAACACAGAGAATCGCTTTTGATTGTTGAGACATTTAGAAGGACAAGGTACTCGCCCACTGAATGTACCACATCCTTATCGACTAGTTCCTCCACAGCTGACCAAATGGGAAGAACTTTGTTCAACCACTCATTATCGCACAGATCCTTAATGTGTCGTCACGACTAGAGAATAGCAGCATTTTTTTCAGAGAAATATTACCGTCGATTCATCATAGGGAAAAGACACAATAAGCTGTGACAGAGTCTCCAATTGAAGCGTGTTCAGAGTTATACGAACAGCATCTCGAACGTCATCTGCCGAAAACGAGGAGAGGCAGATCTGTAAAACCAGTTGATAAGTGATGCTTGACCTCACTTTCCACAAGCTGCATGAAGCCTGAGATCCAAACCTACTCACAAGGGAAGTTTTTATGGCGGTAAACGAATCTTCAAAAACGACTTGTATTGTTAGTATCCCTTGAGCCTGCATGGTGAAATTGCGCATTACCCCGCCCTGAGCTGCAGGTTCCAAGAAGTTAAAGCTTGAAACGGTCGTTTTTCGTACTTCTTAAACATTTTGAAACAAGCAGTAATCTTTCTAAAATCTGTAGAAAGACCTCATAATCGTGTTTAGCGCACAAATTTGCCCCCCCCCCCCCCTCCCACTAGACAACGTTTGGCTGAAGCCGCATTTTTCTATCTCTGTACAGAATGATGAAGTTTTGGGCTTGTACGAAATGTTTGTTGACCGTTTATTCCAGCAATTTGTAGGTTCTAGAAGTGTTTAATTTTTTTTGAGATTTGAGTTCAAACTTTCTCGTGTGAATTAATTTCTATGCCAATCACAAATTCCAGGTTTATCTGTCGATTCTCCAAAGTTTTCGACAACTAAATTCATTCAAAGCCTCCAACCAGGGAAAATTTTGAGGGCAAAACGCGATTTTTGACGATTTTCGGAACGCTACGATAGAAATGTCTTGAAATGTTTCTCTGAAGTTATTCGGAGTGCTAAACACGAATCCAAAGTCCGTTTATCGATTTTCGACGGCTCACGGTAGATTACGATCGGTATATGGTAGTTCGGTCAAAGTCTAAGAATCGACTCAAGATTTCTATGCGCGGCTTATTCGTGGTGCTGTATATGAAATAAACGTCCATTTGTCAATTTTCGAAATGCCAAGGGAGGTTCCGCCCACTAAATGGCATTGTACGTACCGCTACCTACAGTGAACCTAAGAACTTCGGAAACTAGACCCCAACCGCTGGCGGTTCCAGATGGTGCTTAGCGAGCTGGTCGAGTCGCCTGTCCGCGTGCCGGCCGCGTTTCGGTGTGCTGCTACGACAGCACTGCGATTGGATTCTCCAGCACGTGCTGCTGTTTGAAGCCTTCGATAAAGCCTTTCGATGAGTGCGGTCTTTTTAGTTGAATACAAGTCTCGACCATGAAATGCACAGCTACCCCGTCCCTATTGCACACAAAGAGAAACGGAAGAAAGTATAGTGGAGTACATCAAGAGTGTCTTATTTACTTATGAATGAGAAGCGGTCGATTGGAGATCAATGAGCATGAAACTCGTTGCAGCACAACCTCTCTCGCTCAATCGGTATCGAGCGTGGTATGGGATTCATGCACATTGATCCCCAGCCGACCGCTTCTTATTGATAGGTAAATGAGACTCTTGGTGGACTCCACTATAGAGACACCTTAATGCTATAAAACCTCCAACCTTCAGAGAAGTTTTAACATCCTCTTTAGGATGTTGCAAGACTTCCGTGTCTGGTGAAAAAACACATTCAGAGATGCGAAATACTGTTTTCTGTGCAGCCAGATGTTTGAATGCGGTAGCGATTTCGGCACCAGAGTTCTTGTGGCGACGAGTGACTAGCTGCAAAAGCTATTCAGATGTTCGTCTCAGTCGAAGGCTACATGTCCAACGCAATGGCTCACCTCAAGGTGATGATTGAGGTTGCCTGTGTGAACGGTGAACGAACTTCCAGCTTCAATCGGAGGCATGTCGGCCTTAGTGAATAAGCTGTTTTATTTGCTGTACGCCTACTATGAGGGCAAAGTGAAGGAAGCGAACACGAAATAAAAACAAAAGTAGGTGTTTCATGGGGTCGAGGAAAAAGCTGTCGAGTTTTTTCAGATTTCTTTTCGCCTTTTGACTTTTGTCAAGCAATTCAAGCGATGTGGGAATTCAAACGCTGTCCGGAACCCGTTTAGGCGGTCGAGCCGCGGGGTTCGGATCTCAAAAAAAAGTGGGTTCTCAGCCCCTGTAACGTACTTCGGCATCTCCCAGCGATGGACATCGGTGCCCTCGCTACTACAGTCCTGAATTGTGGGGGAAGATTCACTTTGCATCCTTCGTGTATACTCAGGTATTCGTAGAGGAGACTACAGGAGGATTTGAAACTGTAGGTGAACTATAGGAGGGTTTTACAGTGATGATGACCGACTGAGGATGATGAGATGAACTACAAAAGATATCAGAGTGGATCCTGAACAAATCATGTGTGTCGACGGACAATGCTCGTCATACAGGTTTTTACAGTAACCTGTCATTTATAACAGAGGTAAGATTTGCCAATGGGAGCCGATCGGGCCCCGAAACTCCATACCGCTGATCGAGGTATCGCTGTAGTCGCACGCGCACTACACATCTGAAGAGGAGTTTTCCTGCCTTACGCGGATTCAGTTCCACTCGGAGGACTATCCTAAACGGGGGGGGGCACTCAAGTAAAAGTCAGAAATGAAATGAATCATCGTTCTATAACGCTATCAACCGAAGTATTTCTATGGAATTTCATCAGGCCCCGGTCACAGTTGGATGAGCCGACGTATCCAGCCCGGTCGATACACACAGAAAGCATTGGAAATGGGATGCGAAAATCACCCGGTGTATCCCGCCGACACCCCCAACAACCGCCGACACCAGCCCGGTGGATACGTATGAACAGCATGGTGAGGTGAGGCTGAAAAAATCACCCGGTGTTTCCCGCCGACGAACCCCAACACCCACCCGGTCGATACGTATGATTGAAAAGATGGGGTAAGGTTGAGAAAATTACTCAGGGTGGTAGTAAATGCATTTTCAACGCGAGTTAACCACCACCTTCGAATCGCGAGTTAACCACCAACTTTACGCGAGTTAACCGCCAGGTTTACGAATATTTCTTCTTGAAGAAAAAGTGATCAGGACGCGGTAGAAAGTGTGCAGGACCTGAAAGGGCGTGCGCAGAACGTAGCAAAAAGTTTACAGGACCTCAGTGGGAGTGTGTAGGACATCATGGAACGTGTGCAGGACCCCAGTAGGGGTGTGCAGGACATTAGTGGGAGTGTGCAGGACATCATAAAAAAGTGCAGGACATCAGTGGGAGTGTGCAGGACATCATAAAAAAGTGTGCAGGACTTCATTGGGAATGTGCAGGACATCATAGAAAGTGTGCAGGACATTCGTGGGAGGGTGCAGGACATCATAGATAGTGTGCAGGACGTCATAGAAAGTGTGCAGGATCTCAGTAGGAGTGTGCGGGACGTCATAGAAAGTGTGCAGGATCTCAGTAGGAGTGTGCGGGACGTCATAAAAAGTGTGCAGGACCCGGGTGGACGTGCGCAGGACATCACGAAACGTGTGTAGGACTCCATTGGACGTCGTGAAATGTGCGTAGTACTTCACTGGGGGTGTGCAGGGCGTAATGTGCATGTGTGCAGTACTCTAGTGGAAATGGGCAGATGTGTGGGTGCTAAACTAGTTGGGGGGGGGGTGGACACTCGAGAAAATGGAATGATTCATTCATTAAAATGAAAACCTGTGCTGATATTATATGCCTCATAGCGTTATCAGTCGTTGTTTCCATGATAACTTCATGGAAATGCTTCCATTTCCGAAAACGGTGTCATTCATTCTTACAAGCACGCTCATACCGATCAGTGTACGAAGGGCTACCGTAACCACTCTTGAACAAAACATGATAACGAACGATAACACACGATCATAACATGGAGGGTATAAAAGGGCAAAGGAGCGGTTTGCATTCACTCGCACACCGCTCTATTTGAGAAGCCACTGGGAAGTGGCTGAGGAGGTCGGAATTGCGCAAACATGTTTGTTGGCCGATAGGATGTGCTCATGTCCAAGCTGACACTTGGCAATTTTTGAAAGAGGGTGACTGTTTCCCTTCGTCCACGAATAGGTATGAACGTGCCAGTTTCATTCTTCGATTTCTAAAAGTTTAGCTTCCTGGCAAAAGTAATGATTTGGCAATGCTATAATCACAATATAGAAGTTGAAAAAATAAAAAAAACGTCTTGAAATAACTTTAAAAATGATTTGGCGCAAAATAGCCAGAAGTAATGAAAAAACTGGGAAATGTGGTGAAATGATTAAAATCGGATTTGGCGATCAGTCATAGGCCAACCTTTTATAATTAGTGAGAAACAAGGGATAGGATTTCACAAGCTTCTCCGTTAAACTTATTAAAGCTAAATCAAGCGCGCAACGGAAACCTTAAAGGCAGTGTTCACGATGATTGTCGTTTCCAAGTTTTCCACTCAAAACAAAGCGTTGGCAACCAAGTGTTACCAAAATCACGAAGAAACGGCGAGAAACGCACTAATTCGTCTTATTTCAGTGACATTATTTTATGGCCTGGACTAGTTGTCCGGTTGGATCAACATGTTCACGTTGTTTGTCACCGGTAAAACATGGGACTAATCGAAAATGGAAGAATATTTTCGGCAGAACAGTATTAGTTAGGGCCCGAAGGAAAGAACGGAGCAACACAGAATGGAGAATTGCAAAAGACGGGTCCACATAAGATTTCATTGTCACAACGAACAGTTCCATTGATACTTAAGAGGCGGGCTGATACTTGAGGATTTCGTGCCCTTCTAGTGCGTTTTTCTTGGTTTCTTCGTCATTTCAGTTCTACTCGGGGGCCAAACAATCGAATTAGCGATTAATCTCAAAATCGAAGATTATCGTGAACACTGCCTTTAAAACATTTCATTGAAGCTGTAGCTACAGCTTCAATGAAATGTTTTAAGGTTTCCGTTGCGCGCTTGATTTAGCTTTAATAAGTTTAACGGAGAAGCTTGTGAAATCCTATCCCTTGTTTCTCACTAATTATAAAAGGTTGGCCTATGACTGATCGCCAAATCCGATTTTAATCATTTCACTACATTTCCCAGTTTTTTCATTACTTCTGGCTATTTTGCCCCAAATCATTTTTAAAGTTATTTCAAGACGTTTTTTTTATTTTTTCAACTTCTATATTGTGATTGTAGCATTGCCAAATCATTACTTTTGCAAGGAAGCTAAACTTTTAGAAATTTCATGTATTTTTCCCAAAGGTTCCCTTTTTCACCTGATTTTTGCATAGCGATTCCCATTTTGGAGAGGCGAAACCTCTTATGACAGCTTCTGCTTTCCGTAGATAATGAAATCGGTACGAATTTGTGTTGCCATAACTCTTTAAAATTGTGACCCGCAACCATAAAAAACGACCCTCGCTTTCCTACTGAGACCCCGTACACGTTTTGCTACTTCATGCGCACTTCCAGTGGGGGCCCGCATACTTTCTGCGGCTTCCTGCGCACTCCTCAAATCCTATTTTCACTAACCGTCTCGAAAAGAGAACAATCTTGGGCGAAAGCCTATCATTAGCTGTGTTGTTTTTCGTTAGTTCATTTTCGAAGTTCAGTGAACGTCGGATGGTTTACAATAACATGTTTACATGTTTTTACCCGTCTTGACCCTCAATTTTGAGGTTCCGCTAAAATTGAGCTTTCAACTTCAAAATTGAATAGGAGCTAGCTGCATTCATTTCCAGCCTCCTGCCAGAAAATTAGCTTCCTAGCTCAATTTTAAGTAGTGCAACAAGATCGTGAACGCCGTCTGAAAAAAAGGAGATTAACAGTTTTTCGACCAAAATCACGTGGTTTTCTCCATTTTTCTTGAGTGCCAAGAAACCATTCCAAACCATTTTTGGGTGTATACCCCCACTTTTTACGCTCTTTCCAATGGAGAAAAAACCGCATTTCCGCAGTCACTCCGAACGCCGGTTTCGTAATCGCAGATTTGCGCGTGGGCGAGTTAAAGCCAAATCTGGTGCGCGCGAAGCAATTGTGTTCAGCGCGGCAAATAACATCTCAAGACGGAGTTTGGGCAGAAACTGTTTCAATTTTTAGAATCCGCGAATACGGACATTCGGTTGTTTTTGACCTTCCGGTCATTTCCTTCTGTAGAGTTCCGAAAACCTGAAAAGGGATTTCATAATTATTAGGCGTTCGGCGCACTTCCATATGGGTCCCGTGCACTTTCTATGGCGTCCTGCGCACACCCACGGTAGTCCCGCACACTTTCTACATCGTCCTGGTACTCCCAGAGGGGTGCCGCACACTTTCAACGGGGTCCTGCACACTCCCTCTGGAGTCCCGTACACTTTCTACGGAGTCCTGCACACTACCAATGGGGTCTCGTACACTTTCTACAGGGTCTTGTGCACTCCCACTGGGGACCCGCACACTTTCTGCGGCGTACTGAGCATTCCCACTGGGGGCCCGCACTCTTGCTGCGGCGTCCTACGCACTCCCACTATGGTCCCGCACACTTTCTACGGCATACTGCGCATTCCCACTGGGGACCCGCACACTTTCTACGGGGTCCTGTGCACTCCCTCTGGGGACCCGCACACTTTCTACGGCGTCCTGCACAATCCTACTAGGAACCCGCACTCTTTCTGCGGCGTACTCCGCACTCCCACTGTGGTCCCGCACACTTTCTACAGCGTCCTGAGCCTTCCCGCTGGGGTCCCGCACACTTTCTGCGGCGTCCTGCGCACTCCCACTGGGGTCCACTACATTTTCTATGGCGTCCTGCACACACCCACGGTAGTCCCGCACTCTTTCTACATCGTCCTGGCACTCCCAGTGGGGTGCCGTACACTTTCTACGGCGCCCTGCGCATTCCCACTGGGGACCCGCACACTTTTTGCGGCGTCCTGAGCACTCCCGCTATGGTCTCGCACACTTTCTACGGCATACTGCGCATTCCCACTGGGGACCCGCACACTTTCTGCGGTGTCCTGCGCATTCCCACTGGGGGCCCGCACTCTTTCTACAGGGTCTTGTGCACTCCCACTGGGGACCCGCACACTTTCTACAGGGCCTTGTGCACTCCCACTGGGGACCCGCACACTTTCTGCGGCGTCCTGAGCATTCCCACTGGGGGCCCGCACTCTTGCTGCGGCATACTGCGCATTCCCACTGGGGACCCGCACTCTTTCTGCGGCGTCCTGCACAATCCTACTAGGAACCCGCATTCTTTCTGCGGCGTCCTGAGCACTCCCACTATGGTCCCGCACACTTTCTACGGCATAATGCGCATTCCCACTGGGGACCCGCACACTTTCAACGGGGTCCTGCACACTCCCTTTGGAGTCCCGTACACTTTCTACGGAGTCCTGCACACTACCAATGGGGTCTCGTACACTTTCTACAGGGTCTTGTGCACTCCCACTGGGGACCCGCACACTTTCTGTGGCGTCCTGCGCACTCCCACTGGGGACCCGCACTCTTTCTGCGGCGTCCTGCACAATCCTACTAGGAACCCGCATTCTTTCTGCGGCGTCCTGAGCACTCCCACTATGGTCCCGCACACTTTCTACGGCATAATGCGCATTCCCACTGGGGACCCGCACACTTTCAACGGGGTCCTGCACACTCCCTTTGGAGTCCCGTACACTTTCTACGGAGTCCTGCACACTACCAATGGGGTCTCGTACACTTTCTACAGGGTCTTGTGCACTCCCACTGGGGACCCACACTTTCTGCGGCGTCCTGAGCATTCCCACTGGGGCCCGCACTCTTGCTGCGGCGTCCTGCGCACTCCCACAATGGTCCCGCACACTTTCTACGGCATACTGCGCATTCCCACTGGGGACCCGCACTCTTTCTGCGGCGTCCTGCACAATCCTACTAGGAACTCGCACTCTTTCTGCGGCGTACTCCGCACTCCCACTGTGGTCCCGCACACTTTCTACAGCGTCCTGCGCCTTCCCGCTGGGGTCCCGCACACTTTCTGTGGCGTCCTGCGCACTCCCACTGGGGACCCGCACTCTTTCTGCGGCGTCCTGCACAATCCTACTAGGAACCCGCATTCTTTCTGCGGCGTCCTGAGCACTCCCACTATGGTCCCGCACACTTTCTACGGCATAATGCGCATTCCCACTGGGGACCCGCACACTTTCAACGGGGTCCTGCACACTCCCTTTGGAGTCCCGTACACTTTCTACGGAGTCCTGCACACTACCAATGGGGTCTCGTACACTTTCTACAGGGTCTTGTGCACTCCCACTGGGGACCCGCACACTTTCTGCGGCGTCCTGAGCATTCCCACTGGGGGCCCGCACTCTTGCTGCGGCGTCCTGCGCACTCCCACAATGGTCCCGCACACTTTCTACGGCATACTGCGCATTCCCACTGGGGACCCGCACTCTTTCTGCGGCGTCCTGCACAATCCTACTAGGAACTCGCACTCTTTCTGCGGCGTACTCCGCACTCCCACTGTGGTCCCGCACACTTTCTACAGCGTCCTGCGCCTTCCCGCTGGGGTCCCGCACACTTTCTGTGGCGTCCTGCGCACTCCCACTGGGGTCCACTACATTTTCTATGGCGTCCTGCACACACCCACGGTAGTCCCGCACTCTTTCTACATCGTCCTGGCACTCCCAGTGGGGACCCGCACACTTTCTACAGGGTCTTGTGCACTCCCACTGGGGACCCGCACACTTTCTACGGCATACTGCGCATTCCCACTGGGGACCCGCACTTTTTCTGCGGCGTCCTGCGCATTCCCACTGGGGGCCCGCACTCTTTCTGCGGCGCGTCCTGCGCACTCCCACTATGGTTCCGCACACTTTCTACGGCATACTGCGCATTCCCACTGGGGACCCGCACACTTTCTGCGGCGTCCTGAGCACTCCCACTATGGTCCCGCACACTTTCTACGGCATAATGCGCATTCCCACTGGGGACATGTACACTTTATGCGGAGTCCTGCACACTACCAATGGGGTCTCGTACACTTTCTACAGGGTCTTGTGCACTCCCACTGGGGACCCGCACACTTTCTACGGGGTCTTGTGCACTCCCACTGGGGACCCGCACACTTTCTACGGCGTCCTGCTCATTCCCATTGGGGGCCCGCACTCTTTCTGCGGCATACTGCGCATTCCCACTGGGGACCCGCACACTTTCTGCGGCGTCCTGAGCACTCCCACTATGGTCCCGCACACTTTCTACGGCATAATGCGCATTCCCACTGGGGACCCGTACACTTTATGCGGAGTCCTGCACACTACCAATGGGGTCTCGTACACTTTCTACAGGGTCTTGTGCACTCCCACTGGGGACCCGCACACTTTCTACAGGGTCTTGTGCACTCCCACTGGGGACCCGAACACTTTCTGCGGCGTCCTGAGCATTCCCACTGGGGGCCCGCACTCTTGCTGCGGCATACTGCGCATTCCCACTGGGGACCCGCACTCTTTCTGCGGCGTCCTGCACAATCCTACTAGGAACCCGCATTCTTTCTGCGGCGTCCTGAGCACTCCCACTCTGGTCCCGCACACTTTCTACGGCATAATGCGCATTCCCACTGGGGACCCGTACACTTTCAACGGGGTCCTGCACACTCCCTCTGGAGTCCCGTACACTTTCTACGGAGTCCTGCACACTACCAATGGGGTCTCGTACACTTTCTACAGGGTCTTGTGCACTCCCACTGGGGACCCGCACACTTTCTGCGGCGTCCCGAGCATTCCCACTGGGGGCCCGCACTCTTGCTGCGGCGTCCTGCGCACTCCCACTATGGTCCCGCACACTTTCTACGGCATACTGCGCATTCCCACTGGGGACCCGCACTCTTTCTGCGGCGTCCTGCACAATCCTAGTAGGAACCCGCACTCTTTCTGCGGCGTACTCCGCACTCCCACTGTGGTCCCGCACACTTTCTACAGCGTCCTGCGCCTTCCCGCTGGGGTCCCGCACACTTTCTGCGGCGTCCTGCGCACTTCCACTGGGGTCCACTACATTTTCTATGGCGTCCTGCACACACCCACGGTAGTCCCGCACTCTTTCTACATCGTCCTAGCACTCCCAGTGGGGTGCCGCACACTTTCTACGGCGCCCTGCGCATTCCCACTGGGGACCCGCACACTTTCTGCGGCGTCCTGAGCACTCCCACTATGGTCCCGCACACTTTCTACGGCATACTGCGCATTCCCACTGGGGACGCGCACACTTTCTGGGGGGCCCGTGCGTTCCCACTGGGGACCCGCACACTTTCTGCGGCGACCTGAGCACTCCCACTATGGTCCCGCACACTTTCTACGGCATAATGCGGATTCCCACTGGGGACCCGCACACTTTCTGCGGCGTCCTGAGCACTCTCACTATCGTCCCGCACACTTTCTACGGCGTCCTGCACAATCCCACTGGAGTCACGTAGACTTTCTAAGGCATCCTGCGCATTTCCACTGCGGTCTCGCACAATTTCTACGGTGTCTTGCGCATTCCCACTGGGGGCCCGAACTATTTCTGTGGCGTCCTGCGCACTTCCATTGGGGGCCGCGCACTTTCTGCGGCGTCCTGCGGGCTCCTCAAATTCTATTCACACGAACCGTCTCGAACAGGGCACAATCTTGGGAGGAAGCTTATCAATAACCGTGTTGATTTTCATTAGTTCATTTTTTAAGTTCGGTGAACGTCGGATGGTTTACAATAACATGTTTACGTGTTTTTACCCGTCTTAAACCTCAATTTTGAGGGTCCGCTAAAACTGAGCTTTCAACTCCAAAATTGAATAGGAGCTAGCTGCATCCATTTCCAGCCTCCTGCCAAAAAATTAGCTTCCTAGCTCAATTTTAACTGGTTACACAAGATCGTGAACGCCGTCTGAAAAAAAAGGAGATTAACAGTTTTTCGACCAAAATCACGTGGTTTTCTCCATTTTTCCCGAGTGCCAAGAAACCATTCCAAACCATTGTCTGGGACATGTACCAACTTTTTACGCTCTTTTCAATGGAGGGAAAACCGCATCTTCACAGTTACTCTGAACGCTGATTTCGGAATCGCAGAGTTGCGCATGGGCGAGTTAAAGCCAAATCTGATGCGCGCTTCGCGCGCACCACAATTGAGGTCTAGCTGTTGAGCAACTGGCGAATTTTCGCCTGCTGTCCGCTGCTCCCAATGTCTGAGTATGTGCGGCTTGCCTGATTTCTTTATCTAACATGGATTCAGTTAGGCTTAATTGAATTTTTCGCCGGCTCTACTACGAGCCAAAGTATTTCCTTGGAGTTTCCAATAATAATGACTGGTACCAGGGATCTAATATAAGCACAAATTTTGACTTTCATGTAGAAAGCATCTTATTTTCTCGAGTGCACCCCCAACTAGTTTTGCACCGAAGGCCTACTCCCAGACAGGGCTGGGCACGCGTCCCGGGTAACCTTAGGGGGGTGCATATTAAACGTTGCAGAGAGGGCAAAGGGGGGTGCCTAAACCGAACACCAAAAAAAAAGAACGAAGTGCATGTTCTGTCGAATTTCAGGAAAAAAAATAGTACGCACTATTCTTCTAAATTGTCATATCTTCTTCTCCGCTTTTTGAGTCGAACACGAAAAGAATTCAAATTATTGATAGAGATGCAGGTTGTGTTCGCAATAATTCATAGTTGCTGTCAAAGTGTATTTCGATGAAGGATTTAACACTACTCGGTTATCCTGTAGCAAGTAAGGATTGATGTGGTGTCATGTTTCTTTGATGCAGCGTTCATTGATTACGCGGGTGGCTACCGATTCGAGGCAAATATACTAAGACAGCGCCCAGGAAAACTATCATTCAAGTTCAAAAAAAGATTAGCGAACTGATGTATAGCCTAGGTCGCTCATTTTGAGCCGGTCGAAGCAAGGCTTATCGGGCTTATCATGTCAAAATCTTCTCATCACTGTTATACTTTGCAATGACCGACCGCTCCGCTGCTTACCTGCCCGGACTCATCCTAGCAGGCTAGGCTTTATTTCGACAGTTTAACAGTACAGATAGCACAGTCAGCATCACAACTAGTCAATAGATTTTTATTCATCAGAATGTGACTTATGAAGAGAGCCAACTGTAAAAATTGAAGACTGCAAGTTACTATGAAAGAAGCGAATGACCGTTTTCTCCTCATTAAGAATTACCCTGAGCATAAGAACCCGAGTTTTATCCACCTTGAATGCCGCAATCTCTCATAGAGTAGGTTAGCCGTGCGATCTGGTGTTTGTCCGCAGCTACACAACGCGCACTGGAGTGGACGCGCACGCAATATTAATTAAAAAATGTATTTTATTACAGAACGGGGAGGAGAAAATGATTGAAACTGGAGAAAATTGAAGCAGGCAGAAATAGGATTCTTTCAATGTAAACAGTATAGAAATTTAATGTAAACAAACTATGTTGGAGCGGAGTGAATTTTTTGGACGTGATAAGGTTCATTCAAATGAACCTAGTTGATTAAAAACACCCATAAACATGAGAACTAAGAGCATTGCGAGAAAGATGAGAGTATGGCAAACATTTTAATAGCAATAGGTTTGATATTCAATGTGATTTAAGGACCTTAAAACTCGTCCCGGTTTTGTCCCGGTTTTCGGGGTAAAACCGGGACGAGATTTAAGGTCCTTAAATCCTATTAGAAACCGGTCCCATTGATGCTAAAATGTTTGCCAGATTCTCCTCTTTCTCACAATGTCCTTTGCTCTCAGTTTAATGCTAGTTTTGATCAACTAGGTTCGTTTGAATGAACCTGCTAACACGGCTAAATATTTACACCCGCTCTAACTTTGTTTATTTACATTAAATTTCTAAAGTGGGTACATCCAGAATAGACTACCTTTACCATCTTTCATTTCCTTCAGTTTCAATCCTTTTCTCCTCCCTGTTCTGTAATAAAATACATTTTTTTAATATTGTGTGCGCGTCCTTTCCCGTGTGCGCTGTGTAGCTGCGTACAAACACCGTATCGCACGGCAAGCCGATTTTTAAGGGATTGCGGCATTCTAGGAGGGTAAAATTTGGGTTTTTACTCCTACGAATCACATGAATCCTAACATTGTTCCACAACACAAAATAGTTCTGATTTCCACATCAGAACAATCAAACACAGATTAACTAATCCTTCATAGGTTTATGAAAGCATTCGACAGGAAACATTAGTTATCGCAATAGTAGTAGTTCTGTTGTTGGTAATTGTTCAATTGTTTTGTACTGAAAAATGCTTTATCTTTTGTAATAACTTACCGTCTTACTAACAAATTTTCCTCATGGGGTTGTTCTGAAGTTCAGAAATTACACTACCTTTTTCGTTGCCATTTTCGGAATTTTCTCTATTCAGTGCTTTTTTATATTCTTGTTTATCAAAATCAGGAAGTCAAGATCATGGCTGTTGAACTATTCCGAAAAACAGCCGATTTCGATTTCCCATAAGGGGGTGCCTAAAAATTACCGAGCTAAGGGGGGGGGGTGCATATTCAGAATCGCCATGCCGGGACGTGTGCCCAGCCCTGCTCCCAGATTGCTCGAGAAGTTAGTGAAAATGTATTTCCATGCTGCACGAAGCTGAATAATTTTTTTTCAAAAAGCAAGCAATTCAGCTGACCGGAGGGTTTCGAGCAATAGTGATCCATTGGAGCGGCTGATATCCAACCTTATTGGGAAATGACATGAACAAATGAGTCTACTCGATGTGTATCACTGAGCTTGCATGTTCAAGAAATGGATGACGCGTGGAAAAAAATTACAGAGGTGTGGAAAAGTTCATATCTTGCACATATGGTTTTCGTTTTCTTTCTAGTCTGACTCATGTACCAGGCGGCTGGCCGTGTGGGGTTGGCGGCCTCACTGGAGAATGGCGTTTCGATTAGCGTGGGGTGATCTACCTTCGCGGCCCCGTCCACTCCTCAGACTAAAATGATTGCGCGCACTCTACATGTCGCTGCAGTACTCCATCACAGCGCTCAGAAAGCCGGTGCTTCGACAGCAAGTATGGCAACACGGACTAGCAAAAAGTGAACACTAGGAAAATCTACAAAAATTTTACAATATCTAACAATAATTTGAGTGTTATTCCTTACAGTGAAAAACAGCAGCTAGTTACATTCACTGTCTTTAAACAGCATCGATTGGAGTGGCCCATTGCATAGTGCCCCCCTCCGAGCTTCAATATTTTGACCTTTTTTTCTGGACACCCCGCTATTTCTCTTTCTGTGGTCGAGGGAGGAGTGCAGGACTAAAATTGATGAGAGCTGTTGTATCCTCCAATCACGGCCCTTCGCTCCTCCCCCGCCATTTTCTCGGTTGGAACACATTACGACCACCGCTGAGAGGGATCTATAACTTACGCAGATTCATGACGCTAGCTTTCTTGAAAAAAAAATCGAATATCGCATTTTTCGAACCAATTCAAATATCGAGAGTTGAGATTTTCAAATCAATTTAAGATACGAATAAAAAAATCATCAGGAATCCATTGTCTTCGAATCAATCCCTTTCCAGAATTCGAAGTCCAAGTTTTTTTTTCAAATTGAATACAGTCGAAAAAAAAAGCTCTCAATTTGATTTTACCGAATATTCAGGTAACCCTTCGAATAATGATTCTATTCGAGAACACTGCGATTTTCAAGTGGAATACAAACACAACAAATAATTCGGATTTGAATTCTATAATGTGTAATCGGTAGGCACCTGTAATCAGCAGAACATTCAAGAAATTAAAGGCAGTGTTCACGATAAATCCTGGATGTTCAGCTTCTTACAGATTATGATAAGTCAAGAGCTTACTGTGACATCATCGTCAGGAAGAATTGCAAAAAGCTGACGAGAAAGCACTTTTTTCGCCTAAGCAGGATCTCTCGTGTGAAGTCATGTTTTCGGGAATGTACGGATTGACCAGTGCAAAGGAATGAAGTCTTTTCATGAGATTACGTGATTCACCTTATCCACTACTACTTATCGAAGCCATTCTCTTTGCTGACCGCTTGTTTATGTGTTCAAGCTACTTCCGAAAGGATCAGTTTGGGAGGCGGGGTGGCCCAATGGGTTGACTGGCCCACGCGATTTTCACCCACTTCCCGATGGTTTTTCGTGATTCTCTCTTCACAGTTTCACCGGTAGGTCCCAAAGCTCACGTTTCTGTGAAAAAACTAGAGATTTTTTCACTGCCTTCAAACAAATGAAAATTTCCGATAATTCGAATAATTGAGAAAACCGAGAAATAAAGTTCTCGAGTGAATTGAGTAGCGGAAAACGTTCAAAAAATCGAATCAAAGTTTTCGATTGATCCAAAAAATTAGAAAAGCCGAGATTCGAAATTCTCGAATGAATCGAATAATGAAAAACGTTCAAAAAATCAATTAATAGTTTTCAAATGATCCGAAAAATCGGAAAGACCGAGATTTGAAATTCTCGAATAAATCGAGTAATGGCGAACGTTCTAAAAATCAAACAAAAGTTTTCGAATGATGCGAAAAATTGCGAAAACTGAGATCAGAACTTCTCCAATGAATCGAGTAATCGGAAACGTTCAAAAAATCGAACCAATCAAATTTTTGAATGATCCGAAAAACCGAGATCAAAAAGTTTGGAATTTATCTAGCGATTTGAAACATTAAAAATTGAATAATTCAAATTTTCGAATGATCCGGAAAATCGAATAAACTGATACATGAAATTCTCGAATGAATCGAGTGATCGCAAAGATTTAAAAAATCAAACAAATCCAGTTTTCGAATGATTCCAATAATAAAAAAAACGGTAATTGAAATTCTCGAATGAATACAGTAATCGAACACATAGACGATTTGAATTCCAATGAGCGAAAAACTAAGAAAATAAACTAATAGTCAAAATGAACGAAAAGTTGGATGCAAAAAACAGAATCTTTAGTGAAACGAAAATTCGATTGACCGAATAGTTTACACCTTCAAAAAATATTTAAATCTGAAATGATTGAATAGTCAGAAAACTGACATTTCGAGACGTATAATGACTCAAATATTTAAAAGCCCAAAGATTATATTTTCCAATGAATCGAACACTAGAAAAAACAAATAGTTCGCAATCTCTTAAAAATGAGTGTGCAAAGAAATGTAATATGGCGTTTCCTGAATGATTTCAATATTCGAAAACCGATTAATTGGACCCACCAAAAATACTGGGAAAAATAATGTTAAACTCCCGATTGGAGCATCTGTTGAAATAAACTTTATTTTTTCGTACTACGATGTAAGACATTCGATTGCCTAAAAATTCGAATTATTCGAATATTATTCTATTTGGCTAGACCTTACGCTATAAAATGCATGGGATGTTGCGGTGCAGGATTTTACCAACTATGTATCCTCTGTTTCGGAGTGAAATTTATTGCCGTTGATCGCGCGCGTGTGGCGCGTCTCCTTCTTGCAAACACTCTCTCGCTGTCTCTACCCTCGCTCCGCATAGGCGCACGAGGGAACAGAGTAAATTTGGCTCCGAATCAGAGGATACTAATCACAATCGCCCCAAAGTGGGACCTGCCGGATGTCTAAAATCTCAAACTAGTAGAAAATCTAGAACTTGAGAATAAACTACAAAAATTAAGAAAATAAAAAGAAGAAAAAATATAAACAAAGTTTTCTTTATTTTGTGAAATATCCAAGGCAGATAGATACAGCATGCGAACTTTTGGAGCAGGTAATCCGAGAAATTCTAAGTGAGTTAAATAGAGCAATCACACCAAGAATGAGTCGTGAAACAGCTCTATCAAGAAATGATGACAAAACGTCATTCACAAACAAAGAAAAGAGCTGAATCGATGTTGAAATGTTGGGTGAAGCACAAATCTATATCATAGAAAGAACAAATTTAGATTGATCATAGATACATCCATCACATCCAAACACCTAATCACTCGAAGAATAGCAGAAAATGTGTGCTTTGAAATAGAAAATGTCGGTGGGTGGCCGATCGATCGTCCACGCGTTGTCAACGACAGCGCTAGTCCTCGACATCAGCATGCTTGACCAGAGGCCACCAACTGGGAGAAATTACAGATGATTGAACCTTTATCTTTAACGCTTCTGCAAATTAGTAGTATTCCGAGGAAAGAGATGAGCTATGTGATATCGCGCATCAATTCGATTGAACATTGTGTATAATTATTATATTGGGTTGGCAACTAAGTAATTGCGGATCTTTTTAAAAAATAAAAAACAATTTTTTCCATGGAATGAAACAACCTTATTCTGTAATGTATTGCCCATTTTCAGCAATGACCTTTTGCCATATTTCAGGCAGCATCATAATTCCACGTTCATAAAACTTCTGGTTTTTATCAGCAAAAAACTGAACCAGGTAAGATTTGACATCATTATCATTATTGAAATTTTTACCATTCAAATAGGTTTGCAAAGATCGAAATAAAAAGTAATCAGATGGAGCAAGTCAGGACTATATGACGGATGTGGCAAAACATCCCAACCAGTGTTCGGCGCGGGGTGTGGATATTATACTTGGGCAAAATGGTCAAAATTTTCGAATTTCGAATATTATTCGAAAACGAAAATTTTCGAATTTCGAATATTATTCGAAAACGAAAATTTTCGAATTTCAAATATTATTCGAAAACGAAAATTTTCGAATTTCGAATATTATTCGAAAACGAAAATTTTCGAATTTCGAATATTATTCGAAAACGAAAATTTTCGAATTTCAAATATTATTCGAAAACGAAAATTTTCGAATTTCGAATATTATTCGAAAACGAAAATTTTCGAATTTCGAATATTATTCGAAAATGAAAATTTTCGAATATATTCGAAAATCCTAATTTTCGAATTTTGAATATATTCGAAAATCCAAATTTTCGAATTACCGAATATTTTTTTCCGAATTTTCGAATAAATTGCAATTTTTTGACAGATTCTCGGGGTTTCCAAATAACATTCGACTTGTCATACACAACGACTGAACAAATAAGGAAGTGAATCAGCAAGCACCCGCCAAGAAAAGAAAATCTAACAGAAAAACAATATTTTTATTCGTCTTCAGCCACTGTTGTTAAAAAAAAACAACTAGTGCATTGCACAAAATCAAAAGTGCGGCAAGTAGTCGAGATCGTTGCATCTACGCGTTTTTATAAGTTCATTTTTTATCTTGCACACTTTTCTGCTTGTTTACATTTTGAAGCACTTTATCATTAAAGTCATATATCATATTTCAATCACCATTGTGGAATTTTTATTTTCTACAAATCATTGTTGTCATCAATTTACAAATCTGTCATTTTCTTCAATGCTTTCCCTTTACACTGCCTGCTCATATCTTGTGCCACTTTGCAATTACAGCAGCTGATAAAAAAACAATCTTTCAACTTCCTTTATGAAATCTCGAGTGGGTTAATTAACACTTAATCCGCTATTTGAACAATCAATATTGGGGCCTTGGTTGAGCGCCAGGACTCTTCTGCACGAGCTTTGCTGGCGTCATCAACGATGGAGGTGCGAGCGCAGATAATTAGGTGTGAACGAAGGTTCGAACCACGCTAATGACGGGCTCCCTAATTAGACTCGTACAGATGTATACGAATCCGTACTCTCCTCAGAAGACCACTTCTCAATGGATGTGGTTGAGCCACGAATTGTTGTCCGCTCAATTTATTCAAAATGACCAATAATTCGAATAAATCCATACCCAAGTATCCGAATTTCGAATATTATTCGAGAGCCTGTTTTTGAAATATTCGAATTTCGAATATTATTCGAGAGCCTCTTTTTGAAATATTCGAATTTCGAATATTATTCGAGAGCCTCTTTTTGAAATATTCGAATTTCGAATATTATTCGAGAGCCTGTTTTTGAAATATTCGAAATTCGAATAATATTCGGAAACGAAAATTTTCGAATTTCGAATTTTGAATGATTCGAAATTCGAAAAATCATTCGAATAATTTTCGAATAATATAATTCGGTCCGAAGTATAGTGGATATCCACACCAGGGGGTCTGAGCTGCGTAATGGTGGAGGGAGGGGGGTCTGAGCTCCACCGGGAAACCACATGAACCATTCTGACCGTGGGTAGTAGGTGCACTGTCTAGAAAAATTTTTTGCGAATGATTCGGTAATACCGTCCAATAAACATGAAACCTTGTAGTAATTAAATTAACGTAAATGTTGAAATTATAGTAAAGGTTCTCCTACGATTGAATATAGGGCACATAGGTTCTGAGCGTGTATCCTGGATAGTTGTGTACTGAATTGCAAATGAGAACAGATTGGAAGCTACGGAATGGGGCGGAAGAAAAGAGAGGACGCGATGAATAAAGTTATTGGCAAAGGCGAAGACGATGAGATGTACTGAAGAAATAAATATGTTTTCAAAGAAGAACAGGTCACTTTAAATGTATGGAAAACACGCTTTAATAAGTGGTTGGATACGAAAATAGGTGCTTCAACATTATCCAGACCAGACATGGCAAAAACACTCGCTAGATGAAAAGAACGTCATCTAATCTGGTTACGTTTCGAATTTCATTCTCCGAAACCCACTCATACACCAAACACACGACACGGGTTCGATCCCGCAAAGTGCTTAATTTTTGCAAGACGTTAGACCTCACATTTTTTGCAAAGTAAGGGCCACGAAAATAAGATATTCGAGTCGAAAGTAGTAGATTTACCCTATATGCAAATTTTCAGTCTCTAAGATGGACGCTGAAAGGCACTTCTCTGTGTGACCTCACACTTTTCTCAGGTGTGGTCCCGCTGAAAAGGGGCACTTCTGGAAGTTAGGTATCATGAGAGTAAGATATTTGAGTCCAGCGTGGTCGATTTACCCTGTGTGCAATCTTTTATCGCCTCAGCGTAACGCCGAAGAGCCATGCATAGGAAGCGGAACAAGGTAAAAAAACGTCTAAGTCTACAAACCTAAAATAGGGTTTTGAAACACCTGTAACTTAACTTCCAAAAGAGTTACCCCGGGTTTGAGCAAAACTAAGAAACTAGGTTTGAAACCCTACCGAATGAAACTTTACTCGCTCCCAGAGGACGCCTTACCAAAAATTTACTAGGTGTGGACATTTGATGTTTTCAGCATAAATGTCCACACCTAGCCAGTGCATATAGGTGTGGACATTTATGCTCAAAACATCAAATGTCCACACCTAGTAAAATTTTTTGTAAAGCGTCCTCTAGGATCGGTTAAGGTTTCATTTGGTAGGGTTACAAGCCTAGCTTCTTAGTTTTGCTTAAAGGCATCGTAAGCGCTGGAATCCACTTTCCATTTTTTATGCTCAATCCCTTCCTCGGGCCCCTGTGAGAACGTACAACGAGCTTGGCTGCTCAAAAACGTACCATTGTGAGTATAGAGGAAGTGGAAAGTAAGGAATTCCGTCAAAAGCGGCCGGCCCTTCCGTCAGCCATTTGGCACTTTCGCAATATTTGAGCAGAACGTCGTGTCGCTTAGTACAGGGCATGCCACTGTACGCTGACGCACCGTCGGACGAAAGTGGGATTATCGACTGAAAATTTCTCGTCACACAACGAGCGATTGCTTCCAACGCTGCGCCAATGGATGAATTGTAGAACTGTTCCTTGCGCCCTCCGCGTAACTATCCCGAGTCGATGCCGGCGCGAATTTCAAATGATTTTCAGAAGTTTTTTTAAAACGTTTTTCTTGAGAAGTTAACGTTTTTGAGCGGGCTTTTCGCTACCTTCAGTCACTATAGGGGGCTAACAACTCAAAAACGCTTAAAAACGAAACATGGTTTTCAGCGCGTACGATGCCTTTAAACCCGAGATAGCTCATTTGCAACTTAAGTTACAGCTGTTTTAAAACCCTATTTTAGGTTTAAGGACTTTGACGTTTTTTTACGTTTTTTTACCTTGTTCCGCTTCCTATGCAGGGCTCTTCGGCGTTACACTGAGGCGATAAAAGATTGCACACAGGGTAAATCGACCACGCTGGACTCAAATATCTTACTCTCATGACACCCAAATTTCGAAATAGACGACTTCCGGCGGAACCGCACCTGAGAAAAGTGTGAGGCCTTATACTGTAGCGGTGTTCAGCATCTATGTTGGACGGTGAAAGTGAGTATTCAGGGTAAATCGATCACGCTGGACTCGATCATCGTATTCTACTGACTCATACCTTGCAAAAATGTAGACTTCCAGCGCGATCGCACCTGCGACAGGTGTGGGTTACACAGGAAAGTGCCTTTCAGCGTCCATCTTAGAGACTGAAAATTTGTATATAGGGTAAATCTACCTCTCTCGACTCGAATATCTTATTTTCGTGACCCTTACTTCGCGAAAAATGTGAGGTCTAACGTCTTGCAAAAATTAAGCACTTCGCGGGATCGAACCCGTGTCGTGTAGTTCTTGTATGAGTGGGTTTCGGAGAATAAAATTCGTAACGTAACCAGATCGGAAGACGTTCTTTCGAACCAGAAGTCTATACATCTGAAGTAACATGTTCTTCTCGGTCTCGCGAAATGAATTTACGAACTCATATTAATTTAAAAACACATTTATTTCTTCGAGACATCCCGTATTCTTGAACTTAGCCAATCCCTTCATCTTCTCCACGCTTCTTTTCCACCACATATTTACTTTAGCTTCCTACCCGGAATCATTCACAATTTCTGGAAACACGTTCAAACCTATGTGTCTTACATTCAACATTAGGAGAGCCTTCACTATAATCAAAACCCTTACTTTAGCTAAGATTTTCAAAAACGCAGGCAACTTCATGTAATCCGTCAAGAAAAACCTCGTCCGTGAATTTTTAAATTTTTTTTGAATTGGTTGTTCTTCTTCAAATTATACATTCTTCTTCTTCAAATTATACATCTTTCAGAATAAAATGCTCCTTTTGTTTTAATTTTATTACAAAAACAGACAATTAACACTCCTGGGAGGAGGTCCGAGAAAATCGCCAAGAATTTGACCTATTACGCATCTGGGAGGGGGTCTGAGAAAATCGCCAAAAGTTTGCTTTTAGAGGGGGGGGGTCTGAGAAAATTTAGCCTTGTCCACACCTCGTGCCGAACCCTGATCCCAACCAAGCGACGAATTGACAAATCGAAAAGGTGTTGTATTTCATCATGACAATGCAAGGCCACACACATCTTTAAACACTCGGCAAAAATTATTGGAGCTTGATTGGGATGTTTTTCCACATACAGTCCTGACCTTGAAACATCTGATTACTTTTTATTTCGATCTTTGCAAAACTCTTTGAATGGTAAAAATTTTAATAATGATAATGATGTCAAATAGTACCTGGTTCAGTTTTTTGCTTATAAAAACCAGGAGTTTCAGGTACGCGAAATTATGATGCTGCCTGAGAGAAGGCAAGGTCATTGCTCAAAATGGGCAATAAATTGCAGAATAAAGTTATTTCCTTCCATGAAAAAATTGTCTTTTGTTCTCCAAAAAAAACCGCAATTACTAAGTTGCTAACCCAGTAGTTGTGTCATTCGAATAGATTTGACTCGAATTATTATACTCATGATTTCCATTCGAGTACCTTACCGAATTCGGAATTTCTGAAATTGTATCATTTGCATACTGTTTTGGTTTACTTTCCGTAATAGTTAGAGCGGGGGCGGGGCCCTTGGGCCAAAGAGCTGGAGCGCGTAAAGGGCATAGAAAGAATGGAAAACTATTGCAGCCGCTACTGCATGCTGATTTCACCGCTTGAAGGACTCTAGGATTGATAAAGTGTCATACAGAATGATTTTCTATCAAGAACTTCGCTGCCGTGTTTCGCTCTTCGTAATAATTTTTCTTCTTCACTATTTCCGTTGATGTTAAGTACCTTTCCTGCTGAAGTTGAGTGAACCATCACTTTATTAGTCACTGGAGACCTGTAAGTAACAATAGTAGTGATCGACCCACCCTCTTGACTACATCGTAGACGGCGCGGGTTTGACGAAATCGGTCAACATAGCAAATACGAAAGGCAAAACAAAATTGACAGGGAAGGATCAAAACGATCATAGAGCATATGAACACACTCAGATCACAATTGAAGTTATTAATGCTTCCACATTAGTTAGTCATTACAAATATATGGGTTAGATGCACCAGAAACTTCGTAAAATTGGAAACAGCCAAAGCTCACCCGTTGAAGACATCTCCTAAGCAAAAGAACACGAACGGCAACAAGGTAAACTTTAGTTCCAAAAGAACTATACCAACGCTGCACAGATCTCCGCGTCATTTCGTCGAAATTTCCGCATAGAATTCCGCCATTCCTGACGTATATGCGAGACAAAGCCTCTGTTCAAAAATCCGTACAACACGGGATTCGCCATAATGCTGATCATCGCTGTACTGCAAAATCATAAAAAAGCTCAACGGCACCCTATTCAATTGAATTTTTAAAAAGTGAAATGGGCTAAAGTTTTTTTTTTGGACAGAGACTAAAGGGAAAGGGGGTCGTATGGAGGATCATATCTCTGGAAACTTGATGAACCAGCTCAAAAGCATGCGCTCCATCTGGAATTTCGTGAGTGTGGGGACTATGGGTAGGGACCAGGGCTGTGCGTAATAACGAATTACGGTTTACGATTTACGAATTACGGGCGTTTTTGGCAATTTTTTTACGATTTACGATTTACGAAATTTGAGACCAAAATCGTAACGAATCGTAACAAATCGTAATAAAACGCGGAAACGCGGTTGAATGAGCAATTCCAATCTGCGGTCTAGTACAAATATAAATTTAACACTTTCAATACGACACAACTTCAACACTTTCAAATTTAACACGCCCCTAATATTTGATTACTCTTCAAATTTTCAGATTTCGGTGAACCCGTACCCTTGCATGCCCGGCCGGTCGAAGTCAGCAGTAGGTCAATCATGGAGAACTATAATTGTTGATAACGAGCTTTAGGCATGACCAATCGCTCCCCTTCTCACTCTGACGGACCTAAACTTTTCCTTGCCCCAAGCCGAGCCAGGTCGGTAGCTTCACAGCTATTTACTTCCATGGAATGCTCTTGTCACATGATGAACACTAGGGACGCAGACCTTTGGCGGAGCTGCAGTCTATATCGGACCAAAATTTCGGTCCGCAGTTGCAGACAACCGCTGTTGCAACACTTACTGCAAACAGAATCATGCTGTGACCGCGAGGTCCTGACATGATTGATATTCGTCCCAGCACCACTATCTTCTAGCTCTCTGTAAACTTTTAAAGCGGTCGCCTGCAGCTGCGGACAGCAATTCCAATCCCACATTAATAGATAGTAAATATGGGGCTCGGCTCTAAAGACCTGGCTGGCTCATGGGGCGAGTAAAGGTTGGAACCCATTATACACTTCTTTGCAGAATTTTGCGGAGATTACAAAATCGACCTTCCCCACGCATTCATCTTTACCGGTTAAAAGATACAAACAAAAAAGTGGAACTTCGTGAATTCAAATCTGCCGGAGAATCGGGAAATAATTTTCTAACCTGAAAACATTAGTCGACTAAGATTTTTACGGGGACTCCCAAAATAACCTTTGATGTCTATCGCTAGAGGCTACGAGAGAAGAGGTGGTGATTTCAAATTTTGGTTCGAAACATTTCTAAGAAATTATGGCTGCAGAGTCTCCTACTTTTTCAAAGAAGTTCTCAAATGTTTTTATAATGAGGAGCAAATTCTGAACGCAAAAGAAAAGAAGATGAAGAACCTAATTTTTGAAAGCGCAGATTTAGAGGGAGCCCTCACCTTTTTGCATTTCAGAATCCTAAGCAACTTTTACCACTCAGACCGCCGTCTCCATCTCAACAAACTTACACTTATGGGGAGGAACGCTTATAACTCCGTTCAGAGCAATGCTTTACAAATATAGAGAGCAGACTCGTTTTCCGCGTCAAGAAGTGGTTTTGTAAATGTATATCCCCTTTGAATGGCCACCTTATCCGAGCATCCTTCTTCAAAAGGTTAAGGCTTGAACTATCCAACCGTAAATTTTGCCTCATCACAGTGTTGCTCTCCTTGGCTTCAACTGAACTATGTTTTTAAGAGCGATAGTTCCCTATGCTTTCGTGTTCAAAAGTTGTGCGAAACCTGGCATAGGTGTGATACTTAAATGAACTTAGAGTTTCCATTTTGTCTATTAAAGTCGTTCCTACCCCGCGTATGTGCTTAATATTTCTTCAAGTGCTGCTCTAAACATTTCACTTTGAAACCCAACCTCCAACCTCCTTCGATATGGAAACACCTCATCACTGAAATGCTACGGTGTTTCCACATCGAATGAGGTTTGGGTCATGTGTGGGCTTATTACTCATTATGAGTTACGATTTACGAATTACGATTTACGAATTACGAGGAATTTCAAAAATTACGATTTACGATTTACGAAATTACAAAAGTCAGTTACGCACAGCCCTACTAGGGACTGGCGCTGAGGGAGGTTGGTTGAGGGGTAGTAATTTTAAGCTGGCTGTAAGCGCTCGATTGAGAGCTCATGAAACAGTCAGTCTGGAGGCGGAAATGTTTACGATGAAAGATTCATCATTGGCCTAACGTTTTGACCAAGTCGTGATCGTAATAGGACGTAAGGCAGCGTCCATACGTGGCGAGAGCGAGCGTTCCCGCTGTTGTGCGCCTCTCGACGCTCCTCAACGCTGGAGCAGCCCGTGCCCACAAATTAACGCAGGCGAGCACCCCCTCCCTCGTGTTGATTCGATTGAAAAAGTTTGATCGGGTGATCAATCGCTCGAGTCGGCGCAACGGCTGATGATTTCCCACGGCTTTCGAATTCCGTGGTGGGATTATGAAAAACAAGGGCAGTAGTTCTGATGTAGGTCTAATGCCACCTGCTTTAGTTATGGAGCAGTAAGCTTGAAACTTCCTTCTTGCTTCGTAGTGCTGGCGCAAACGGGCGAGAGCGAGCGGGCGAGGGCGCGCGAGGAGCGCCTGTGAGCGGCTAGCGAAACGTGTGTCCACGATTACCATCGATTTTGCGTGATCGCACGCTCTCGCCGCGTATGGACGGAGCCTAACTAGATACTCAGTTTAGCGAGCTGCTCAGCCATGCTTCTCACAATCCCCAGATTTTGGATGATCGAAATACGGAGTAAACTCGGAAGTGCTTCACGAATTGCGTGTAACTTTACCTGTGGGAGGCGAGGCTGGCGATGTAGGAATAGTCCGTGCCGTTGGTCACGAAAAAATCACCGTCTGTAAACTCGATAGCCATCGAGATAGCGTTGTGCGGGCACCACGAGATGAAGAAGATTAGTACCATTAATGCGAGAACAATTGTATTTCGTCGCGTTTGTCGCAGCAACACACATCTTTGTCTGCACTAGAATGAGTAAGTAGAGAATATACTTGATCGGAAACAGCTTTCGGTACAAAAAAAATTGAACAAGAACTACCCACACCCTACCGGAGTTGAGAAATGATTAAAAGGTCTTAGCAAAGTGCAATGACGATTCGCGGCTGACGAGCGGGAGAGCCTTCACCAAGGCCTAGTTCACACTAGCTGCGACACGCGACAGCGACAGTGCATTTGAACCATATCGACTTTCTGTCAATATCTATCCCAAACACGATGTCGCGTCGCCCGTCGCGGGAAGTATGCACGAGGCTTAGAGCTGGTGAAGCGCCGGTAATGCATCGAGGAACGTCCTGCTAGAGTAGCAGATCGATTAACTAGGGGTCGACAACTGGTAAAAAAAAACTTTGAAAGTGAAACCTATAGCAGTCATCTGAATCATGATGGCGTCTTTGGAGACATATTTGCCTTCTCTTGAAGGCCTCCAGATCTCCAGATACGAAGTAGGAGCCATCACCCCTTTCAACCACTAAGCACAACAGCAGCATCGTGTCGCAAAGGCAAAATTCTCTCTTTTCTTCAAGTAGTCAAGGGATTCGATCCCCACCAAAGAACGTTTCTTCATTTCATTAGAAATTTCGTTTTTGAGATTCGAGATCATTTTTCATTGAATGCATAGCCTATCCCTCCTTTCTAGCCGTGCAGTTAAGGCTTATCGGGCTTATCATGTCAAAATCTCCTCAAAACTTTGCTGTGACTTTGTTATGCTTTGCTGTGACGGACCGCTTCGCTGCTACCTCCGCCCAGACCCAAATGAGCAAGATAGGCTTTACCTCAATTCAGACTCCCCGCAAACATTTTTGAGTTGACCTAAGTAATGAATATTATCTCTGAAAAGAATTACGGCAGGTGTTCGCAGTCAGGTAATTTTTAGGGTGTTTAGAAAGTGTTTCCCATTCGGCTCATGACATTTTCTTGGAGGTTATCCCGGGTCCTCAACACGATTCTGAGGTCTGTTTCTCGATATTCCTAGGCTTACTGTACGGTACAGTAGAAGCCATAATTCTATCTAGCTGGCGTAAACTACTTCAGAATTTCGAAAATAGATAAATGGAGCTCAAATTCGGGTTCAGCACCTCAGATAACACCCCCTCTCAAAGAAAATCTTAACCAAATCTGAGACTCTTACCAAACCAACGCATACCCACAGTAATTCACCACAATTTATCAAAATCGATGAGTGGATCTCGGAATCGAGTTAAAAACTCTAGATAACCTTCACGGAGAGGTCTTGAAGCAAATATATTCTAGCGTTTTGGAAATCATCGAGAGCTCCGAAAAATTTCGCCGGTGAGAGACTTTGGATCTAACTTGCCGGAATTTGACGAAATTTGAGAACTCGATCGCAATTTCGTGTTCAGGACCCCCGATTGCCTCCAGGAAAAAGTTTCGACTCAAATCGGGAACAATTTATCTATACACCCTGAAAAATGCCTGGTGCGGTTACCTTACCCTAGCGCCCTACTGAGAAAACCCACTTAAAGGCAGTATACACGCTCGTAAGCGAGATTGAGATAACTACGGCAATAAAATGTTTTGGCTCAGAACACAACGATTACGCATTTTGAAGCGTCAAAAACGACCCACAATGCCGCTACACGAGTGAGAAGTTAGCCCCGCCCGCGTTTCTCCGCACCCCCTATTTGCCGCCCTCTTCCAAACAAGGGTGCTGGGCCATTTCTATAGCTGACGACGTTTGTGGGTGGTACAATAAGTACAAAATAAGTAATCAACATTAATTGACGACCTTGGGAATGCCCCAGCACCCCTGTTGTGGAGGAGGACGGCAAATCACTTGAGAAAAACTGGTGTTTTCCCGTGCGGCTGTGATAGCACTACGCGCTGTTTTCAACATCTCGTCTGTATCCTATTCTGGTCTGACTATCGTCACCGTGTGCTGCTAAAGCGAGGAACCTTGTGGCAGGTTCCGAAACACTCAAGAAGATCTGAATAAGCCACCAGGACAGGTATATATCAGCGCGTTTTCGTTCCGTCACAGCCCTTGTCTCTGGCATTGATTGGTTGTTGACGTGCCATCGATAGAAGATCAGAGATGTCGTCTCCTGCTTCGGCTTCTTTCCAGAGAATAACGCGAAGCTCCACGTCTGGGCAGGATAATGGCTCTTCGTTAAGAACAACTGATGTATCGGCGGCACTGGAGCAGCTTCGTACGGACAAGAAGACACCGGTTTATTTAAAAACACTTATTAACCATATGTTTGAAGTACATAATGATCTAACCGTCACTCTGGCCAAAAACCAGGAACTTTTTGAGCAAAATGCTCAGTTGCGTGCTGAAAATGCTAGTTTGAGATGTGCATTAGCTGAAGCTGAGAAAGCTCGGTCTCCTTCTGTTAATTCGCCTATTGTTAACACCACCATTCCTGATGATTCTTTCCATGAAAATGAGAGACTTAGGTCGGTTGTAATCTCAGGTATTGACGAGTCGGATGCTGATTTATCTACAGATAGAGCTTCTCATGATTTTGAATGCGTTAAGAAAGTTCTCGATCACTTAGATGTGGAATGTGTCCCTCAAATGGTTTATAGACTTGGTAAACCACTAGAAGGTCGTTCGCGGCTCCTGAAAGTAGTGTTGCCCTGTACATTCTTCCAGAAATCTACTCTTAGGAAGTCTCATCTATTGAGCTCCTTCTCAAATCGTGGCATTTATATACGTGCATCTCTCACTAAAGCTGAAATCGAGCGTAATCGAGAGGCTAGACTAGCCCGCCAGACTTCAGCTTCTGCTGATGACTCTGGTTCTGGTCTAGCTACTCAAACTACGCAATCGATGCTGCCTGAGGGAAACTAGTAAGCAGTCCTCGGTCTCTTGCAAATAAGCTTAGATGTCTTTACTGTAATCTCCGCTCAATTCAAAAAAATATTTCTTCCCTTGATTTCGCAATTAGGAACTCCAAGTACGATATTGTAATGATTACCGAAACATGGTTGAGCATTTCTTGTGATTTACCACCTATTCTCAGAGATCTAAATAATTACTTCAACTGCTTGAGATGTGACAGAAGTTCTAAGAGGGGTGGTGGTGTGCTCATGCTTATTAAGAAATCCATGGCTTTTGACACTGTTTGGACTGAATCCGTTCCTGATGCTTACGAAATTCTTTGCTGTGATTTGAAGCAAATTCAGACGACGATTAGGCTTGTGTGTGTTTATAGAGCTCCCACCTGTAATATGTACAATACAATCCAACTTACCAAGGTTTTAAATGATCTTTCAACGTTCGATGGTCAATATATCCTCAGTGGTGACTTAAATTTACCTGATATCATTTGGTCAACTCTGCACCCTCACTGTTCATCTACTATATCAAAAGTTTTCGTCGAGATGTGTAGTTCCTGCCAACTCAAACAGCTAATTCGCGTTCCAACTCGTGGTAAGCATATCCTAGATCTCTTACTCAGCAGCCTGCCTAATCTAGTGAAAAACATAGCAGTGGGTTCGCCTATAGGATCCAGCGACCACTCTCGCGTATCATTTGATATTCTTACTGATGTAAATTCACCAACGTATTGCTTTCGCAGATCTTATCACAAAGCCGACTACGAACTCATTTGCCGATACTTATGCTCTCTAGACTGGCGTGCAATTCTTGAAGGAATTTCATTAGTCGACGAAAAATATGAACTATTTCTGTCTATATTGCATCAGTGCATTTCCGAATTCGTTCCCTTGGAAAAACAAATTTCAAATGCTGGAAATCTTCCACCGAATCTATCAAGACTTTTTGGGCAAAGGGAAAATGCTTGGATTGAGGCTCAGTCCGATCCTAGTTCAGATAAAATTAGTCATTTCAAGAAAATACGAGACAAATTCAAGCGATCACTCAAAAAATATAATAATTACGTTGAACGGAAAATACTCCAGTCTCCAAAGAAATCTTCATTCTACAAGTTAATAAACTCCAGAATGAAGAAAACTGTTGATATTCCTACTCTCAAAGATGAAGCTGGCGTTTCAGCCTTTTCTGATCAAGCCAAAGCGTCTATGCTTGCCAATCAATTTCACAAGTCTTTTTCTGAAGAATCGGTCTTCTCAGATGACTGGCCTATTTCGCATTTTTCCCACTCAACAACGGACAGTCTTGTGTGGTTCCACAAAGAGGAAATTTACAATATTTTGTGTAAATTGCCACTCTCCTTTTCCACCACCCCTGACGAAGTACCATCGTACTTCATTAATAAAATCGCTGTTGCTATCTCTTACCCTTTAGAACACATATTTAACTCTAGCTATATGTTTAGTGAAATTCCTGCACGTTGGAAGCATTCATTTATCACGCCTATTCCCAAAAAGGCGCCCCATTGTCTTGCTTCTAATTATCGCCCCATTAGCATCACGTCAGTTTTTGCAAGAGTTTTTGAAAGGATTCTAAAAACATCTTTAGTTTCATTCATTGAAACCAACTTTTTGGTACCTGATAGTCAGCATGGCTTCAGAGCTGGCAGGTCTACTGAAACACAAATGCTAACCGCAATGGAAGATTGGACGAAAGCTCTTGATCACAAAATTAACGTCGATGTTATCTATTTCGACTTTACTAAAGCATTTGATAAGGTCCCTTTTGATAAACTTATTTCAAAGCTCTTGTATTTTGGCATACATCCTAGAATAGTTAAATGGATAAACAATTTCATTACTGGAAGATCATTTCAAGTAAAGGTCAATAGCTCCTTTTCACAAACGTATCCCGTAACTAGTGGTGTGCCTCAGGGCGGAGTTCTTTCGCCCATACTCTTTATCCTGTATACCTCTGACATCCCTTGCCTAATCAGTCAATACGGTGTCACCTGTAAAATGTTCGCCGATGATATCAAGATATATAAAACTATCGTGGACAGTGGGGACTGTGTCGCTCTACAATCGGCAGTTAATTCAATTGCGGATTGGTCAGAGAGATGGAGGCTTCCGCTGTCAGCACCTAAAACTAAAGTGCTCCATCTTGGCAACTGTGCTGATAGGAACATCTACTACCTTGGAGAGTTGGAACTTGACAGTACTAAAACCCTGCGAGATCTGGGGTTTATTCTAGACGAACAACTAACCTTTACGGAGCACTGTGACATGATAGCAAGTAGGGCAGATAGGGCCATTCACAACCTGTTCAAAGCTCTGTCCACGAATTCATTTGAACACCTTTTACTAGCCTACAAGTCGTACATTCGTCCCTTATTGGAATATGGTACTACCGTATTCAGCCCAAACTCAAAACGATGCATTCAGAGACTTGAAGCAGTTCAAAATAACTTTACTAGAAAGCTTTGGATGAGAATATATCGGTGTGACTACACTAAAACTCCATCAGCTTCTGTCCGTAATAAGTCGTTCAAGGTTCCCACCCTATTATATCGGAGAAAGAAATATGATCTCATTATGATTTACAAATTAATCACCGGTGCAGTACCCATTTGCATCGACACATTTTATAGGTTCTCCTCTTCAAACACGAGAGGTGGCTCGTCCAAGCTTAATTTTTCAAGAGCCAAAACCTGTATCAGAGCCAACTTTTTCACTCAAAGAGCCGGCTCAGAATTTCTGAAGCTATCCAAGAAACATCCATTGCCAACTACCCTAGCCCAATACAAAAAGCTGATCGACAAGTACCTCCAAGAGACTGCTTAGTTTGCTTCCCGCAGGCTTTGTGACTCATTTGTATTGACCTTATTGAGATATTCTTACATTACAATACTTTCTGTTTCCGTGTTATATGTTTATGCCTTGAATTTCCGCTTATCTGTTCACGCGTGGTGTTCCACGTATAAATAAATAAATAAATAAATAAATAAATAAAATGCAGGGGGCGGAGAAACACAGGGCTGGAGTCAACTTGTGTAGCGGCATTGCGGGTAGTTTGTGGTGCTTCAAAATGCGTAGGCGTTGTGTTCAGAGGAATACCATTCCATTTCTATTCCCATACCATGCTAATGAGCGTGTATGCCGCCTTTGACTCGGTTAAAAGGACTATTCAGTACCAAGAAACATAGATTTAAAAACGTTAGAGGAGGGATATTAACTGGCATGGATTACATTGAAAACCGCGTTTTCGACCAGTTGTCATTCCATATCAAAAGGCAGAATTGCCGCGGATCGTATGGTGGAGTCCTCGCAGCCACGGACGCGTCGTAAGTTTTACTGAGTACGTACGTAATCTCCACATTAGAGAAAACACTACAGACATAGGGGCGTAGGAAGACACGCACCAACAAGGGTCTGCAAAGTGGGGTTTTTCTGCGCAGCTACGTATTTAACGTCTGTACATAAACACTAGCTCACCTGTTCGAGGACATCAATTTTCGCGTCCATCTTCCTCTTCACAGTGCTAAGTACGGGCATTGATGCGGTCAGAATCAACGACCGTTCATTCATCTTCCTGAATGGAGAGAATAGCGAGTTTTTGCCTCAGTTTCTGCTCTCAAAAACTTCATAACATCGTCTTCTGTTTATTAGAGGTTACGAATTTCAGTACGCCCTTTTCATCGGTATCAGATACGCTTGAAAAACTTGTTGAGATATGGTTGATCACTGGATGGGGGGCAGCCGCGACGAACACACGTGGCACGCTCGGGAGAGAGGAGGTAATGATAGTCATGAGCATCGATGAAGTGATTTCACGTTAGATCGCTGCGCCGCGGCTACCCCCCATCCAACGATCGACGATAACTACGTATTAAGGGGTCTGCAGAGTTAAAGAGATCGACGAGTGGTCGCCAAGCGTCAGCCTTGACGCGGCGACAAAAATGTTTCGAAGCATTATCGCCGCGGCGTCGGTTGCCGCTCGCTGGCAGTGACGTAGGGCCGTCGCGGCGTCAATACACTCTGTGGTGCCCCCTGGTCGCCCTTCACGCCGCGTCATTCGCCCTCGTCGCCGAATGTAATCGATAGTGCTTCACCCAGTGTTGTTCGTCGCTGCGAGCAACTCCGCGACTTCAACTCTGTGGACCCCTTTAGGGTTTTATGACCCCAAGTAGAAAGCTCGCACCGTTTAAAACGTTTCAAACGAGTCAGAACTACAACAAAATCTGTGCGAGTGTGCAAGTCGACAATTTCCGACAACCCCGCCCACGAGCTTCGGCAACCACCCCCCCCCCCCCAAATACGATTACGGTCACTTTGGCCTGTTCTTGATGCTTCAAACGAGGTGAGCGTTCCAGTACAGGCTGTAAGTCTATCGGCTTCGCTACCTCAACCGTTTTGTCAGTAATGTTGGCTACTTAAAGGCAGGGTTCACGATAATCTTCAATTTTGAGATCATTCGCTATATTGATTAAGTGGCCCCCGGGTGGAACTAAAATGACGTAGAACCTGAGAAAAACGCACCAGAAGTACACGAAATCGTCAAGTATTATCCCGCCTCTTGAGTATCACAGGAATTGTTTGTTGTGACAATGAAATTTTTTGTGGATCCGTCCTCTACAATTCTCTACTCTCTATTGCTCCGTTCTTTCCTTAGGGCCCTAACTAATACAGCTTTGCATAAAATATTGTTCTATTTTCCATTGACCCAATTTTCCACCGCTGACAATTACCATGAACATGCTCATCCAGCCGGACAACTAGTTTATGTTATAGAATAACGTCACTGAAATATGACGTTTTAATGCGTTTCTCGCCATTTCTTCGTAATTCTGGTAACGCTTGAAGGCGAAAGCATTGTTTTATGTAAAAAAATTCGGGGACGAAAACCATCGTGAACACTGCCTTTAAACACCGCGGGCACAACGCCTCCACTTTAGCCCATGACAAAAACAACTGTTATTGTATTTGTATGCAGTTTTCGTCGATTTTTTTTCATAAAGTTCGCACACTACCAGCTTCAAACCTGCGATTTAGGACACAGAGTCGATAGAGTTTTGAAGGCAGTGTTCACGATAAATTTCACTTGCGATATCTCCACGATTTACGGAAGGTCAGGTGCCCTATATAGCAAGGCATCCTTAGAAAGGACACGAATGAAGCGTTTTTGAGCGAGAATAGGCCCTCCCTTGTTTACGCTGATTTTTGAGCGTGGAGGAATTGGCCGATAGATGGATGATACCTATCAGTGCAGTGAAGCGATCAGCTCACTTATCAGCTCTTCCTTCACTTGATCATTCCTATAATGTGAGTCTTCATTTGTTAATTTCTAGCGGGCGAACCTGGAGCACGGGGCGGGTCTGGGACACCAAAACGCTTGTTTGCTGCCGTTATTTTGCCGCTCCTGGCTCGTTTTCTGCCGTTTATTCGACACTGGGAGCCTAGGATCCTTCTCGCCTATTATTTCACTGTGGAAAGTCAACGAGGAAAATATCGTGAACGTTGCCTTTGAGGCGTGTCTGCTGCATTTAAAGGCAGTGTTCACGATGAGAATCGTTTTTCTGCTTTTTTTGCATATCTTGAAGACGGTCCCATGCTGATTCCAATGATGTTTTTGGAATCGTACAAGACCTTCTGGGAACAAAGTTACGGTCCCTCAAAGATTGAGCTAAGGAAACATGGTGGACGAGTTGTCCGAGGCTTGTAACTTCCGTCTTTTGCAGCCGATGTATGCGAGCTGACCTGAGTAAAGAGAGAAGTTGAGAATGAAGGGAAGATCGGGGCTGTTAATCGGAAACCATCGCTCATCTCACAATCTCGAGCATTCATTTGTTCACGTCGGTGGCCGTGGAAAGTGGATCTGGGGTGTGACGAGCTGACGGGTGTCCAACTTTGGAGCCGTAGGGGACCGTTCCAAGCTCAATTTTCTTAGTTTTTCCAACGTTAGAGTTGCGCTAGGCCCCGCAGCTGCCGATCTTCCATGAAAGATCAGACATGGTTCTTGTCGTGGGCACTGCCTTTAAAGGCAGTGTCCACGATAAAACCATGTCTGATTTTTTTGGTGGAAATCGGCAGCTTCGGGGCATAGCGCAATCCTAACATTGAAAAAACTAAGGAAAATGAGCTTGGAACGGTTCCCTTCGGCCCCGAAGTTGGACACCCGTCAGCTCGTCACACCCCAGATGCACTTTCCACGCCCACCGACGTGAACAAATGAATGCTCGAGATTGTGAGATGAGCGATGGTTTCAGATTAATAGCCCCGTTCTTCCCTTCATTCTCAGCTTCTCTCTTTACTCAGGTCAGCTCGCATACATCGGCTGCAAAAGACGGAAGTTACAAGTCTCGGACAACTCGTCCACCATGCTTACCTAGCTCGATTTTTGAGGGACCACAACTCCGTTCCTGAAAGGTCTTGTACGATTCCAAAAACATCATTGGAATCAGCAAGGGACCATCTTCAAGATAGGCATCTTTCATAGTCCTCACCGCAAGCGCGGCACGCGCGTGACGCGCGGGACGAGCGGTGGACTATGAAACTTTTCACCGCGCAGCACGCGCGGGACGAGCGGAAAGCCACTATGAAATCTCCAGCGGCACCGCCATGGCGGTGCGGGTAAAGGTCGGGCCTCAACTGGGTTTTGTACAGAAATTCCTGGCTTGCATTTGCGTATGCGGTGGCGCAGAATAGTCCCAGAATTATTTATGTTGGAGTGGACTCAAATCGAGAAGCAATTATTGATTGACGCGGTAAAACCGCCACGGCGGTTTGGGCGGCGCCGCTATGGCGGTGCTGATGGACTATGAAAGTTCTTACCGCGCGTCCCGCGCTGTAAGAACTTTCATAGTCCACCGCCCCTCCCGCGCGTCACGCGTGTGCCGCGCTTGCGGTGAGGACTATGAACGATGCCATAGGAGGAAAAGCAGAAAAAACGATTATTATCGTGAACACTGCCTTTAAGGTAGCGTGTTGCGAGCACTGAGTTACTGAGGAGTTTCTAGAACAGAAATTATAATTTCTAGTGATGGATCTTGAGTGCCCCACCAGGTTTGATCCTTCACTCCTACCCTAATTCACCTCACCTTCAAGTTTCGACATCCCAAGACTATCACCCTTAAAGGCATCGTACACGATGAAAACCATATTTGGGTTTTTGATGTTTTCGTGTTGTACTATCCCTATAGTGACTAACGGTAGCAAAACGCCCCCTCAAAAACGTCATTTTTTTGAGAAAAAAACATTTTTAGAAAGTTCATAGCAAATTTGAATTTCGCGCCGGCATCAACTTGGGATAGTTGCGCAGAGAATGCAAGGAACAGTTTTAGGCTTCGTTCCTTGGCGCAGCGTTGGAAGCAATTCACCGAGGATGCCGCTCAACTACGACTTCAGCGAAATTAAAATGGGCTACCCACCTGCTGCGTCCAGTGCTGCCGGCTGCTTTCGATCGATGCCGAATTCGAAATCGACTGGCGTGTGTATTGCGCCCTACGACGCGTCAAGGCACGCCCGCCGTCAGCAACCCAGGAGATTTGCTCCTTGTAACAACGGATCGACCCCAGAGCCGGCCCCCCAAACCCAGGAAGCCATTTTGAGGTAAGCGAATCTTCACTCAGAGACGGTTTTGTAACTCCAAACTTTCTGAGTGACATTGTCATGGCCCACTAGTCCGAATGAACGCATAAACCCAAATTCGGTTTTCATCGTGGACGATGCCTTTAAGTCCTAGAACATATTGCGTCCTCAATTAATACATTCTTACCTGATTTTCGCATGAGTTCGTCGTTTCAAGTGTTCGAAGATTTGTGAATAACAATAGAACATGATGAGGAACGGCAGGAAAAACTGAGCAATCACAACGAAGACTGTGTAGGCTCTGAAATATTAGGCTTGCAAACAAGATTTGAGTTTTCTCGCTAACCGTGAAAAATCATTCTGAGAACATTTCACGATACATTCAATTCCAACAGGTGTTCATCGTTAGCATCTATTTAGAAAATTTATTCTGTTGCTTCGCCTCAGAGGTACATATGTATTGTACGCCCAGGAAATGGTTCTTCGATTTTCTGTCGATTTAGGGGACGGTCATACGCTGACTCCTATGAAATCACTGGAATCGCACAAAACCCGTGGGAACAGAGTCCTGGCCACTCAAAAAAAATTGCACAAAACCGAGAGAAGGAAGAATGACGGACGCTTTGTCCGGTGCTTGTAATTTCCGTTAATCGCAAACGATGTAGGGGCGGACCTGAAATCAGACAGAGGCCGGGAATCAAGGGAAAAACGTGGCTATCAATCGAAAACCATCGCTCATCCTGCCGCTGTTGAGCTCGACAGGTCATAAGAGGGTAAGTGGCAAAGTGGCTTCCGGCTATAGGTGCCCCACAGCTGCTTCTCCCTATAGGTACATCGCTGATTTGGAGGAACCGAGAGCTCGCGCTTGGCACATTGAACACCCGCTGGGGCGGGTCTGCTCTCCAATTATGATGAAATCGTGAAATTCGCCCCGACGTTGAGCTGCGCCTTGAAGGCGCTGCTGACGGTAAACTTCGTTTTTGAGTTAAAGAAAACATTTGTGGTTTCACAAGTCATCTACTGTGCTTCTCTGGGCCAAATTCCGGTCCGCAATTGCGTCTTGACACGCTTTGCGGCCGCACGCGCTCGAGTCAGTCGGGTTTCCAGCGCCTAAGCCGACTCGATTTGGCTCTTTTATACAATTTTCTCCAATTTTTCTTAGCTTCCAGTTTTCGAAACCCACCTAGGGTCAGCAGATCGGCGGCTGCGGCGCTGGAAGCTCTTCCGACTCGGGAGCGTGCGGCCACAAAGCGTGTCGAGACGCAATTGCGGACCGGAATTTCGCCCAGATAAGCACATTAATAAGTTCAAAATATGTACTCCAAAATTTTAACACTTTAGTCACATTCTATAGTTCCAAATTGAATAACTGCACTCATTTTCTGACCACGCCCAATCTTCCGTGCCGTAGCGCGATTTGAGCACATACTCAGACAAACCATCGCTCGGAGCGGGACCGGCCCCTCCCAATAATGACGTCATCGCCCGGACAGCGGCCGAGGGGCGAACTGGCGCCGCGGTCCCTGTCCGGTAGGAATATCAGCGTCAGCCGCTCTTCGGTCGCTCTAAGAGCGACAGCGGTGCCGTCCTCGTTGCGGCCTGTGACAGGATTAACCTCCTGGCCCACAGGTTGTAACAAGCACCTTATTCCCTTAAAGGCTCAATCCTCTCCAGAAGAGGCGGAAATGAAGAAAAAATAACGGTTAGGAAAATTTTGAGAATCGCCTGGACAGGGACCGCAGTCCCATTTGGGAACGAAGATCGCTCCGAGCGGGACTGCTGTCGCCCATAGATCGGCTGCTGTCGCCCGAGTAGATAGCTAATTTTCGCTCGGAGCGGAGAGACAGCGTCGCTCGAGTCGCTCTACGGTCCCGCTCCGAGCGATGATTTGTCTGAGTGCCTGGGGATTTCCTGACCTTCAAAAATCAGGAAAGCAAGGAGCGGAAAATGGGCGTGGCCAAGTGCGATGACCAAGAAGCCCCCATTTTCGCCGCGCTGGAACTCAGAGCAAACTAAGGTGCGACCTCCTCGAATATTCAAATAGTTTGTGTTGAGTATTCGAAAAAAAAACGAATATATTAAAAGAAATCAGTTTTTAAATATTCGAATAACCCGAATAATCCACTTCTTTGAATATTCGTATAAACATTTGTTCAACCTTCTAGCCACTAGTCAAAGCTCTTGCTGAGCGATGGACCGACGGCCGCTAAGGAATTCATGCTTCGCACTCACTGTCGGAGCCTGGCGCTCGGCCAAGATTCTGTGCAAAACTTCCCGCACAGGCCTTCGTGCTCGATTAGTGTCATGTACCAAGAATATGGCAGTGTAATAAGTGCTGATACCAGCCAGATGAGAACCATAAAGAATCGAGCTTGCTAAAGCAGAGAATCACGATACAGAACTTGAGGACATACAGCCTTTATACAATACCGTTGCTATCCAAAGGAAAATAGGGGCAAAACTGACAAAGTGGGCAACAAAGCGTCTTACTACCACAACTCGCTTCAGAATGCTTCGTTTTGAATTTTCAAAATGCCGAAAGGTTCGGGATGTCATGATCCAATCAATTATTCGAAAATATTCTGCGAAAATCAGGAGCAACTTCATTTTCCAAGGTGAAATATATGTCCATTTCGATATATCCTCTAGAGGTCGGGTGCAGCTGTTTTTGATCGAACGGGTTCGTTATCTTGTGATAACATTATGGCTTTCATAGATAGCTTCATCTTGAAAAGAACTTCCCAATCAAAATTTTCGTAGATATTCTATACTAGCGAGACCTAGCGAAATTTTCGCTCAGAGAAACTTTTGCGTGAGCCAACTACCTGAGACGAATTAATTTGTTAGAACGGTGGTGACTGACTTCCGTCTACCGGAAAGTTGCTGTACGTATGGACTCTCCTGAGCAGAGCAGGGTGCCGTACATTTACAGCAGGCCGTGAGGGTATCAAAATGTGGGATCATAAAGCAAAACATAAGAAGCCAGCGGTAAATCGTCGGTTGCTACCGGCACAAAATTCTAACCCCTTCTGTACTTCCTTCCCTTACGTCCCTACCCACTGCCCTTTCTTCCAATTTGTAAAGTTCACAAGCGATTATTCTCGCTTTACCGTCTCTATCATGATAAGAAAAAACGCATTCTCATATTATATGATGTTTCCCTAGTTGACCAACATCATGCCCTTGTTCTCAATGAATGAAATTAGTAGGTGGTTGTTTATGTATTTGTGGTGCAGATTTTGATAAGCTCAGACTTGCAACATATATAAAACTGGTTTTTGGAAGTTAGGGATTCGAAATGACTGAGCGGTTGCAATGGGTGGCGAACAGAGAAGGTGCGGAAGTGGAGCTGCTGCTTGTATCCTAAAACTGGCAAAAAATGTCGCAGGAGTTCTGCGCCAATCTCAAAACGCGTCGCACGCTCCTCAAGATTCATGTTTTCCTATGTATTTCTTCTCCACAAAAGGTTAAGATTTAGCATTAAAAAATTGAAAAACTTTTTTTCAAATTCTACACTCTTGGTGACGTCCTGCACACTCCCACTGCGGTCCTGCTAACTTTCGATGACCTGCACACTCCCACTCGGGACCTGTGCATTTTCTATGACGCCCTGCACACTCCAACTGGGGACCTCTCTATGACGTCCTGCACACTCCCGTTGGGTTCTTCACATTTTCTATGACGCCCTGCACGCTACCATTTGGGTCCTGCACACTTTCTATGACGTGCTGCACACTTCCGTTGGGGTCCTGCACATTCCTACTTAGGACCTGCGCACTTTCTATGACGTCCTGCACACTCCAATTAGGGTCCTGCACACTTTCTATGACGCCCTGCACACTCCTACTGAGGTCCTGCACACTTTCTATGACGTCCTGCACACTTCCGCTGGGGTCCTGTACATTCCTACTTAGGACCTGCGCACTTTCTATGACGTCCTCCACACTCCGATTAGGGTCCTGCACACTTTCTTTGACGCACTGCACACTCCCACTGAGGTCCTGCACACTTTCTATGACGCCCTGCACACTCCCACTGGGGTCCTGCACATTCCTACGTAGGACCTGCGCACTTTCTATGACGTCCTGCAAACTCCGATTAGGGTCCTGCACACTTTCTATGACGTCCTGCACACTCCAATTAGGGTCCTGCACACTTTCTATGACGCCCTGCACACTCCCACTGAGGTCCTGCACACTTTCTATGACGTCCTGCACACTTCCGCTGGGGTCCTGCACATTCCTTCTTAGGACCTGCGCAACTTTCTATGACGTCCTGCACACTCCGATTAGGGTCCTGCACACTTTCTATGACGCCATGCACACTCCCACTGAGGTCCTGCAACACTTTCTATGACGTCCTGCACACTCCCACTGGGGTCCGGCACATTCCTACTTAGGACCTGCGCACTTTCTATGACGTCCTGCACACTCTGATTAGGGTCCTGCCCACTTTCTATGACGCACTGCACACTCCCACTGGGGTCCTGCACATTCCTACGTAGGACCTGCGCACTTTCTATGACGTCCTGCACACTCCGATTAGGGTCCTGCACACTTTCTATGACGTCCTGCACACTCCAGTTAGGGTCCTGCACACTTTCTATGACGCCCTGCACACTCCCACTGAGGTCCTGCACACTTTCTATGACGTCCTGCACACTTCCGCTGGGGTCCTGCACATTCCTTCTTAGGACCTGCGCACTTTCTATGACGTCCTGCACACTCCGATTAGGGTCCTGCACACTTTCTATGACGTCTTGCACACCCTCACTGTGGTCCTGCACACCTTTTATGACGCCCTGCATTTTTTGCATCGCTAGACGACTCGCAGAAATTATCATGACCCACGGCCAAAAGTGCGCTCCACGGACAAACTCGGTTGGCACGAGGCACGTAAGAGGTGACTCGGGCTGGGTGCTAAAATCGATAAATGTCGCACCCACCTAAATGTTGGTACCATTTCATACAAGTTTTGATCGGCCATTCCTAAGATATCCGGGACACATGCACACACATACACACACGCACACACATCGGGACATAACTGCTTTAAGTATAAGGATAGTTGGAAAGATTGTTGCAAGATGAATATTTTGGTCCTTACAAGTTGAAAACAGAGTACTTTAAAGGCAGGATTCACGATAAAAATCGTTTTTGTGTTTTTCCACCTATCTTGATAATGGCCCCACGCTGATTCCAATGATGTCTCTGAAATCGTACAGGGCCCCCTGAGAAAGGAGTAGTGGTCCCTCAAAGATTGAGCTAAGGAAGCATGGTGGGCGAGTTGTCCGAGTCTTGTAACTTGCGTCTTTTGCAGCCGATGTGTGCGAGCTGACCTGAGTAAAGAGAGAAATTGAGAAGGAAGGGAAGAACGGGGCTACTAATCGGAAACCATCGCTCATCTCACGATCTCGAGCTTTTATTGGCTTACGTCGGAAAGTGGGCATTGCGCTTTTGGGGTTTGCCTTGCGCTCGGAATGGCAACTTCGGGCTCTTTTGAGGCTCTTCCTGGCTCGTTTTTATGCGTTGTTTCGACGTCAACGTTACAGTGTGCCCCTCCATTACTCATCCCTAGTGAAAACTGAAACACATTTTTCATCGTGAACACTGCCTTTAAGGCGAGTTGTGGTCGAAAGACGCTTTAGCTGCCCACTTAGACAATTTCGCCCCACTCTCCCGTTGGATAGCACGATTGGTGTTGTATATGACAAAAGTGTTACTTCAAATAGCTTAACTTACGGATTGAGTCATTCTTCTATGATGAGGAGTGACAACCATGAAATATCGATCAATGGCGATTAATGTGAGACTGAACGTAGCGACAAAGACACTGGCACCCTTCAAATGTCGCTTACATGTTTTGTTCTCATCGGATCGTAATTCCGTTCCGCATTTGCGAACGACCGCTGTGGTAGCACGCAGTTCGAATTTATAGTCAGTGTCTATCAAGTAGGAAGCCGCGCCCAGCAATCGGGCGCGAAAGCATTCGATCAATAGCGATCCTCTTTTCCCGCGCGCAATCATTCCCGCCAAGCAGCGTCGCGGCTTTCCCCATTCAGTGATTGATGATAATTGCAATGGGACGAAGGTTATTTATCTCGGAACCAGGTGGTCCCAGAACGATTATCTTCGAGCTGCTTGTAGCAACACAGCGGTTGTCTGCCAATGCGGACCGGCTCATATGTACACTGCCTTCATTCGGGAGTGCACAAGTTCCCCTTTTCACCCGCACCCGCTCCTACAGTACTGCACCACGGTGGCGCGGTCTGTCGTGGCCCTCTCTTAGGCCGGGATCATAATTTCCGCGACACGCGAGAGCGACAGTGCTTACCAGGAATATCGATTTTTGGTCGATGTTGATGGTAAACATTGAGTGGCGCCACTCGTATGATCCCGGCCTTATCCAATCCCCCCCACCCCATGTGGTAGGCATCGACCTTCGCATGACCACCGCATAATCGACCTCATGGCTGGCAATCATGCTCAGCGACAGTGAGTTTCACTTGTTTCGGTGACAAATTTAATGTCATTGTATTGTCTAAAGATTACGGTGTATGCGAAGCTTTAAACAATTTTTCGCGCTAGCAGGAAATCGAGAAAACGCCTGTTTTCTTTGTTTCACGAAAAAGTCATTCTTTTTGATTATTCACCTTCTGTTTCAAATCGATGGCTTATTTATCCACTACCCATTACGATGACACTTAAATAGCCTAAACAACTGGAGGCGGCAAAAAAAAATGGAAAAATTCACGGTCTCTGAGCATGATCGCCGGTCACACGGACGATCGGGCGGTGGTCGATGCTATACTTCGGCGACTCGAAAGTTTTTTCGAATAATCGAGTTTCGACTGAGTCGATTTTTGGAAATTTCGAATAATCGAGTTTTCGACTAAGTCGATTTTTGGAAATTTCGAATAATCGTGTTTTCGACTAAGTCGATTTTTGGAAATTGAATAATCGAGTTTTCGACTAAGTCGATTTTTGGAAATTTCGAATAATCGAGTTTTCGACTGAGTCGATTTTTGGAAATTTCGAATAATCTAGTTTTCGACTAATTTGATTTTTGAAAATTTCGAATAATCGACTCATCGACTAAGTCGATTTTTTTAAATTTCGAATAATCGAGTTTTCGACTAACTCGATTTTTCAAAATTTCGAATAATCGAGTAGTCGAATTGACTCGATTTTTCGAATAATCGAATGGTCTAGTTTTCGACTAACTCAGTTTTTCCAATTTTCAAAAATTGAGTTTCTGAAGCACCTTATCTCGACTATTTTGATTTGGCGTTTTTCATTGCCAGATATATGTACTTTTAATCAATATCTCGGAGCAGTAGAAAAAATACCACATTCTACGGCTCCGAGATATTGAATAAAAGTATATCTGGCAATGAAAAAGACCAACTTCACACAGTAAGACGGCCGGAACCAATACTCATGTATTAATGTCGATTAGCAATATCCATCGACCAAATCCCAGAAGCTACAGAAAACCAAAATCAGAATTCATCTTTGGAGACGATAACTATGGAAAAAGCCGGAGCTGAGTTTAAAAATGATAAGCCAGGGCAAATCGTAGTCTACTTCTAGATCATCCAAACTCATAGTAGATGTCGTGACTTTCGTCCGACTTGTTCCTTGCTGACGTCATCCTCAACGCAGGGGCGGCAGAGTGCATAGACACCGGGGCCTGGCGGCGTGCCAGTACGGTCAGGAACATTCTAGAGCAGGCAGAGACGCAGAGGGCGCAGGCGACCAGAGCCCCGCCCATCGATTACCATCATTCGTCTCGTCGTGGTGCGCGCCCGCCGGCTGCTCCGTCAACACCAAAGCAGTCGAGTCCGAGCTCTCCTGCTCCCGATGGATCGTCATCAGCCCAGCGAGCCGTAGCTCGCTGGCCAAGCAGTATGGCCGCAGTCAACATCCGGCCGGAGCCCGAAGTCATCAGGTGGGCTAATTCCGTACTGCCTAGGAAGCAAACGCCCGAAGGGGAGGGCAATGGCGCAGGGGGCCGTTGCCTCTGCCCCGCAGTCCCGGTGCCGTGACACTCGTCCCACCGAAGTGACGCGGAGGAAACGCAGCGGTCCGGAGGCACCACTTAGGCCGACCCCTAGTAACTGGAAGGAGAATCCGCACTTGACCCGTAGGCACGTTGTATCTAAGAGAGGTTAAACGCATCCTACTATCTGGTGTTCTGTTGTGTTGCAAGATACAGACAACGTGGCGGTAATATCCGCAGGCTACGGCCTTATTCAGTGCAGTCGACAGCCCGTGTGTATTTTGTGTTATGTTCGCTTTGGAGTCGCGAACCAGGGCGCCGAGGTCGACAAGATGTATTTGTGACGTAAACACTGATGAGTATTATGTGGTATATATGTGTCAGCTCAAACAGGGCTTGGGCCTTTGTGTGTACGTACTGTACCCGCAGTGGCAGTGTAGGTATACAGCGAGCATAGCGTGCAGAGTCCTGTCGCAGGTGTCCCCCAGACCGTGACGGGCGGGTCTGTCACCCACACCGCCGATGCAAGGAGCTTGGCGGACCCGCACGTCGCGACAGTAGAATCTCCGTCACCATATTCAGCCTATTCGGCTAGACGTCAGCTGTTTTCTTCGCCTTTTTACTGTGCTTATCTGGGCCATATTCCGGTCCGCAATTGCGTCTCGACACGCTTTGCGGCCGCACGCTCCCTAGTCGGAAGAGTTTCCAGCGCCGCAGCCGCCGATCTGCTGACTCAAGGTGGGGTTTGGAAACTGGAAATTAAGAAAAATTGGAGAAAATTGTATAAAAAAGCCATATCGAGTCTGCTTTGGCGCTGGAAATCCGACTGACTCGAGCGCGTACGGCCGCAAAGCGTGTCGAGATGCAATTGCGGACCGGAATTTGGCCCAGGTAAGCACAGTAGCCTTCATGGCCTTTTTCATCTTCTGGCCCGATTTCTTCCACGGACAGTGCAGCCCCTCTTCCGTATCTGCGAAGCTGTGCTTCTGTTGCCACAAAACAAACTGTTTGTTTTCTGGATCTCCCTTTTTTCTAGCAGAAAGGAGGATAAATCCTGGCTTCAAAAACAAATTTGAAAACCAAAAGTTTCGGTTGCTTTGCGACGTTCCGCTGGTTCCAATGCATTCAAGCCTCATGCATGCTTCTTTTCTCGAGCAAGGTGAAATAATTGACCATCAAGTATCAATTTCCAGGCTATCACGACCGTCTTGTTATCTCTGGTGATTTTATCGGTATGCTCAATCTAAGGATTGAGGAATTTTGGCGTAAATCAATGCCGGCAAAAAGTGAAAAAGATGGTCGTGAGCCGTACGAGAACATTCGAGAACTATGAGCAAATAACAACTGGCGGCAAATGAGGTGCATGATCTGCCACTGTATTTGTAAACAGTTTAACTGACGGAGAATTTCTTTGACTCGAAATAGTCGACTATCGAATTTATTCGACTGTTTGCGTGTATGGAATAATCGAGTCTTCGACTAAGTCGATTTTTCAAAATTTCGAATAATCGAGTTTTCGACTGTCGATTTTTTAAAATTTCGAATAATCCAGTTTTCAACTGAGTCGATTTTTCGAAATTTCGAATAATCGAGTTTTCGACTAAGTCGATTTTTCAAAATTTCGAATAATCGAGCTCGACTAACTCGATTTTCAAGAATTTCGAATAATCGAGTTTTCGACTAATTCGGTTTTTCAAAATTTCGAATAATCTAGTAGTCGAATGACTCGATGTCGACTGTTTCAGTCGATACCAAAACTCGATGACTCGACTCGACATAAGTATAGTCGATGCTCACTACATGGTTAGGAAGAAAACGGATGGGAGAGGGCCACGACAGACAGCGCCGCCGTGGGCAGTAATGTAACAGCGAGTGCGGGTGAAAAAAAGGGAGCTTGTGTACTCCCGAATAAAGGCAGTATATGTATGCCTGTCTTTCCGGCAGGGAACGAATTTTGCGTACTTCTTCCGAATCTAATATATGATGAAAATAATATAGACAGGCAAATTACCTGAATCCATGGCAATGAGTGGCACATTTGATCACCAAAATACCAGTTTTTGTAAATACTCGTAATTGGTGTGAGTGGCAGAGAAAATATACACACCATTAGATCTGCTAACGCCAAATTCAAGATAAATATATTCTGAAAAGCACGAAGTAACGCTATAATGAAGATGTTGGATATGATTCCAGTACTGGAAACGAATGGCGCGCGTGATCCGCACCCCCGCAGCGGTCACTATTTGCGGCCACGAACGGGTAGACCGCTCTCGCGGCAACTTGCGCGCCGCTCACTTTCTGAATTAAAACGGGTGATGCAATCGTAAATTATCGTTATACTCACCTGCACCGTCTGCAGCTTCCTATTGCCAAACGTGAAGAAGATCACGCCAATATTGCCAGTAATACCAAACAAGAATTCAATGCTAAATACAGTACTGTTATACTATGCGAGAAAATAAAAAATGGAAAGAGCTAAAATGTCGATTAGGTGAAAGGCAGTTGCCTTAGCAGCAGATAGGCACATGCCTAACGCGGCCGACTTCAAAGACGCTGGCAGTCTCCCACGAGATACCTGCCTCGTGACCTCAAGTAGCCTTACGCAATCGCGGAGCTGAAGGAAGGCTCAATAGGAATTTCACCCTAGGACTGATTTCAAGTTAAAGCCCTCTTCGTCAGCGGCTGCATGTGCTCCCAACTTATGGTGGATTTGAACCCCTCCTCTATGACAGTTCGTGCCGCCGCTCAAAGCAGCTGCTAGCGATGGTGTCGCAAAAGGGCGATGGTGTTGCAAAAGGGCAATGCTATCGCTCTTCTTCTAAGGCCTGAGCGCGGTCGGTCCCTCAACGAACGCCGGAGGCAAGGTCGATCCGCCAGTCGGACTGGTTCGGGCGAGCCACCAGTCTTCGCAACTGCCGCGACCGAGCGTGGTCTTCCATCCTACAGCTCAGCGCTTCTCCTTTCTCCTGCTAGTGTCGTGCTTCGCTTAGGGGCCTCTGGCCTTTGGAACACTACTATACTATTAAACTATGTATGTATAATACATACAATAATTGGCTCGCAAAGAGCACATTTGATGTACAGGACCATCACCCGAATTATTGATCGCGGTGATTACTTAAGTGGTGCTTCCATTTTTGTAATATTTGTTCCATGTTTCTATACTTCCATCCTCCTAGCTCTCTCCACATTCTCACTATAGCGAAAAATGATATTATTTTGGGTTCTGTCGTGTATGCAAGGGGGTAGTATATAATCCACATGTATGTACATATATCACAGTCGTGATGTGAATTGATTAGTCCAGGAACTCCATGTTTGTGGCACCCGGGTGTCAATTCGTGTTTTGGGGTATTATCATCATTATGAACTTATCACAGTATACAGTTTACTGGGGGTCATATCATAGGTAGAGCATCTGTAGGCCAATTTCCCCGAGAATGACGTCTGGTGTCGGACCAGGGGGAAAAAGCCACCGATTCGTCACAGACGGATCGGGACCTGATGTCGGTCTTAAAACGCTGTTAGCAGCAGCTGCTTCTAGTGTGCTTCGAAGCTCTTGGGCGCGGGTCCGCTGCATCAGTACCGACCTATCGTTGGTGTCTCACAGGGAGATAGCCGCGCTCAGCAGTTAGGCGCGAAATCGTTCAATCAATAGTCACTCTCCCTTCGTTTTCCCGCGCGCGATTTTTCCCGCCAAGCAGCGGCGCGGCGATCCCTCATACAGTGATTGACGATACGTACAATCGCTCGAGTGCGTGAGCCACTACGAGGAGATCAACATAGTAACGACGAGTCAGTTTACTGTGCTTTTCTGGGCCAAGGTCCGGTCCGAAATCGCGTCTCGACACGCTTCGCGGCCGCACGCGCTCGAGTCAATCGAGTGTCCAGCGCGAAGGTCGACCGGTGAGGCTTTTCCATACCGTTTTCTCCAATTTTGTTTAGTTTCCAGTTCCCAAAACCCACCCAGAGTCTCTTTCGACTCGAAAGCGCGAGGCCGCAAAGCTTGTCGAGACGCAATTGCGGACCGGAATTCGGCCCTGAGAAGCACAGTACCTGACAATGGATCGACCAGAGCGGCAAGTCAGAACTTCATTTGCAGCCTTTTTGCCCTGATTCACTGACCAGCGGGAATTCTAAAAACACTGTTCCAACCCCGTGTAAGAGAAATTTTTTTTCTTAGAGAAAAATTGCAAAATTTTCTGCGTTATCGTTTCACTAGAAGGAGGTTCGAGACGCCAGGCATGAATGTTAGGTCCATTTCTAGTAATTTAGAAGATTACGGAGGATTACTGCAGCTAAATGATAATATACCTACAAGGCCTGCGATTTATCGGCTCATTAAGTTCTTTTACTATCACGCGGGCATCTGAGTGGTGCCTCTACGAATACCCAGGAGGTTGTGGATCAGGAAAGCATAACTGCTTGGGTAGTTCTGACAACTCTCCGGTCATTCTCTCGTGATTTAGATATCAGGATACGTAAGGAGCCACGAGTTCTTAAAATTGCTGCTCGTTTACCTGTACACTATTGAGAACCCAACAATAACCGAAGTTTCGAGTGACGGATCCTTAACCTGGTCGGTAAATACCGTGCATTCCTCCATCCTTGAGCGGAGAAAGGAAAACTGAAAACCGTAAACTAGATATTAGAGAACAGGTCACGCTTGTCTAGTATAGGTTTGTTCGAACCTCTTCAATCAAATAAAGGTCAACGAATTTCGATCAATCGCAGAATGACATTCGAAGGCAGGGATAAGTGGATACAGATTTCCAAGTACACGGATAATTTATTTATTTATTATTACGTTCAATAGAATGTTCAAATAACCAACTCGTAAATGGACAGCAAAAAATAATGTAACAAAGGAATAATAAACAGTAAAGCGAAAATGTATAATGAACGATTAACCAGATATAGAATGAAAAATATAAAAGATTGAACAAATGAAGCAAAGTAAAGCAGTAGTAGTAAATCGTCCTGGTTTCAGCACCAAGATATTGGAGTTTAAAGGCGGATACTTTTCATTATCGAGTCTCTGACTTGAAACGATGCGTTGGGCACCAAATGTTACTAAATCACGAAGATACGGCGGAAAATGCATAAAACCGCCTAATTTCAGGAAAACATGATTTCCTGGCCTGGACTAGTTGTCCGGTAGGATGAAAGAGTTCTCGAAGGTTGCGACCGGTGAATACTCGCGTAAAAAACATGTTGCATGTAATATGGAAGGCCTGAAACAGCATACTTTGGCTCGAAACTAGTTGGGTGGAAAGCACTCAGGATTCATTCAAAGAAATGGAAATTTCCTTAACATCTACATGTGTCATAAGCATGGTAAACGTGTCGTATCACGTGTTAGAAGCCTGTTAAAAAAGTTTCCTATCAATCAGTTCATTATAAAACTTACCCACAGGATCGCGGGGTTGTAATGCAGCACAATAGGCTTTCACCTCAACGAGGATAGCGAGGGCAGCACGAGGAGAAGAGCTGCTGCTCGAGCAGCACGTGCTGCCTTTGTGCTGCTCTTGGCAGCGCGTGCTGCCGTCGTCCTTCATTTGTTGCCTCAGCTGCTGCTCTTTTTGTGAGCACCGCAGTGGTAACATTGCTCAAAAAGATCCATTTGAACAGCTACGAGCATATTAACAATCAGCATGGGGATTTCTTTGTTTTGAGCAAGCACATATAGAAATATGATTAGCTATATGTCAATTCACAATTTCTCTTTTTTCCCCCAAGCAAAAAGTGTGGAATTAAAGCAATCATTCGATCTTCATCTCGGACGATTGTGTGGTTGTGAAGGAGCACATTTGGCTCTCGCCTCTAAGAGAATAGCGAGGGCAGCACAAGCGAACGAACCGCCTGCTCGAGGAGGACGTGCTGCCCTTCTTAACTCTACGCAAAGTGGTGTCCCAGAGTAACTACGACCATATTCCTAATGAGCATGGAGAGCTCTATCATTTTACAGTTGCAGATGCCCTACTCCCAACTCAGGTTCAAGCAGCTGTGCCGAATACGTCAAAACTTGTCCTGAATAGATCTAGAATCCAAAAGTTATTCTAAATTCAGGGAGAAAATGTCTAGAATTCGGTAAAATCGTGTTCCTTGTCGAGAAATGATGCAGAAATACTGCACATTTTTTCACCAGCTAGATAATTTATTCTAGTTTTGTCGAGAATTCGCGGAAAATTCTGGACGGTCGCTCCAGAATTTAGACCTGCTTGTATTCAGCCGATTTCTCGACAAGTTTTCTATCTCGGACAATATTTCGATCAGTTTTTCATGTCGTCAACAGGCTTGCGCTCTGAAGGTAAAATATCTGCAGGACTCTGGCAGGGCTGTGCAAGACGTCGAACGCTAAGCTGCAATTTGGGAGAAGGACTGAAAAGGACCCCAATAGGAAGATGCAGGATCGAATCGTAACTGAATGAGACATTGCTTTCAGCGTGCAGGACAACGTGCCGAGTGGACACGGCTCTGCACATTGTGCGCAGGACATCGGGCACGGGCCTGCATCGCAGAACGTCGCGCACGGGCCGTCAAATACAGAGAACAGAACTTCGGTGGTAAGTTGGGCAGGACTTTCTGACACTGCTGTGCTGTAGGACATCGTGCAGAGCAGGCAAGTCTATGCGAAGAGTGTGGAAGATGTCGTAGGTAAAGGTTCTTGGTTCGAATTGTGAAGCCATAATTCACTGGATATTGTAGGTATCCTGACCTTCCCTGTGATGCGGCAACATCTGTTTCCTCGTGATCATTGGTGATTCGTACCCGGCGCATCTACCATATGTGACCAAGACTTTGACGTTTCCGCCTTACACCATACATGCGTGCTCAGTATACTTGTTATCCGAAGGTAATTCCTCGGATAATGGATCGATTCGGATAATGCCATTTTAAATTTACCGGATATTGGTTCGATTCAGATTATGCGTTTTTTTCAAATTTTCGGATATTGGATCGATTCAGATAATGCCAATTTTCCAATGATTCGGATACGGATATCCGTCGGATAATTTCGAATAAATTTCGGATATTATCGGAACAAATCTCAGGCAACACACACACACACACACACACACACACACACACACACACACACACACACATACACACATACACACATACACACACACACACACACACACACACACACACACACACACACACACACACACACACACACACACACACACACACACACACACACAAAATCAGTAGAATAGTAGCTACGAGAAATGGACATATACTTAAATTACACGAGTGAGGAAACAAAAAGAAGTCAAATAGTTGATATTAAAAATGGACCGGTTTACTACATTCAACCTAAACTGAACCGATTTTTTCCGATTTTTACCCGATTTTATCCGGTTTTATATGGTTTTATCCGGTTTTGATCCAATTTTATCCAATTTTACGCAAATTTTATCCGTTTTATCCGGTTTTTAACCGATTTATCCGTTTTTATCCGAATTTTTGACCCTTCGGATAATGGTTCGATTCAGATAATGCCGATTTTAAATTTCCCGGATATTGGTTCGATTCAGATAATGCGTGTTTTCAAATTTTCGGATATCGGATTATCCGAATCTCGGATATCCGGTCGGATATCCGAAATGGAGTGATTCGGATACTAAGTATAGTGCTCAGGCAGAACTAATTGAGAAAACTTGTTGAGAATCGAGATTTTTCTAGCATCTGCATTATGCTCAGAGTAAACAAACCGAAGGGTATGAAAGGCGCTTCATCTCATCGAATGCTCACTTGGCATTTCGAGGCCGGTCCTGAATGGAAAATTCAAGTCAATCCTGGAGAATCACTCAGAAGCCGAAGGATATTTCCAAAACTTTAGCTTCCTGGCAAGAGTAACGATTTGGTAATGGCAAAAAAGTTTCAAAAATGTCTTAAAATATCTTAAAAAAATTATTTGGCCTGAAGTAGTAAAAAAGCTAGGAAATGAAGTCAAATAACTGAAAATACGATTTGGCGGTCAATAATAATAAACAAACTAGCGATAAGTAAAGACAAAGGGATCAGATTTTACAAGCTTCTCCATTTAGCTTCAAGTCATCAAAGCAAAATCAAGCGCGCTATGGAATGGAGCGTTGCGTTCACCTACATAGCTTGACCTATGCTGATTCCCTTATTACAGATTTCGAAAATGGCTTTATGTTTCCGTTGCGCGCTTGATTTTGCTTTGATAAGTTTAACGGAAAAGCTTGTAAAATCTGATCCCTCTGTCTTTACTTATCGCTAGTTAGTTCATTATTGACCGCCAAATCGTATTTTTTGTTACTTCACTTCATTTCCTAGCCTCTTTTACTACTTCAAGCTATTTTACGCTAAATCATTTTTTTAAGATACTTCAAGACATTTTTGAAACTTTTTTTGACATTACCAATGCGTTACTTTTGCCAAGAAACTAAATTTCCAGAAATTTCACATATTTTTCCCGGAGGTTCCCTTTCTGACATGAATTTTTCTCCACGATTTCCAATTTGGATAGATGAAACGATTTTGAAGTACCCTTGAAGGTTGAGTTATCAGGTTCAAATTGGAATAGGAGCGACCTCCACCCATTTTCTCACTCCTATCCAAAAATGAGCTCTCTAGCTCAATTTTGGGTGTACCCACAAGATCGTGAATGCCAACTGAGAAAAAGGAGATTAATACCAAAATCGAGCGGTTTTTTCAAATTTTCTCAAAAACCAGCAAACCATTTTAGACCATTTTCGGGGGATAATACCAGCTTTTTCGCTTTTTTCAATGCAATTTAGAGCTGATTTCTTGAGTCACTCTGAACTTAGATTTCGAAAAAGCGGTTGTGCGCCTGGCCAGTTCAAAACCAAATCTGGTGGTAGCTGAGTGGGATGTGCCCCACGGCACCACAATTTTTGGTAGCTGAGAGGAATGGGCCCCACGGCTCTGGGGGGGGGGGGGAGAGTAGTCCCGAACCCGGAGACGGTGGTGAGGATCATGTCTCGGATGCCGATGGCAGCTGGGATGACCTCCCTAGAGCGGTTCCGGGTATGAACGTACCTTCCCAGAATAAAAAGAACGAAGAGTAGTAGTTGGGGACGCCATGAGTGGCAGCAGTTGGGGCCACAATGAGGAGCAGCAGTTCGGGAGAGAAGAGCATCAGTTGGGCTCACAGTGAGAAGCAGCAGTTGGGGAGACGACTGGCGCAGTTGGGGCGACTATAGCAGCACCCGCTATATAGAGCAGCAATTCGGGCAGTGAGCGGAGCAAGAAGACACAACGTGCTGCCCTGGGCAGCAGTTGGGGAAACGAAAGGGGCTTACACCTCGACGAGTACCTGCGTTAGTAATCCCCTCGTGCTGTCTTACTGTGCCGCGAGTATCTGAGTGTGTCCCCCCCCCCAACTAGTTTCATACCCATACATGTCACATATATCGGTCAATGTATACTACTTCAGGGTTATCTCGACAGAAGTAAGTCGTTTGCTACCTCTCCGCCCCACGGTACCTCGCAAAATCTCCCAAGTAACGTATACTCCCCAGGATACATATTCTACGCGCAATAAGTTTTCAACTAGCGAGACCTAGCGAAGTTTTCGCTCAAAAAAATTTCACGTCCGATAGCTTCCTGAGGCAGATTACTCTGACAAAACGGTGTTGACTGCCATCCGTATATCCGAAAGTTGCTGTCCGTATGGACTCTCCTGAGCAGAACTGGCTGCCGGGCATTTATAGCAGGGCGTAGGGTATAAAAAACGTGGCATAAAAAAAGCAAAACATAAGAAGCCAGCGGTAGATCGTCGGTTGTTACCGGCATCTTATTTACGACCCCTTCCGTCTGTAATGTACCCAAGCTATTATTCTCGCTTTACCATCCCAGTCATGTTAAGAAAAAAACACTCGCATTTTAGATGTGGTTTCCATTGTTGACCAACACCATGCCTTTGTTCTCAATAAATGAAATATAATCCGTGAATGTTTATGTTTTTGTGAAGCTGATTTTGATAAGCTCAGACTTTCAACATATCGTCGATCACTGGTCGAGAGAGCGCCGCGTCGAACACATGGGGCACGCACGCAAGCGAGGAGGTAGTGATGGGATCATTACCTCCTCGCTTGCGTGCGTGCCACTTGTGTTCGACGCGGCGATCTCTCGATCAGTGATGGATCATATATAAAACTGATTTATGGAAGTTAGTAAATCAAAATGACTGAGCGGTTGTAATGTGTGAAGAACAGAGAATATGCGGAAGTGGAGCTGCTGCTTCTTTTGTCAGAATGGCGAGGAAGTGTCTCCAGAGTTTCGCGTACTCCTCAAAACGCGCTGAACGCTTCTCAAGATACATGATTTCATATCTGTTTTCTTCGCTACCCAAAGGCTAAGATTTCGCATGAAAAAATTGACAAAAACTCGCTGTTTCAATTCTCCTCTCTTGATGACGTCCTGCACACTCCCGCTGGGGTCCTGCACATTTTTTATGACGTCCTGCACACTCCCGCTGGGGTCCTGCACACATTCAATGACGTCCTGCACACTCCCACTGGAGACCTGCGCACTTTCTATGACGTCCTGCACACTCCCGTTAGGGTCCTTCACACTTTCTATGACTTCCTGCACACTATCACTGGGGTCCTGCACACTTTCTATGACGTGCTGCACACTCCCGCTGGTGTCCTGCACACTTTCTCTGACGTCCTGCACACTTCCATTGGGGTCCTGCACATTTTCTATGACGTCCTGCACACTCCCGACGGGGTCCTGCACACTTTCTATGACGTCCTGCACACTCCCGCTGGGGTCCTGCGCACTCCTACTTAGAACTGCGCCTTTTCTATGACGTCCTGCACACTCCCGTTGGGATCCTGCACACTTTCTATGACGTCCTACACACTACCACTGGGGTGCTGAATATTTTTATGACGTCCTGCACACTCCCGCTGGGGTCCTGCACACATTCAATGACGTCATGCACACTCCCACTGGGGTTCTGCACACTCCTACTTAGGACCTGCGCTATTTCTATGACGTCCTGCACACTCCGATTAGGGTCCTGCACACTTTCTATGACGTCCTTCACACTACCACTGGGGTCCTGCACACTTTCTATGACGTCCTGCACACTCCGATTAGGGTCCTGCACACTTTCTTTGACGTCCTGCACACTACCACTGGGGTCCTGCACATTTTCTGTGACGTCCTGTACACTTCCGCTGGGTCCTGCACAGTTTCTATGACATCCTGCACACTCCCGCTGGGATCCTGCACATTTTCTATGACGTCCTGCACACTCCCGCTGGGGTCCCGCACACTTTCTATGACGTCCTGCACACTTCCACTGGGGTCCTGCAAACTTTATATGACGTCTTGCACACCCTCAGTGGGGTCCTGCACACCTTTTATGACGCCCTGCATTTTTTTGCATCGCTAGACGACTCGCAGAAGTTATTATGACCCACGGTCAAAAGTGCGCCCCACGGACAAACTCGGATGCCCCGAGGCACGTAAGAGGTGACCCGGGCTGATTTTCTGGTAATCGATAAATGTCGCACCGACCTAAATGTTGGTACCGTTTCATGCAAGTTTTGATCGGCCATTCCTAAGATAAGCGGGACACATGCACATACATACATACACACACACACACACACACACACCACACACACACACACACACACACACACACACACACACACACACACACACACACATCGGGACATAACTGCTTTAAGTATAAGGATTGTTGAACACATGATACTGGTATCATAAGGGACAATATACTTGCAACATGCCTCGGTCGTAGTAACGTCGGCAAGGATCCTAATGAGGCTTTGCCATCTCTATTGGACGCTGGCGCAAACTAGGTGCCATGTGATATAACACAGGTTTAATGAGTTCGCCCCAACCTCCAATCGGGAACGCAGAGTCCCACTAGGATCCATGCCAATGTTAAAGGCAGTGGCCACGATGAAGAAAGTGTTTGGAATTTCACTAGGAATGGGTAGTGGAGGGACACTCTGTAACATTAACGTCGAAAGAACGCATGAAAACGAGCCAGGAAGAGCCCCAATAGAGCCCGAATTTGCCACTTTGAGCGCAAGGCAAACCCTAAAAGCGCATTGGCTCCCTTCATTCTCAACTTCTCCCTTTACTCAGGTCGGCTCGCACACATCGGCTGCAGAAGACGCCAGTTACAAGCCTCGGACAACTCGTCCACCATGCTTCCTCAGCTCAATCTTCGAGAGACCAGAACTCCGTTCACACAAGATCTTGTACGATTCCAGAGACATCATTGGAACTAGCATTAGACGGCTTTCAAGATAGGCAGAAAACATAAAAACGATTTTTATCGTGAACACTGCCTTTAAAATGAATGTGAATCATCCCTACTTCCAGCTCCAACCCTGAAGCATAAGTCTTGAGCTTGAAGTTCCCGAGTAGTGTAATGGAATATGAGTGTATGTTACGTGTCATATAAGTGTATGCTACATCCGTATCCTGACGGAAAGAATGCAAATCGAGTCTTCGCTTCACCCAGACGGTATGTAAGGAGCGCAAGGAAACTACCTAAAGGTGTAAAGTCAATATGTTTGTCAAATATGTTTCAGACTCGACGGACTATACAATGATGTGGTGGAAAATGGTAGAAAGTGCCATCGAAATCGTAGTAATAAATGTGAAGTTCCGAAAATATGAGTGTATAGGGTTTTCAACGCAATGAATCCGCCTATGATAGTCAGAAGTGCGCAGCACAACGCCGCGAAGCAACATCTGCAAAAATAATCAGGCTGAACGTATGAATGAAACACAGTTTATACATTCGAAATTGTGATCGGCTTACCTCTGCTGAACAGCCTCATTGAAATGATATAGTCCTGAACTTGTCTCACAATTGAGTAACGCGCAAAGGAAGAGCGAAGATATCATAACAGAAAAAGTAACTTTGCACTTAGATTCAAATAACAATACTATACAGAGATCTATGTGGGATACGGATGTGGATGTCTACATGATGCATGATCACAGCAAACGACTTCCTGTTGTGCAGACGTGCATATTCCGAAACAATTACGCTCACTGAATACAGAAAGCGCGCTTACACTGTGAAAAAGAAAAAAACTGTGATGCATGTGTGAAAAACACATTGGAATGCAAGGCGTTCAATGAATCAGCTACTGCGCCTACAAGAGCAGCAATATTTGTCTTTCCTTATCCCTACCCACATAGCCCAACCGAGAGTGATTTCTGGAGTCTCTTACTATAAGGAGCGCTTGCGGAACACTGTTCTCGATGATTGGTGTTATTCGGACTGGTTTCAACAGATATCAAGTCCGATATTGTAAGCGATAGCGAACAAAGTCGTCCGGGAGTCGAAATCTGGGTTAACATGAAACCACAAAAAGGGGAAAAACGAAGGAAAGCTCGTATTTTTTTCAACGAGGCATTTATGACAACTGCACGTAAAAGCCGCACCATGGCGGTCTTCCTGTCTCAAGTTGTGAAATATAGCTAGCTATCGTAGTGAGAAGACAACAAGGTTTCATCCAGTATTCTCACGCTAATCCGAAAAGCCCCGTCTATTCCAGGAGCAAATAAAGTTACCAGTTTTAATTAACTTCGAACCAAATACAAAGTATCAGGCTCGTTTTCTCACTGGCTACTCCTGCATTTGCAAACACTGTCATCATGAGAAGCGTATACTAGTTGGGGAAAATACGTACGTTAAGTATAAGAACCGGGTGGTGGACTTTAGGACACAACGATTGTAGCGTACCTCGTTAAAGGCAGCGTCCGCGCTGAAAACCACAACTGTGTTTTTCTTCTCAGTCCAATGTATGAACCAAGTGGAGATAGTTGGCGAAGCTTGAGATCTCAATGTTGCGTATTCATAAAGCTATAGGCTCGTGAAAATCGCTTCGTGGTCTAAAAAGGCGTTTTCACGGTCGATCATCTAACACGAGGAACAGAAACCCCACGACAGGCTTCGGCAGGCCGCGGAAATCCAATTTTCTTAATTCTTTGTTCCGAAGAATCTTCGAGTTCAGACCTGGCTATTGAAAGCCTCCTATTTTTAGATGATCATTGACAGCAGAGAAGCGAAAAGAATTGCGGAACCCAGAAAGTTAAGGGGGCTAAACAAATTCAGCCGTTAAAATTTCCGATATTTGTGTAATACACAAGACACACCGGACAGACGTGAGAAAAAGGAAGCTGAATGCTGAGAGATTTTCAAGCGAGTTTTTTTCTGAAACTTGAGTGTTTTGGGTGGTCTCTTTATGATATATGACAACCTGGTAAGCCTACCTGCACAAAATTGTGAAAAAAATAAACACGGTTTTTTGCGCGTACGCTGCCTGTAACGATGGTTCGCACGTGCTCATAGTTTCCCAATTAATTATCTCTGGCAGAGAATTCCCCCAATTAATGATCTCTGGCAGACATCGCACTACGACCAGCTCGTCGTGGGGCGCCAAGGAACTTGACTTCGCATCGGAGGTGGAGGGAGAGTGATTACGCTTAGCTGACCCATGCTAATCACTTCACCATTGGGAAGAACAGAGACCTGATTCTTTTGTCGATTTGGTTGTAGAAATGTATCCCGAAGAACGACTGAGTATTTAACAGATGAAGGAGTACAGAACATGAGTGCAGTAAGATGATTGAAAACATTTAATTGATTAAGGCGTGGGAAACATATATGAAACAAAATGAATATGACCAAATTTGCAAAATTCATACCTAGGCAAACTGATCGAATGAAAAATGTGAAAACTGAATGAAAAAAAAAGAAATGAAAAGAGATGGAAGGTGGTACATAAAATAGTAAAAAAATAATGTCAAGTTAGACAACAAGTTTTATTCTTGGCTTGGAATATATTTTCCATTACTTAGAAAAGAGATTCTATGGATGTAATGACTTCCGGCAACAACTTAAATATTTGATTTTCACTTCACATGTTACCGTTAAATTCGGTTCTGATTTCAAGGTCGTAACTTTCCAGCTATTTTTCACGTTTTATAGAAAATTTGGTCGGAAACTTTTTTTTGTGCGGTAATTTTGTTTCGGTAAATTTCTTGCCGAAACTTTTTACCACGCTTGCAATGAAAACGTTTCAAGGTTTTTCGGGTGGAGGAACACTTCGGTTAATCTTCTTGAGAACAAAGCCGTGAAAATGTGTGAGAAACTTATGGGATTAACAGGGTGCTTTTTCAATATGGTGACAAGGTTTCAAATCTCATTCCGTCGACATATGTGCGTGCCTAAGCGGCTTATGTGTTTTTTTCTTTTCTATAAACCTCTCTTTCAAAGCGTACGTACGAAAATTTCATAGCCTGAAATCGTTTTTTGAAATCGATGGCGGGCAAGCCATTTAGGGGTCCTAAATTTGTACCAATCGAATCGGTTCGTATTCGATGATCTTTCCTCCTTCCCGTATGAGGGTGTATAGAACTGCTCTCAGAATCAAATACCGGTAAATCTGGTTTTTATCCAAAAAAGGATGATCAGGTGGCCATGAAGGAATAATTTAGTTCCCAAAGGGACCCTTAAGAGGTATTTTGATGTAATGATTCATGTGTTATCGTAATAAACGATTTCTACCACTCCTGTAATCAATAGCGACGAGGAATTGGTTTCCTTCTGTGGTCCAGTCATGAGCGGCGAAGTGCAGCCTTCATAGCGGAGGGCGCCTGTACAAATCATACGAGCCCCAGCCCTCCTCGCCGCCGCGAGATCTTGGCTGTCTGATGTCTCTCGCAGAGGCTCGACAGAAAGATTGCTGTTGGCAACTTTGGCGAGGCGCGAGATGGCGTATAACTACTCCACCCTATAATGATTTTGTCCTAAAGACTCCCTCCTATAAGAACCAGAGAAAAGTTACTGCTTCTCCACATGGGGCTTCTTCCCCTCCCTTGATCGCTGGCTAGTCAAGATAAAGGAAAAAAGAAGTGCAGACAACTTTTTTACTTACATACGCATAGCGAGAAGCCAGGTTGGCTTGATTATGGTAATCATAGAAGCGACGAAGTTTCTTAAGGGCAGTGTTCACGATAAAAAAACCGTTTTATAGTTTTCGATGTTTTTGGGTAGGTTAGTCCATTAAGAAGAGTTCAATAGGGAAAAGTTACCATAGAACATGTAATCTATGAAGAAATTAATTTTGCCTGTTTGTGTGTCACGCTCAATGCGTCGTCCGCAAAGAGACTGCGGACAATGCATCGAACCTAACGTCAGGAGAATGGTTTCGCGCTTAAAAATTCTTGGGCAAGTGACTTTGCTTTCTGTTTCCTGTACCAAAAAGTTTGAAAATAAGAGCCACCAATGTAAAGTGTGCCCGAATGAGAGTGGCGGCCCACGCGCCCGGCGTGCTTGGCAGGCGGCCGTCGCATGTGCCGCTCTCGGACGAGTGTTGGATATCAACAACGACCATCCCCTCTATCCCCCCGTCTGCAGAGCTGATTGATTGGCGCAGTGCTTCCTGCCAGCTGGTGCCGGCCCCGTTTGTAGTCGATGGCGGTGGGGACGTTTCGCATGCTCGTCCGAGAGAGGCGAACGCGACGGCCGTCTGCCAAGCCGCATGGGCCGCCATTCTTATCAGGACACACCTTACATGCTGTGATGTTAGAACTGTTCGCGATGAAAAACATTCGAAAATTCGGTGTCTGTTCCTACGGTAACACGGATTCAGGGCAACTATTATAGGCCGTGGGCGGGGAGGCCCAATGGGTTGGCGGGGGGCGGCCAAGAGGCACCCAAAAAGGGTGTGCCGTCAGTACCAGTAGACACGTTTTATGGTGGGGAGTGAGATAATTGCACCGCACCTCCCTACCTACGGCAGATGGCCAACGCCGCGTTGCGGTGAAAGGTGTCGCGCATGCGACGGGTGAAGTGGAACTCCGTTTCGAGCTGCTATCAGGGGCAGTGAAGCTGAAATTCGGCAAGTGAGCCACAGCGAGATTGAGCTTCATCCTCAAGCAGTCATATCTTGAACCCTTTACATGTAAACCTTTGAAATCCACTCTGAAGACAGTAACGTTTCGTTTTCCCAATTTACTAACCAGCCAAGAGGCTGAATGTACCTCTCAGGGATACCAGTTCTAGAATTACCGACTTCACGCAAAAGCTGAAATTGAAAAATTTCAAAGTTCACTCTGCACACTAAAATTTTCAGTTTTCTGGCTATAAGACCATTCATGAGGTTTAAATCTGTCGTTGGTACTTTTTTAATTCAATTTTAACTCTGAGAATAGGAATTTTCTAATTTCTGGTCGTAAGACCATTCAGGTGGTTGGGAAGTGTCATGGAGGGTGCACTAGGCTAAAACTGATCAGCTCACTCAGAAGCTGAATTTTTGAAAAATTCAATTTTCACTCCGAATACAAAAATTTTCAGTTTTCTGGCTTTAAGACCATTCATGACGTTTAAATGTATCGTGGGTGGTTTACCAGGTTGAAACTGAACCCGTTCAACAATCCACCTTGGAAAAATCTCGTGATCCGGAATTTGCAGATTATTCAAAAAAGCAAGTATCCAGTTTTCTGAATGAACCTTATAACAATAGAAATACTTTTTCAAAACTTTAAAATCGAACTTTTTTCGATTTTTAATACCCATTGAATGGAATATTCGAAAAGCCAAAAAATTTAGTCCAAGAAATCAAAAGAATATTTAATCAAAAAAGAAACTGGAAGCTTGGACAAAAAGACGAAATTTTCAAATTAATCGGAAAAACGAAGGGTCGAATATTCGCATTTTATTTTTTCGTGTCTAAGTCTATGAGGAACCAATATAACAGGCACTGAAACCGCATATCTAATAAGGTTTAAATGTGAAATTCAGAAGCAATCGAAAGCGAATTCTACGAGAGGCAGAAACTACGAGACAAATGTTCAGTGAGATTGCGTCATGATGAGCAAGTGCATTTGCAGAATAAATATTTAGAGAGTTTTACCTGAAAAGTTCGATTCTGACTGAAAATGTGTATAATGTGATATGGATAAAAATAATTCACCCAGAAAAGCAAAAAATTCAGTCTTCAGAGTGAAAATTGAATTTTTGAAATTTCAGCTTCTGAGTGAAGCTGATAAGTTTCAACCTGGTACAACCTCCACAACACATTCTAACCTCATTCCTAATCTCTTAGAAAATTTCAATCTGCAGAGGGAGAATTGAATTTATTACAATTCAGCTTCTCCATAAAGCTGACAGTTTCGGAATCTGGTAGAATCCCGACGTCACATTCCAACCTCATGACTGGTCTGAGAATCAAAAAATTCAAAACTTTAGTCTTCAGAGTGAAAATTGAAATTTTTAAATCTCATCTTCTGAGCGAAGCTGATCAGTTTCAACCTGGCACACCCTCCACGACACATTTCAGCTTCATGACTGACCTAAGAACCAGAAAATTGAAAATTTTGATCTTCAGAGTGAAATTTTATAATTTAAAATTTAAGCTTCTATGAGAAGCTGACCAGTTCGGAACCTAGTAGAATACCAACGACACATTTAGACCTCATATCTGGTCTTAAAGGCTGTGGTCACGATGAAAAACGTTATAGAAAAAACTACAAAAATCAGCTTAGATCAAAAACAGCTCAAAAACTATGAAGGTAGAGCGGTGAAAAACGGGCTAGAATTAGAGTTTCTGAGGCCCGAAGAAGCTGTTTCGTGCACACGTGCACAGCGATGACGAAAAAGATCGCCGTCTCATGCCGAGCAGTCAAAAATCATCGACATTCAGAGGACGAAATAAATGCAAATTTAACGAATAAAAACAGTTGAACAATGAAAGCATCACTTCAGTCAATGTTTTTGACTAGATCTGTACATAAATCCGTAGGTTCATTGATTGAAATTCAATTTCAAGCCAGCTGATGTTCTTGATAAAAGAGGTCACCAATGCCGATGATGTGGAGAGGGCTCGTCCACCATCAAAAGACGAAAGTTCAGACTTCAAATTTGGCCCAAAACAGTGGTTTTTTCGCGATTTTTTCTTATAGGTCCTACTTCTCGAGACCCACAAAAGGGTTTAGAGAAAAAAAGACCACAAGCATATTTGATCGCGACCACTGCCTTTAAAACCAGAAAATTGAAAATTTTGATCTTCAGAGTGAAATTTGAAATTTTTGAATTTCAGCTTTTGCGTGAAGCCGATAATATTAAACTGGTATCCCTGAGTGATACATTCAGCCTCTTAGCTAGTCAGTAAACGGGGAAAACGAAAGTTTCTGTCCTCAGAGTGGATTTCGAAGGTTGAAATGTAAAGGTTTAAGATATGATCACTTGAAAATGAAGCTCAATCCAGCTGGAGCTCACTTACCAAATTTCAGCTTCACTGCCCCTGATAGCAGCTCACATTTCGCCGCAACGCGGCGTTGGCGATCTGCCGTCGGTAGGGAGGCGCAGTGCAATTATCTCCCTCCCCACCATAAAACGTGCCTACTGGTACTGGCGGCAAACCGTTTTTGGGTGCCTCTTGGTACGGACCCATGGGTTGGCGGGTCCACGAGATTTTCATCCATTTTCCGACCGCTGCGCTTCCGTTCTTAATCTTCCGAAAGGGATTCAAAGCTTACATTTTAGCCCAAAAACAGGCAACATTTTCATCGCGGACACTGCCTTTAAGACACAAGAAGATGATGATTCGGGAAAATGTGCCAGATTTTGCCCAGAACCTTTGTGTGAGGATCACTCCATATGCTGCTAGGGGTTCTTCGTCGACAACCCAAAGCCGTATTCGCCTCCCCTGCCCGGCATATACCCTCTATGAAGCGGCGTAATTCACATCATTCGAGAAGTGAGCGGGGCGCGCGGCAAGTGGGCCTCCGTCTATCCTCCGCTCTCTCGCTGTCTCTAACCTCCACTCCGCACCAGCACGCGTAGGAACCATGTGAATTTCGCCATTTTATAGCCTGTAGGATATGAGCTCCCTAGACACAAGAGGAGGAATTGTAAAGTTTTAGCAGTTCAACGCGTCACACTACTTGAACAAGCGAAGTGGTCCCGAATGGAATTAGAGCGTCAAAAGATGAGAAAAGTTATCTTTCGGAGTGTAGAGTGACCATATCGCCCGGCATATGACATTCAATAGTGTGCCTCCGGATCGAAACTTCGATAGCGGCTGCCCATCTTCGCCACCTGTCAGAGCAGAGGCAGGCATGAGCCTTATAGTTGTACAATTCGAGGAAAAAATTCGAACGAACGAAATTTGAAAATTTTTCGTCGAAACATTTCTAAGCGAATGAAAATTGAAAAAAAAATCGGTCGACAAAATTTCGAACGAACGAGAAATGAAAAAAATCGTTCGAAAAAAGTTTTGAAAAACAGAAAACCGAAAAATTTTTGTTCGAAATATTTTTGAAGGAACGAGAAACGAAGAAAAACTCGGTCGGAAAATGAATTTTGAACAATCGACTCTTGAGAAACTTTTGAAATGTCGGATATCGAACGAACGAATTTCAAAACTAATCGGAATTTCGATTTTTTTCGAAATTTGTTGAAAATTTCGTTTTTTTTTGAAATTTCGTTTTTTTTTGGAAAGTCGTTCAAAATTTCGGATTCTTTCAATTTTCGTTCGGAGTTTGGTATTTTTTTCGGAACTCCTTCGAAATTTCGGATTTTCTGAAACGTACTCAACGCTTCATTTACAACGCCCAGTCAGAAAATGAATTTTCAAAACTGGAACGAAACTTTATTGTACATTTTCGCGTTTAGCCTCTCTCGTTCATATTATTTCGGCCGGAGAAAGCAGCAGAGTGGCCGGTCATGGCAATACATTGCAGTGATGAGGAGATTTCTACATAATGAGACCGATAGGCCTCATTTCAACGGCTCAGAATGATGCAGAGTGGTTCCAATAATTCCCTCCCAAATCGAGTTAAAATATGTAGGAAAGGTTTCTAGGAGGTTAAAATCATGAAGGAATCAAAAATGGAGCTTAAATCGATCGCCGGCCGCGTTCTTCGCCGGCGATGGTCAAGACCATATTCACTATCAGTGGCAAGACGGGATGAACTTCGTTTTCCAGTTTCACATGAAAAACAGTTGTGCTGATTTCCAGAGCCAGCGTTGAAGAAACAGCAAAACGTTGTAATTAAGCCGACGAAGGCTTCACAGAAAGTTTCTGGCTCGCCTTTTGAGAAGGTTACGTCTAATCAAAGGTCAAAAAGATTAAGAAGATGAGCATAAAAACACAGAATTAAGATTAAATGACAGGATAATGCAGATGGAGAACGGTAACCTGAAGGTCACTAAAGGGAGAAAGCAGCTAAGCATAATTCTGGAAATCAAGTACATATGATGCAGTGGCAATGCAGTACCCACTGCTCCAATTAGTCCCAACCAGCTTCTTTCAAGAAAGGACTCGTACTCCCATTCTCGCCCGTGATAGAACTAAGAATTCTGGAATCATCAATTTTAACGTCCTTTGAGTGTTTGTTCGCCATTATTGGCATGATTACGCGATAGAGGTAACGTCTTCCCGAAAGATTTACCAAAAAAGATTAAAGGCTAGTTGTTTCCAACGTTTCAATCGGTCCGCAAATGACTGACACACAGAAAAGGGGCGAACGTGATGGCAAACGCCGATCTCGCCCTTTTCGAAACCATTTCATCCTGAGGGCTGAAAGTTGGTGGACGGGTTGTTCCAGGGTGGTCGCTTGTATCTCGCTTATATGGAGGGATCGAGAACTCACAGTTGGTGTTTTTAGGAGAGGTTTACTATAGAACTGCATGAGAATTTCAAAATTCATATCCGAGAGTGCACACAGTACACCCAAAAAAAACCGGATTCACTGCTCATCTTGGACAACATTCCTCGCTAAACACGAACGTATGTATCTCTGAAATGGCTCAACGCCCCTGCAAACGGAGTTATGGCTTCTTTAAAAATGCTTACAATTCCGTGGCGAAAATTGAATGGGCGAGTTATCTCGAGCCCGTATATCTGTTGATTCGCAGTCGTTGCGCGAGAGTGAACCGGGATGAAGAGATAGACCGCCAAAGGAGTGAAAATGGAAACGTGATTGACATTCGTCAATTCATGCTATTGAAATCAAAAACTCAGAAAGGGCGCGGGTTCATTGGTAGTGAGTAGGGGGTCGGTCCCGTTGTGGTGGCCTTGAAGGCACAGTCCTACCTCACAGATCGTCTTTCAGATTTCCTGCGTGCCCTGAAGAGAATTTCGAGCTGATCACAACGATGGCTCCAGAATCGCCCGGGACTCGCTACGAACGGAGTTATGGCCTCTCAAATTTTGCGAAATCGAGTAGAGAGAATCCAGTGGACAAGCTGACTCGGTCCTGTTTTTTCTCTTTATTCGCAGCCATCGTAATGGAGCAGACCACAAAAGAACCTAGCCCCATAACAAAAGGAAAATCACAGATTTTGCATGGAATGAATCGCGCGTTTGGTCCCTACATATTCAGATCGAAAACTTGCTGTGGGCGAAACCCATTTTTTCTTCTCTGGGGGCGTGGTCGACTTTTTCATCGCTTTTCCCCCTTAGGCCTAGTACATACTTCACGCGATGAGGGACGCGACATACATAATGTTTGTCATCTTTATCGACCGAAAATCAATATTGCTGATATGCACTGTTGCGGGAAATATGCGCTAGACTTTAATTTGGCTAATTGAGATTTCGCGCTTGGCAGGGTTGCTATACATGGCGGCCGTCATATAATACCAAAAAAAATACCCCAGAGGTTGCATAGAAGCGATTTAGCGATAGAACCAACTTAGAGCTTTCCTAATAGATTTGATCATCACAAGGAAGAAAATTAATGGAAAAAGTGAAAGTTTGCGGGGAAAACGAACAGATACAAGGTAGAATGGCTACTTAAGGTGTTCCCCCACTTAACGAGATTTTTATGAACGCTTGTTGCTTCGTCTTTTTTTGAGTATGTTTTGAAAATCCCTACGGCTTTATGTATGTATGTGCTCAGAAATAACTTCAGAGAAGCAGAATTGAGGGCGGGCGGACACCATCAATGCCGTACTCTCGAAGTTTTTTTTCCAAAAATTTTCACTGATTTTCACTTTTGTGATGGCCAGATCTACCTTCTCATAAGGATCGCACAACAACTCATTGTATCGCGAACCCTGCCTTTGAAGGAAGCATACGCTATCAAAAATGCTATTGATTCTGTGGCATAAATAGAAGGTTTGAAACAGTTAATTTTGAGTAGCGACAAAGCAAAAGGTCAGGGGCCTATAGCGACAGTAATGTCGAAAAACGGCTATCAACGAGTCACTAATAAATCTATACGGCCCCTAAATTCGGATGTAGCATGTTCCGGCCACCCACTCCCTAAATGGTGGCAACCGTGCGCTCATGTCTACTTCACGTTTTTCGGCTATTTATGGACCCTTTCTGCGGTTTTTTGACTTTGTAGTCGCGATGAATACCGAACTTTTCGATACTGTATCATCTTTCATAGTGCATAGGGAATCGTTAAAGGTAATGGAAGGAAGCGGTCCTTGAAGGGCAAAACTTTATCGAATCACGCAAAAAGAAACGCGGCAATATGGCAGCCGAGCCGCAATGGGGAAGATTGAATTCTGAAGTAGTAGAATGATGAGCGCGGGGTTAGGTTAGATGTTTTCGCTCGACAACTGCCAACTTCGTTACAATGTCGACATTCAATCCTCTTCTTCGAAAGAAGAAACGTGAGCGAAATAGGAGTCAATAGTGGCCAGACGGTTGCGAGAGTACTCCATAGTTGGATTCAATTCAGAGGGAAAATTCAAAAAGTAAGCACGCACGCATTCATATATGGTCTCTTCGTAGAATTTAGTCCAGTGAACGGAAGGAGCTGAGGCTGTAGATCATTGCGCCCACCGGAGGGATTACGAAAGCCGCACGGCCCGCTGTGAAAATCGCGTCTCGTCTGTTAGCTAGACTTATCCTGGCGGAAGGGCATCAACATTTATTTAAAATGAAATTACATTGTTCCTTACAAGTGAGTGTGGTGGACGAGCGGAGAGACAGCAATGTGTAGATGAGTAGGGAAGCAGCACACACTCACACACACGCACGCAATGGGCCCGAGAAATTCATGCTATACGACAAGGAGGGTATGCACATAGATTTCGAATCCTGTCTTGATGACCACTTCTCAAACATTCGATGTTCTATCCACCCCAAAACCAATCGATTGGCTGGCAATTAGTGATTGACGAGGAGAGCGTACAGTTTGCGTCGAAACAAAACTTCCATTAACACCTAAAGTGACTTTCACAGTCTGCCGGACAATGCCGTCCGGCACGTTATAACATAGGACTGCGGCGTCAGTGCGGCCTGCACTGCGGTGTCGGTCGACCGACGTCTCAGTGTGGCGAAATCAATGACGCGATGTCGGGTCAAGTTATGACGGGTGAGAACGTATTGTTTTCGCCTCATATTCTGTACTGAAGAGTCGAACCCACTGTATTTCACAGCAGCTTCCTTCGCACTGCGGCTCCCATTAAACTTGCCGGACGGCGTCGAACGGCAGACTGTGAAAGGGGCTTAAAGGCAGCAGACACGCTCAAAAATGGTATCGATTTTATGACATAAATCAAAGGTTTGGAGCTGGTTGTATTGGGAAAAAACGGACGAAAACTGTGTGCAAATAGAGGAATAACAATTATTTTGTCATCAGGTGAAAGTGGACGAGTTTTACGGCGCGCGGTTGAAACAGCGAATATTAGCAACAAAACGGTTGAGATAGAGAAGCCGATATACTCTTACAGCCTGTACTGGAACGTTAACCTCGTTGGAAGCATCAAAAACTAGCCAAAGGGACCGTACTAGTACTATCAATCTGGACGAGTATGTATTTTGGGGCGGGGTTGCAGAAATTTTTCGATTTGCGCTGCTGAAATTTAGTAGTTTTGACTCGTTTTTGACACTTCCAACGGCGTGAGAAGTCTACTAGGAGCCATGCGACTTCAGAAACGTAGTTATCTCAACAACTTTTTCGAGAATGTCCGCTGCCTTCAAGAGACCGCGTGTCCACACCCATGCCATGAATTCAGTTTTTGGTCTTTTCTTCGAAAAAAAAAACAAGGCTACTTTTCACAGTAGCTGGAAGACCCGTATTATCAGGAGCTTTTAATACCTGTGGGCAGACACTAGTCACCCTGATATTCATAAAATCGGGTTCTTTCATGAGGGAAATCCCGGTTCAATACCTAGTGAACATATTGGCCGTGGAGCACGCGCTCGGCTGCGCATAGCATCCGTGGGGCGCACGGTCTACTAAGTGTTAATCATTGCTCAATCGCAAGCAGCAGCCTCGATCTCCACATACTCCCTCGGCCCAGTCCTGTACAAGAGGTTGTGGGAATTTCGTTTGGGCACAGACTGTACACAGACCTCAAACAGGAAGAAACGGCACACAAAGGGACACACATATGCTGGAGTAAATCACCGCTCGTAAAACTTGGTAAGGAGGCGAGCGGAGACGCGTTTCTCGTCTTCAACGTCCTATTCTATGTGTATTCTTATACACATGAACTCTACATACGTCCTTATATAATTTACTGTTAAGATAATGTCCTTCAAAATCCATCTGTTTTTTTTCGGATCTGAAAAATGTTCAAGATTTCAGACCGCATCCGTGTTGATATGAAGAGTATAAGACCGTGTTCACGATAAAAACCGTTACCTAGCTTTTGATGTTTTTGAGTCGGTAAGTTCACTAAGTAGAGGTTAATACGGAATTGTTCCCACAAGACACCTAACCGCTTCACATTCTTAGGTAAGGGATTTTGTTTTCTGTTTATTGCAGCTGAATACTCTTTGGAAATAAAATGGACCAAAGCATACGCTAGGATTTTAGAACGTTTAACGATTGAAAATATTCAAAAATCCTGTTTCTGTTCGTCTTCTAAAAGGAACGCAGGAACGCAGGAACGCAGGACAACTTCCATACGACGTAAGAGTGGTGATCCAGTAGGTTGATCCACGAGATTTCCACCCACTTCCTAGCCGTTTTTCGCCGCATTTCCGTTCTGAATCTTCTTGGAAGGACTCAAAGCTTACGTTTTTTTTTCTGAAAAAAAAGAGCAACTTCCTCATCACACTTGAAAAGATGTATAAAAAAGGCGCTCAAAGGTGAGAAACAGATGCAGCCTGCAATTTGACGAAAACCCGCAGATGGTTTTGTAGAATGTTTCGAGTTGCAATAAACGGCATCGGACACACAGAGAGTTGAACTGGCCAATGATGCGGAACACGTAATCGGAAGATCACAGGCGGTTGAAACAAAAATTTCAGAGTTATCGCAAGCCCTCAAACAGTAACATATTGCGTCCACTGCCGGTCTGCCAACCCCATCCAAACCAAAACAGCAATCGTATGGAGGGATCTTTCCTAATAATTTTAAACGTCATTTGGTGAGGAATCGCCTATACGACCGCGCCTGCGTTACACCTGATTGTACACACCATTTGCCCTCATGGCAGGGAAGGAGACTGTGCTGTTCGTGGATCACATATCAGAGCTGAGGTGAAGAGTATACAGAAGAAACATTTCGACCTCTGCATGTGCGCATCAAAGAGCACTTAGATGGAAAAGAAGACTCGAGTAGCTATATTGCACTGGGGCGCCATAAGACTAATTGCCACCTGGGGGATGATTTCGAAGTGCGAGTAGAGATACTGGCGCGGGAGGCCATGACAAGTGCGCGGAAAGTTCTTGAGGCGTTCTGGGTCAATGCAAGGGACCACATGGTCAACCGGAAAGACGACTAAGACTTGCCCCCTGACTTCGGCTCGAATCTCTGCTTCATTGGTGCCTCGCCGCATTCTACATACTGCTCCGCGATATCTGAGGACTCGGCTAGATATGATACTTGGCCTACATACTTTCGTATTCTTTTTTAACATGTAAAACTGTAAGTCAAATTTCTGTAGAAACTTTACTGCAATCGCGTCTGACAGTGTATTTAAATGTTTTTCTAGCTCTTCAAAGCTCTGAGAAAGGCGAAACCGCTGGAACGTCAGCCAATCAAAGCCTCATTCTACCTCGTGCAAGCCACTACCACACTCTCAATACAACCTGCTATATTATGAAGCTCTAAATACACTTATGTTTGCTGAGACTTGTCTGTTGCGTTTTTCAAACTCTCGGGTGCGAACGAAATTGTATGGAATTTACATAAAGATGTGTTGGCCTAACGGCATCCCCGATGGCAGGTCGGGGCTCCGACACTAAACCAGCAATTTCCCCAATTTAAGATATTTCTCGGACCACCGGCTTACCAGAAAGTAAAAAAAAAACGCCACATACGCCACCTACATACATACATATCGAGATACCTAATGAACATCGAGAATCTAACATAGTACCGTTATCGAGACGAAATTCAGACAATAGCTGCAGCAGGATCGTGTTGCGTGCCGCAACAGCGGTTGTCCGCAAGTGCGGACCGAAAGTTTCAGTTGGAAACTCACCCGCTCGGAACTTCACGTGTTCTAAACGATCCGCTGGCCCGCTGTACCCCGCGAAATGTGCGGCGAAAACTTTCGAAATTTTTAATAAATTGGAATAAACCTACTTCGATGATTGAACAATGAAAATATGCTAATGCGGAGAAAAAAATGTTGTAGATTGAGCATTATGCGTCTACGATAAGTCGATTCAGCGCTACCGAGTGCCCCTTGACTCATGACAAAGCCGGGAAAAGTTCAAGGTATTTCACGATATGCAATAATCCAACGTTAGTTAATCACTATTGCGTGTTAAAATTCAACGTATATTCGAATCAGAATTCTGGCACAGCTAACTTTTCAATGGCGTAGATTGCGTTAGGCATTCTACTTTTTCGAATTGTGACACCCAATAGCAAAATCCATAGAAATACTCACATATCCATCAATTTGCCACAATTTAAGACTAAAGTTAACTGCCTCGATGTCAAAAGGAGACTTCCTAAAAAGTGTCGGAGTAACTTTTCTCATGAGAACTAAAGCATTACTACCGGGTAGAAAAGATATCTGGGAGGAAGCATTCAAAATTCGCAAACAGGTAGGCAACGACACCAATGAAGTTTGTGAAAAGGCTGCGAACCGGCTGCATTATTGCAAACGAAGGGAAAAGTACAACTCGATAACACCACATGAACTCCACTGGGAATGGAACGATAAACATACACATCTCAGGAAAGATATCATCGGAAGCTATGCAGAGAAATAACAAAAGCAGTTTGGCTATTCGAAAAAAACCTTGATTTTTCAAGCGCTGCCAACAAACCTCGCCGACACCACACAACCGGAAGTTTGTCATATTGAAAGAAAGTGGGACTCTGCTTGTGAAGGAAAGGTTATGAATGGGGCGGGCTGCGATGGACAAAACGGGAAAATGACGGAGGCACGCAATAAGCATCCGAAAGCGCATGCACGACATTTACTAATAACCTCTTTAGAGGTTATTAGTTTTCCGCTTCTTTACTCTAATCACGTCCAGGTGCGTCCGTAAGGCTTCGTTCTTATTGCTGCATATATGCACTAGGTAGGAAATGAGAAATGTCTTTGCCTATTGCAAGTGAAACAGAAATTTGACTCTTTATCAAGACATGTACAGTCTGATACAAAACTATAAAGACGCAATCTGGGTGCGCTAAAATTGACAGAGCCAACGTATGAGTTTCGGCGCTTCGATCTCGCATTCTTCTAATAAAGGGTCCAAGGACCTAAAGGCAGTGTCCACGATGAATTCCGTCTTCGGTTTTTCACAGAGAGTTGAAAGGCCGGGGTCTCATTGAAATAAGATGGGTAAAAGAACGAACGAAAACGAGCTCAGCAAAGCTTTAACTGGCTCAGAGATCCGCGCGCCCTAACCCTTTCCGTCGCGGTCGAATTTTCAGTACTTAGGTTTGGTCCACTTCCCTATTAGCGATGGGGCGCATCTGCGCACGCTGTTCTGCTCAGACACTTTTACAAAATTGCTTGCTTTGTGTAGCCACTTTGTTTCACTGTTTTACCTATTGCATTTATTACCGTTGCTGAAAATTTCAGGCCCATGCCCGCCCAACTAGTTTACCGTTGAAAAATGGCTTAGCTAATTTTAGCTGTTTTGCAGCATTTTTTTAATTTCCTTTTTCAGTGATGAAACAGTCAAGCACTAAACCTTCGCTCTCTGGTGAAAACTCGAAAACAAATTCCATAGTAGACATTGCCTTTGAGCTACGATACGATTCCGAGCGGATACGATCTGCTTCAGAATGACATCATTGGAGCAGTTCTCTACAGGCTGTAAAACCACTAAATTCTCATGGTTTCTACGCATGCTGGTGCGGAGCGGAGGCTAGAGACAGCGAGAGAGCACATGACAGACAAAAGGAGCTGAATAGCGCGCGCCGCTCGAGCAACGAGCCGTGAGGATTACGATTTTTACAGATGATAGGCTTACGTGCATATACTAAGAAAAATAACCAAAGGCGACTACATGGCGATTTATTTCGTTTCAATTGGGGGCCACTCGAGCTTATGCCCACGCTTATTTCAAAAAGAATTCTACGCTTCAAAAATAGGTACATTCTAAGTGAGAAGCCCATAGAAAGCAAAAGATCAAAGAAGACCATCACGTGCACACATATGTCGACGGGATGGGATTTTAATTCTTGTCACCATATTTCAAAAGTACCCTGTATTTGCAGCCCAAGCTGAGACATGGAAGAAAATATTTGCGCTGAAAAAAAAAACAGAGCACGCTCAAGTTTTGGCGCAGCTCAGGATTTCCGATCTTGTGAGAAAGTGATTTATTCTTTTCAACAAACCGATTCCATTTACTGATGTTAGAACGGTTACAGTGGTTTTCGGTGGCCTCAGAAACACAATGGTAATGTTGTCGTAACGCAAAGTTTAAGAGCTGACGTGCCCATAGAACTTAGAACCACAATGTATGTTTTCTAAGTAGATAAAAGTGGTGCATAGTAAGTCTGCGAAGGCTGAAAAAGTGGGCTATAGCCGAGGTGCGTCATATGTACATACACTATGTAGACCGACAGTGTTGTAGCAAAATTGGATTGGATCTCTGTATCAATCTTTCCGCGTCATACAATGCCGTATTGTGGAACTAGGAATACAGGCAGAGTAGAAAAGGAAGCGAACGAAAGATACATGAGTGGATGAGATACATACTTTCCCAAAATATGTATTCAGCACTACCACATGGCGGAGGTATTTCACGCTCGTGAATGCATAGTATCAGGATGAACTTCTCTGAGGTATCAACACTCAATTTGAATCAGAAAAACCAATTAGGAAAACCAAATATGAACAACTCAGATCTGAAGGATAAGTATCAGACCTCAAGCCGGAAGAGAGTGCCCAGCACCCACTTCAGATTGGAGGCCGGGGCAGAAGCGAATTTGTCACGGTCTATAGAGTTCTTTGAGGAGCTCAAACGACAACCTGAGATTACTTAGCGTAAAAGCGGTGTACTCTATAGAAAGGTTCGGTGTTTTCTGTAAGGCATGTTCCAAAAGAAAGGAAGAAATCATACGGAAAGACATAAAATCGGCTCGATTTCTGGTCGACTATGGGATATTCCCGGAGACATTGATTCTGCTCTACCACACAACATGCAGGCAACATGAAACAAGCAGAAAATATGCGAGGTGAACGCTTCTATAATTATATCCAATACGGTATGTATGTACGTCACTATCCCGAGGTTACCACGGAGTGGATTGTGTGCTCTTCAGGGGACCTCGCATGGCAATCCCCGACGTTTCAAAGATGAGGGATCCTATTAAGCCTATTCTAGCACGGGTTTCCCTAGTCTGAACCCGGATTCTGCTGCGCACTTCAGCGGAAAGAGTTATAGCCGGTCAGAGTTTGCATTTTCTACAGCTGAGTTGAAAGCGCCATTTATAGCTATTAAAGGCACAGTCCAACCTCAGAATCGTTTTTATGCTTTTCTGCCTATCTTGAAAATGCTTCCACGCTGATTCCAACTACGTCTCTGGATTCCTACAAAACCCCCTGGAAACAAAGCTATGGCCCCTCAAAATTTGAGCTGCGGAAGCGTGGACGAGTTGTCCGAGGATTGCAACTTCTTTCATTTGCAACCCATGTATGCGAGCCGACTTGAACAAAAGAGAAAAGTTGGGAGTGATTGGAGGAACGGGCTATTGATCAGAATCCATCGCTATCTCGCCACTGTTTAGGTCGAAAGACCGTTAAAGGGGCGTGCCAAAGCTGCTTCTGGATGTGAGCGCCAGAGGGTGTTTTCCTCCTATATCTCGCTTATTCAGAGGAGTTGGCAGGTGCTATATAGGATGGGTCTACGTCATACTTATGTGGAAATATCAGATCTCGTATCTGAGCTTGGACTGTCCCTTCAAATAAATTTGGCTCGAAGATTTCAGTGAGGGGATATTTGACATACTGAGCTAAATCGATTTCTTCATTTTCTAAAAAATGCGCAGGGGATCCATGAAATACAGGTTTGGAAAGGTAAAAAGCCTCTAATTGTTTGATGAGGCCCTTTTCAAAATAAAAGTGTATAGTTCTGGTAAGCATTTCGAAAAAAAAACATTTCAGATCTAACTCAAAATTTCCCTCAAGGTATCTTTTTAAGGCGCTCACCATGAATATGATGTTGATTTGACAGTTTTCGAGAGTATTCAACTCTCGAAACCAACTCTTTGATCATGACTCCCATCGGGAAAATTTAAAGGCTGAGTCCACGATAAAAACCATGTCTGTTTTTTTGGTGGAGATCGGCAGCTGCGAGGCCTAGCGCAACCCTGACGTTGAAAAAAACTAAGAAAAAAGAGCTCGGGACGGTCCTCTACGGCCCCAAAGTTGGACACCCGTCAGCTCGTCACACCCAGATGCGCTTTCCACGCCCAAAGACGTCAATAAATGAATGCTCGAGATTATGAGATGAGCGATGGTTTCCGATCAATAGCCCCGTTCTTCCCTTTATTCCCGGCTTCTATCTTTACTCTGGTCAGCTCGCATACATTGGCTGCAAAAGACGGAAGTTACAAGCTTCGGGCAACTCGTCCACCATGCTTCTCTAGCTCAATTCTTGAGGGACCATAACTCCGTTCCTAGAAGGTATTGAAGGATTCCAAAAACATCATTGGAATCAGCATGGGACCGTCTTTATGATAGGCGGTAAAGCAGAAAAACGATTCTTATCGTGAACAGTGCCTTTAAGGGGCCAAACGCGATATTCTACGATTGTCAAAATGATTCGATAGACAAGGCCCAACATATTTCTCTGGGGGTTCTCTAGAGTGCTGAACAAGAATCTGCAACACGTTTCTCAAATTTCAATAGATTACGATGGGTGTCTGGCAGTTTGGTCACAGTCTCAGATTTCGCTCAAAACTTCGTCGTGGCGATTGTTTGGTGAATTGTCTACCGTGCCCACAGTAAACCACAGAATATCGACAAACAGACCCCAGATTCGCGTTCAGCGTCCTAATTGATTTTTCACAGAAAAAAGTTTTGGGTCAAATCTGAAATAATTCACTCGAGCACTCTGGAAATTAGCTGGCGGGTACACTTACCGTTTTGCTATGCTTCGCAAACGCATATCACCTCGTTCAGAGGTGTCCGCAGCAAAATCCGATGTCATATTCGCAGACAGCAATCCAGAACTGACCAGAAAATCATCATCCTTTTTCATATGGTAAGGATTTCCATGAAGGGTTTCTCAATCCAAACACAATTCTGCAGCAGTCGTTATACTGTCACAAAGTACTGATCACACCGCCCGTCAATTAAGGTTGATTTTATTTCAGGATTAAACTGCTTTTCAGGAATCTTCCTTCACTTCTCACGCGGTTCATTATGATGCAGTTCCTTCCGAAAATCGTGGAACCTCCTTCACTGGGTGAAACTTTCTACTTTTGTGCCCATTAGAATTATCTGTGACACAGAATCTTCACTGGGCATCCAATTCGATCCGAAAGGTCAAAACCCTTACTGAATCATGGAATTTCAAATTTTCTTATGCTTGTGGCGCGTGCTGGTAGAGACATAATTTTAGAGGCAGTGTTCAAGATGAAAAAGTTACTCGTTTTGCGGCAAAAACGAAAGCTTTGGTTCCCTTTGAAAAAAGGGAGAACGGAAGTGCGATGAAAAACGGCGGAGAAGTGGGTTGAAATCTCGTGAGCCAGTCAACCCATTGGGCCACCCCGCCCACGTCCTATAACACTTGTCGGCGTCCGTTTCACCGTAGGAACAGACAACAAATTTTGAATATTCTTTATCGCGAAGGATTCTAACATGCCAGCATGTACAATGGGCCCTTTTTAAAGAATTTTCAGTCCAGGAAACAGAAAGCGAAGCCAATTACCTAAGGATTTGAAAGCGCAAAATCATTTCACTGACGTCAGGTTCGATGCGTTGTCTGCATTCTACGAAACACGCAAACAGGCACAGGCAAGTATTTCAGGGATTTCTTTGAACGGTTTTTTTCCCGGTATTCAAGTGTTCCGTGGGGACTTTTCCCTTTTAGCCCCTGCTTGGTAGACTTAGCTACTCAAAAACATCGAAAACTAAGATACGGTTTTTTCACCGTGAACACTGCCTTCGAACGGTTTGAAAGGAACATTTAAAGACATTTTCAATCACAACTCATAGGATAAGTATATCAATACTGTAAACAATGCAATGTTCAACGCTGGCTCTGTATTCTATGACTCAACTGAATGAATCATGCTAGCGCACTTTTCTTCTGTCTAAAAAATGTTACATTGTACATTCATAGAGCCTGGGAGGTGTTACACCACAAGTGTATTACCGCCGTGCCTAGCAGAAGCTTCCGCATCTTCATCATTATGCGAAATCTTGCCAATGTTGAGCTCCTCTTCCAAGTCGTGGTGATATTATGTTATCCCTTACCTTCACTTTACTTCACATTCAATACACAAAAAAAACTCGCAAAAGCAAAAATTTTACTGAGTACCAAACATATTGGAAACTTGCCAAAACTAGGGTTCTCAGAAGCTCGAAACTTACTTCTGATGAGCTTCCGGCTTTAACAAGAAAACCACTTTTAGTCAGCCAGGACATTTCGGGTGAAATGTACTTTTCTAGAACCGTCTTTGGCGTAGAATCCGAAAGCGATCTTCGCAGCTGCCTAAAACCACTCTGAAAAAAGTTATATGCGTTTTTCAAATCCTGGCATCAGGGCAAGGGCAATCCCCCATAAAATGTTGAGTGTTTATAAAAAATTGGGATTCGGCTCAAAACTTGTACGCAGGGGTAGTCTAGAGTGCTGAACACGAACATGTAGTTCGTTTTTAGAAATTCTGAAGTTCACTGCACTTTACAGTAGGTACTATGCCATTTAAGAGGCAGAACCTACCTTAGCATTTCGGAAATCGGCAAATGGACATTGAATTCGTAATTACCACCCCGAATAACCCCCGTATGCAAATTTTGAGTCAAATCTGAGACTTTGACCGAACTACCGTATAACCACCGTAATCTACCGTAACCTGTCCAAAATTGACAAGCGAACCTCAGATTCGTGTTCAACACTCAAAATAACCTCCAGAGGGGCAATATGTATTGTAGCACACCGGAAATCGTCAAAAGTCGCGATTTGCCAACAAATTTTCCCCCGAGGGGAAGCTTTGAACGAATCAAGTCAAAAACTCCGGAAAAATCGACAAATAAACCACAGATTCGTGATCAGCGCCCCAAATAACCCACCCAGTAGGATTTTCCGTCAAATATGGATCATTTTTCTGAAACGTTACCAGGCCTTGTACGTGGTCTAAAAACCGCCCAACCGAAAATCCGTCCAAGTCCGAAACGCTATCAGTCTGGGCAAAGTTTGGAAAAAGTGCTTTCACCCAAACTTTGCTCAGGGTGGTTGTTCTGGGCGCCGAACACGATTATGGTATCTGTTTCCAGATTTTCCAAAGACTAATGCGCATTAAGAAGGTACAAAGGGTACGAATATCTAGCGAAAAACGCCTATTACTTTTTTCCAGAGAGGGTTTAGACAACTGCGAAAACCATAATCGGATTCTACGTCCAAAACGGTCCTAGAGAAGTCCATTCCTTCCGGGATAACCAGGCTGACTAATAGTAGTCCCCTTGTAAGAGCCCTTTTAAACCATGGCTTTCTACTTGTTCAGAAGATACAGGGAGTCACGCTGAAAGAAAAAAGAAAACAATGAAATTAGGTGATTTCTTGCCAAATTTGAGCAGGAAGTGAAAGCCTGAAGAAGGCTCTAGAAACCGCAGGCAAACCCAAAAAGATCCAAACTTTTGAGAACTCCAGCTTTGGGGAGCTTCTGTAACGTTAGAAACTCAATCGACATTTTGCAGTCCCTTGTAAAACGTTGGTTACACTGTCATAACACCCTGCATGACGAACCTCTGGTAATTACGGAAAACTTTACGGTTTATGAGCCAACTATCAAAGGGCATTCGAAGAACCAGTGTTGACGATGAAAAAACCTTTTTCTAGTTTTCAATGTTTTTGAGTAGACAAGTTCACGAAATAGAGGACAATAGGGAAAAGTCCCCATGAAAGTTTCGATTAGCAAAGAGAAAAACTGTTTGAAAAAAACTTATCAAGAACTTATCCACGTCTGCTGTTGTGTTTTATGCACTGCTGACACAACGTAAGAGCAAACATCGCGACGGGTTTGGAGCTTCGAAATTTTCAGCTAAGTGACTTTGTTTTCTGTTTCGCGTACCAAAAACTCTCAAAAATAAGATGTTTAAAGGCTCTTGTTTGGATATCAGATTTTTTCGAGATGGAGAATTCGAAAACTCGGCAACTGTTCCCTTTTGTGAAACGAACGACGGACAACTGTTGTATGGCGTGGGCGGGGTGATCCATTGAATCGGTCGGTCCACGAAATTTTCACCCAATTATTGGCCGTTTTTAGTCGTATTTCCGTCCTTACTGTTCATAGAGGGGACCAAAGTTTACGTTTCTGTGAGAAAACGGGCGAGTTTTTCATCGTGAACACTGTCTCCAAAGGAAACCACAGCATGCATAGAGAGCAAATACGAACTCTAAGTGCAGAAATGGTCTAGAAATGTAGCCTTCTTTAAGAAAGTCCACTTTTACCATATATCTTTCACTCCCGAGACATCATTGTACCGCTGATTTACACAAAATTCTGCACAGATGCATTGGGGAAGGAGGGATGGACAGATTAAAAATGATGGGAATAATCTTGCAATTGAACCAAGGTAATAGGCCTCATTTCAATCAGAAAATTTCTGAAAGTTAGGCTCTGCAAAAAAGGTTAAGGAGTTAGCATTGTCCTCAAATGTCGTGAAATTGTTTTATTGGATTGGGCTCTCAAATTGATTTTTTAAATGTAGTGAGATGGTTGACTTGATTTGGCTGATGGTGTTATATGTAGACATCGCAATCATTAAAATATAGTGAAAGAGTTGCAAATGTATTTGGCGAGCGCCCTATAAATTATCAGAGTCAAATCACCAGTCAGAAGTAAATATTGCTCATGACAGTGTTTGTGTCCTCAACGCTTTCACGGTTCAAATTGTATGGGAACATTTTTCTTGCTGGACTTATTCTTGTTCTGATTTAATCCAAATTACGCTCGACTCGAAACTCCTTCTGACGCGTGATTGGACTCTTGTAAATTATAGGGCGCTTGCCGAATCCATTTGCAACTCTTTCACTATACTTTAATGATTACGATGTCTACATATACCATCATCAGCCAAATCAAGTCAACAACTTCACTCTATTTCAAAATCAAGTTGAGAGCCAAATCCAATGAAAAATTTCACGACATTCGAGAACAATGCCAAATTCTTAACCTTTTTTGTTATGCCCAACTTTCAGAAATTTCAAAACTTCTTCCAAGGGTTTCCCTTCTACGATATCGTCAATCTCTGAAGGGGAGCTGCAATGCTGTTATAATAGCTTTATTACAAAAGTCAAGTTTATGATTTTGAGAAAACAGTAGTAGAAATGAAGAAACAACCGCTCCGCTGCTAAGATAGCAAGGTGATAGCTGCATCGCGGCGTCCTAGAGATAGGATACAAGGCAAATACTTTTTGAATTTGTAAGTTTAGAAAAAGAAGAAATGAGCTTTTAAATTACTCAACTGTACAGGATCAGTCGCTCTAGCGAGAAGCATTTCAAGAGAGCGAGGCATTAAGAGAGCGAGGCATTTGAATGAAACTTCTGAGAAAACAATGACTGATAACAAAAAACCCGTCATCTTTATAAACTAACCTTGAAAGGCCGGTTTCTAAGTTTGAACCGCCTGTTTGTGGCCCAGGAGTGAAAATCGCGAGTTCTGTGGATTATTTTCGGCACCTTCGCGCCCGATTACCTCTAGTCACCAAGTTTCAAGCAATTTGGTCCACGCCTTCCAAAAATGAATGTGACGAGCGGAGGCGGAGGCGAAGGCGGTGGTGGAGAAAACTTTTGCGTCCTTCGAGGCGCAATATCTTTTGAGAGTGGGGACTGATTGCGACAAAACTTGGCTCAGATATGTATATTGATCAGACACTTCGAATGATGTACAGCTCATTCTTCTGGTGACAGTATGAATATGTAGGTGATCTCAGTATAGGGCATGCGCGCGGTAAGAAATCAAAGCCTAATCTGGTGAGCGCTTCGCGCTCACCACAATTTCAGTTTGCTCTTTCTCATTTTTTCATTACACTACTTGTGTCTCAAACGCTAAAGTACCATTTGTTCCTTACTCACTCATGCATCAGTATCAAAAATTTCGCAAATAATTTTCTCTAAAGGTTATTTGCCGACCACAAAGCTTCTCCGCTGCAGAAGAGACCTACGAAAAAAAGTCTATATTGATCGCGGAAAAATGCGGTACTACAACGAAATTTCAGACCCTGTCAGCGACTACCGATTTCATGTGAGTAACATTGAATTAATTAATCTCACTTGCGATGTTTCCCTTTTTTACACATGGTAGGCGATACCTCAGAATCGTAAATGTATTCAACGCACATTCTAATGTGATACTTCTGAAGTTAGCATAATCGCTGATAAAATCGGTTGAGTGCCGTTCTCCGAGAAAATTTGCCGCGTCAGTGCCCGCAAAGTAGCGCGACCCTTGACGGAACCGCGTTAGTTCCGCGATAGTACCTCAGCGGCTCTTTGATCATCCCTCAGACGAGGCTATTCTGTTGCAGTGACTTGACCCTCGACATGACCGCGATAATACCGCTGCGGGTCCGCGAGGATGCAGCAGCGAACCCGCGTAGAGTACGATATACTGTCCAGTGTGGTAAAATGAGTTTGAGGTACATTCCGTATTTCCTTGAGCACAAAAACGGCGATAACCACTGTCCTTATCAGAAAGAGGACGTAAAAACCGCTGGTGCGTATTTTTCTTCTCAACCCCCCTGGTGGTATTATAAGGAATAATTGAATATCATATTAGATACTCTATAGGAATCGCGACGGCACTAACGCGAAGCCGCGGTACTGTCGCGGAATCGCGACGGCACTAACGCGAAGCGCGGTACTGTCGCGTAGCCGCTACGGCTCCGCGGTAGTGCCGCTTCGGTGCCTGTAGGCACCGAGGCGGCACTATCGCGGAACCGCGGCGCCAGCTTCTTTTAGAGTTGGACCCATGCAGACTGCACTGGAACGCTCTCAATGAGTATCGGCACATACAAGCGCCTGGCATTCGTGTTCAGATCAAAGAGGCCAATTGTGGCCCTCCCCCTGTATAGCTAAGTCCCAGTTGCGTGCTTGAGGTGAGAATTTATGTCGTTGAGTGCATGGTGGTCTCACAAAAACTGAGATCTGAACAGCACTAATTTCAATGCGGAACGAGGTAACCTGAGCCTAACGATCTGAGAAGGTTTTAAATCGCGATAATATAGTTAAAAATAAATATCGCCACAAAGCATTGAGCTTCCAGAATTGAAACTCTGACCTTTTTTGAGCTTTTTTTTAGATAAGCAGCGTTTTGCTATTTGGTTGGACTTTCTTTTTTTTTTGATTATTTTTTCTTCCGCCCTCTACTTTCGGTCGGCAGTTTTACCGATTGTAACCATCAGCTATTTCATTCATATTGACTGAATGGATCTTGAGTCAATAAATGAAGCGCCAAGAAAGAGTCAAAAAAGGCTTCATTTGAGTCAACTTGAACCATGTGGCCCCCATCTGGGTAGGCCGATCGGCTGGATCCAACCCGGTCCATACGCAGAAAAGCGTGACAGGCGGGTACAGATGATGCACCCGACGTGTCCGCCAGAGTCCATCTGCAGCCTACCCGGTCGATATTGATAGTTCGCACGCAAACTCGGCCCACGAAAATGTCTACTGTTTCCGTATCAATGGTTTTCGGGACTGTCTGTTTTCTATTCTCTGTTTCCTGCCCACTTATGGCCATTTATTTCTATTTTCTCTTCTCTGCGAAAATAGGCGAAATTTGGCAGGAAACAGAAAAAATCTAAACCGCGTTTGTGGCGAATTCACTCTAGAGACAAGAGGCCGGATTCATGAACGGCAAACTCATAGGCTAAGGAAATTAACTCGCATGCAATGCAGTTCCTTATGGTAAACATGTCTATCTCGCTATGGTGGTTACCCGAGCTAGGATGGTGTAAAGGCTCGAGGCGCTGTTGCTCGCTGTACACAACACTATTGCGGTTTGATCCTCGCCCAAGCATAACCAAAACCAATAAGCCTTCCAGGCAGGGCTGGGCACGCGTCCCGGTTGACCTTAGAGGGGTGCATATTAGACGCTGCGGAGAGGGCAAAGGGGGGTGCCTAAACCGAGTACCCAGATAAAAACAAAGTGCCTGTTCTGCCGAATTTCAGGGAAAAAAATAGTACACGCTTTTCTTTTGATTGGTCAACTCTTCTTCTCCGCTTTTCGAAAAAAAAAACACTAACAGAATTCAAATTATGGATAGATATGCAGGTTGCGTTCGCAAAATTTAATAGTTGCTGTCGAGGTTTTTTTTTAATAATTCTATGAATTAAGTATTATCTATAATTTGCTTGATTACTTTGATAAAGAAATAAACACTACTCCGTTATCTAGTAGCAAGTAAGGATTGGTGTGATGTCATGTTTCTCTGGTGCAACGTTCATTTATTACACGGGTGGTAACCGATTCGAGGCAAAGATAAAAAGAGAGCGCTCAAAAGTGCTATCGTTCACGTTCAAAAAAGAATCAGCGAACTGTTGTATTAGTGCAGATTGAAATTACAGGTTGCACATTTAGTATCACGACTAGCCAACTAATTTTAGCTCATGAGAATGTAACTTATGAAGAGATCCGATTATGAAAATTGAGGACTTTGCAAGGTCTTGTGAGAGAAGTTAATGATCGTGTCCTCCTCCTTGAGAAGTACCATGTCTCTCATCATGGTAAAAAAAAAACTGCTATCAGTACCCTGCAGAGCACAAGTGCACTGAATAGGGCTTTGGAACTGTAAAAACCCGAGCTGTAGCCATCTGGAGTGCCGCAATCCCTTGAAATTCGGCTCGCCGTGCGATCTGGTGCTTGTCCGCAGCAACACAGCGCACACTGGAGTGGACGCGCACACAATATTAATTTAAAAATGTAATTTATTACAGAACAGGAAGGAGAAAAGGGCTGAAACTGGAGTAAATGGAAGAAGGCAGAGGACGATACTTTCAATGTAACCATTATAGAAATTTAATGTAAATAAACTAAGTTGGAGCGGAGTGAGTTTTTTGGATTAGACAAGGTTCATTCAAATGAACCTAGTTGAATGAAAACAGCATTGAACATAAAAAGTAAGAGCATTGAAAGAAAGAGGAGAATCTGGCAAACACCTTGGTTTTAATAAGTTTGATATTTGATGTGATATAAGGACCTTAAACCTCGTCCCGGTTTTGTCCCGGTTTTGTCCCGGTTTTCGGGGTAAAACCGGGACGAGATTTAAGGTTCTTAAATCACATTAAAAATAAGTCCTATTGAATTTAAAATGTTTGCCAGATTCTCCTCTTTCTAAATATCTCCTTTGCTCTCATTTTAATGCTAGTTTTGATCAACTAGGTTCGTTTGAATGAACCTTGTCACGGCTAAATATTTACACCAGCTCTAACTTTGTTTATTTACATTAAATTTCTAAAATGGGTACATCCAGAATAGACTTCCTTTACCATCTTCCATTTCCTTCAGTTTCAATCCTTTTCTCCTCCCCGTTCTGTAATAAAATACATTTTTTATTAATATTGTGTGCGCGTCCAATCCCGTGTGCCCTGTGTAGCTGCGTACAAACACCGTATCGCACGGCAAGCCGATTTTTTAAGGGATAGCGGCATTCTAGGAGGGTAAAACTCGGGTTTTCTACTCCCTACGAATCACATGAATCCTAACATTGTTCCACAACACAAAATAGTTCTGATTTCCACATCAGAACAATCAAACACAGATTAACTACATAATCCTTTATAGGTTCATGAAAACATTCGACAGGAAACATTGATAATTGCAATAGTAGTAGTTCTATTGTTTGTAATTGTTCAATTGTTTTGTAATAAAAATCGTTTCATCTTTTGTCATAACTTACCGTCTTACTAACAATATTTCCTCATGGGATTGTTTTCAAGTTTAGAAATTACACTACCTTTTTCGTTGCCATTTTCGGAATATTCTTTATTCAGTGCTTTTTTTATATTCCTGTTCATCAAAATCAGGAGGTCAAGATCATGGCTGTCCAACTATTCGGAAAACAGCCAATTTCGATTTCCCATAAGGGGGTGCCTAAAAATTACTGAGCTAAGGGGGGTGCATATTCAGATTCGCCAAGCCGGGACGTGTGCCCAGCCCTGCTTCCAGGTCTTCGAATCGGTACCAGATTCATATAGAGAGATGAAAACACTGACTGGAAAATCGACTGGCTCCACAAACCACTAAATAGGCCTGAAAGGCATTCAAGTCCCTCTACGAATACGACGATGAATGCGCTGCGCATCCCAGTGAAGATTCAGAGAGCCGAGCCCTTATCTTATAGTGGTTGCTTCTACTCATAGGTTTGCCATTGACGAATTCCACTAAAGGTATGCGATGCAGCAAAATGACGCGAATATTTCAATATTATATATTGTGGGGGTGTGTATACAAGTCTGTTGGTACCTGCTCGTTGGTGCCCCTGCTTCTACTGAACCCAGCAGACGTTTGAGTGTACACAGGGAACGTTCGAGCGATATAGCGTGCACAACTATATCGCGAAAGTATCCCGCACATTGCATAAAGGTGTCGCCGTCCGGCACACTAAGGCCTCTGGTCCATAACACCTTAGGATCCGTACCTAGGGAGTCATGGAGTCTTTGGCCACAAGCCACAATTTCGCCACCCTGAACTGTCGATCGCTGTCGAGTGATATCCAAAAAACTGCGCTATCAAGACTTCTGAGCTATTTCCATGCACCGTTTGCTGATTTGCAGGAAACCCGCCTCAAGGATAGACCCGTCATCAGCGTCGGAGAGTACACCATCTACTGCGGTAACGCTGACGATAGGAGAGTGGGAGGCTGTGCAATAGCTGTAAGGAAGGATTTCAATGGTATGGTCAAGGAGTTCGGCTCAACGTCGTGTCGGAATGCATTCGTACGACTGCGGGATCACAGAGGATTCAATCTGTGGATAGTGAGTGCTCATGCGCCCACTGAAACCGCCGAAGACAATTCGAAGGATGCGTTTTATGAGGAACTCAATACGTTGCTGGCCAGGATACCTTGTCAACATGCTGTTGTCGTGGGGATTGACGCAAATGCGAAGATGGGACTTGATCAGGAATCCGAAGTACTCGGTAAATGGTTCTACCCAGTGGAGCAAACATCGGACAATGGCTACCGCCTTGTCGACTTTTGTGAACGCAGTGGTCTGATTATTGCATCGACATTCAAGAGGAATCATCGCCGCCATCAGCTTACGTGGCAGGGACCAACCCGGCTATCTCCAGAAGAGCAGCGGAAGCGGAAGATGACAACTTTGAAACTACAGAAGAAACAACATCTACCTACAACAGAGTATGTGCTCTCCGAACTGCAGGAAACTTCGTGGAGGAGAAGCGTCTGAGGAGGAAGTTGCGTCGGCAGCTTCAAAGTGACCGCGAACGAGAGTGGACGTGTAGAGCTAAGGAGTTCGAGAAGGCTTGGGAGGAGAAGAATCCGAAGAAAGCCTACACGTTGCTGCGACAGTATAGCGGGAAGATGAAGAGATGTTCTCCTGTCTTGAACACTACCAATGGAGTTGCAGTTGGTGATGCGACGCTGCCAATATGGAAGGATTACTTCAGTTCACTACTGAATCGTCCAGCGCCATCAGTACCTGAGCTCCCGCATGTTCAGAGAGCACATTACGATGTCAGTGAGGAACCGCCGACTGAGTCTGAAGTTTTGGATTGTGTCCGGAAAATGAAGAATGGAAAGGCAGGTGGAGATGACAACATCACTGCTGAAATGCTGAAAGCCCTTCCTCCGTCTGGGATTCGTGAAATGACCAACACCATCCGTGCCATATGGATGAGCGAAAGGATACCCGATTCGTGGAGACATGCGATCATCGTACCTCTTCACAAGAAGCTATCCGTCACGGATCCTAAGAACTACAGAGGAATCTCTCTACTCCGTCTCATGTACAAGGTTTTAGAACGTATCATTCTCGAGCGACTTATCAAACATCGTGAAGGAACGACCAGAGATGAGCAAGCCGGTTTTCGACCTGGAAGATCGACCATCGACCAAGTGTTCGTCGTGAGAAGAGTAATTGAATCGTGGCAGCGGTTTTCGAAGCCATTACAGCTTGTTTTTTTGGACTTTGAAGCCGCGTTCGACTCTCCTCATCGTGATCGATTGCTCAATGCTCTGCGAGCAGATGGAGTCCCGGAAAAGTATGTTCGGTTAATCGAGGACATGAACAAAGGAACAACAGCAGCAGTTCGTACACCTGTCGGATTTACGTCAGCGTTCGAGGGGAAAACAGGAGGAAGGCAAAGGCCGTTGCAGGACCTTTTCTTTTCAACTTCGCCGTTGATGACATCATGCGTAGAGTTGCAGAACAGTTTCCTGCGGATGTGATCCTAACACCATCAGGACGCTCCCTTGTCGACCTGGAGTACGCCGACGACATTGTGTTATTCGCTGAAAACAACGCAAAACTGCAAAGGATTGTGAACCTCGTTTCGAAGTAGGCCGCAGCCTATGGACTTCGTCTTCGTCCCGACAAATGCAAGCAGATGTGGGTCTCTCAGAGGCCTTCAACTGGAGTTTGTGTGGACGGACAACGTATCGAACTGGTGGACGATTTCTGTTATTTGGGCTGTTTGCTGAAGAACGATGGTAGTTATGCAGCGGATATTCGACAACGATGTGCGAAAGCTACGTCTGCATTCAATTCTCTAACCAAGTGTTTGTGGTCTACCACCATCGCGAAGGAAGTCAATTGCGCGTCTACCTATCCGCTATTCGCCCTATCATGATGTACGGATCGGAGACGTGGGCAGCACCGGAAACGCAGATGGAAAGGTTGGATTGCACGGAGAGGAAGCTTTTTAGGCGTTTGCTTGGATATTTCTGGCCGCGTGTATGCCATAACGAAGACCTTTACAAGGAAATCGACGCAGTACATCAACGCTTGACACGAGGGAGGTGCCAGCATCTCCTAACGCCATCTCAAGCAGCAATGGAAAGTCGACTTCGACTGCTCAGGCGTATACTAAGAAGAACGCCGGATCGTCTCGTACAACACGCTTTAAAAATGCTTCCAAATCCTGTCTGGAAACGGCCACCTGGGCGTAGGCGAAAGTTCTGGACGGATGTGGTTAAAGAGGATTTAAAGTCACTCGGCATCGAAAGACAGTTCAGGCGCGATGTTTCGTTTCGCAGGAAATGGAATAGTGACAGCTGGATGGAATGTGTTCAAATTGTGGCTGAAGACCGTGAAAAATGGACACGGCTGACTACTAGGACGGCACACCTCGGTGAAGATGCGGAATGACCGCGTCAGGCGAAAGCCAACCGATTAAGTCAAGTAAGTCATTATATAATGTACACTATCCATAATAACTATTAATACAACTCAACGCCCGCTATTCCTACCCGCACTTGCGCGGCTTCCATGCATGAATATTTTCGACAGTGAGTAGAGACTAGGAATACTCCAGTGCCAGCGCTTCGATGAAGCAGGGTGAAGTGGGGCCCAACAGTGTCATATAAAACTGTTCTCGTTTAGTATGAGGTACTGCATGGTGACCCAAGCCTGCCGCCCAGTGGTTGTGGCAGCACAGCCACCTATGCATCTGAATTGCTCTATGAAACATCGCCAAGGACTGTCGAGGTATAGCGAAGCTATTCAGAATTTGGTCAGATGGAAATCAAAGAGCTAAAAGCTCGAGAAAATTTTTTCAGTTGAATCCGAGTTCACTTTCCGAAATCGACGTTTATGAGATTGCAGATAGACACACAGCTAACGCCTCAATCATTGGTCAGGTAATTTAGTTTTCTTGAATGTATCCGCTCGCCAAAAGAAAGAAGAAAGAAACTCATTCGGAAACATCTCAAAAAACAAATCATGTTCAGAGAGTTCACTTTCAAGGAAAAGAAAGAAATCGAGTGAGTAAAAGACGAGTCTCGATAAAAAACCTGAATTCAGCTTTTTTCTCAAAGCTCGACTACTCGACATTCAAACTTTTCATTTTTTTTTTCAAAACAAATCGGATCGTAGCAAAGTTGCTAAAATAGGGAAGACTCAGCAGGGTTGATTGAGTGGGGAAAAGGAATCTCTCAAAGTCACAGGACAGCAAAAATATGAGGACAGCTGCTATGAATCACATCCTTTCAATAGCTTCGTTGGCGCTCTGTGGTTTGTTGATTGAATACACGAAATGGGGGACGCATTGGGGCATTCCGGCTGACCCAAGCGACGTGCGCGACGGAAAGCTGATCCGTTCACGTTGTTGTTGGAACGCCGCCCGTCACATTTACCCAGCCGTACTACTCTTAGGTTTATTCTAAGCATTCGATCGACAAACTGACTCTTTTCCATTCCAGAAGACTGTGAATTTGTTGTATTTTGTGAAAAAAAATTAAATGTGAAAAAAATAGTTCAAAAAACGCGAGATCTGCTGTTTTCAAGCCTATTATGCAAACTCTATGAAATTTCATAGATCGCCAACATATTCTGGATGATCACACATATTTCACTTTCACAGCTTCTCAAAAAAGGAAAAAAGGTAACTCTGAGAAATTACAGAAAGGCGTCATAAAGTCTGATACATCGATGATGGTCAAGTATCACATGATGATTAAGGTATGTCTCTTCATTTGTTAGATTCGATGAAAAGGTCCAAAGATCATGCTCTTCACGAGCTGATAATCCTTCCATGAAGAAGACGAAAATGATCATCTGAGGCGGTTGCTAGAGAATAGATCAAGCCAGCGGCTGATCGGAGGCGCATCACTGATACCAAACACCATCTATCAGCAGCACCCCATTACTATTTGCGACACTTCTGGTGCGATCTACAGCGCTTCGCTAGCTCAATATCATATTCTGGTGAGGGTAATCTGGCCGATGACCGTGAATGTTCTATAGACTTTTCTGACTAGAAAATCACAACTGAGAAAAGGGAGCGTTTCCAGAAAATATCATCTTACTCATGGAAATCCAATCATATAATCATATGATTCCAATCATATAAAATCGTCGCCCAAACAACCCAGACGACAACTAGAATTTGATTTGTTCGTTCAATCAAAAAAAAGCAACAGAAACGATAAAAAGACGGTAGGTTCTCCTAACAGTTACAATACTAATACACCTAATGTCTGAACTAGAGACACAATTAGTAATGGCGCGCGCAAGTGAAAGAAGGAAAGAAGATAACAACTATACATTCCATCCGATGGCCAAAATCGCGTCGGATCGGATTTTCGGATATTGCCGATCTTGCGAAACCGACTCATCGGATAAAACGGATACTGGCCCAAACGAGAATTTCGGATAACGGATCGTATCCGAAACGAGAATTTTCGACCGGATCGGTTAACGGATATCCGATCGGATAAAATCGGATCCACCGGATAATTCGGATGAAAAAACGGATGAGAAATGTTTTCAGTAGTAGCGGGGATTCAACTAAGTGTATTCAAGCAAGTACCATTCTAAAACCAAATGTAATCTTCGTATATTATTCGTAGAAACAGGCGAATCACCGATTTTCGGAAAATGTCAATAGTTGACATGAGCAGTTGGACCGGTACTAGAAAACCTTCGTATTGGAAAAAAAACTACAACAAATCATCGTGGTGACCATAAAACAAGACATGTTTGGAGATCTAGGACTGATATGGTTGCTTTAAAGGCAGTGTTCACGATGAAAATCGTTTTTCTGTTTTTCCGCCTATCTTGAAAACGGCCCCATGCTGATTCTAATGGTTTCTCTGAAACCATACAAGACCTTCTGTGAGCGCAGGTATGGTCCCTCAGAGATTGAGCCATGGAAACATGGTGGACGAGTTGTCCGAGGCTTGTAACTTCCGTCTTTTGCAGCCGATCTATGCGAGCTGACCTGAGTAAAGAGAGAAGCTGAGAATGAAGGGAAGAACGGGGCTAATGATTGAAAATCATCGCTCATCTCACGATCTTGAGCATTCATTAGCTCACGTCGGTGGGCGTGTGATGCGCTTTTGGGAGTTTCAATGCGCTCAGATTTGCAACTTCGGGCTCTTTGGGGGCTCTTCCTGGCTCGTTTTCATACGTTCTTTCGACGTTAACGTTACAGAGTGTCCCTCCACTACCCAATCCTAGTGGAATTTCGAAAGCTTTTTTCATCGTGAATACTGCCTTTAATCGTACAGCGCATTTGAAGAAACGCGTTCCTTCTACTATTTCGGTGTCCTCTTTCGAAGCATCTCCCTCTCCGAAAGTAGATTCGTCACTATCCGAGTCAGCTTCAGCATAATCGAATTCGACCTCACTGCGCCCATACTTCTCAACGACTACATGTTGGTACAGGTTATTTCCCGAGGTCTGACGTTTGGAAAGTAATGTAGCGCGGCGAATGCTGGACAATTAAACATTTGGGGCCGCAATCCTCGCGACGGGGTCGGTCGCGGCACGCCGCTGCTCGCGCAGGAATTCCAACAGCGGAAACCAGAAACCTCTCGTGGTAATCGAAATGAGGTGTAAGCAAAATGCTCTGACCGTACACAGCACGAAACAGAGAAAGGTACGAGCACAAGCCCCAGGAATTATTTTGGTGGTTTTTTTCATTGTTCGAGTCCGGAAAAAGGCGGAGATAAAACCCATAATAGGGCGACAAAGGGGTTGTCCGAAAACTGGGTTCCGCCAGGCCGCGGTGACGTCATTACTCGGTGTTTCACCCTCCGTTAACTTCACAACACCCGGAGTTTCCCTCCAATTTCAAAATATGAATAGTTAGTGACCTAGAGGTTTGATATTTTACAAAGTTGCTTTTCTAAGTGGGCTTATTTGACAGATAAAGGACCTCCTAAGATCGCGGCGAGTACGAATGCTCATCGAATCGTGCCGAAGGATGACACGTTCCGGTTCTGAATGGAAGACTTGAATTTTGACAAATACAAGTACAGGTGTAAAACATCCTTCCTGGATCCCTCTCTACGTTTCCACGAGAACACACGTGTACGTGCTGCTGCAGCCGATTCACGCTCCAACATTCTGAGTGCCCTTGTTGACACCGCCTGGGGCAGCGCAAAGGAAGTTCTGAGTACACGTATAGAGCCATGGTACAGCCTGTTTTGGAATATGGTGCCCCCATTCGGGTTAGGCATCTGTCTGAAACCTCTTGGTGCAGACTGCAGCAAAAGCAGAATACTGCGCTCAGGCTCGTTGCAGGATGCCACAAATCGACGCCTATCCACCACCTCCAGCAGGAAACCGGCCTGCTCCCGGTCAAGCAGCACGCAGTCTCAGCAGTTCCCTATTGGCATCGTCAGGAACCGGTACAAGAATAGGATGGAACGGTTGGGAGTCCCCGCTAAATGTCCTGATTCTCAACGTTTTGGACATGATTCAGCGCATCTATTTTCATATCCGGTCAGACCTACGACCGCGTCGGCTCAAGATTTATGCTATAAGCCGTGTGAGGTTACCAACTTTCTGCGCCTCTGATGCGATGCTCTCTCCTGGATAAGAATAAGAATAGTAGATGAAAGAACCTTCTGAGTTTCAAAATTTCAATCTTGGTGACAACAATGCGTCAATGTACACGTGCGCTCGTAGATCACAGACGCACATCAGCGTCATTTGCGTCGCACACGTCGACAGAAATTGATTTCAAATTTCGAACAAGGCACAAACCGTGGGCAGTGGGTCAGGAATTACCTTTAGGGCGCGTTTGTTGAATTGAGTGAAATGTGCGCAATTCTATCCGGTTTATCCGAAATTATCCGATTTTCATCTGAAATTATCCGATTTCGATCCGATCGATTATCCGTTTTTCTATCCGATTATCCGGTTTTCTGATCGGATCCTTCGATTTTCACTTTTCCGGATATCGGATATTTCGGATATCGTGTTTTTTCGTCTGATCGGATTTCGGATCAATCCGAAATTGCCATTTTGACGTCGGATCGGATTTCGGATACTTATCCGATCGGATTATCCGACCCGGATATCCGAAACCGACTCCGTCGGATGGAATGTATAATAACAACCCACCTTGAACCATCAGCTAATTTGCCCTATTCTCTTAATAAGTAACAAGGTGAGCACCCATGCCGCTTCGCGGCGTACATACTTGTGGGCAAGCTTTAGGATCCATGGATTATTCAAATTGCAGAGCAGTGCTGCGCTGTGCTCAACAGCTTTGACCCCATACAGTACCGCGCAATTTTTTCGCAGAAATAGCGTTTCGCAGCGTTTCTTGCGCTTACAAAGCGCCGCATCACCATAATTTGCTTCAAAGTAGTCCGATTTAAAGGCATCGTACGCGTTGAAAACCATCCACCATTTTTTTCGGTTCGAACGATTTTCTGGACCCACCTAGGAACATTGGGAGAGTTTATCTGGTTAAAAGCGCCTTACTGTGAAGATATATAAGGTCGAATGTCTCAAATTCTGTCAAAAGAGGCCGGCCCTCCGTCAGTCATCTGGCAGAATTTCCTGTCAGCCATCATATGAGTAAATGATCAACAATTGATACAGTACGACTGAGAGGAAGTTGATGGAATACATTATACGATTATGTGAAACGAAATCTATCGTGAACGATGCCTATAAATTTTGAAGTAATTTCTGAATTGCCTTCATTGAGTCCTATACGACAGTGCTACAAAATGATAGATTCCACTCTAGAGGTGCATCGAAAAATGCATATTTGCACCACAAAATCCCTCATTATGAACTGGTCAGACGACATTTTTCAACAGGATACCGGAGTCGAAAAGACTCTCTACACGTACCATAGCATTTGCTAGACTGACAGGAACACGAAAACTACCTCAAAAAGTCATTTCGTTGATTTGGAAGCGAAATATTTTGATGCGGAGCTCTGGATGCGAAAAAACGCCGCAGACGGTTTTTTGCAAAAAAAAATTGCGTGGTACTGTACGTTTTCACGTAAACCAGTTACACTTTGCTCAATCTAGCTCCCACAGGGAAATCTTCCAATGCAATGCATGACCTTTCACAGTCTGACACAGATTTTGAGGAAGAGAACCTGCGGAGAAAGTTATGTCACACTTCTCCATGGATTGGTAAACTGTTCGGGGTAGATTGAAGTCCTGCTCAGTTCTTGAGCTCATCTCAAGAAGCTGTCTTTCTGGAAAGTGATTATGAATGAACAGTTCGAGCATTGGGCACGAATGGAGCAAGACATATGCAGTGGAACAGTACTTACTTACTTGATACTTAATTGCCCGTTGTTGTCAGCCGGCGATCGTCTCAGCGGCGGACACACGTCTCTGATTGTCTCGAGGCACATGTTCGTTTTGGTTGCTTTGTGGAGCTGCCATGCTCCATATCGTTCGATTCGGCGCGATCTATCTCCAATTCGTGTTAGGTGTGTTGAGGGGTGCGTTCCAAGAACATTTCCACGACGCCGTGGGAGGAAAAACAACCTTCCCATGGACAACTTTGCTTTCCATGGATGAGAATTATAACCGAAAGCTGCTCCCACGTGGCCGTGGCCACGTTTCCATGAACGCGTTTTGCCATGGAAATGTTCTTGGAACGCACCCCAGATGTTTGAAGGCATCGCTCCATCTTGTTAGGGGACGACTAAGTGTTCGCGTGATGTCCTGCGGGTACCAGAGGGTTACGCGATTTGTCCAGCGGTCATCGGTTCTTCTTATGACGTGACCGGCCCATCGAAGTTTTACGACTGTCATGTAAGTGACAGCGTCTCGAATTCCTGACTGTTGGCGGAGGTTGGTGCTGCGAATGTGCTGGTTTCTTTGCTCTCAACGGTTTGTCCCTAACAGCGTCCGTTCGAGGGCTCGTTGCGTTCTTGTCATCAGAATTGCAGAAGACTTGTTGGAAGCCCAGGTTTCAGCTCCATAGCACATGGCGGAGAGGACGGTGGAGTCGAAGAGATGCGCACGAATTTTCTTATCGGAGACAAGGTGGGCTGCTTCCCTTATATTGGACATCGCAGCCCATGCAGCGCTTCTTCTTCGGCTGACTTCGGCCCTCAAATCGTTGTCCATGGTCACTAGGCGCCCGAGGTAGACGTACTTTTCCGTATCAGGAAGGGGAACTCCGTCCACTGTGATCGATGCTGGGTCTGCCCATCTGTTCCTCATGACTTCGGTCTTGCTGGGATTCATCGTCAACCCGATTCTGCAGCCAGCTGCGTTCAGTTCACCCACCATCTGTTGGAGTTCGGTTTGACTGTTGCTGACCAGAACGATGTCATCGGCGAAGCGGAGGTTTGAGAGTTTCCCGCCGTCTAAGGGAATACCCCTGTCGTTCCAATCTAGGTCAATCATGGCGTGATGGAGAGCAGCAGTGAACAGCTTTGGTGAGATGGTGTCACCTTGACAGACTCCTTTCCCAATCGGCACCGTCAGCTCAGAGTGGAACATCAAGATCTTCGTAGATGTGCCCATGTTGCACTCCTCTAGCATGATGATGTAGGTCGGGTCCACGCCGGCACGGAGTAGAGCGTTCATAACTGCGTTCAGTTCGACGCAGTCAAATGCTTTGACATAATCGATGAAGTACACTAGGAACGGTTGCTTGTACTCTTGTGTCTTTTCAATTAGTTGAGTCACCGTGTGGATATGATCCATACAGCAGTATGCGCGACGAAAACCGGCCTGTTCCACCGGCTGGAACTCATCCAACGCGCCTTCCAGTCTGTTCAACAAAATCTTGGTGAATAGCTGGTACGGCTGACACGGAAGAGCGTTTGGCCTGTAGTTCTTGACCTCACTTCGTTCACCTATCTTGAAGATCAACGCCAATATTGACGATTTCCTTTGGTCCGCGATCCTTTGTTCTGCCAGATAGCGATTGAACCGAGCGGTTAGCTTTTGGACGATGATTCAGTTGTCGGTCTTCAGAAAGTCTCCGGAAACTTGAACAGGTCCTGAGGCTGTCTTGGACTTCATTTGTCTAATAGCACGACGAATTGCCCATTGAGGCTCCGTCCATACGTGGCGAGAGCGTGCGATTACGCAAAATCGATTATCATCGTGGGCACACGATTCGCTAGCCGCTCACAGGCGCTCCTTCTCGCGCGCCCTCGCCCGCTCGCTCTCACGCGCTTGCGCCAGCATCACGAAGCAAGCAGCAAGTTTCAAGCTAACTGCTCCATCACTAAAGCAGGTGGCATTAAACCTGTATCAAAACTACTGCCCTAGTATTCCATAATCCCACCACGGACGTTGAAAACCGTGGGAAATCATCAGCCGCTGCGACGATTTGAGCGATTGATCACCCGATCAAACGTTTTCAATCGAATCAACACGAGGCAGGGGTGTTTGTCTGTGTTAATTTGCCGGCAGCGTTGAGGAGCGTCGAGAGGCGCACAACAGCGGGAGCGCCCGCTCTCGCCACGTATGGACGCTGCCTGACACGGAAGCGAGGTCAAAGACCACCGTTGCATACGTTGACAGTGGGTGTGACAGCCGGGTGTCAATTGTTAACGACATGACTAATTACCGTTCACTCACGCACACACAGACACACAGACGGTCACACAAAGTAAGGCAAATATATATAATAGGATGGCACACTTGGAAGCGAGATAGCCATGGCTGAAGTATACCTAATGAAGTTACGCAACCACACTAGTATCACTTTTTTTCCATTGCGGTGGACATTAAAAGTACACCCATTAAGTGATTTTCCAGGAAGTTCAGATGAAATTTGTGGTATTGAGGGGCTGAAGTGTGACCACAATTGTTATGACCCCTTTATTCGGCACACGTTCCGGCGATTTTCGCCTTACAGGAAACTGGAAGAACCAAAGCCAAAAAACTACTCTTTCAAACCCTACTCTAACCTACAGATAAGGATTCACGCGGAAAGAAACCAAACGAAACGATGTCACAGATAAAACTAACCTTTGAAGGAAACCAAGAGTTCACGCGGTCTTGGATGGAAGTTGTTAGTATACACGTGAATACCGTCTGTTCCTAGATAGAAGTCAAAGGCACACATCATACCTGGGGTCGTATCCCTTATTGAAACATAGGCTGAGCTAGGAGAGGCTCCCGCCTTGAAGCTCCTCTGATTGTGAGTGTTTTGGCCGAGAAGTAGGAGCGAAATTCCTGTTTGCCGCGTTATAGCCGGGTAAGAGCCGCCAAATACAATACCCACCCTAATTCTTGTAAAGAAGACGCGGAAGACGCGGAAGCGCGTCTTTTTCGTCTTTTCGTCATAACTTCTTTGCTAGCGGACTAAAGTGTATAGAAAGTTATATCAGTCGACTCAAGACGTCGAGACGAACACAATGATCTCATTTTCAATGTTCGAGTGATAAATTTGTCATCCTTCATTTGCTGAAGTACCTAAGGCGAGCCATAAACGGGCGAGTCTCAGCTAATTGCGCTGAGTTATTAACGAGCAGTGTACTGTATGGCGCCGTTTACGCACCAAAGCCAAGCCTGATATATATCGGAATCTTACAAGCATTCAAATAGGACCATCTCTGACTCAAAACTCAAAACGATTCTATAGAAACTCCATTCAAAGCAATGGAGTACTCGCCCTAATTTTGTCAGAGAAGTCACGAAAGTCGTATCTTTCGCAACTTTTAATTGATTTAAGTTTTTGGAGAATCTGAATCCGTTTTAAATTCTGAAAAATCTGAATTCGATTCAAGTTTATTTCTGATATTGAAATCTAGCGCATTTTCCAAATACCGGAAATTTCAAATTTATTTCAATTTTTTAGAATTTATAATTTATTAAAAAACCTAACTCATTATGGAATTCTCTAATTTATGAAATAACGGAAAATTCTGAATCATTTCAATTAGAAAAAAATCTAAATTTAATCCAAATTGTAAACAATGTGAAATCATTTCAAATTATTTCTGATATTGAACACCCGATTTTCTTTCAAGTTTTAGAAACTCAGAATTTATTTCATGTTTTGAACTTTCGAATTGTTGTTTCTAAATTCTAATTAATCCCAACTCTTGAATAATATGAATTTAAGTCAGAATTTGAAAAATCTGAATTTCACTCAAGTCGAATTCTAATTTTGGATTGCCAAATTTTCAGAAGTTATAAAAAAATCCTAAGGTACTCTAAGTTTTATTTTTTTTTATTTATTTCAATCTTCGGAAAATCTGGACTTAATTCAATTTTCGAAATTTTTTATCTGACTCGAATTTTTGAGTTTTACTCAAATTTTGGACTCAATTAATATTTTGAAAGTTGAGGCTTTGCTGAGAATTTCAAGTATTTACATTTCTTATTTAAATCAGGCATTCTGACGCAACACAGAGCCCGATTGACATGAACTGCAGACAGGGAGTATCTACAGATCCGATAAGGTCAATTAGAGGTTTCCTGGTGGCCTACTTCACACCTAGAAAGCCACCCCATCACCCCATTTTTCATCATCTTTACTAAATTCATATTATTCAAGAATTGGAATAAATTAGAAACTCTCAGAAACAACAATTCGAAAATTCATAGCTTGAAATAAATTCCGAATTTCTAAAACTTGAAAAAAATTCGGGTGTTCAATATCAGAAAAAATTTGAAATGATTTCAGATTATTTACAATTTGGATTGAATTCAGATTTTTTTTTAAATTGAAATGATTTTGAATTTTCCGTTATTTCATAAATTAGAGAAATCCATAATGAGTCAGGTTTTTTCAATAAATTAGAAATTTTAAAAAATTGAAATAAGTTTGAAATTTTTGGTATTTGGAAAATGCTCTAGATTTCAATATCAGAAATAAACTTGAATCGAATTCAGATTTTTCAGAATTTAAAACGGATTCAGATTCTCCAAAAACTGAAATCAATTAGGAGTCGCGAAAGATACGACTTTCGTGACTTCTCTGAGAAAATTAGGGCGAGTACTCCATTGCTTTGAAGTACTCTGAATGGAGTTTCTATAGAATCGTTTTGAGTCAGAGATGGTTCTATTTGAATGCTTGTAAGATTCCGATATATATCAGGCTTGGCTTTGGTGCGTAAACAGAGCCATACAGTACACTGCTCGTTGATGGCTCAGTGCAATTAGCGGAGACTCGCCCGTTTATGGCTCGCCTTAGGTACTTCAGCAAATGAAGGATGACAAATTTATCACTCGAACATTGAAAATTAGATCATTGTGTTCGTCTCGACGTCTTGAGTCGATTGATATAACTTTCTATACACTTTAGTCCGCTAGCAAAGAAGTTATGACGAATAGACGAAAAAGACGCGCTTCCGCGTCTTCCGCGTCTTTTTTACAAGAATTAGGGTGGGTATTGTAATGCTCGCCGCGAAATAGCCGCTAAATAATGCTCGCCGCCAAACAATGCTCGCCGCGAAGTGACCGAGAATTTATGCTCTCCAGGTAAGTATACGATGCATTCCAGAGCCATGATTCGGATGTCAACACATCCGTCGTTTCAATTACCCAAGTTTGAGGTACTTGGGCCTCGCTCAGCCTTTAAAGGCCCCGCCCAAGCGCTGGCGGCATCATATGGCGGCTCGGAGAGCCGGCGACGGCTTTGTCTTAGGTACTTTTGTTTACTTCTACTTGATTTTCGATTATTCCTCGGCTATTTCTTTTCCGTTCCGTGAAAAGCCGCGAAATAAAAAAAAATTGCCCACCAAAAGGCGCTACGAAGCCTGGTGGGCTATTTCGCAGCTATTCCTCTGCCAAAACTCTCAGTGTCTGAAGGCGCACACTTAGAAGATAGGAAGATATATAATTAACAATAAATTTCGATTACGAATTCGGTCTCAGGGAAATGAGGGCTTTTGCGTTAACCAGACCTCTTCTTTCGAAGAAGCCTTAATTTCTTTTTTTTTTCAAATCTGCATCAACCTATTTGAAGGATGTCACCTACTCATGCAATTCGATGGGAGCGTCGCCAGAGGAGGATACGTCGTGGATTGTTTACTTTCTGCAACCTCTGCCACTTTACTCTTCCTCGCAATATCTGCCACCTCCTTGTCCTCGAGTTTACATAACTGAAAAACGGATTATTATGCAATGAACATTTGAATCCCTCCTTCGAATCTGTCGTTTTTTTCTCTAGCGCCGGATAGGGCCTTTATTACCACAGAACTCATGCAAAGAATCATGTACGTGATGTGAGTGAACATCGGAAGAGAATGGGAAACTCTCCCCGATTTTTGTTAAAAAGTTGGACACAGGAGTACGTAAGAAACGATTCCAAAAAAAATTTTTAAGTGAAAAAAAGGGGAAGTCTGTCAGTCTGTTACGAGAAAATGAGTCCCTTTTCCTCAATAAAACATAGGGTATCGCAGGAGGCCTACAACTCCTTCAAGAAGTTTCTTTGGCGAAGAGCTACCGACCCCTTTACAGAAAACTCCTATTATGCTTTATACTTCAGAAAAGGAGTAGGTCTTCGGATTCCTTTAGAGAGATAGGGGGCCCTTCAGCTCCCTAACAGAGAAGGGATCGAGCTTCTCTCCTTATATGTGGGTGTTGGTTTCTCTCCTTGTAACGTACATACTAGAAGCGCTATATTCCTATTTGTTCATGTTAGAGACCGTAATAATGGATATTCGACATTGAGTAAAATACTCTGAGACGAAACTCTTTGTTTGTTTGTTTAATAGATTTGTTTATTCATTTTATTGGTTCATTCACACAAGGCAAACGTTAGATAACGAACATACAAGTACGAAGAGTATGAGTACAATAAGAGCAACATGTAAAGTGCGTCCAAATCAGAATGGCGAAAATTGCGGCTGGCGTGGGCGGCAGGCGGCCGTCGCGTACGCCGCTCTCGGACGAGCATGCAAAACGTCGGCGAGCCTTCCCCCGCTGCCACTGACTAGGAGCGAGCCCGGCAGCGCCTGGCAGCAAGTCAACTGCGTCGATCAATCAGCTCTGCAGCTTGGGGCAGCCGTTTGAACCCTCTTCCGAGAGCCGCACACGCGACAGCCGCCTGCCCCGCATTCCGGCCGCAAGGTTAGCTACTGTCTTTTGAATACACTTTGTGTATATCGAGAGATTGGTGCGCCTTCAATGACCACTTGGAGTAAGGCCTCTTTAAGAGTATCCGCTTTGCAAGAACCTAAATTCTCATCACTCATGGCGCAAGCGGCAAGCACATTGCTGCAGCTTCCGACCTGACCTCTGCTCTCTCGTTGTCTCCAACCTCCGCTCCGCACCTGAGGACCTTGTGACAACGAGAGTCGGCCACTAATGGAGCCCCCGTCAAGCTCCACAGGTACACAACAAACCTCAACTGCAGGCGTCACTTTTTCATCAACAGACTATGCCCATTTTTGAGAACCTTGGTAGAAATCATTCCGTTCCTTCCAACTAGACGTCATCCAAAAATTTCATTCGAGAAAAAATTGAGCTGGCTGATCGTACAAGTAGCCCTTCCTGACTGGCTGGATACTTTGTGATTCCTCCTTTGGGTTGATTAAAGCAGCAATGTGAATTTTTTCTGTTCCGTATGTTGTTTTTTTTTCTTTCCTCGTTTCCATGCTACAACTTCCTGGTTCATTCGTATTTCGCGGTCGTTTTCGCCATTGTTTTTGACTACATAGGCTTGCCTATGCAATAAATAAAATAAAAATAAAAATCACCGGCATCGATGATCTCTATTATGAAGAACATCAACTGGCTTGGAATTGAATTTCAATCAATGAACATTGACTCATCTAGTCGAAAAAATTGACAGAAGTGCTTGCTTTCTTTGTTCAACTCTTTTTATTAGGTGAATTCGCATTTATTTCTTCCTCTGAATGTCAATGATTTTTGACCGCTCGGAATGAGACTGCGATCTTTTTGAGCGGCGCTGTGCACGTGTGCACGAACTGGCATCCTTGGGCCCTAGAAATTCTCATTCTAACCCGTTTTGAGCGCGCTACCTTCATATTTTTCAGCTGTTTTCGATCTGAGCTGATTTTTATAGTTTTTTTTCGATAACGTTTTTCATTGTGACCGCTGCCTTTATTCAAGCAAGAGGGGTCTACTACACAAGGGCAAGAACATTCGAAATGACAAATCTGATGGTGTGCTGTTCTTTTAGGACGAAACCTTTGCTAAAATAAAATCAAGTTACCTAACTGTTTTGCCTCGCTTCGAAAGGTTTATGATTTGGCAATGTAGTATTTGTGAGGATCTCGTTAAAAAATCAAAAATTTTTGGCATGAGAATCAACTCGGAAGAAACGCTAAACACTCAGTAAAATGGGCACTTGTTTACTAAACAACAAAAATTGAGTGTGATATTGAAAAACTGAATCACGCGCTGTTCTTCTGAAATCAAGCAAATGCTTGCAATATAAAGGCAGTGTTAACGATAGAGATCGTTTTTCTTTTTTGGTTTATCTTAAAAACGAACCCATGCTGATCCCAATGATGTCTCTGGAATCGTACAAGATCCCCTAGAAACGGAGTTATGGCCCCTCAAAAATTGAGCTAGGGAACCATTGTGGACGAGTTGTCCGAGGCTTGTAAATTTTGTCTTTTGCAGCCGATGTGAGCGAGCTGACTTGAGTAGAGAGAGAAGTTGAGAATAAAGGGAAGAACGGGGCTTTTGATCCGAAACCATCGCTCATGTGAGTGTTCATTTGTTTACATCGAGGGGGCGGACCTGGAGCACGGGGTGGTTCTGGAACACTAAAACGCTTGTTTGCAGCCATTTTTTGCCACTCCTGGCTCATTTCCTACCATTCTTTCCACACTGGGAGCCTTGGATCCTTCTCGCCTATCATTTCACTGTGGAAGGTCACTGAGGATTATTATCGTGAACGCTGCCTTCAAGTTTACAAGTCTGAGGTCCTTGCAAAATTAGGTTGTGGCTCTCACCCTGAATATTCAGAAATATTGATTCTCACACATTACTCAACTATTTAACGCATTCGCTTCCAATTGGCTATTGATTAAAGAAAGTGGAAATGAAATCACGTAGTGTGTTAATGCGAATGTCGTCAAGTAAGAGGATTGCATTCACATGAATAAATGTGTGCTCAGTTAGAAGTGCGCGATTTGGTTTTTCAATGTCACACTCAATTTTTGTTGTTTGGTAAACAAGTGCACAGCCAAATCAATGATGACTCATTTCACTGAAAGTTTAGAGCTGCTGCCGAGTTTATTCCCATGCCAAATTTGTAGCGTGAAATATTTCACTTTTTTTAACGAGATTCTACATTGTCAAATCATATCCCTTTCGTAGCGAAGCAAAACAATTACATAATCGATGAATATGGATCAAGATCGCATCGCACGTCGATCAGTATTCAAAACACAGCGATGAAAGTGTTTCTTTCCGCTTTCTCGAGATTTTCCGCTGAATCTGTACTCATGGTACAGGTAGTCCGAAGGAACATGCGAAAACTGCGTTAAAACCGGTCTCCTTCAAGTTATTCCAGCCACTTCCGTGAGCCGATGATCCAGAAAAGCGTGGCCATCGTCCATATTTTAGCGGCTGTCCACGCATTCTTCGAAAGTGCTGTGTAATTATCGGTCATTCCAGCCATGATTATCATGCTGTGAATACCGTGATCCCTGACTTTCAGGCTGTTTTCTCCAAAAATACGGACTGAGAAATTGTAAAAATTTTGGACGGTGTCCAGCTAGACCAGCTCAATCTATCTTACCCGAATTTCGGTGGTGTTTAAATCTGACCGGACCTTGCCTTTATAGAAAGTGATGAAGAAACTGTTTCTGACAGTTGTTTGTCCAAATGGACATGATTTATCAGTGACATATCAATTTCTCGGCAGGCGGATCGCATTTTTCTAGATGAAATCTTCAACATAGGTCGTGCGCTATGAAACCAAAAACGTGAGTAAACTTTAATCTAGGGTTTGGCAGGTGCACCGATGCAATAGCAGGAAATTGAGTACAAGATCATCAATTTTCTTAACATAGATCATCTTTCAGTAAGAAACGTGCAAAACCACTAAAACAAGCTGAACCAGAGCCCGGAATCGTACTCGTGAAGCAGACACAAGCCTACAAAGACAAAAGAGAAGGTACCTCAGCGCTTAGAAACATAGATGCCTTCATAACGAAGCGCTGGCGGCGCCCGCCGCCGCCAGGATTGTTACATATGAAAGACGTGTAGGGAAGAATAATCAAAAAACACCCAATGGGAAGCCTCTCGATCAAGATCATCAATTGGTTTCCGGTGCGCCGGCGACACCGGGTGTCAATGCGTATCGACTCAATCAGAAATGGCAAAAGTTTAACATTTAGGCCCCCGTCATAGTTGCCCGAAAGCGGCCGTCCTAGTCCCACCCTGTCGATAGGTATAAGAAGCACGCGAAACAGGAAGAAATGAAGTGATGAAAATCATTCTCGAATGATAAAAATCGACCGATGATGTGATAAGATTTGGCCCCAACTGATAAAAACCGTCTGGAATGATAAAAATCCACCTGATACGACCAAGCACGACATAGAAAAGGTGGAATTTTATCGGGTGAAGATGATTTTCATCACTTCATTTCTTCTCGTTCTGCGTGTGTCTCATAGATATGGACCGGGTGGGACTAGAACGGTCGGTTTTCGGCCGACTATGACGGGGGCCTCGCGATAGATTAAGAATAGTCGATAACATGTTTGCTTCAAAAAAAAGAAGTAGGGGTGGCTCATTACTCTCGACCACTAACTCATAGGCGGCCGGCGAACCCGGTATGCCAAAACCGGGTACTCCGCGTAGGTTCTTCTACTCACTTCGAAATGTTTAAGTGGATGGTTCTTGAAGGCCCCGGTCATAGTTGGATGAGCCGACGCCTCCAGCCCGGTCGATACACACAGAATGCATTGGAAATGGGATGCAAAAATCACTCGGTGTATCCCCCCCGCACCCCCCAACACCCACCCGGTCGATAAGTATGAACAACATGGTGAGGTGAAGCTGAGAAAATCACTCGGTGTATCCCCGCTCCCCCGCACCCCGGTCGATACGTATGTTTAAAATGATGGAGTGAGGTTGAGAAAATCACTCGATGTATCCGACGCGGTCGATATCCATGCAATACGTGGATGAGAAAATCACCGGGTGGGCGGGTCGAAGATAAAACATTGCGTATCACTAGAAAGCTAACCTTACTGCTACCTCCGTGACTTCACCATACTCGCCTTCACTATTTCTCTGAACAGGTGCAATCCTGTTGGCCACGTAATCATCGTCATATCTAGTTGGATGCATCGAGTGATTTTCTCAACCTCACTCCATCATTTTAAACATACGTATCGACCGGGGTGGTGTTGGGGGGTGCGGGGGGTGTTGGGGGTGCGGGGGTGCGGGGGGGATGCAGATGCAAATAGCACCAACTATTACCGGGGCCGAAAATCCAGCTCCAAGTCTGCATATGGTATGGATTATACACATACTGGACTCTATGTGTCCCCATCCACACAGAAAGTACTACTGCCAGGCATTTAAATTCGAATCGGCACTAGTCGTGCCTCTGTCACAGCGCTAATCATGGCGATGAAGATCCACAAGGAATTTCGCTCGGAAATAGCGCGGTTCTAGCCGCGAAACGCTGCCTAAACGAAACACTCGAACGCTAGCGTCGGACAGGGAACGAGATTCTCACGCCGTAGAATGAAGTGTTTGTCTACGTCGATTGCGAGCACATCTCGTTTTGCGACAGCGCGAAAAATTGACTTCAGCACTGGGAGAGGTCATCTACTGGAGTTATCCGAAAGATCTAGTTCTATCAGCTGTAGATGAACGGAATTCTCCTGTAGATGACGGAAATCTAACAGACGATCATAATTTGCCATCGGCACAAAATTCTCACTCAGGAATAGTCCTGTTAAAGTTGCGCTTTGGCCTATTGAGGCGAATTGAAACCTGTTTTACGTTTACCGTGTTAAGACGCGTATGAATATAGACATGTTCAGACAAAAATTTCAACAATGCTGCTGCTATAAAGGGCTCCTCATCTCACCATGTGCCTCAGTCGGCTCTTCGGAGCCGGACCTGGAGCAAGTTGATAATTTGCCACCGGCACAAAATTCTCACTCAGGAATAATCCTGTTAAAGTTGCGCTTTGGAAACCCGTTTTACGTTCACCATGTTAAGCCGCGTATGAAACAGAAGCTTCTCCGAACGACTTGATTGGAGTTATTACACGGAAGAACCGTGTGAAAGACAAAGAACAAAACGCAACTTTTAAACGGCAAGTAAGAGAGACTAAGTACAGTAAGACAAAAATAAAGAAAATGGATAAACTAACAAATACTGGCTATATTGGCTATGTACAGCGCTTCTTTCGCTTCCCAAAAAATAGACATATCTAATTCGACGGCCTCGCTCCATCAACAATGTGTAGCATTCGTTTGGCTTGGCTAAACGATATACCGACTTCGCCGGTTCTCCTCCATGAACAATGTGTAGCATTCTTTTAGCTTGACTCAACGACTCAGGTACTCAGGGCGTCGGCCGGCGAACCTCTATGCCGAAAACGACGGCCGGCGCCCCACATTTCGAGGGTGCCGGCCAGCGGCGGACCATGCTGCATGCGACGCACACGCAGCGCGGATATTGGCTCGCCAGCGAACCACAAAACACGCCACGCCATCTTCAATTTGGCTGGTTGGAAAGACAATTGATAATGAACACGACTGATCTCGTCGTAACGTGGTTATCACGTGCACAGCCGGTATAAAAGGCGCCTCATCTCACTAGAGTCCTCAGTCGGCATTCCAATGCCGGCCCTGGAAGGTGACTTCGAGTCACACTCCGGAGGCCAGCATATTTTTGACTGCTGAGGGGATAGGGGTATCCCCACGGCTGGGGGGGAGGCGGCGGTTTTCGCCGCGATTCGCGGGGAGGGTGGTTCCTCACCGCAGACTGCGGCGAACCGAAGCGAGGCGTTTCTCCGCCGTGGGGCCGGGGTGACATGCTTGAGGTAAGCAATAATACAAATAGTGATCGCGGGCCATCTGGTAAAGGTCGGCAGGCCGTCGACATACGGCTGGCCGGCGAACCAAAAGCGGGCGGCCGGAGGACGGAAACCGCGGGCCAGCCGGGAAAGGTTTGCCGGCCGTCCCCCTGAGTACCTGAGGATAGGTTAGCTTTGCCGGCCTCATTCTTATGACCGCTTACCACAGCATTCTACGTGGGTTCCACAATGATCCGTAACAATGGAAGTTTGTATGGCGCAATATGCAACCATGTCGTGGGTGCTACAACCGTATCCGTCCAAAGTCGTCTTTTTTCTTTCACGTTTTACGCGATGAACATGAAGCCCTGTCCATTTTCGCAAAGTAATGGGTTTTGGAACCTGAGCCCCGCACACATTTTGAGGTGCACCCCACTGCGAACCGTGGGGAGATGAACCCACACTTGGGTACCACCACCCACCCCCCCCCCCCCCCGAGCCGTGGTGAGGTCCCCTCGGCGACAAAAATTATCCTCCGGCATCCGGTGGATCTTCTGGAAAGTGACTATGCCCACCTTTCAGGTCCGGCTCCGAAGAGCCGACTGAGGCACGCCGTGAGATGAGGAGCCCTTTATACCAGCAGCATTGTTAAAACCTTTGTCTAAACATGTCTATATTCATGAACGTCTTAAAGGCAGTGTTCACGATAAAATGAATGGGCATGTTGGCTGTTCATTATCTCCTACATCTGGGGTGCGTTCCAAGAATGTTTCCACGATGTCGTGGGAGGGCAAACAGCCTTTCCATGGCCAAACTTGTTTCCCAGGGCCACGAATTGTAACTGAAAATTGCTCCCACGTGGCCGTGGCTACGATTTCATAGACGCGTTTTGCCATGGGAATGTTCTTGGAACGCACCCCTGATGACGATAGAGAATACTGTAGCTTGTTCTGGCCAATGGAAGACCTTAACATTTTTTTATCATCGTTCATAATAAAAACAATGAACAGCCAGCACGCCCAGTCATTTCATCGCGAACACTGCCTTTAACATGGTAAACATTGAACAGGTTTCAACTTGCCTCAATAGGCCAAAGCGCAACTTTCACAGGATAATTCCTCAGTGAGAATTTTGTGCCCGTGGGAAATTATAATCGCCGGACCTGGAAGGTGGCCTCAGTCACTTTGCAGAAGATCCAGAGGATACCGGAGGATAATTTTTGTCGCCGAGGGGACATCCCCACACCTCCCCACGGCTAGGGGCGATTGTACCCAAGTGTGGGTCCATCTTCCCACGGTTCGCAGGGGGGTGCACCCCGAAATGTGTGCGGGGCTCAGGTACTAAAACCCACTACTTTTCAAAAATTGGCGGGGCTTCAGGATCATTGCGCAAAACGTGACGGAAAAAAGACGACTTCGGACGGATATGGTTGTAGCACCCACGACATGGTTGCATATTGCGTCCTACAAACATCCATTGTGACGGATCATTGTGTAACCCACGTAGAATGCTATGGTAAGTAGTGGTGCTCTTCCGGAATAGACAACGCACCTAAAAAATTAGATTTTCGTGGTGTTTTATATATGTTCTTTGCATAAATTTTACATGTTTCTCTATGCTTCTACATGTTTAGAAGCAGAAACATGAGAAAATGATCCTGTAGCAGCAGGCAAATACTTTTTTTCAGCTCGGAGTTTTTTTACATTTTATTTTTGAGATACTGAATATTTTGCACCACATACATTTCTCACTAACGATATACCATTGTTCTGAGATTGTTTATGAGCATCTGAATACTCGCCACACTCCCAGTTCAAACTTTCGAGAAATTTCCAACCAGTTGAAATTTCTCCAAAATTCTTTGGTAGAATCGTAGGGCTGCCTCAAGAATTTCACACGAACAGAAACAACCGAGGAAGTCGTTGAAAGCGTCAAACAGTTCCTAAATTGGGCGCCGCACAAAAACGGCGGCGGTAGCCGCCCGCCGCCGCTTTTTTACCCTTGGCAGCTATTTCTCGGCTAATTCGCGGCCCACATGCGGCGAGCATTATTTGGCGGCTATTTTGCGGCGAGCATTATTTAGCGGCTACTTATTCCTCGGCTATTTCGCGGCAAGCATTATTTGGCGGCTATTACGCGGCAAGCAGGCATTTCACGGCTATTTCTTGGCTAAGACTCTCAGAGTTATGGGTGCTGGTATTGATCTGCGGCTTCATCATCGCCCACCAGGGGGCTGGTGCAAAATGATTTTATTAAAATAAATATTTAGGAAAGAAGAGCAAAAAAGGAAAGAAAGACAAGTCTCTTCAAAAGCACAAAAAAGACAAGAATTTGGACAAAAAATCAGATTTAAAAGGGAAAAGGTCGTCGAAAGGGACAAAACACTCGAAAAAGCATGGTAAGCCGCTACTGGAGAACTCTACTCTCAATTAGATCACTGGCAAAGAAAAAGGCGCAGACCAGCGTAAAACTGCAAAACACTTCCCACTTTCTTCTGTCCTACATTTTCAGGAAAGCACAGCAAAATTGACAAACACAGAGGTAAATCATCGGGGAAACATGGTCAGTCCAGTAAAAAAGGAAGCAGCAAGAGGCGAGGAAAATCTAAAAAGTCGAAGAAAACCGGCAAATCGAAGAAACCCAAAATGCCCTGTCCTGCGAAGAGGAAAAAGTCGTCGAAAAAAGAGAAAGGAAGTGAAAAACAGAAGTCTCCATCGCGAAAACATAAACACGAAGAGAAGAAAGCAGCTGATGGAGAGGATAGGAAACGAAAAGGGAGCAGTCAAGCTAAGAAGCATGACAAGCGTCACAAGAGGAGTTCTTCGTACGTCAACTCGTTAATGATCGACACCTTTTCAGTTAATTTTTGGAATTTCGGGTTGGAAATGGTAGCTTTCAGTCCGGCTTTCGGAGCGCAGCGGGTGCCTCGTCACGCCAAAACTCTAGCGACTCTTTATCTTTGTCGTTAGAACCTATATATACCCGGAAATATCCTTGACACCAGTTAAATTTCACTGCGGCCCACAGATACGCTGCGGGTGACAATCGAAATCGAGAAGCTCACTAGGAATCCCTCAGAGTTTACAGTTTGTTTATAATGAAGGGCGAGAAGTGGTGGTCCGCCTGCCGCCCGCTGATACGGTAATGCATGAAGGTGGCGCGTGCTATGGCAGACGATTATGAAATGCCAGCGGCACTAAATTCTCACGGTGAACTAAATTGAAAATGACTTGATAAAGGGTAGGGTATAAATAAAATTAAGAGCGGTGTGTTTTCATTCACACACCGTCTTTCTCTAGAGGTGAGCGACTGAAGCTGAACAGACTAGAGATTAGGGAAACAGCCTAACCGGTGATAAAGATATCACGATATCTGGGCCCAAACATGGATAACTCTGGCAAGAAAAACTACTACAATTCTGTGAGAATTTTGTGCCGATGGCAAATTATAAACTTGTCGCTATGGCGAGCCGTCTGTCACTAGCCCTTTCTCCAATTCCAGGGATCAATTTGACCCGATCGTCATCGATTTCTGGTCTGCATTCATTCTATTATTCGAGAGTTCTCAGTTTTTATCCCTCATTTCAATCTTGAATTCCTTATTTCAAGGGGGTAGGTCACGTTCAGCTTAGCCTTACAAGGAATGCAGATACTTGCGCAGATATGCACGGTGGGAATCTAATACCCTGTGTGTATGTTCATGTCCGACATGGTGAGTTAGAATAGGTGACCAGCCTCGAGTCATTGATCTGAAGAAGCGATGAAGCTTTGCACCTCCTCCCAGTCTACGAACGCCTAAGCACGCAGGTACTGCTATTGGTGGCGCAGTCGGTAGGGATGGAAAGTGCTGAGCGCTTGACGAGGGTTCAAATCTCCTCCTGAGGCCTTTTTTGCCAACTCACTAAGCTTGCATGTTTTGATAAAAAATTTTACCCCAAATATTATTTTGCAGCGCGATGCGGGCACATCGACAGTGAAGTAGACGCGGGTACATGAGACTCACGGTTTTATCCCCTAGCAAGGGTTTTCAAAGGCATAAACATCGCAGTGAATGGCGATCAGGGGTGTGCGGCGATTGCCGTTTGCCGGCCATTTTTGGGGTTTGCCGTTGCAGTTTGCCGAAAATTTCTTCGTACGTCAACTCGTTAATGATCGACACCTTTTCAGTTAATTTACCGCACTTGTGTTGGTCAGCGATTCGAAGCTGCAACAAAAAAATTTTTGAAGACAGTACCAGCCCATGTAATGGATAATTGTACCCAATGATTCTGTAACTGATGCAAATATTTTGACTAGGTAATCAGAGGAGTTTGTTTAGTCTCTGAGTTGGGAGCTTGCAAATGTCTTTTTTTAATCATGAAATTATTAACCCCTTAGAAATGCCGAAATCGTACGAATAGCTTTTCCAGAAGCATACCGACTCCTGCAAGTTCCGAAACTACAAAACCAAATGATATAAACGTTTTGGCGTAAAAGCAGCCTTTTTGAGACATATGAACCACTTGAGAACTCGTTTGAATAGACCCGCTTATCGACGGTTGGTTGGCTGATGGTACCTGGGACAGGAAAATGATCAATTCTGCAAATACTTTGCCCGGCTCTTCAAAAATTGAACAATGTTCACAGCGGTCGATAAAGGCAGTGTTCACTAATGTTTTCGACTTTCGTTTTTTTGACTAATGCATTAGGTGAAACGAAGGGTTGACACCTATAGCACCTATAGCAGCGAGGGGACATCATTTAACCGCGCCCATTTTTCTGCTCCGCAACTACTCTACTGATTTTGAAATGGGGAGGAAAACCCTGGGTTGGTTCTCAAATTGCGCGGCAGATCAGAAAAATGGGCATGGTCAAGTGGGATGGCTAAGTGGCCCCCTCCCCGCTGCGATAGCACCCGGTTGACTCTTTGGCAGAGCTGAGTTTGTTAAGAAATGGTGTAGAGTTGAAACAACTAAGAATCTTCGAAGACAGCTATTAAAACCGCCTTCAAATTTTCACCTGGGCAACAAAAATGTCGAAAACCGGCTCAAAACGAGCAACCAATAGCAATATACGGCCAAGAAACTTGAATGTCGTATGCTAGCCGCACCCACTTCATCGCTAGCCACAGGGGAAGTGGGTGGGGCGAGCACACCGCATTCATGTTTTGGGACCGTATAGAGCGATTTATTGTTTTTAGCCGACCTTGTTTTCCTATTGGGCCTCGTGCCGGTTTGTTGGCTGAACACACAGAATGGGAAACGCCCAAGAGCAGTCACAAACCTCTGAATCTCATCGGTCAACGCTGTCAGTGTGATGGTATTTCACTTTATCAGAAACAATCAGTTTTCAAACTTAAGGCCCCGGTCATAGTTGGATGAGCCGACGCCTCCAGCCCGGTCGATACACACAAAATGCATTGGAAATGGGATGCAAAAATCACCCGGTGTACCCCCCCCGCACCCCCCCGCACCCCCCACCACCCCCCAACACCCACCCGGTCGATACGTATGAACAACATGGTGAGGTGAAGCTGAGAAAATCACTCGGTGTATCCTCCCCGCTCCCCCGCACCCCAACACCCCCAACACCCCCCGCACCCCGGTCGATACGTATGTTTAAAATGATGGAGTGAGGTTGAGGAAATCACTCAATGTATCCGACGCGGTCGATATCCATGCAATACGTGGATGAGAAAATCACCGGGTGGGCGGGTCGAAGATAAAACATTGCGTATCACTAGAAAGCTAACCTTACTGCTACCTCCGTGACTTCACCATACTCGCCTTCACTATTTCTCTGAACAGGTGCAATCCTGTTGGCCACGTAATCATCGTCATATCTAGTTGGATGCATCGAGTGATTTTCTCAACCTCACTCCATCATTTTAAACATACGTATCGACCGGGGTGGTGTTGGGGGTGTTGGGGGTGCAGGGGGGTGTTGGGGGTGCGGGGTGCGGGGGAATGCAGATGCAAATAGCACCAACTATGACCGGGGCCTAACAGTTATGAGTGTTTCAGAATCCTCTATCAATAGAAATCACTGCAGTGGAATTCTATCGATTTTCTGGAATTATCGAATTTATTGATTTTTCGCAAAAGTCAATGAAAGACTGTGTAAAACGATTCAATCGAAAAAGGACCTTCGACAAACCCTAAAATTTTTGTTTAGCCTCTGCTTTCTCACCGAAGATGGAAATAACCATCGCACTGCTAGCGTTGACCGATGAGATTCAGAGTTTTGTAAAGCAGCCTGACGCACCGCACGCGGCGCTCCAGCGACGACGTGAGCGCACGGACTTTCCGTCACGCGCGTCGCATTTACCAGTCAAATTGTCACCAGGTGAATCACATTCTGTGTATTCGATCAATATGCCCCTTCGGAGCTCTTGATTTCCGGCGAAAACTCCAAGGCTGTTTTTATCGTGAACGTTGTCTTTAACTTGACCAGTCTCGCCCCACTTTTGTAGCCTCACGAAGGGGACCATCTATACGCGTATTTCCAAGTGAGTGCAAAGAACTCTGAGTGTACTATTTGCTACTATTTTCTGTGAATGACTCCGGTCATAACCTAAACCGCGCTTCGGACTGTCTTTCGCCATGAATGTCGACCAATCAACGCGTATTCATTCATCTAATCGCACCTGATTGTGGTACCGGTATCGGCCACAGTCTTTGGGTCGGTGCTCACTCCGACAGCACCAAGCTTGCTTACGGTTTGCTGCACGTGCCCAGATCGACAAGGCTGGGCCGCGCAAGCGAACGGCCTCGCTAAACTTGAGACTCCTATACTATCACATACAAAACAGTGCTACTGGAGTTCTCTGATCACCTGAGGATTTCAAGTAGCTTTCGATATATCGGATTTTTTCTTCCCGTAAAGGCTAGTTAGACTCCAGATACATAGTAACTCGCAGATATTGCATGGTTTACCACACGACTGAACAAATGTGGGTGTATTATAGCACAGAACAGCTTTTGCCGTTTTGCCGGTCATTTTTGGGGTTTGCCGTTGCCATTTGCCAAAATTTTAAATTCCTTTGCCGCACACCCCTGATGGCTATACGCTAATCTGTCAACACTTATGATCCATGACCCCATTTTTACGCTCAGAGTCAAATCTTCTTCGCCCCAAACATCATATCCGAGAGGTCATTTAGCACGAGGGGTCCGTGTTCAGTTTCATCGATAACCGTAAATAGTTACAGTAGCTCTGTCCTTTAGCTACCGTAACCTACAATTAAATTAACAAAAGACACGACATTCGTGTTGAGCACCTCCAATAACCTCTCCAGACCAAGTTTAGGTGAATTTTTCGTCAGACCTCTCGAGTCATGTGAAAGCGGACAACGGTACCCCACCCTGATGTCGAAAGCTTTTTTCGTCTAACCCTGATAGGGTTTTTGGCCAGAAGTTGATTTGGGACGCTGAACACGAATCCTATATCCGTTCCTAGTTTTAGGGAAATTCTAGGTAGTATACATTGGATCCGATTCGGATAATTTCGAATATTCGTCTGAATGATTCGAAATTTTGACGATTCGGTATCCGAATCACCGAAAAAACACGAAATCCGAACCGAACCGAAATCCGAATCACTGAAGAATGGCCAAATCCGAATCGAACCGAAATCCGAATCACCGAAAAAAGGCCAAATCCGAATGGAGCTGAAATCCGAATCGCCGAAAAAAGCCAAATCCGAATCGAACCGGAATCCGAATCACCAAAAAAAGGCCGAATCCGGATCAGCCCGGAATCCGATTACCCGAAAATTTTCGCCTCGGATCCAATGTATAGGCAGACGAATGGCCATGCGGCCGGCGTGGTTCGCCAGTCTCATTGGAACACACTTCATCTTTTCAATTCTACATAAAATAACGGTAAATTACGGTAGCTGAATGACAATGGAGAGAGATACTGTAACTTTCTACAGCTAATGATGAAACTGGAAACTGACCCTCATGCTGAAAAACCTCTCGGATATGGAGATTGGGGCTTAGAATGTCCGCCTTTGAATTTAAAACGGGGTAAGAAACATAAGTGTTGACAGACTAGCACATCGCCATCCATTGTGATGTTGATGCCGCCGAAAATCCTGGCTAGGGGATACTACCGTGAATCTCATGTGCTCGAGTCAATTCCACTGTCGATGTGGCTGCACCGCGCTGCAAAACGATATTTTTGTTATAATCCTTGATCAAAACATGAAAGCTTCGTGAGTTCGCAAAAAGGCTTCAGGAGGAGATTCGAACTCTCGTCAAGCGCACAGCACTTCCCATCCCTACTGACTCCGCCACCAGTGGTAGTGCCTGCATGTTTAGGTGTTCGTAGACTGAGAGGAGGTGCCATGGACGGCATTCGGTTCTAATTCAGACCTCTTGCTGGGACGGGTCTTGTGCGCCCGCCTTCTCGCCGTTTGACAATCATGGCAGCCTCGGCATACGGTGCGCCGCGCTCGCCGAGGCGGCGACGGCTCAACATCGATAACGAGCAGGCTGATTGGGTGATCGGCGGAAATCATGCAGAGCAAATGACTACCGACACATACATCTAAACTCCGTTCCGAGCAAAAACACTAGGGAATCCTTGTAATGCCTTCAAACATATCGAAATTAAGGTGCTTTGTTATTTGTGTAGAGCAGTCCAGACCCAAAGCTAACGTTGATTCATACCGATGTCAGAAGTGGATATTTATCGTTGTAAGGAGCTTATTCACGATGTTATCCGTTCTAACCATCTTTTAAATTTCTCCATTCGATTAGGTCTGAAGCGCCTCCGCCCATTTTCAACAAGGATAACCCAATGATTTTAAAGAGCATTTCTGGCACGGGTGTGAAAAATTCTCCGATTTTTTTCAAGGGGTTGAAACCCCTGGGTGGGAGCATTTCTGACACGGGGTAAGAAATTCTCCGATTTTTTTCAAGGGGTTAAAACCCCTGGGTGGGAGCATTTCTGACACGGGGTGAGAAATTCTCCGGTTTTTTCAAGGGGTTGGAACCCCTGGGTGGGAGCATTTCTGACACGGGTGTGAGAAATTCTCCAATTTTTTTCAGAGGTTGAAACCCCTGGGTGGGAGCATTTCTGACACGGGTGGGAAAAATTCTCCGATTTTTTTCAAGGGGTTGAATTCCCGGGGTGGGAGCATTACTGACTTGAATTTAGCAATTGAATATTGGTTTATGTCGCGTCTCAAACATATCAGATGTTGATAACCTTTAAGATCACATACTATTATGCTCTTTCATTCGAAATTTTGTTGTTTTTAAACATTGCCAACAAAGGGCGGAATATTACCCACTCCAAGGTTTCAGACTTTGCATGATCCTTATATGTTTCAGGTCAGTACACAGATACCCCAATGTTTTTGCTCAAAAAGTGGTCTACATGGTGTGCCAATAGTGATTTGTTCTGCATGATCTCCGCCGATCACCCAATCAGCCTGCTCGTTATCGATGTTGCGTCGTCGCCGCCGCGGCGAGCGCGGCACACCGTATGCCGAGGCTGCCATGATTGGCAAACGGCGAGAAGACGGGCGCACAAGACCCGTCCCAGCAAGAGGTCTGGATTAGATCCCGGCATTCTAACGGGGGAAGAAAACTGGGAAAAAACTCACTGAGTAGAAGAATGAATGCAGACCAGGTGATCGATGATGACTGAAACAAATCGATATATGAAGGGGGTACGGAAGGCGATTGACGTGACAGACGGCTCACCATAACACAGCCCACCTCCAAGCCTTACCGTATCACGCGCTAATACGCGCGCTCCGTTATAAGCATACTATATACTCTGAAGAATTTCTAGTGAGCCCTTGATTTCGATCATCACTCGCAGCGTAGCAGTGGATACCGGTTAACTGTAACTGGTGATAAGGATTTTACGGTTCTCAACGCCAGCGAGTCTCGCGGAGGGCGTGCCGTTGGAGTATCAGTTGCCTGACGCTACTCCCGCTCGCAACGAGTGTAGCGCCGGAACGGGCTTTATCATCATTTTCGATTGTCCATATTGAATAGATCCATTGCTTCTTTCGAGAACGATAGGCATGTCTGAAAGTATGCGACACTCTTAAGCAGTAAAAAACGAGATCATGGACATGACAAACTCTGGCCGGAGCCAGCAGCACCAGTGAAACCGAAGGAGGAGGATAAGTGAGTGAAGATGAGTATTTGCGCTTCATCGAACAATCAGACCGAGAGCCACTGGTTCTAGGAAACTCGACGAGAAGTTTCCACCTCTCATGGAAACACAACGATTCGATGTTGATCCAAAACGCAAACAAGGGTGAGCGAACTCCTGCCGCTTACGAGATCTGGAAAATTTCTTATACAGTCGGCACGGATCGCGCTGGTACTTCGCGTTCTTTATTGTGCGTTGGCCCTAATTAGGTGTACGTATGCTATAACATATGCGCACCGAGTTTGCACCAACAATAAGGAACGCAAAATATCAGTGCGATCCGTGCTGTCGATGCGTATTCTCTATTTCAGAAGAAAATTTGCAGTTTTCCTTCGCGTGCGTGTGTGGGTTGAGTGTAAAGACGGCGAGAGGGTGTGGGAAAAAAGAGACACAGTATACGCACGCACACCCGCGCGATGGATCCAAGAAAATTGGACTCTAAAATGGAGGCTGTGCATTTCCATACCGGATCGTCGTGATGGTCACCTGCTACGCACACCAGTTCAACCTTTCAATTAATTACCTAAAGTCAACTTTAGCATTACGCATGAGCGCACATGGTTTTGGCAAGATCAGGACCATTGGACCCTCTGAAAATCGCAGACCGAGCGCAGAAAATCACGGATAAATCGTACCCAGCACAGTGATTTCACAGGTACAAATAGTGCCCCCGCTGCCCCAACTAGGGGGCCGAAGTAGCGAAAACGATTTCTGAGCAAGGTGTATTCGTGCCCTCGCGATCCTCAGGGGGGGGGGAAGTGGGGCAATGAAGCAGCTCTGGCACATTGGGCGTGCGCGACAAAAAACCGCTGCGTTCACGTCGTCGTTGATGCATATTGACGGAGCGCCAACTAGTTTCTTCTCAGGGGGTCCACTTTTAACGCACCCGATAATGATGCAAGCGCAGCGGCTTTCCCGCTCCACGTGTGCCAGCCAAACTGCTACTTTTCCCCACCCGCGCTGTGAACTCGATCATTATCCCATCTTCAAGAGCGCCAACTGCCCTAACCTGCCCCTAACTCATGCACTTGCTGGGGTCCTACCCCAGCCCGTACGGGACACTTCGTCCAAGTAGGCAAAGGAGAAAGACAAGCACGGAAAGGGGTCGGACTCAATGCAAGGCTAAGGTCGGAACCTATGAGTGTCTGAGAGACCCGGCGCGTTCACGCACGCCGTCCCTGCTCATGTAAACAACCACAATCACTTCATAGAGGTCAGTCCCGCAATGCACTACGTAACGCCTGCGCTATATGTTCACCATTACCTCCGTATTTGTATCGAAGCGTCACAGCCGAGTACACTAATCCAGCTCGTTCGCTATTAGCTTCTTCAAGGAACAGGCTAAGGCCGGGATCATACTTCGCGCGACCAGCAACAGCGACAGTGCATATCAGACATATCGATTTCCGGTCAATACCGATGGTAAACGTTGCGTCTCGTCTCCCGTCGCTGGTAGTATGATCCCGGCCTAACATCTAACCGTTGCCTCATACACTCGTCTCGTCTAAAGCTAAACTACTATCTCCCATCTCACAAGGATACGAATTGTACATAAAATTGTTGGGCACAAGCGAAATCCGAACCTTCATCGAACGCTCTTCGCTCGAACATGTTCCCATTTACACCATTGTGAGCCTAGCACTCGACACCTACTTGGCACATAGAGGTGTTAAACACATCAGCACTCTACCATCATCGGTTATGATTTGGTGGGCCGATCTTCTCAATAAATCCGGTCATGCTCACACTCTTAAATTAGGGCTGTGTCTTTTTTTGAGGGCATTACAGATGATTACAAGCCCTTAGAAGGTTGCTAAGTTGTCTTTGGCATACCATCAGGCATACATTACTCTAAAACTACAATCCCCTTCAGTTCTCCTAGCTTCTCGATTCCACTCAATCAGCTCGCATATCCCTGACGTAGTAATCTTAAAGGGCGTGCAAAGTTGCAGCGACTGCCAAGTGATCTCTGAGCGTCAGGCGTCGCGGTGCCTATTGCCGCTCGCTCGTCGTGACGTAGGGCCGTCGCGGTGTCAAACCACCCTTCGGCATCTTCCATAGTCTTCACCGCAAGCGCGGCACGCGCGATGGACAATAAAACTTCTCACCGCGTGGCACGAGCGAGGCACGGCTGCCGCCCATACGCCATAGCGGCGCCACCCGAACCGACTTGGCAGTTCCACCACTTAAATCGATACTCATTCACAGTTTAAGCTTACTCCACCATAAATAATACTGCGATTCTTTTGCGCTACCGTATACGCGAACGCAAGCAGGGAATTTCTGTCCATGTCACAATTGAGGCCCAACTTCAGCCCGCGCCGCCACGACGGTGCCGTAGGAGATATCATAGTTGTTTTCCTCTCGTCTCGTGCGAACCGCGCGGTGAAAACTTTTATAGTCCACCGCTCGTTCCCTGCGTCACGCCGGGCCGCGCTTGGGGTGAGGACTATGGAAAATGCCCGAGGCGGCGTTCGGAGTTTTCGCAAGCGCTATGGCACATGTCAGTGCGAGGCGAAAATCGCGTCGCGTAGGAATTCAGGTGCGAATCTGGGCGACTACGCGCAACTGCGTACGTACGCGATTTCGCGTAAAGAAGCAGCAGCATTTTTTAGTAAAATCAGCAACAGTTCTTTCGTGTTTGTTTGAGTGCAAGTGGTCCTAAGTATGCCCACTTCATTGCAATTAGCAACGAGCTTGTCTTTGCACGACAACCATCGCGTCGCGTTGCATCATCGCGCTATGGTCGTCGCGCGGAGCGATAATCATTTGCGCGTCAAATCCGACGTATCGCGCCACTTCACTGTGAACACCTAGCTAAGACGCGACGCGACGTCGCTTTAACGCTACGCAGGCTAACTATAACGTCGCGTCGCGCCGCAAATGAACTCTGAACACCGCCTAAGGTTCCCCTTCCCTCGTCTCCCTCCACGCCGCGCAAGACCGCTGCTGTCGCCCAATGTATTCGATATGGTAATCCTAGTGTTGCTAGACACTGCGAGCAATGCCGCGACTCCAACTCTGCTGATCCCATCAGCCGTCCTATTTTCAGAGAGTCCGACGAGAAGTATCTTACAATTATGGAACCCCAACAAAGTGGAGATAGCCGTCCTAAACAGAAGTGAGTGAATGCTCTTGCGTTTTCGATCACTAGAAAAGTGTCGCGGACAAAACACAACGCTAATAGACAATTTAAACGGGAAAAGTGTTGACATACTACAATACACAAGAAGAATCGAGAAATTTGAGATGAAGAGAGGAATAAGATGTGGTCTTCCCTCTACGTAATTCTTAATTGCCCGCCATCACGAAAACTTTTTTCACGCGCAATTGTGTGGTGGAAGGCGGTGCCGGAGCAATCCTCGAAATCGCGAGACGAAGCGATTCGATACTGCAGCAGAATCGCTGATCGCCTCTAACCCAAGAACTCTGACAGCTAGCTTTTAGACCTACTAGAACTTCTGCCTACTTTTCAGGCCAGTCGCTGATTCATCGAGTAAAAAGAAGGAATCACCTAAAAAGTAAGAAAATTAGTCATGATTTTCTTGTTTGCTTTGATCTTTTATTGAAAAAGTCCCCGAAGGCCCCTGATAGTTTGTTCGTCGTACTTTTAAAACCAGTTCAATGGCATTACATTGTGTTTGTATAAGTGCTAGCAAAGGCTCTAACTCTGATACTCAAATATTCAGCAGTGTTTTCAGAGAGAAAAGCGCTGACGACGATACTTATCCACCGCTTCCACCTGAGGGTGTGAAGCAGAAACAACCCAAGCTATCGCTACCTCCAATGCCAGAAGAACCTGTCGTGTCAACCGCAAGGGAGCTCAGGAAAAAGCAGAAAGTTTCTCCAGGGAAACCGAAAGAGCCTGACCTGCCCACAGCAAAGGATATGATGGAACCATCCCCAAGAGAGGAACTGCCGCCAACTGCAAAGGAATATTTTCTGTTAGATGCATCGTCTCCAAAACGTTCATTTGGCGAAAAACTCAAAGAACCAGATCTACCAACTGCTAGGGAACCTCTCCCTGAGCCTAGCCCTGCTGCAAGAAGAGAAACGGGAATTCTTCCTCCGATACCTGAGGATAAAGCAGTCAGAGCGGTTCCTACAGCGAGGACACCAAAGAAGAGAAAAGCCCCGTCAGAGCGCATTTCTCCGGTGTTGCAAGGAGTGGAGTCACAGGAGGGTACTCCACATCCGAGAACTCCCAGAGCCAGAAGGCGACCGTCTGACCAGGTTTCACCCGAAAAGCAAAGAGAGGTAAGACATACGAGTTGCCAGGCTTCTCTCAGAATGAATTTAATCCCTTCTTGACAGGTCGCACCAGCAATGCAGAGAGAACTGGACCAGGCAAGAGCAGATGATAGAGTAGGAGAATTAGTATGGCTTTAATAATTAAGACACCTGTTTAGTATCATTTTAGATTTATGGTGTCCAACCCGAAAAGCCTCTTAGAGTCACCACAGGAGCACTGGCTTCACCAGAGAAACAACCAGCTCAGGGCGAGCCAATGGTACGAGGAAAAGAAGAGTTTTTCTACCATATCGTGCTCACATTTTCTTTAAATAAAACAACATAGGAGACAAAACCCTTGATGGCCCTTTGAAACTCCGCACATATGTGTGATGCGTTACTCTTACCAGAGATGAAAGCCTCTCACCCCTATGAAGTTGTTTGATAATCTGAATACGAAGTTTTCGGCATGTGATAAGACTTGCTTCAAAAATTGTTTGCGATGACGCACTGATTAGGACAGTTCGTTGTTTTTTTTTGAAAAATAACGTTAGGGATCGATGAGCTTCACGCTCGAAGACTGGGGGGGGCGTTCATTTATTCTCTGTTCCGGAACAAAATTTACTGTGTTCCTTCGCGCGCGCTTGTGCGGAGCGAGGAGACAGGGAGAAAGTGCGGGGGAGAAGGAGACGCAGCATACGCGGGCACACGCACGCGATAAACGGAAATAAATTTCACCCAAGCCAGAAGATACTCTTCTCCAATCGGAAGGCTGAAAAGGCGTTTTAAGAAATGCTCAAGAACTGACTCCAATCCTTCCCATTAGTGCTGTCTAGGGTTCCAACCACGAATCTGAGTTCCCATCGGAAGAGGGAATAATTGGGGCTGAACGCAACTTCTTGGAATTCAGAAGTTCTAAGATGAATTTGATTCAAAGCTTCTCCGTGGAAGCTGCTCGGAGTGTTTGATACGGATCTTATGTGGTTCGTTCATCGATTCTCACCTACGTTATGGTGGGTATATGGTGGATTCGTCGAAGTCTCTGATTTGAGATAAAGAAGTGTTGAGACCAATCCGCAACTGTTTCCGTGACAACCCTAGAACCGCATATTGGAGAGCCTTACCATTCCGCTAAGCTCAAACAAAACCTTTCCCCCATTCAACGCATGTCAATTGGTTGAGACTAACGCATCGCACATCCATACAGATTCTACTACGAAAAATGCCCCTAGAAATATAAGCCTTCAATGAAATGGCCGCGTGATGTATGTATGCTTTTCTTGTCAGCAGACAATCGAAGATAGGGATATTTTATCATCGCGAAAATTCAGACCATCTCACCAAGAGGAATGAGGAGGCCGACTCCATTTGTACAACAAGATCTTCGAACAGCTAGAGAAGGTGTGCTGGTGCAACAACTACCACCATCTCACATTCCACCGCAGCTACCTCCATCTACGATGCTGCCCACAGCAGCAGTTCGTGAGTATATGGGCTTATGCAGACATAATGCGTTCCATGACCATAACATTACCCCTTAGCACAGAATCCAAGTACGTGGGCTTTTGTACGTAGGGGAACTCCGACCCGACTGTGGTTGTAACCACTGTAACTCAACTTATATTGTGTAAAATGATGGCAAACAGGAACCTCCGACTCTTTTGGTCCTTCATGTTCACCAGAATCATCGAGGCTTTGCTGAGGCTCACTCCAAGCAAGGTGTCTTGGGGGTCGTTTATAGCTCCGCCGCCGAGCGGCGCGGCGAAGTGCGATTCTGTAATATTGATCGTGCCGTTCCGCATGATCAATATCATAGAATTGCACTTCGCCGCGGCGGAACTTTAAACGACCCCTAGCACGGAAGATCACATATGTACCACCCCAGGGTCCCACAATTGCGGTTTTCATCACTGAAACCGAAGAAAACTGACAATTATGAGCACAATTTTTTTCTCGCAACATTGCGCAGTGGTCCTTCTAAGGACTGGGACCGGGCCTGAAAGCAGGCCACGTCAGGGTAACAACTTTACGGCACCTTGACCTTTCTCGCGTTGGTCGGCCAAAGCGGTGAGTGGCATCGTCCTACTGGAAAACATTGTCTTCTAGAGCTGGAGGTGCTGGATAAGATAGTGGGTTCGCGCTGTTGCCACGTGTCAGCTAAGTCCATCGGCATGTGGATCGAATCCACACCGCGGGTGTGGCTAAGGAGCAGTTCGGGTGGTACACACGACGCGGTCGACGGTAAAACGCTGTGCGCGCTCATCGTTTTTGGGGCGCGTTAACCGAGGGCACTCAAAAAAGTTGTTGTTCCATTTTAGCCGTTCCCCTTCAGCGTTTTTTGCAGTTTCTTCATGTAGGTCGATGTGCCAGACGTAGGTTCGACGTCGGAATCAGTATCATCATCTCCCATTCCGCTCCAAGAAGCAAACAAAATGAACTCTAAAAAAACTTGTATAAAAAGTGCGAATTTGATTGAAACGATGGTATGAGAAGCATTGCGTCTAAAAAAGCGCATAATAAATAAAAAAACATGGATAAAATGTAAAAAATGATAAAAGGGGACGGCTACATTGGAACAACGATTACTTTTTCCGAAGGTCCCCGGTTAACGCGCATCAAGGACGATGAGTGCGCACAGCGTTTTTTCCGTCGCGCGTCGCGTGTGCTAGCCGAACTGCTCCTTAGTCACACCCGCGGTGTGGATTCGATCCACATGCCAAGTCCATCGGCGTTCATATGAACCTCAGCAGAGATTTTTTTGTTAGTTGTAACCTAGCCAGATGTACGAAAAGTTTAGAAGATTTCACTCCACAGTAAAGCTGTCAGGTGATGAAAACAAGTGTTATGACGATGTTTCCAGATCAGGTGGTTCTATCGATAGTGTTTTGAAAAACTGAAAGCGGACATCATATTCATGTCGAGCCCCACCTGAAAACTTACGGCATTAACTCTGTATTTCAGTATATCGTAAAAACAAGGTTTTGCTGTTTATGATCCACCCAGTTGGTTTGGGGGGATTATTTAGAGTGCAAATAACTTCTCCGGTACTGCAACGTTCACTGGACCGTTTTTTCAAAACTTCGGTCTGTTCGGGACGGCTCCGGATGAGTGATAGGCTCTCTGAACTAGTGCAGAAGAAGTATTAAATATTTTCCAGCGGGCGAAGGTCTACGCGTAAATATCGACGAAATATTGCGACTTGGAGCCATCATGGAACGACGACAAATGCAACCCACGAAAAAGGTAGAGCCAACGAGAAAATGACTGCAAAATGATCTCTTTTTTCTTATTTAGATGTCATTTGAATGGATCGCATACAACCGACATACTGCGCATCAGCAACCAGAGGCTTTTTCTTCACATCTAGTGACAGCTGTAGGAGATGTAAGATTAGAAAAGTGAGTTGCAAGAATCGGGACGCTTAATTGAACGTTAGAAGAATCGGGATGCCTAATTGCCTGCAAAAATTTCTAAAGTTGAGGAAACTGGACAGATGTAGCTATGGTTAAAAACCCTCAACTAGTTGAAAAGCATTATATCAAGTTCAAGATAGAAGCTGAAGATTATTATGATCCTTTGCGAGCCAACTGATCAGTGTAAATACGGAAGCTCATTTGGACGAAAACCCCGTTTCCAGCAAAAATCATGCCAGTTACTCCACTTTCGTTTAGTGTATAAAAACGGCGTATTCAAATCTATGTTTGTAAAGGCTGCAGACATCTCTGAACCGAGTTATGGCGCGTTTCCTCAGATCGGTGACAACCTAAAAAAAAGGCGTTGCGAATCGGTGCTTGTTTACCCCGGGTGCGACGTCATGATAACGTCAGTCCCGTGGGAAACGAAAAATGGACCAACAGCTAGGATCTTACAACCTGGAATAATTACCCGAGCAAGCAGCATACTGTAATAACGATGATGGAACTACAGCAATACCACATTCTAGAATGTGCACCCGATGTCTCCAACTTGGAACTCATTGGGCTTATCAATATGGATCCTCACTGTAATACGATTGCGAAATGCTGCTCCATTGCTTACACGACAGCACACGATTAGTTTAGATCATTTTATTCTCTAAGGTGATCACGATAAAGTGAAGGAAAGATGAAACTATATGCACTAGAAAATCATGAAAGAGGATCAGATATAACGCGAGAATACCTCTGGAACTACTGTTAATGAAAACACGGGATTCGGCCGATCAACCGTTCGTCAATGAAGCTCATCGCAAGCAGCTGTTCTAAGAAGTTGGATAGAAGAGTTCCAAAGAGCCTAAGGCCCCCAGCGTAGCAGTGTATTAGTAACGGAAAGGCAATGACACGGCAAAATACAAAGCGGCCACACCGGGCCGTCGCCAAAGAGGCGAATGATTCGGCCAATCGAACCAATCCGGCGCGGGCGGCGCAAGTGTATTGGAAATGCGGTTTTCGCTGTGGGACCGACAACGTGCAGGCCTTCTTGAGAGCGAAGCATAGCGCTTTTGCGACAAAGGGTTTGGTCTGCGTATCAGATTTAGTCTAGAGGATGGACCAGGTGAGATCCTTGGAGCTGGCCGTGCGGTGTTGGCGGCATCACCGACCAGCGGGGTTTCGATCTACCGTTGCAGCCCTGTCTATTCACAAGACTAAATTGATTTCGGAGACTCTACCCACCCATGAGAGAATTTTTAGGCTGCCCAGAGAATTTGTTCCGATTTGTCTTAAAACTATTTCCTGAGACTCTTTGAGGTCCTGAACGCAAATCTTGGGTCTCCTTCCAGATATTGCGAGGCTTACTGTAGGTTACGGTAGCGTTAATGCTATTTACCAGATGTAAACTATCTTAATATTCCAAAAATTGGTAAGTAGATATTCAATTCGTGTTCAGCATTCACCTCCTCGGTAAAATTTGAAAAAATTGAGATATTGACCTTACTACCATATACCAGCTTTACCCTATCTAAAAGCGATATCCGGACTTCAAGTTCGCGATTAGCGCTCCAAATGACCTCTAAATTGAAGTTCTGAGGCGAATCTAACGTAGCGTTTTGCAAATGATGAAAAGTTGCACTGTCTCCGTATAACCAAGAGAAAAAATGTTTTGAGCCAAGTCGGGAAAAACAGATTTTCTGTGGTCGCATTCACAAAACCACTGGAACCCCTCGGATCAGCACCCAACTACTGAAACCCTCATAACTCGTTGAAATGCCCAATAATTTCTAGTCAGCATTATTGCCTCAATGACGCGATAAGCTTTTGATCTACGCTACAAGCTGCAGCACTGTTATTGCGGGACCCCTTCATTCTATAGGTGCATAACCAGTCTAAGAGTGGTATTGTACACCGTACTCCTCGTTTAGCGAAACTTGTATTACTATTCTTTCGACCTCTTTTTTAAGTGTACTCTAATAGAGGGTACACATCTAATTTTCAGCCCTCTCTTTTGAGTGCGCTTCTTTGAAAGGTGTGCTTCAAATAGAGGTGTAATTGTAATAGAGAAAGTACGGATTATGTACTTGTCCTCCAAATCAAACTGGACAGCCCCATCACCATGGTGGAACATTCCACTGATAGTGAGTGCAAGGAGGTTAGGACGTTATGGTGAAGAGCCATGGAAAATAGTAAGATGCCAAAAGAAAGTAATAAGGTTTTTCTTGGAAAAAGATTCTTCATTACAGATCGCTGGCGTGTGATGCTCTGAACGTACTGATGTACCAGAAAACCATTTCACCAGACGAGTACCTGCGTCTCTGCCAGCACCTCGACCACGTTAACCCGATCACTATCTGCATACTCGCTCAACTTCTTCGCAACAATACTCAGTTCTATAACACCATGCAGGGACCACGTCCTCTGGAAATAAATCCAATTCAACAGCGAAACTAGAATAATAAACCGTTATGGCCGGAGTGTTGAGAGCATGGGTTCAAGATCATTCCTATTTCCCCAAATTTTGTTTCATATATAATGCAATAAAAGACTACTAAAAATAAATTTAAATCATTTGAGAAAGCCTTCTGAGCAACTCGCTCTTTTAGAAGGGTGGGATTTCATGGATCGGAAGGATCTGAAAATGTGTGCCACGTTGAAAGAATAACAGAATTCACAGGCAACGAAACCATGGAAGGCTTGATCAATCACAAGGGGAGCTTTCGCCATCCTAGTCTTCAGCGCCATTTCCCGCTGACTTCATGCGCAGGGCCTGTCAAATACCTCAGATTGATTTTCCCACCGGAGGAGCGCTCAAATCTCGAAAAATATTTCCACGATTCCATAGGGGAGTTATGGGTCGGACGACATCGATAATAAAATAGTTCATTTCCAAAAGCTTAGCTTCCTCGCAAAAGTAATGATTTGGCAATGTTATAGCTACAAGAAATATAGAATTTAACAAAATAAAATGAAAAAAAAACAACTCGAAATATGTTTGAAAATGATTTGGCACAAAATAACCAGAAGTAATGAAAAACTGGGAAATGTAGTGAAATGACCAAAACCGGATTTGGCGGTCATTCATAGGCCAACTTTTGATAAGTATGTAGTGACTGACGAGCGATTACATTTTACAAGATAATCCGTTAAACTTATCAAAGCGAAATCAAGCGCGCATCGGATTTGAGCGTTACGTTCACATAGCTTGACCTATGCTGATTTCCGTACTACAGCTTCAATGAAATGTTTTACGGTTTCCGTTGCGCGCTTGATTTAGCTTTGATAAGTTTAACGGATTATCTTGTAAAATGTAATCGCTCGTCAGTCACTACATACTTATCAAAAGTTGGCCTATGAATGACCGCCAAATCCGGTTTTGGTCATTTCACTACATTTCCCAGTTTTTCATTACTTCTGGTTATTTTGTGCCAAATCATTTTCAAACATATTTCGAGTTGTTTTTTTTTTCATTTTATTTTGTTAAATTCTATATTTCTTGTAGCTATAACATTGCCAAATCATTACTTTTGCCAGGAAGCTAAACTTTTGGAAATTTCATATATTTTTCCCAAAGGTTCCCATTATGACCTGATTTTTGCTCAGCGATCCCCAGTCTAGAGAGGCAAAACCTTTCATGAAAGCTTTTGCCTAAGGTAAATAATTAAATCATTACCGATCGGTGTGGTCGGACGACTATAACTCCTAACAATTGTGACCCGCAGACATAAAAAAACGACCCTTTGTTTCCTACTCAGGTCCCGTACACGTTTTACGGCATCGTGCGCACTTCCAGTAGGGTCCCGTACACTTTTTGCGGCGTCATGCGCTTTCCCACTGGAGTCCCGCACACTTTCTTTGGCGTCCTGTGCACTCCACTGGGGCCCGCACACTTTCTACGGCGTCCTGCGCACTTCCACTTGGGTCTCGCACACTTACTACGGCGTCCTACGCATTCCCACTGATGTTCCGCAGACTTTTTACGGCGTCCTGAGCATTCCCACTAGGAGCCCGCACACATTCTGCGGCGTCTCGCACACTCCCACTGTGGTCCCGTACACTTTCTTTGGCGTCCTGTGCACTCCCACTGGGGCCCGCACGCTTTCTACGGCGTCCTGGGCACTTCCACTTGGGTCTCGCACACTTTCTACGGCGTACGGCGCACTCCTCAAATCTTATTCACACCAACCGTCTCAAGGAGGAAACAATCGTGGGCAGAAGTCTATCATTAGCTGTGTTGATTTTCATTAGTTCATTTTTAAAGTTCAGTGAGCGTCGGATGGTTTACAATAACACGTTTATATGTTTTTACCCGTCTTGGCCCTCAATTTTGAGGTTCCGATAAAACTGAGCTTTCAGCTCCAACATTGAATAGGAGCTAGCTGCATCCATTTCCAGCCTCCTGCCAAAAAACTTACTTCCTAGCTAAATTTTATGTGTTGCAACAAGATCGTGAATGCCGTCTGGAAAAAAAGGAGATTGACAGTTTTTCGACCAAAATCACTTGGTTTTCTCAACTTTCTCGGGTGCTAAGAAACGCCCAACTTTAACAGGATAATTCCTGAGTGAGAATTTTGTGCCGGTGGCAAATTATAATCGTCTCTTTCTGCGGCGCCCTGCGCACTCCTCAAGTCCTATTTACACCAACCATCTCGAAGAGAGAACAATCTTGGCCGGAAGCCTATCATTAGCTGTGTTGATTTTCACTACTTTATTTTCGAAGTTCAGAGAACGTCGGATGGTTTGCAATAACATGTTTACGTGTTTTTACCCGTCTTGACCCTCAATATTGAGGTTCCGCTAATATTGAGTTTTCAACTCCAAAATTGAATAGGAGCTAGCTGCATCCATTTCTAGCCTCCTGCCAAACAGTTAACTCCCTAGCTCAATTTTAAGTACTGGAACAAGATCGTGAACGCCGTCTGAAAAAAAGGAGATTAACAGTTTTTCGACCAAAATCACGTGGTTTTCGCCATTTTTCTCGAGCGCCAAGAAACCATTCCAAACCATTTTTGGTACATACACCAACTTTTTACGCTCTCTCCAATGGAGAAAAAACCGCATCTCCAAAGTTTCTCTGAACGCTGATTCCGGAATCGCAGAGTTGCGCATGGGCGAGTTAAAGCCAAATCTGGTGCGCGCTTCGCGCGCGCCACAATTATAGAAATAATATCGCATCATGAACAAGTCGGTGAGGTCGATCTCGGGCAAGGCGAAGTGGAGCGCGAGGCTTCAGATAACATGCAGAAGAGCCAGGCTGTTGGCAGTCGTGACGGCGGGACTCGGGAGCCCGGTGCGTGTGGTCCGTGACGAGCTGCTGGTGCGAGTAACGAGTGACCGAGAGAGGGCGTTTCCAATCTCTCAAATAGGCACGTTGGGCACTATATTGTGAGACAGAAGACAATACACCCGGAATCTATTGACCTTGTGCAACGGGGTAACTCGTCCACCACTACCTGCCTATTCCTAAACCCTTACAGTAGTTGCAGATATTATGTCGGTACTGGAGGTGGATCTCAAAACAAGTGGCACTTTCAATGGAGGCGTATTTCAAGTAAAAGGTGTACTTCTGATATTCTCTCCTCCCATTTCGGTAGACTTTTATTACAGATGTGTTTGAAATGGATGTAGGACGATATCCCCGATCACAATAGAGGACCAATGAAAGTCTTTACCAAATCCCAAATGACGGAATCGCCACACCAACGCCGAAAATCGAAAAGAAAATCTGATCATGTGGGCAGGCTCAAAAATTCTTCCGGACCGTGTTCACGATAAAAACTGTCTTCAGGTTCTCAGCGGAAACTGAATTTACTGGGGTCCCTTGCAACAATAATGGCGGAATAACCGCTGAAAACGAACCACAGATAGTCTTACATGGTCCACAAACATGTACGCGCTATGCCTCACTCGCACACTTCCTTGTTGCCTGTTGAGGGAGTGGGCTCGGCGGGCATGTCATAACCAAGTTTGAATGCCGTATAAGGCTCATTTTTAGCCCCCTTTTGTTCCCCCTTTTTGTTGTAATGGACCCCGGTGCATTCGATTTCCGGTTAAAACTCGAAGATAGTTGTGAATCGGTTGTTGTTACCCTGGGTCCAGAGTCATAGTGACGTCAGTCTCGAGGAAATTTGCTAGCGGACTAACAAAGAAGATGATACAACCCAAACTAATGGCCCCATTTAGGCCCCCGTCATAGTCGGTGGATCTACTGAGTCCCACCGGGTCGATACGCACCGAATTCGTGGGAAATGGGTGCAAAAAAATCAACCCACTGAGTCCGACTGCGACCGTCTGATGCCCAACGCAATCCCCCGGTCGATACTGATGGTTCTCAAGGGCGGGGCTAATGCACCGACTGAGTCCGACTGAGTCCTACCGAAATCATCCTCACCCCCCCCCTCGGTCGATATAGGTGTTTCTCACGTGATTTGGGTGCATTTTTTCCGGCCGACTGCGACCTGCCGAGTCCCGCCGCATCTCGACTCTCGTCGTCTGCGCTCTGCCCCACCTGCTGCTGATACGGAAATCAGATTCAGACATGTTGAAAACAAGAAAAATCAGCCACCAGACACGTTCCGATTCACAGCTGAGGTGATAATCGTCACTATCAATTGCGTGTTTCGCAGAGGAGTTGGTTGGCGCTGGGGGCAACCGGACTCAGTGGGACTCAGCAGGTTTTTCCACTCCGGACTCATTCGGACTCAGTCGGACTCAGCAAGTTTTTCGACGAAGTCTGACCGGGACCTTAGAGCTTGGAGGGGAAGAAAGATTAGAAAATTGGAACAAACATTACAAGAAAAGGGAGCACAATCAAAAAGGGAGCACGGGTCATGGTCTGTGACCTATTCATTGAAGATGCTCTACACGAGCCATTTATACTATAGATAATATACTAGTGTTTAAAAGGCCGGAGTCCCAGAAACGAAGCACGACACGTCGAGTAGAAGGGAGCAGTAAGGAAGACCAGGAACATCACGGAGCTGCAGGAAGGAGGACCACGCTTGTTCGGGACACGGACGAAGACTGATGACTCAGACTGAGGCTGCCCCATCCAGTCCGACGGTCGGCTCAACCGTGCTTCCGGCTTTCGTTGCAGGACCGACCACGCCCAGCCTCCTTGCAGAGCGATAGTATTGCGTTCACGCGATAAAAACCGTTTTTTACTTGAACACTGCCTATAAACAGTGTCAAGCGTTTTCGGGAGTCACGAGGTCAATAGTGTATCAAAATGCGGAATTTCGGAAATCAAGATGCGGTTTGCGCTCATTTTTGGGTCCAATTAGGAGTCGGCCAGGCTCTTACGGCAGCAGAGATCCCCGCGCCATTTTATTGTGCGAAATTTTTCATTTCCGGCATACAAGGAGCATGGAGAGCACAACCGGTGGAACCAGGACATTGTAATCGACAAAATCATTGAAAATGATAATTTTAAAATGATCTATTTCGAATCCCACATAGTTGTGCACAGCTATCTCAGCCACAATAGCTATAAGGTCAACTCATTATAACGCTTCATTGGTGTCTAACAGAGTGACGTTCAAGTTAAGTGCAATAGAAAAACAACTGCTCTGTCGACATCCTGCATCGATTCTTCACTACAGCCTCACCATTGTAGGTCTTAGGATTGATAAAAACACCATAATCAAAACCTTTTTTGCTTCGCACTACTTTTATTAAAGGCAGTGGTCGCGATCAAATGTGCTTGTCGTCTTTTTCTCCCTGAACTCTTTTCTCGGTCTCGAAAGGTAGGACCTATAGGAAAAAACCTCGAAAAAACCGCTGTTTTGGGCCAAATTTGAAGCCTGAACTTTTTTGTCTTTTGAGGGTGGACGAGCCCACTCCATATCATCAGCATCGATGACCTCTTCTATCAAGAACATCAGCTGGCTTGAAATTGAATTTCAGTCAATGAACCTTCGGAATTATGTACACATCTAGTCAAAAACAATGACTGAAGTGCTTTCTTTCATTGCTCAACTGTTTTTCTTAGATAAATTTGCGTTTATTTTTTCCTCTGAATGTCGATGATTTTTGACTGCTCGGCATGAGACTGCCATCATCTTGGTCGACGCTGTGCACGTGTGCACGAACTGGCTTCTTTAAGGCAGCGTCCATACGTTGCGAGAGCGGGCGCTCCCGCTGTTGTGCGCCTCTCAACGCTGCCCGCAAATTAACACAGGCGAACATCCCCTACCTCGTGTTGATTCGATTGAAAACGTTTGATCGGGTGATCAATCATTCAAGTCGGCGCAACGGCTGATGATTTTCCATGGTTTTCGGCTTTCGTGGAGGGATTATGGAAAACAAGGGCAGTAGTTTTGCTACAGGTTTAGTGCCACCTGCTTTAGTGAAGGAGCAGTAAGCTTGAAACATGCTGCCTACTTCGTGGTGCTGGCGTAAGCGTGCGAGAGCGAGCGGGCGAGGGCGCGCGAGGAGGAGCGCCTGTGAGCGGCTAGCGAATCGTATGCCCACGATGACCATCGATTTTGCGTAATCGCACGCTCGCCACGTATGGACGGAGCCTAAGCCCTGGAAACTCTAATTCTAGCCCGTTTTTCACCGCTCTAACTTCATAGGATCTCAGCTCTTTATGATCTGAGCTGATTTTTGTAGTTTTTTCGATAACGTTTTTGATCGTGACCACTGCCTTTAATTTTACTCTGCCTAAAAAATCATCGAAACCGCTTCGAAAATTTGCCAGGAAGGGTCTAACTACTACCAAAGCACATTTCATAATTATATGCGCACCTACGAAAAAGCTCCTAGTCCGTGGATTTTTTCCTTAACGAAGGTGATTTTCATTCGAAAAAAGCCCTCAGGAAAACTATACCAGTCGTAGTGAAACCGAAAAATACGGCGAACAAAGAAAATATACTTTGTAACTCTTGGTTGACTTTGAGCCCACAACTGCATACTCTGGTGACATGGAAAGCCCAGTGGCTAGCTTTCGGCACCCCGAAACCAAGTTGCATCACCTTTTGCATATTCTCTTGTGGTGTGGAACCTAAAAGACAAACCTGAGTACAGACGACGAGGAGGTGGGACGAGAGCGAGAGGGTGCTGTGAGGAAGGATGCGGCTTGAATACTATGCCTTATTCTATAGAGTTATTTCCACCCCAATTCAGTGCAATTGAACCTTCGATTCTTCCATTTCGTTATTTTCCAAAAAAAACTGTTCTCTTGTAGCATTTAATTTCCGTCGCCAACCACATGTGTTGCACGATTCAGAATCCGGCACAGACTCGGAAATACATCCCTGTGGTTCCAAACTTGCTGAGAACAAATCGAAATCCTTGTAGAAGAAATTAAACTAACAAGGACTTTCTCGTAAGAAGACAGGAGAAGTCCATCGGAAAAGCGTACAATGATCATCACTCTGAACCGAATTTCTAAAACTTTACATGAAAGCGGTACAATGTGGCGGTCGCCGAATGGTGAAGTTGGAGTCATTCCAAGTGATCCGTCGTTTTCGTCGTAGCAGAAAACATAGAAACTCTCTCCAATAACCATAACTTCGATCCAACATACGTTACGCCTATTTGGAATGTGTTGTTATACTCATGCGTTGCAATGTAGTTATTTGATGAGTGTTTATTTACGACTTCCAATAAATCTTGGTACCGCAACTGCCGATATGATAGCACATTGTCCTTCTGTAACGTGCCGACCAAGTGTAGTACAGTTTATACGGCTAAGGTTTCGGCGTTTTCCTAGTCACCCTCAGATCGACACAAACGGAGAGGAATGAGCCAGTACTAGGGACTAAGGTACTGCAGCATGGTACTGCCCGTGGCGGACTAATGACCTCATGGTATTGCCTGTAGCTGACTGATTACCTCAAGGTACAGCCAGTGGCTGATCCATGCCCCCCAACGAGCACAGGTCAAAGTCGAGGGTTCTGCGTGCTGCGATATCAGACTCACAACATTAAATCGTGACCGTTACCTCAAAACATGCATTCCCGTGAGCGCGCACTCGGTGGTCTCCCAGAGGTGTGGCTGTCTTGAACTAATGGAGACCACCTAGATGTTCTTTTATTCGTGCACAAAGTGGTCTGCCTGCTTCCCCTATAAATTATTTCTAATGGCTTTCTGATAAATGCCGCTTATATGAAATTGGAATTACTCAGTCCATGCTAATAGGAATTGACTTTTTTTGCAAAGAACACTGTAAAACCACAACTAGTTTCCTTCTTTAGGAAGCGGTACCTCAAAAAAAAAAGAGTTCTCGCGCATTCTATGACAATAAAAGGTAGAGACTACTCCATAGTGAGTAATTTTATGATAAACATAAATTTGGTCCTTAACGACCCTGTCTTGTTTTGCCACAATCAGTCAAGCGTTTGTAATGAGAGTCTTCGTCGTTCCTCCATTTTATGTCGTCTACCCTATATAAACGTGAAGAACATAACTCTTTCTGTATCTGTACAATCTAAGCCCCACCGTAACTTTCCAAACTGATCATCGCCGTGATTCTATCCGCAACTTATGCAACTTTATGACTAATCCTTACACTCACGATGTTAAATACAAGATTCGGTCACATACAGTAATAACAACTCCATAACAACCACAGGTGTACATGCCTTCCTTGCATGCTGCTCAAACGGTTTTTAAAAAACTGAGGCGTCGCTAATACTTCATACGTCTGGAACCGCTGTTTTTTGCCCACAAATTGTTAACGATTTATGGGGGTTCATGTGGTTCAAGCTGGAAAAGCTCGTGAAACGAACCAAAACTCCATTACTGTGACGTCGGAGCCAGAAAGAAGTTGATCCACTACCGTGCACGCCTGAACAGCACCGGTATAAGATGCATCATGTATCCACAGTAACCTGCCGTAATCTTCCGAAATACTGAAATTAGTGGGCATCAAATTTGGGTAGAGCGCCGCAAACTACCTACCCCCTTGAAGGCACATTCCAACCTCAAAATCGTTTTTTCTGTTTTCTGGCTATCTTGAAAAAAAGGTCCCACGCTTATTTCAATGAAGTCTCTGGGATCGTACAAGACCTGATGGGAACGGAGTTACATATGACCCCTCAAACATTGAACTGCGGATGTATAATGGACGAGTTGTCTGAGACTTGTAACTTCCGTCATTTGCAACCGATGCATGCGAGCCGACCTGGATAAAGAGAGGAACTGAGAATGAAGGGAATAAAGGGACTATTTATCGGGAACCATCGCTCATCTTGCCACTGTGGAGCTTGAAATATCGTAAAAGGTGCGTGCCAAAGTGGTTTCCTGATGTGGGCGCCCCAGGGGGCTTCTTCCTATGTCTCGCTTTGTGGGAGGATCTGAGAAATATCGCTTGATAGGTCCTATAAGGGTTGAGTCTACTTTACAATTATGTGGAAACCTCAGGTTTCCTCCCTAAGCTTGGACTGTGCCTCAAAGGAGATTGGGCGAAAGAAGTTTGAGTTTTTTTTTTTCGCACAAACTGATTACAAATCTTTTTCCACTATTTAAGGCAGCCGAAATGGTGTTTTCTAGACTACTCGGAAGAAAATGGATCAGAAAGTCATGGCCGGAAGGGGAATTCTGGAAACTGGTCTCTCGCTAACGCGCAATGAACCTTATTCTATTTTTTTTCATATTTTTTTAGTTAGTGTGTCCTTATTGTACATGAAAATGGCGAGTTTTCCGAAAACAATAATTCGTGAAAAAATCAAGGTTTAAAGGCAGTGTCCACGATAAACTTCGTCCTCGGTTTTTGGCCGGAAATCGAAAGTTCAGGGTCTCATTGGAGCACTGGGGTCGAATGAACGGACGAAAACGAGGCGAAAGAGCTCCATACGGCTCCGAAGTCTGCTCGCGCTAGCCCTTCCGCTCGCGGTCGAGTTTTCCGAGGAACAGCTTGGTCCGCTTTCACATTAGCATTGGAGCGCGAGCGCGGCTGAGTTTTAGCATTGGGGCGCATTTTCGCACGCTGTCTACTTCAGGCCCAAGCCCGAGCAACTGAACCACCGTTTGAATGTGGCTTTCAAAAAGAAGAGCTGATTTTCGATGTTTCGCAGCGCTTTTCATGATTCTTTCTTCACTGATGAAACAGACAGACTCTAAACCTTCGTTTTCTGATTGAAACACGAGAACGATTTTTATTGTGGACACTGCCTTTGAAGTAGTCGGCAGTGGCGCTACAATCCCGCCAATAGATTCTTGAGCGTTTATTAATTTTCTAGAGAATATTTTATGCCTATTCGAGGACTATGTGGTCTTCAAGGGCGTTACACAGGATTTTAAAAGATATCATCAAATCTGAAGGCCTCAGGGTAACTGGATTCAATGCCGAAATCGAGCTTACCGGATCATACTCTAAGACGGGTGAGCGCTAATGTGCTACACACCTCTGTGCGTCGGCTAGCTGAGGTAGCCACAGCTGAGCGCACGGTGGTGTGAGTGGGAACATGCTCGCTCGGGAGGCGTTTAATGCAGGTTCGACTCCTGCATGTGCCAAACAGTTTTGCGTACAACTCAGCATCCTTATGATTTTTCAAAAGGACGATTTTTTGGATCGCAAGAATCCCCACCAGCAAAAGTTGGCCATGCGCACATTGTGATAGAAAATGAAATCCAAATCCTGACGAAGGGTGGCTCCTTTCGATGGAATGCATGCATTTTTTGATCCACCTCACGCTTCTTATGTTCTCGGATGGGTCAAAGCGAGTGATTGAGCAGAAGGAACGGTAAGTGATTGCAGTCAGTACGATGCCTCTTAAGACCGTATATAGGGATCTGTAGCAAAAAATCGAAATGCCACATTCGGAGGGAGCCCGCCAGTGGCCGTACTCTTGAGATGGCTGCCTATCTTGAGATGGCACTGCCCCAAGAATGGAATAAATGACCGCATTCTGTATAGTTGAGTCGGAACGAACTGAAGAAACTCCCTGCGCAACTAGGAAAGCCCTTCTTCTGTGAGTCGTTTCATCTCTGCAAATTACCTTCGTTAGAACCGCAAGGTTAATCTTGAAATTAAAAAAAGCGTTGTATATGTAGAGAATAGAGGCCAATCACACTTGACCAAAAGACCAAAGCTGAAAGTCCGAAATTAGTCGAAATTGAGTGGCGGGAAATTTTATCTACAAACTGTTTTTTACACATGATGCGTACATATCTTCGATCACTGGTTGAGAGGTAGCCGCGGCGCAGCGAACTAATGTGACAGCACTCGATCGATGTTCATGGCTATCATTACCTCCTCGCTTCCGAGCGTGCAACGTGTGTTCGTCGCGGCTACGTCTCAACTAGTGATCAACGATACATACGTATACTCGAATCATTGTCCCTGCAGTTTATTGCTGCTTTTTCCGAAACTAGACCTCAACTACATACGTAGGAATCCAAACATGGTTTTAACGTTTCCACAGAACTCAACAAACGCATTGCTCATAATCCGGTAGTCCATAATCTTAATTGGAAAGCAATTCATGACAGCTTTTAGTGTCCTAACTCTAATGTACTCTTTTCATCTCAAACCGGTCCCCATTCCCAACCCCACAAGGCGATACTAGTGTTTTACTGGTGACTGCCAACTCGTCCTCTCGCATTCCAAGCATTGCGAAACTCCGCTCCAATTGTCTTTGCAATGGGGTAACCAAATCTTCCCCTCTGTTGTGATTTCTCCCTTCAGTATCACTCCAATTTTCTGCAATGAATGCTAAACCATCTTCTAATTCACGACGTTAAGTTACGAAGAAAATTACGTTACCGACAATCCCTACATATCTCGAAAAAGAATGGAAAATTATGTAAAAGAATTCAGGTCACTTGAAACAGTAAAAGTTCGAGATAGGCGAATTAGAGAGAAACACCCAGACAATATTTCGATTTTGGGATCATCCTTTAATACTTCTGGATCATCCTGTAGGACTTAACCATGAGTAGGTAGGTGCCGCATGGTTTCTAGGCATATATGATCAGATTTGTAGCAGGGACTACTCGTTTTTTCCAGATTGGCTCATCAAATCATTTCCCGAATCTCAAACGAAAAAGGATAAGACTACCAGTAAGAGGGCTTCCGAGAAGCGGCGTCTACCGTTTTTTTTTAGTTTCCCATGAGACATTTTTCTCATAAGACATTTGTCCTTAAATCCAGGGAAGTTTCTCCGGAGCGCTACAAAGCCCATCCTAGGCCTTTTTCTCTCAACCATCTAGCGTTTCCGCCGTAGGTGACTCCCAACGACCTCATATTGAGGTGCACGAACTAGATATCATGCATTAGTCATAGCTAATACCTCTCCCGGTTGGGTATCGTCAAGCCCGCTCCAGCCATTCCTTTTTCGGGAGTTGAGCCGCCAACAGACCTATTCTGTACAGTCAGCCTCATTTGAATTTTCTGACAACACCAGTATACATACATATGTCTTGCTGTATATTTTTGTTTGAATCGACAATTTGATATTTCATTTTCCTACCTATTTGTTTGATTATTTCCTTAATAATTTCTTCACGCACTCAAGTATTCAATCGTTTGTCTACATAAACCTTATTCTTTCTATACCTCCATCTTCTCATTCCTTCCCTCATTCATTCATTCATTCATTCATTCATTCATTCATTCATTCATTCATTCATTCATTCATTCATTCATTCATTCATTCATTCATTCATTCATTCATTCATTCCATTCATCCATTCATCCATTCATTCATTCACTCCATTCATTTCACTCACTCACTCACTCACTCACTCACTCACTCACTCATTCATTCATTCATTCAATCATTCATTCATTCATTCATTCATTCATTCATTCATTCATTCATTCATTCGTTTGTTCGTTCGTTCGTTCGTTCGTTCGTTCGTTCGTTCGTTCATTCATTCATTCATTCATTCATTCATTCATTCATTCATTCATTCATTCATTCACTCATTCACTATTCATTCATTCATTCATTCATTCATTCATTCATTCATTCATTCATTCATTCATTCATTCATTCATTCATTCATTCATTCGTTCGTTCATTCATTCATTCATTCATTCATTCATTCATTCATTCATTCATTCATTCATTCATTCATTCATTCATTCATTCATTCATTCATTCATTCATTCATTCATTCATTCATTCATTCATTCATTCATTCATTCATTCATTCATTCATTCATTCATTCATTCATTCATTCATTCATTCATTCGCTCGTTCGTTCGTTCGTTCGTTCATTCATTCATTCATTCATTCATTCATTCATTCATCCATTCATTCACTCACTCACTCACTCACTCACTCATTCATTCATTCATTCATTCATTCGTTCGTTCGTTCGTTCATTCATTCATTCATTCATTCATTCATTCATCCATTCATTCATTCATCCGTTCATTCATTCATTCATTCATTCATTCATTCATTCATTGAATTCACTGTATCGTGAGCGATCTCTGGGAGCCTGAAAGCCAGAGACGATTGAGATTCACTCTCAAAGGCAGCGGTCAGGATGAAAAACGTTATCGAAAAAACTACAAAAATCAGCTTAGATCAAAAACAGCTGAGAAAAAATGAAGGTAACGCGGTGAAAAACGGGCTAGAATTAGAGTTTCTAGGGCCCAAAGAAGCCAGTTCGTGCACACGTGCACAGATCCGACCAGAAAGATCGCAGTCTCTCGCCGAGCAGTCAAAAATCATAGACATTCAGAGTAAGAAATAAATGCAAATTTACCTAATAAAAACAGATGAGCAATGAAAGAAACCACTCCAGTCAATGTTTTTAACTAGATGTGTACATAAATCCGAAGGTTCATTGATTGAAATTCAATTTCAAGCCAGCTGATGTTCTTGATATAAGAGGTCATCGATGCCGATGATGTGGAGTGGGCTCGTCCACCATCAAAAGACAAGAAAATTCTGGCATTCAAACTTGGCCCGAAGCAGTGGTTTTTTTTACGATTTTTTCTCATAGGTCCTACTTTCTTATAGGTTGACTTTTTCGATTTTGATTTTTTCGCGAAATTAGGACCCATGCTCAAAGACCGAAATTCCCACCGTTGCAGAACATTTTTCTTATAGTAGCTTGTGAATGATTAATCAATGTCAGGTACCGCTGATCAGTTTTTCTGCGTGAATGCGTGGCCTTTAAAGGCGCCGAGGAATTTGATGCTGGAATTCATCATTCATATGGAAAATCCCTCTTAAACGTCTGTGGCCTAGTCGAATGCCTTAGGAGTACAGTTTGGCATTTCAACGTGCTGTGTTGTTTCCGGGTCTTCCGGAATCCGAATCCTGAATTCTGATGAAGAGAGAGTATTTCAAGCTTTCTATTGTTTTTACAGGTATGATGAAACTTCTATTACGAGTACATATACTGTTGCCTGAACATGCATATACGTAAAAATTGTGATATCCTCAAGCCAATGATATCCGATAGATTTGAAGCTTTCAATCCTAAATCACATGAAGCGATAAATCTAACTTGTCATACACACCTCATCACTCATCCTCATTCCGTCCCTCAAATCTCTGCACGTCTCGTTTTTGATGAATTCCCAAACTCAGTCATCGTGGAAGCGAGAATTCACCTTCTATCGTTCTAAATTTTCCATGAAGCAGCACAAGCTGCCCTGCATCTTTCAGCTCTCTCATATTTTTAGAACACTGGTTCTCCGCGGCTAAAGTTATTTAAACAAAATTCATCATTGATCCATTTTACGTTTTCAAACTCTCGAATGTCATGTATCTAGAAACAAGTTCAAAAAATTCGCTTTCAGCACCATTGGTAGGAGTTGGCCAGAAGGAGCGAGAGTACGCGTTTTTGCGTGTGAGGCGGCATGCAGAGTTTTCGCGGGGTGACGCTGTTTTACAAGTTAGCGCGAAGCGAACATCGCGCCAAGCAGACACTCAGGGGCAGCATGCGCGTACGCGGCGGATCAGGTTGGGGTTTGGCAGGGCTTGGGGCGTCGGCTCGTTTGATGATAGCAGCGCGAGGGCTTAAAAGGGGTTGGGGTATCATTGAAAAATCGTTTCCTCGCCAACCAGTGGGACAGGATAGTGGGGCAGCCGAAAAGCCGATGAGTCGCCAATCATTGATTATTTCCAACACTCGCGGAGCAATCATCAAGCGAGCCGACGCCCCGAACCCTGCCCAACCTCAACCTAACCCGCCGCGTACGTGCATGCCGCCCCAGATCTGAAAGCTCCGCAAACGATTGGCGACTACGCGCGATCGCGTACGTACGTAGTTTCATCTAAACAAGCAGAGGAAATTTCTTTATAAGAATAGCTACAGTCTTTTCGTGTTTGTTTTGGTGTAAGTGATCCTAAATAAGTATGCTTACTTTACAGATTTCGTTGTTAGATTTATTTATGTTAATGAAAACACACTGAAGAAAAGCTGCGACGAGCTTTCCTTCGCGCGACGTCGCATCGCATTGCGAAGCGATGCTAATGACTTCGCGCTACGCCAAACTGCTCGTCATTTCAGATGTAACGCCCCTCTTCACTGTGAACACCTAGCGACTACGCGACGCGACCTCGGTCGATATGTAGCAAGGGTGTGCATAATAGCGAACATTTTTGTCATGAAGAGTGAATCGTTAATTTTTGACAAAAAACCGGGTTATTATGTTGACGCATTAACACATCAATTTTGCATTCCGTTAAAATATTTTGAAAACCATTACCTGGTCTCAACGAAATTCAATAAATCGTCAGAGGCCCCATAGCAATCAGTGCAATAATTCCACCAATTGACGAACTGAGTTAGCGTAACATCAAGACTTTTCGTTGAGCGTAATCATAAATTTTTGAGAAAAAAAAATTCCTTAAACCGTAACTGCGTTAACACGTTAACGTTATAACGCACAGCCCTGGTACGGAGGCTAATTATAAAGTCGCGTCGCGCCGCGAATGATCTCTGAACACCTCCTCACACGACACACATCATGGCGCCGTGTAGCCGAGTACTGTACAATATGAAACACCAAATATTGCATCTCTATATTTTGTTAACTTAATTCCCAGCAATCATTTAAGGTAGTGTTCACAATAAAAAACCGTGTTCTAGTTGACGATATTCTTGAGTGCATAGGTCCCCTCAAAACACTAAAATGCGGGAGAAAAAGTGTTTCAATAAATCTCTGAACTACTTAATTATGTCTTTGGTGTGCACCGGGAGACTGCAGACAAAGCGTCAGACCTGACGTCGGCACTTGATTCTGTGCTTTGAAATTCCAAGGTAGGTGAATTTGCTTTACTTTTATTGCACCGGAAAGTCTTTGAACATAAGAGAGGCCAGTGTGCATGTTGGGATATGAGAACCTTCCAAGGAACATTCGAAAATTCGGTGCCCGTTCTCTGGTGAAACGAACACAGGACAACTGTTATATAAAGTGGGAATGGGTGATCCAATGGGTTGCCTGATATACGAAATTTTCACCCACTTCTTGGCCGTTTTTCGTCGTCTTCCTAGAGGGACCCAAAGCTTACGTTTATGTCGAAAATGGGGCAACTTTTTGCTAGTGAGCACTGCCTCTAACAGAAGACGCTAAATAAGCAAAAACACGTCCCCACGCGCTCTCCATGACAGAGTATTTTTTGTAAATAGGGAATAAAATTGGGTATAGAAGCATTGTTCCAGAAACTACAGCTGCTCTTTCTCACTTTTCCCTCTATAACATTGTTCAGAATAAGTGCAGTCACCCGTTGGTAGTACATACATATAAATGCCCATGCTAAGGAGGGCAATAAGCAAATTACCTCTTCTCGTACCCTGGAGAACTAGTTTTCTCTCCATGCATCGGTTTCAACTGTTGTGTGTAGAGCACATTTATTTGCGTTTGACTCCCGGCTAAAGCGTTTGCCACCTACTAGAGACTCCAAATCACCCTTAACCCTCGCCTCGGGACTGTTCAAATAGTATCGGCGCCACTCGTGTCACATGAGGTTCACCGTCATTTCTTTCATCTTTTCATAGGATAAGGATCCTTAATCGCTTTCGAAATTTCTTTTTTCAACGTTGACTACCATAGAACTGAGGAGGCTCATCTATGCAGAGAACTTCACAAGGAATTTGTCGTCTAACTCATTTACATACTATCAAGCGTTGATCTTGATGAGGTAGAAGTTTCATACCTGCATTTTGCCTCTCTCTCTGAATGTTTCCTAGGTTTCTCTCAATGTAGAACGAGTTATTTAAGCTCTCGACGCGAATTCGAATGGATAATTAACTGGAATGTATTATTCTTATCCTAATACAATAACAATTTCAAAGACTGCTCTTGAGCATAAATTATTTTTCGCTCCCGCCGCGAAGCGGCGGGAGTGGTTTGCTTTTTTTCTTCACTTCACTTCTTTTCGAACCCTTCTTCGGATTAAATCTTCGAGAATGGCTTTTTATGAATCGCAATAAATTGATGTTTTCGAACACAGTTTTTCAAAAATGAGCAATTGATTTTTTTTTTCGGTTCGTCAGCTCCAATTTCTTCTTGGATGAGTCTTTGTATTTTGAACTTATACTGTTCTCTGTTGGCTTCAGGTGAATATTTGTGTATTCTCCATTTTGGAGTAAAATTTACCACTGCCGATCGCGTGCGTGTGAACGCGCATGCTGCATCTCCTTCTTTCTAACACTTTCTCGCTAAGTCTATCCTCGCTCCGCGCAGGCACGCGAAGGAAGAAACAACAACGACAGTTTCTGGAAAAGAATGCGAAATTCACCAAATTTTAGAATTTCCTCATTTTTGTTTTGTTGCTAAAGTTTAGTTCTCAGAAGACCTAAATGTCCAACCACTCACGATTGATTTGGTGGTTTGGTGCTGAAAGAAAATAAAGATTTTGTTGATTTTTGAGTATTGACTTCCTAAACCCCATACTGTACTTGAGCGAACTGCATCTCTTTCAAATGATCGAGTTTTCGAATAAGTCGAAAACCATACTTTTTAAATGGTCAGGTTTGCGAATGAGTCGAAAATAAATTTGTAATTGATTTACTTCTCCGAGTAAGTCGAGAATCACGTTACTCAAATGATCGACTTTTTCAAATGAAAAAAATATACTTTCGCGATCTTTTTAAAAAACCATTGACCCTTCCATTTAGCGATCTGAGCGGTACACGAGGACGGAGAGCAAAATAAAGTCCTTTGTTTCCGCAGCCGCTCAGTTACATCCGCGCATCTTTAGAAAATAAGAAGCCAGAAAAGAATAACTGGAGCAGAATACCTGAAAGAGAATTCACATGGAGATCATTCACGATTTAGGGATATGAATGAATGAAACTAAAAAAATCGATGCCTCCAGAGTCTAGCGATTACAGTTCAGCGGGGCAATGGTCCTGACGTAACACCTGAAAAGAAGACATTTGGAGCGGGGCGGGGCGTGAAAATGTTGGACCGGGAATCCCGAGGCAATCATAGAATCAAATCTCATCTAGAAGGTCGTCAAACCTTTTGAAATCTCTTCAAAATTCACCAAGGGGATATGCTCCGTTGAGGTACGAGGTAGCGGTCTGCCTGACCCTGGCTAATTTCAATACTCTAAGAGTTTTGGAAATAGCCGCGAAATAGTCCACCAGGCACCGCAGCGGCTCCTGATAGGCAATTTCTCGGCTACTTTCCGGCTTTTCACGAAATCGACAAGGAATGGCCGAGAAATAGCTGAGAATTGACCGAGAAATAACGATAAGTAGCCAAAGGTAGCCAAGACGCACAAGCACGCTCATACCAATCAGTGGACGAAGGGCTACAAAGACCCGCTTTTGAAAATTTTTCAAGTCTCAGCTTCGAAATGAGCACATTGCACTAACCAAAAAAAACATGCTCTCCCAATTTCGACCTCCTCAGCCCTTTCTAGTGGCTTCTTGAATAGAACGGCGTGTGAGTTAATGCATACTGCTCCTCTACCCTTTTATAGCCCGTTTGTTATTAGCGTGTGTTATCATTCGTTATCATGTTTTTTTTTCAAGAATGGCTATGGTGGCCCGACGTCCAAAATGATCGGTATGAGCGTTATAATCCAAGACGCAGCCGTCGCGGGCTCGCCGAGCCACCATCTGGGGCCGCCAGCGGTTGGGTGGGGCCTCCAGAGTCCGAGAGAGGTCCAAGTACCTCAACCTTGGGTAATTGAACCGACGGGAGAGCTGACATCTTAATCATGCCTCTATAATGCGTCGTAAACTTACCTGGAGAGCAGTATTTTCAGCCTATTTTGCGGCTAACATTATTTGGCGGCTACTGCGCGGCGAGCATTATTTAGCGGCTACTTCGCGGCTCATTAACGGCGAGCATCATTTGGCGGATCTCTCGCGGCTATCACGCGGCAAGCAGGAATTTCACGGCTATTTCGCGGCCAATTCTCGGCTGAAATTCTAAGAGTGTGGGGGGGGATTACACAAATTGCGCAAATAAATTTCGATTCGTAAAGCCTTTCTCAGAAAATAGGAGCTCTTGAGAGCGGCAAACTTCTCCATTAAACGAAAATTACTCTTTTCTTGTGAATGAGTTCTTAAACAAGTAAAAAAATCCCAATTTTACAAATGATCAACTTCTTGATTTATCCGGTATCTCAACTTCTTGAATAATCGTCAAAATCAATCTAATAGAAGTCGACTTTTTCCATCAGATGATGAATCGCCCACTTGATTAGACCCAAGTAAACCACTTACAACATTCGAATAATAGATTCAAAGGTGATCAAGTTCCACAAGAACCGACAAGAAGCATTAGATAGAGGAAGTTCTGAGTTTCAAACGCTCACATAAAAGCCAAGTTAAAGAAAAAATATTCTGAATCGAAAACGTTGCGAACTTATTTCTCAATCCAACATATTGGTATTTGATCATTTATGCAGAAAAAATAGACACTGTTGTCCTTTTTCTGCTAACGTTTCTTTCATGCATCGACTTCGACTCCTCGACAGTTTCCAATACGTGCTTCCTAAAGAACTCTCGAGCGCGAGCTCTGCATTGAACAAATGCTTGCAATCAATGCGGTACGCAAGTTCATCAGTTGGAGAAACGGTCCGCTCCGACCGTGTGTATGCCTTGCGTAGGCGTAATCCATTGCGTCGCAGCGCTCCGAACCCACGCACAGAGCTTTCATTGCTCGGTCTCATCACAATCGCCGATGAGCAGTGTTGCCGCACTCTCCCTTCCCGATTTGCCTCCGTATTTGCCCGTAGTTTGTGCTCACTATCTCTACCTGGCTCAGTATTCTTCCCATCGTGAACGCCATTCAAATGCCAAACTCAGCCCACCTGTCGTAGGTGGTCGGTCCAGTCGCTTTTCATTGAACTCCGTTTTCCCAGACAAAGGTGGAAAGGTGCTGAAATCACATAGAGTTAACTTTAGTGTAGTGAATGGACGGGGCTGCGGCGGTAGATCGACGAGCAATTATCTGCCCCACTCGAATTTCTGAAAATTGTATTACATTCGCCTTTGTAAGCAAACATTTCAATCCACCTTCAACGTTCATCTTTGAATAAGTAAAACAGGCTTCCTCGCCTCGCACACATCAGCTGATCAGACTACTTTTTCCAGCTTTATTCCCTTTTTATCACTATTCAGGTCTTTTTCCAACATTGGGTAATAACTATATGTTATTCTCAGCAGGCGAGCTTTACAAAACCGGAAGAGCATAGAAAAAGGCTATGCTCAAAGAATGACATCAAAGTTATGGGCCAGTAACAGAAAACACAAAGCGCGTTTAAAGGCGGTGTTCACGATGGAAAGATTTCCGTTTTGTCGCAGAAACGCACGCCTCAACCTCGGTTAAGGGAAGGAAATAAGGAAGGACGACAAAAAACAGCCACGGAGTAGGTGAAAATGTGTGGACTACCCCACCCATCAGATCACCCGTCCACATCATGTCATACAAAAAAAGAAATTGCCGATGAGTCTATTCTCCTCTATGTCGAGGGATCCTAATGTTCAAGCATGCGCATTGGAACTCTCTTATTTTGAAAGGATTTTTAATAGAAGGAACATAAAAAAGGTCGACCATCTAACAAATTCGGAGCCAGTATCCATATCCGACGTTAAAAATTCGTTTGCACAGAAAAAACGAATTTTACGAAGGGGTTGAAATTGAATGTTTTAGGATCCTTCAACAGTTTTCTCCCTGGAAATCATATGTTTTGAGGAATCTCGCCCTTATTTCTCTCCATGTCGTGCACTTACCTGCACAAAGGCATTGAAAAATAAGATGTGATCTCTGTGTTTAGAGCGTTGAACGCATATGCGGGAGCGCTTGGGCATTCAAAGTAAAGCGGTGAGCCTTGGTGAAATATAACAAGTGATAAGAAGGTTCCGACGAAGAAGCCACTGCACTGCGCTGTGATAATCGAAACAGGAGTTAACTTGGAATAAACCAGAGTCTACCCATCAAAATTTTTTGAGCGTATTGAAAAGAATGCTTTTGAATTTGGCTCGAAATTCGAGTGTAGGGGTTAATGAGGGTGCTGGAACGAATCTGTGTTTGATTTTTCGAGATGCTGTGGTTTAATGTAGATTACGGTAGGTGCCGTGCCTTCTTCTTCTTATCAGTCACAGCGAAGCTTCATCTCTTAAGGCTCTTTCACACTTGCCCGACCGACGTCGGACGACTCGTTATCGAATGTGTAATATCCATCTACCCTACCCTATCCATGTTATCCATTTTAACTTATCAAATTTAATAACGAGTCGTCCGACGTCGGCCGGTAAACTATGAAAGGGGCTTTAGGCGTAGCAAGGCAGCTAGAGCCTAGGCCGCTCATTTTGAGCCGGTCAAATCAAGGCTTATCGGGCTTATCATGCCGAAGTCTCCTTATCATTGTTATATTTTGCCATCACCAACCGCTCCGATGCTTACACCGCCCGGACTCATCCTAGCAACCTAAGCTATGCATCTCACGGCTTGTTCCACATATCAAGAGCTGTCAGAGAAGTTGATCTAGCCAGGCATGAAAATAAATGAAATGAATCATGTCCTGTATTATGGCAGTCAGGACATTCGTCAGTGACCGACGAATCGATCTTATGGACATACGCCTGAAAGGCAGTGTTCACGATAAAAATCGTTTTTCTGCTTTCCCGCCTATCTTGAAAACGGCCCCCTGCTGGTTCCAATGATGTCTCTGAAATCGTTCAAGACCTTCTGGCAACGGAGTTATGGTCCCTCAAAAATTGAGCTAAGGAAACGTGGTGGACGAGTTGTCTGAGGCTTGTAACTTCCGTCTTTTGCAGCCGATCTATGCGAGCTGACCTGAGTAAAGAGAGAAGCTGAGAATGAGGGGAAGAACGATGCTAAGGATTGGAAATCATTGCTCATCTCACGATCTAGAGCATTCATTTGTTCACGTCTGTGGGCGTGTGTTGCGCTTTTGGGGTTTGCCTTGCGCTTGAAGTGGCAACTTCGGGCTCTTTTGGAGCTCTTCCTGACACGTTTTCATGCGTTCTTTCGACGTCAACGTTACAGTGTGCCCCTCCACTACCCATTCCTAGTGGAAACTGAAGCACATTTTTCATCGTGAACACTGCCTTTAAGGTACGAGGATTGACTACAATGGAGACCCACCAGAAGACGCGAGAGCGTCTGTAAAGGTCTTCTTCGCTACCATCGATCTTGGGTGGCACACCGCCGAGTATGAAATTAGGAGGGACACGGGAGAGGTACTCAGTGACGAATCTGGTGTGCTCCATTTGCAGCAGTCTCTTCCGTATACGCTCTGAGGTAGCCCATCTTTGACGATCAGCGGCAGAGATAGCGGCATGCAACGGTGTCCGTATAGTACGGGAGTGGGGATCGGATGTAAGGGAGGGGAATTTGGAATGTGTGACATTCTTGGATACACCAACATGGAACTGTTGTGACTGCAATTGACAGTGCTACTTTACAGGAAGAGTGCACATTCTTGATGTAGGTGGGATACAGGTGCGGACTTAGGTCAGCCAGTGATCACTCGCAGAGCTGAGTTCAGTGTTCGCTGAAGCTTGCTCCAGAAAGAGTCCGACAGGTGTCTTGACCAAATTGGAGCTTCATATTTTAGAACGGACTGTATAGTCGCCTTGTATGAGGCTCGCAAAACTTTCTTTGAGATACGCCATGTAGTGCCTGCCAGAGCACGGAGTGTGGTACTACGCGTGTAGGTCGCAGCACCTGGGATACGTGTGTTTTCGTGAAAACGTAGTAGGAGGGTCTAGGAACACCTAGTAGGAGAGGATGCCATTAAGGGGCAACAGCCACCTTAATAATTTGAAAATTGACAAATGGTGATCGCATCCGTATTCAGCACCCCGAATAACCCCCCGCATATAAATTGCCAAAACAAAGATTAAAATCTGACCATACTATCGTGTACCCACCGCAACTCACCGCAAATCTCAAAATTTGATGAACGAACCTCGGATTTGTGTTAAGAGCCTCAAACGATACCCAGAGAAGACATTCGAGCCGCATTTATTGCGGCGTTTCGGAACTCGGTAAAGTCGCATCCTGCCCTCATATTTTCCCCTGGTGGGATGTTTCGAACAAATTAAGAACAATGTTCACCAGCAAAAACTGTAATCTAGTTTTTGATGTTTTTGAGTAGGTGAGTCCACGAAGTAGAGGTTCATAGGTAAAAGCCCCCGCAGAACCGTCTAATACAACAAAAAAAAACAGCGAAACAACCTCTGGAGTAAATAATTACGCCTGATTAGGGTGTTTCGGGACACTGCGGACAAAGCGTCAAACCTAACGTCGGGAATGGTTTTGCGGTTCAAAATTCTTTGGGGAGTGACTTTGTCTTATGATTCTTACACCAAAAAAATCTTTAAAAAAAGATGGGCCGTGCATATGCTTGGATGTAAAAGTTCTGCGCAATAAAAAGTATTCAAAAATTTGACAACTGTTCCTCTGGTGAAACGAACGCACGACAACTGCAACATCACTTGGGGGTGATCCAATGGGTCGGCTTGTTCACGAGATTTTGATCCTTTTCCTGGATGTTTTACGTCTTTATTCCGTTCCCACTCTTCTTGGAGGGATCAAAGCTTACGTTACCGCCCAAAACGGGCAACTTTTTTTCATCGTGAACACTGCCCCTGAGATTCGTCCATAGAGTTGTTACTGACTATATTCATCAAAACTTTAGACTATCTAGACGCATATTCGCAATACGTATTCCCATTTGAACACAACACACATATGTATTTATTTGAATTCTCTTATCTAAGATCATTTTTGTCTGGACTCCATCTTCTAACTCCTACTTTGCCCACAACTACTTGATTTGAAGGCTCCATTCATCCGACTGTATAGTAGCCATAGTGCGTAAACTGGTTTTGTCGTTGGCATTATACTCGAGTTCATCGCGCGATGCATCTGTACAATGAGTGTAGCACTTCCGTACCAGTTTCGTGGATGTATTCTGGTTGTTTCGTCCTTCTAAGGACTTGTTTACAGAGCCAGAACCAATGTGTTATCCTTACGTTCGACCACGAAGTGCGGACAGGTATGCTCTCTCTTACTTTCGTGAGTAGAACTGTTCTTCCGACGTCTATGGCAAAACATTTGCGCCGCAAAAAGAAAACCTCACCACTAGAAATGGAATAAGTAACTGCCCTAACGCCTTTTTCTTGACTGTCTGCTGATCCTGCTCAAAAGCATAGTCATGAAGATTTCAGCATAATGTTATACTGCATAAATGTGACCTAAAACCTAGGTGTTGAAGTGGGCTAAAATTTTCGCCCCGCATTTGCTGTTTGTCTCCCTTGACCTGGTTAGCTGGCTTTTCCTTGGCACAAAAAATCAACGCCTCGAATCACGCAAAAAAAATCTCGGCATTTCTTGATTTTGACACCTGTTGTACCCCCCCCCCTTCAGAACGCGCAGTACCCTTTCGAAAAGCAGGAAACGGATGCTTCCTGCTCATAATTGTGCTCAGCGCCCCACACAACTCCAATGTGCAAATTTTGGGTGGAAGCACCTTTTGAGAACTTCGCACAGAGTGATAGCGTTTTTCGCGTGTGCTGATTTCCATTTGAGCGTTTACATATGTCAATAAGGGTTCAAAAAGCGTCTGAGACAAATATTATAGATTTGGCTTAAATTCCACACATGCAGGTTATTTGGAGGCTAATCACGAATCCGATGTTCATTTATCGATTTTTTTAGGTTTTCGACTGAATTCGTTTAAAGGCAGCAGACACGCTCGAAAAAGTTGTTGAGATAACTACGCTACTTGGGTCATATGGCCCCTAGTAGAACGCTCACGCCGAAGGAAGTGTCAAAAACGAGTGGAAACTACTAAATTTCAGCAATGCAAATCGAAAATTTTCTGCAACCCCGCCCCTGAGCTTCTGCAACCCCGACCCAAAATCCCAACTCGTCCAGATTGAGAGTAGTAATACGGTCACTTTGGCGGGTTTTTTATGCTTCCAACGAGGTGAACGTTCCAGTACACGCTGTAGGAGTATATCGGCTTCTCCATCTCAACCGTTTTGTTGCTAATATTCGCTGATTCAACAGCGCGCGGCAAAACTCGTCCACTTTGACCTGATAGCAAAATAACCGTTATTCCTCCATTTGTGGGCGCAGTCTTCGTCCGTTTTTTCGTCAGTTCCCAATACAACCAGATCCAAACCTTTGATTTTAGTCATGAAATCGATGCCATTTTTGAGCGTGTCTGTTGCCTTTAAAGCTCCCCATCGGGAGGAAAATTGGAGGGCAAACGCAACTTTAGACGATTTCCGTAATGCTAGCATAGATGTGGCCAAAACTGTTTCTCTGAGGGTTACATTGAGTGCTTAACACAAATCTTAAGTCTGCTTGTGAATTTCTGACAGATTATGGTAGATTACGGTGGGTGTACGGTGGTTGGGTCAAAGTCTCAGATTTGACTCAAAATTTGTATGCGTGGGTTAATCGGGGCGTTATATACAAATTTGATGTCCATTTGCGGATTTTTGAAATATTAAGGTAGGCTCTGCCTCCTAAATGGCGTGGTACCCACCGTGACCTACAGTAACACCCAAAACGTCTGCAGACGAACTCCAGATTCATTTTCAGCACCCTGAATTACCCCTGCATACAAGTTTTGAGCGAAATATGGAATTTTTAATCAAAACACCCCAAAAATGGTTACCTTTTCGCGAAGCTTGAGAAACGCTTATTACTTTTTGGAACCAGCAGCTCGTGACGAGATACTGCACAGTTTACAATTGGGGGGACCGGAAAGTATTGTCGTTATATTACGCTAAATACACTGTACTGGCTCTTGGATGGTCGACTAAGGTTGATAGGAACAATTCAGCCGTTCCACGATGGTGCGATACGGATTTGAATCCACTTCCGCCCTGAGTACGTAGTTGTCCAAAGCCCCATTCATAGCTGGTCGCTTTGACTTGTAGTCGAAGTGACCAACAATACTGCCGCGATCTGAAATCGCTGGTCGAAGCAATTTAAAATCGCTCCGTCCAGCGGTTTTAAGTCGTCGAGCGACTTGGTATCGCTCGTGGGGACGCAATTCCGCGTGAAACATGACAAAGATTGGTGGACAACGCCGCGAGATTGAGCGTGGAGTCTGCAATTTGGCGCCGAATACCCTACGTCTAAAGATTAAGGCTTAGTGGCTTCGACCAGCTATGAAATTCCAAAGTCGCTCGGCGATGCCGACTAAAACTGCAAATTGTTCCAACCCGTCGCGACTCTGTGCAAGATCTGTTGACGCGACGGGTTTTGTGACTGTTGGCAGTCCCGCGACTAGTCGAAGCGAGCGGGATTGAAGTGACTTAACGCCGATGCTGTTCCTCATCGATACGAGTCGAAAAGATCAAAACTACCCGATTTGAACATAGAAAACACCTTTGGCATTTACGATTGTCAAATACATTTGGATAAACATTGCTAATGTTTTTGATAGCAACTGTCGAGTTACATCCCTTGTGAAACTCAAAAAGTACGCTATGCCGGATACGTACCTCTCCTGGTATTTGGCGGGTCATTTTAACCAAAATAGCGAAAAAATGTAATTCAATTGACTATAGCTAGGGAAGTCACTATAACCTCACAGTGTCTTTGGATGCCTCTGAACCAACCACGCAATGAGCTGGCAAATGACAATCAAGTATTGCCATGCGCAAAAACGACATTACTTTCCGGTCCTCCTAATAGAAAACATTGTGCAAAAAACGCTACTTATAGGTGAAGTTCGGTTGTTTCCGATCTTTCGAAAATAGGGTTCAGTTACCGTGTTGATTTCCAGCCGCCATCTATCAACCGTTGCATGCAACCATCCGTAGTGAAAGGTATTGTTGTTTTCACTGATCGGCCTTGTCCGTTCGACTGCGCGCCAGTAATCGCCATCGCTGACGTCCATTCTCCCACATTCCTTCTTGTTTGCCTCCCCTGTTACGTGGTGATCGCTATGATATAATAAGAAACTATTAAACGTGAGTAGTTAATTCTTGTTTCTGTTTCCTTTCGTGAGGAATCGTGGTATTGTTCCGAATCGGGATATATAAATTAGGGCCCAGCAAGAGGCCTTTGACGCTACTCCACTTTTTACCATTTACATGTTTAACTGAAGTCAAATCCTCATAGCGACTTCAACCTTTCTATTCGATTTGTTTAGGTAGAAAATACTCAATTTTTTTCAAACTTAGAGGCAGCGTACGAGCAAAACCCATATCCGATTTTTTTCGCCATTTTGCCCAGTTATGCATACGAGGTTGTGATATACTGGGAATAGGACACACAAATGCTCGAATTTCGGAGAAAAACTCGTTTTAAAATCCAGAAGCATTCGATTATCCTCTCAACGCCTATCTTGGTGTGTTATGTGTAATACACAAAAGTCAGAAATTTGAAGGCCTGAAGTGGTTTAGCACCCTGAGCTCCTATGGTGAACAAATTTTTTTGTCTTTCCAATTTTCAAAACTATCAAACAATCAGAAGTTTTCAATTCACTCGTTCGAATGCGGGAATTTCTTCGAATGTGGGCTCATCTTTCCCTAGTTGCCCCTAAAACTGTCGTGGCGCTTCTGTTCCTCGTGCTAGATGATCGACTGAGGAAACGCCTTTTTAGACCACAGAGCGGTTTTCACCGGCTATCGTATAATGAATACGATACATTGAGGTCTCAACCTTCGCCAATTATGTCTGTGCACTCGTTTCAAGCATTGCGATGGATTATAATGGAAAGAATATAATAAGGCTAACTGATTCCAACGCAAAATCAACAAAAATTATTAAATTTGAAAAAAACGGTCGAAATTATTATACTATTCAAAAAACTCGATTGTCTGGAATACCTACATAAGGTCCGTCTGAGTCAGACTGTCCGCCCACGCGGTCGGCGTGCGTGTCGAGCGACGTCGCGGAGACATTTTCGGTCTTGTAAACCGATTACCAGGAACGCTAGACCAACAGTGGATAATATTCCAGTCAGCTGTTTGGTCGTAATAATACTCGTCAAAAAATGTCTTTGTGACGGCCGCCTTTGTGTATGGCGCCCTATTTAACCCTATAAGATTTTTAGGAGATTTTTTTCTCACGACTTTTGGAGCCTCATAGAGGGGCGCTCTCCTTAGATCATGGTAGACAGTCGATTCGGGGGGGGGGGGGAGAGAACAAGGGGAGCTTGCTTTGCGGTTCTTCCCATGGTCTCCCCTCCGAGCATGATTAACGCGAAAACAAAGCCGCAATGTATACGGTGATGCAAATTGGCTTGTCTCCAGGCGGTTTCGCACTTCGCACGTTGAGGGGTAGATTTGCCACTCAAAGACTGTGTAAGGTATCTCTGCCTGGATTTCAGTGGGGATAACAAGGTTCTCTGGAACCTACGTCAGAGGTGAATAATTATGGCCTTATTCCAGTTTTCTAACAATAGAAACTGTAGAAAACAACGAGTTTTGGCAAGCTGATTTTTGATTAACCGATGATCAATGAGTGTTGGGTTGCGACAGCGTGGGGAAGGCGGGTGATCGTGAGAACAAGGGAAGACCTGCTGGCCGTAGGTCCCCTCCGTCTCCCCTCGTTTCGATGAATGTTCCCTAGTTGTTTCGAGGAAAGTCCTGTCGTCATTATCGGGAACATCCCCACCAAAGTCTGAGGAAGGGCTGGAATTTTCTTTCGGGGGGGGGACGTCTCGCCCCTCTCTCCTCAAATTATACACAACGAATGACGCTCGAAACAGTCGACTGAGGGGGGGGGGACGGGGGAGTTCGCATCACGGTTTTTCCCTTGGCCTCTCCCCGAGCATGATATACGCGAAAACAAAGCCGCAGCATATACGGTGATACAAACTGGCTAGTCTCGAGGTGTTCTTGCTCTTCGCAACTTGAGGGGCAGATTTGCCACTTAACCACTGTAAGGTATCTCTGTTCGGAGTTCAGGGGAGATAATAAGCTTATCTGTAACCTGCCATCAAAGGTGAATATTTTTGGCCCTAATCCAGGTTTCCAAAAACAGAAACTGTTGGAAACAGCGAGTTTTCCCAAGCTGATTTTTGATCAATCAATGAACAATTGGTATTGGGCTGCGACTGCATGGGGAACACCGGCGATCGGGAGAACAAGACCTGCTGACCGGAGGTCCCCTTCGCCTCCCCTCGAATCGGGGGAAATTACGCAGTTGTTTCGAGGGAACATCCCCTCGAATGTCTGAGAGAGACCGTCATTGCCTCAGACATTGGTGGGGTATTCCCGAGAACCTCAAAAGACTCCCCTCGAAACAACTGGGGATCGCGTCAGGGCGCCCGCTTACGGGGGGATGTCTCGCCCCTCTTCCCTCGACCAAGTGATAACAATCAAATCAGGTCTATTGTCATCGGAAACTTTCCCACAAATATCTGAGTGCAAGAACCGTTTCGTCTCCGGTTAGAGCGAAGTACTGCAATAGAGAGCGGGTTTGAATTCTGCGTCCTGGAATAGCAATATGTTTGATTTTCTTAGATGTGATTGAGTAATGTGTTCGCACTCTATGAATCTGCCCGTCAGCGAGTGGTAGGGCGTCTTGGATCTCATCTGGCCAATTAGTTTTATGTTTCACTGCGCCTTCAAGGACAGCTTCTCGTGTTAATTTATTTGCCTTCAAGACTCCTTATTGTTAGACTGCCCATTCCTACAAGCCCACTTTCCACTTGTAGTTCCGTATACTTCCTTAAAAAGCATTATTCCTTAGCTATTTTGCGGTCAGCCTGATTTGGCGACTATTTTGCGGGTACTTCTCGATTAAATAGAAGTAAACAGCTAATTCCCGGTTATTTCTCGGCTATTACGTGGAGAACAAGCATTTCACGGCTTTTCCCATATACTTCTCGGCCAAAACTCTCAAAGTGAATCGCAGGAGTTTTTCAATGCAAAAAAATCTACACCTGGATAAAGCGAATGGCAGGTTTCAGGAAGCCGTAAATGTTGATTGTGAATCGGACCACTTTTGAGATGGAAAATGTCCCTTTTCCATGGGATTTCGTCATGTCTTCACAGTTTTTCTATCATCGGGACTAGCAAATGCAAACTAATCTGTCCCTTTTTCCAAAGATGTGACGAAGGTTTCCGTCAAGAACCTAACCTTCGACAGGTGTTGAAACGACTAATCAATGCCAGGTAAAATGATGTCTTTTGATGGCTGTTTCCCATAATTTCAATAGTGTTATGATAACTTTTGGGGACGAAAACGATTCAATGTAAGAAAAACAGGGCTGAACAAAAGAAGGACAGCCGCTATATGAAGTATATGATCGATCACTGGTCGAGAGATCGCCGCGTCGAATACATGTGGCACGCACGCAAACGAGGAGGCAATGATACCATCACTACCTCCTCGCTTGCGTGCGTGCCCCGTGTGTTCGACGCGGCGATCTCTCGACCAGTGATCGACGATACCTCTGTTACAAGCACATTCAAATAAGATGCCTGAAAAATACAGGTACATGTATGTGCTTCTGAAAGAGTAAATACGGTTATTGCCAAAACGACAAGAACAAGAGTCAGGCAGCGTCGGCACAAAAAACCAGATTTGGTTTTTCCTCATCCAACCAGTGTTTGAACCAAGTGAAGATACATAGTTGGCAAAGCTTGAGACTTCAATGCTGCGTATTCAGAATGCTATAGCCTCTTGAAAACTGCTTCGTGTCTGAAGAGGCATTTTTCCGATCGATCATCTTGCACGAGGAGCAGAAGCGCCACGACAGTTTCCGAGAGACAGTGGAAATCTAAAATTTTGTATCGCTTCTTTCGAGAGATCCTCGCGTTCGAACGACTGTATTGGAAGCTTCTTGTTTTTGGAGAATTCTTGACAATGGAAAAGCCAAAAGAAATAATTAAAGGCATCATACACGCTCGTAAACGTGGTTGAGATAAATACGGAAATGGAAAGGTATGGATCACAATACAACGCCTACGCATTTTGAAGAGACAAAAACGACCCATAATGACGCTACACGAGTAAGAAGTTGGCTTATTGTACTTATTGTACCACCTACAGACGTCGTTGATGGTGGGAATGGCTCAGAACGACTGTTTTGGAGGAGGACGCAAATACAGGGGGCGGACAGATACAGGGGCGGGGCCAACTTCTCACTCGTGTAGCGACATTGTGGGTCGTTTTTGAGGCTTCAAAATGCGCAGGCGTTGTGTTCTGAGCCATACCATTCTATTTCCGTAGTTATCTCAAACAAGTGTACGAGCGTGCATGCTGCCTTTAACCTGATAAGTTGAGAGGGCTCGACCATTTCAGATGTTCAGTTTTCCGGCATTTGTGTATTACACAAGACACACCGGACAGACAAAATGAAAAGGAAGCTGAATGCTCCGAGAATTCCGAACGAGTTCATTCTCGAAAATTGGGAGTTTTCGGTGCTTCTTGGCGATGTATCACAATCTAGTGGGCCTGCCTGCGCAAAATAGTTTGAAAAAATTAACACGGATTTTTGCGCATACGCTGCCTTCAAAGGCAGAGTTCGCAAGGGAAATAGTTGTTGTGCTGTCCTCATGAGAAGGTAAATCTGGCTATCACAAAAGTGGAAATAAGTAGAATTACATTGAAATGAATGCACAGGAACAAGTTAAAGCTAGGTGCCCGTCCGCCCCCAATCAAAGAGGTTCATAGAATTTTTGTTTTACTGTGTTTCAATTTGCTTTTAAACTAGTTGCTGCCTGCCTCAGTAATCTACTAACCGCCTTAAAAGTAAAATAAAGGACGTGAAAACGAGCATTCATGAAGATCTCCTTAATTGGGGGGCGGGCCGACACCCATCAATTAGCCGGTAAGCTTATTTTTTGTACATTTTTACTGCTGCTTTTCACCTATTTTTTTTTACTTTCGTGATGATCCGATCTACCTTCTCAAGAGGGGGGGGACTCCACAACTGTTTTTATCGCCAACCTTGCCTTTAGAGCTCTTTGTCTCGTGCCTTAAACTCAGCATTATTACAGCGTTAAGTTCACAGCGAATCACGATTTTCATATTATACGCTCCAGGCAACTGTCCGCGCTTTCACCAGCTCCATGAGAGCTTCCGGAAGTCTTTTCTAGCATCGATTCTGGGACAAACTCCACCTCCTCCTCCCTTATTTTCTTCTTTCCCTTTTTTGTCCTATTTGGTATTTTCCCTCATATCAGAAAAGTTTATCAACAGAAAAGCTTTCTTTCACTGTCTGCGGCATTTTTTCTCGCCCGAGCCACCGTTAACGCCCCAGCCCACCAATGATCAGCTGATTTTTGATTAGCCGTCAATCGCAAAACCGTCCCCGACAATGATTCCTATCACCGACAACTTTCCAATTATCAAATTTCGGTTCTGATATTTTGTCTCTTTTCCCATTTCTACACCCAGTGAATCAGGGTAAAATATTTTTTCTCCATATAGCTAGCTATTGATGGCATTGCGCCCCTAACGGGTGGGTGGGGTGGACGGTCGTAAATCGTGTCTCCGATTTCGAGCCGTTGCTTCTGCTATTGATTCTGTACGCTGCGGCACAACGATCTGCCTCATAACAGCTTTTGTAAAACGTAGGATTCTGTGGGAAGTCACCTCATCCGAATGTTTTCCTCTTCTTTTTTTTTGGAAGTTTTTTCCTCCTTTTCAAGACCGTTTGATGTTTTTTCGCGATTTCGCAGTTCAACATTAAAACGCTACGGACCAACCTAAGCAGATTCCTTTCTACACTTGTGTGTAAATCTGAGATCAATCGTCCGAGAATTAGAGTAGGGTCGGGACACACCAAAGTTTTCTTTTCACAGATCTTTTATTGAAATATTTTCTTTATGTAAAAACACTATTACAGCTCATCAGGTACGAGAAAGCGATTAGATCCATTAGATTCGGAAGGAGTGTCCACGATGAATCTCGTTCTCCAATTTTCAGTGTGAAATACTTCGGTGGCAGATTCTGGAGGGGATAGCATTGGAGAAAACAGCGAAAACGGGCCACAAATCGATAAAAATGGCCGCGAAGTCAAAATTTCGTTAGCCCAGTACTCCTGCTTAGTCCGCCCCATCCCCGGTCAAACGAGCTTGTTGCGCCGCGGACGTTTTCGGTGGAAAATTACCAAGCAACTCCGTCACGTCCAGATGGATCGATTCGCGCGCATTTCGCCATTAGCGCGCGCTTGCGGAAACTAGAAGAACGCGTGAAATCGTCCGCGCCCTGAACCTGTACGTACGCTAAAATTTCGTCCCTAAGCTTGGACTGTGCCTTTAGGTCCAAGAAACAAACTTTAAAGGTTAGACATGATCAACCTCATTTTTTTCCGATGAAAGACAGAACACGGTCAAGAAAGCCCTCGTGCAAGAGGTAGTTGGGCACTGATATTCTTCTCGACTCCAGAATTAAGGAAAAGTTCTTCGCCCAAACTTCATACACGGGAGGAGTTTATTCGAGGTGCTGAGCACTGAAGGGTGCATTACATATGCGGTTGTAGGTCCCTGTTTCAGAATTAGTTGAATTTTTACCGAGCGAGGTTCTTTGAGATGCTGATCACTAATCCGATATCTCACTTCAGATTTTTCAAGGATTATGGTACATGCATAGCTTACGTAAGTTGAATGTCGCCTGGCTACCTGTCACTTCCTGCGAAAAGCGGGAACGGATTCGTGATCAGCTACCCCGAAGAACCCTCTGAACACACTCTGAGCAAAGAAGTTTGAGTCGAATCAGGAACTTTGCAGCAAACTACCGTATGACTACAGTGCTCCTCTGTAGATAAAAATGGACCTCATATTCGCATCCAGTACCTCCAAACACGTTTAGAGAAGAACATTGCGGTGGAAAACGAATCTATTGACGTCTGGAGTCCTAGAATCGGAAGGATGCTAACGCTAGTTTTTGAAAATGGGACATGGCAAGCATTGAAAAAAATTTCTCAGAAAATTAGATCCAAGTTGGAAAAAAAACGACTCAAAACTCAAAACGAAAAAAGGAAAAAAAACCGAAAATCTCCGCAGTGAGCAAAGTATCTTGATTCTTGGGCAAATAGTCTGATATATATCAACTGGTAGGGTAAAGCGAATCGCTCGATCATCGTCAAGTTGCCGTGAAAGAAGAATACGAACAGGTCCGTTCGCAATCACAGAAGAATGCCAACAACACATGACAACCACACCCGCCGCTCGAATTGCTATGTTGCACATTCATTCGTTTTCCTTATTGCATCTAATGATGGTAGATTCATCGTGCAAGGTTGAAAACAAGACTTTTCTGGAAAAATAATTCTTGAAATATAAAGATCTAACAAGGGAATGTTAACTGGACAGAGTGGGCATTCCAAAGGAGGTACATTCATATATTTGGATGTAAGCCAAAACTTTATTCTTAGGTTTGCAGAACTGAGCTGTAAATACCAGCCTGATTTGAGAAAACGCGGTTGTGATTTGTTTTCTCAACGCTAACCTCAATTTTTATTGTTTATTAAACAAGTGCGCAGCCAAATCAATGGTCCATCGTCTAAATGTATTTTTAGCGTTTTCTCTGAGTTGAATCGCATGCCAAAATGTGACTACGCTTGGAATATTTCACTTCTTTTAACGAGATCCTCACAATCTCTTCAATGCCAAATCATAACCCTTTCGTAGCGAAGCAAAACAGCTAAAGTTTTTAAAAACTGCTTTCATTACCGAATTTCAGAATATTATTTCCAGTTCCGATTAACTGAATTCCTTACTTCGCGCGGGATTAGTCATTCACCGTCCGGCACCATGGATCTGCACGGCATCACGATAGGCCCTCCAAGTCAATGCTCTAATCTGGCGCGAACTTGGCTCAATTTTTGTTTTTACTTAATTTTCATATTTCCGAATTTTTCATTACAATGTCCGCGAGACCTTAGTTTACGTGTCACAATCTAAGGTTTTTCATTGTCACTTACCTCGGAACACTGCAGCATTAGCACCTTGATCCTAATTGTCTTGGTAGATCTCAGATCAATTAAGCACTAGCTTCTGCCACCGTTGGCCATAAATCGCACGTGAAGATGAACCTGTTCCATTCCCCTACTTGCGCATGTATTTGGCTTTCTCCAGTTTTGCACAACAGTCCTAGACTTTTTCTGCAGCTTTTTTTGCCTCAACAAATGTCATAAAATTTCACCTTTGCAGTACTCCTCATACGTTTGTTAGGGTAAACTATATTTCGAATACTCGCCTTGAGGTTGCAAATTGCGCACTATGAAAATGGGGATCCAGAGAAAGACAAAAAGGTGGAAAGTACCTCAATTACCCGACTTTCAGTGGAATGGGCTTCGACGGTATAATTCTAAAGTCAGTTCTGGAGTCATTCGTGGATGATATCGCAGAGGAATCTAGTGAGCTGATTCTAGAGCGACCTCGTTACGCCTACGCTGTAGTTGTTATAGCCGATGAACACGAAATATGCGAGGTATGTATAACCCTACATTTCATTACGTAACATTACATCGCATGGCACATAACATAGCACATCATTACGCAATATAACATGAGATAACATTACATTACATCGCATAGCACATAACATTATTTCAGGAGTAGAATACAAAAATAGTAACCACAGTTTGATCGGAGTTCTCATTTGTATGGAAATGCTGTTTTTAGGGATGATCTTACGGTTGTGGAAGGCACTGTATTATATCACGTTATGCTATGTAATCGTCAGTGTCTCTCAAGTAGGAAGCCGCGCTTAGCAATTGGACTTGAAATCATTCGATCAATAGCCATCCTTACTCCGTTTTCCCGCTCGCAATTTTCCCTCCAAGCAGCGTCGCGGCTTCCCCAAACTAGAGCTTGACTCCATGTTATGGTGTAGTGTCGTTCTCTGAGCCAAATGAATACGTGAGAATTGTGCTGGGAAGAGTTGGTCCCGGCACGATTCACCTTTCTCCTAGCGCGATCATCCTGTGTCGCATGATCCAGCAGCCGTAGTCCGCAATCGCAGACCGGAATTTGGCTGAGAAAACGATAGTATTATGGTATGGTATGTTGCATTATGTTATGTAACATTACGTTATGTTATGCTATGCTATGTAATGTAATGTTATCTCATGTTATATTGCGTAACGATGTGCTGTGTTATGTGGTGTAGAATGATGACAAGCAGGAGCTATTGGACTCCATGCATACCCTGATTAGTAGTTTCACAGCAACATTTTATCGACTAGCACAGTGTTCCATGGACATAGGATCACTCACTGTAAATCAATTTCCGTGGTGTAGAATGATGACACTCTAAGCCTACTGAATTGCGATCTTCATCTCTAAAACAGAAGAAAACTGACGATTATAGGCATAATTTTTCTTCGCGAAAATGTCTCAGAAGTTTTCCATAGGATCGGGGCCAAGTCTTAAAAGCAGTGGTCGCAACAAAATATGGCTGTCTTCCTTTCCTCTTTTAACCCGTTTCTGGAATCAGAGTACTATGAACTATAAGGAAAATTAGCAAAAAAACCTATTTTGCGCCAATTTCTAAGCCTGAACTTTCCTGTCTTTTGATTTTGGACGAGCCCACTCCACATCACAGGCATCGATGATCTCTAATATCAAGAAGATCAGCTGGCTTAAAATTGAAATTCAGTCAATGAACAATATCCTTCGGAACGACCTGATCAATTATTGCTGTCCTCGTAGAGTCAAACATTGAATTAAGGGTTCGCTTCCTTCCATTGTTTAACTGTTTTCATCGGCTAAACTTGCATTTCTTCCTGGCTGTGAACGTCAATGATTTTTGACTGCTCAGCATGAGGCTGCGATCTTTTTTCGGCGGAGCTGTGCACGAATTGGCAACTTTGGATCTTAATAACTCTATTTTTAGCCCGTTTCTTGCCGCGTAACCTTAGTGGTTCTTTGGACGTTTGCGGATCAATCTGATTTTTACGGTTTCTTCCACAACTTTTTTCATCATGACCGCAGGCCACTTCGGAGTAACAACTTTACGCAACCTTAGCCTTTCCCGCGTTGGCCAGCAAAAGTGGATAGTGGCAATGCATTGCTGGTAAACATTGTCTTCTCTACCTGGAAAAAGCGGATTAGATAGCAGATGCAGTCAGCGAAAATTGCCTTTATTTCCAGGAATGCCAGCCTCAGACTCGAGACAGTAGTGAAAGCGCGGGTCACTTCAGCACTCAATGCACCAATTTTGCGCCGAATGAGGTTCATTGTTTCAACTCGGATATCATATCGATTTCAGATAGATCCACCTGACTCATTCGAGTTGAACTCATTTTCAGCGGAAAACACCGCCACTAAACTTAATTTTATCTTCTGAGAGCATTTCCTACTATAGGGTGAAATTCTTCAAACTTCGCAGATATCTGGCTCCCGAAAAATTCTCTTATAAGTACATCAGCGCTTTTCAACCTTTTGCGGAAACATTGTTTTAAGGAGTGATCTTATGGTTATGAAACGCACTGTATAACATAGCATTAACAGCATGATATGACATAAAATGCATACCATAAGATAATATACCAGGTTGTTCAATAAGTTTTGTCGTTAGATAGGAAAAACAAAATTCTATGGTTCAAAATACACTTTATTATTTAGTATAATCTCCCTGAACGTTAATACACTTGCTCCAACGATCCTCCAATCTGTGGATCCCATCCCTGAAGTGAGAATCCGGAAGGTCTGCAAAATACGCTTCAACAGCGGTTATGACCTCTTCATTTGATGAAAAACGCTTGCCACGAATAAATTTTTTGAGCTCTGGAAACAAATGGACGTCGCTGGGGGCCAAATGTGGTGAATACGGTCTATGCTCAGCAATTCGAACTTTGATTCATGGATTTTAGCCATTGCCAAAATGCTCTTGTGACACGGTGCATTGTCCTAAAAAAAAGGCCTTTTTTCTCCTACAAACCGGGTCTTTTTCACGAATTTTTCCCTTCAACTGGTCCAAAAGGTTGCAATAATACTCAGAATTAATTGTTTTACCAGTTTGCAAGTTATCGACAGACAAAATTTTTTTCGCATCCCAAAAAACTGATGCCATAACCTTGGCCGATTTCCGGACACGAACTCGTTTCGAAGCCGAACAACCAGTTTCACACCACTCTTTAGCCTCTTGTTTTGACACAGGATATTAGTTGTAGACCCAAGTCTCATCCGTAGTGATGAACCGACGCACAAAATCCACTTTTCCTTCTTAAAACGCTCCAAATGTTGAGAAACTCGCATTCGAATATGTTTTTGTACCATTGTTAGCGAATGCGGCACCCGTTATGCACACAGCTTTCTAAAACCCGAAATTTCACTGAAATATGGTTCATACTGTCTAATGAGATGTGTAGAGCCTCTACTTAATCTCTCTCAGTCAATCGACGATCTTCCAAAACCACATCCTGTATTTTGGCTATGATTTCTGGTGTTGATGCGCTTTTTGGACGTCCTTCACGTGGATCGTCTTCAAGGCTTGTACGACCACGTTTAAATTCAGCAACCCATCTTTCTACTGTTCTAATTGTAGGTGAACAATCATTATACACTTTTAACATTCGTTCGTGGATTTCTTTTGGTGCTACACCTTCCAAAAATAAGAATTTCATCACTGCACGATATTCTATTTTTCCATTGCTGTGACACGGCGACACTAAATGGCTTGTAAACAAAGAATGAATTAACAGATTGAAACGAAACTTCACATAAGTTCATATGAAGAGTGTACCAACAAAACAAGAAAAAAATTGGGCTAGTAACAACGCCCTCTCTTATCGAACGACAAAACTTATTGAACAACCTGGCAAAAAAAAAAGATATGCAGCATATGAATTCTCCTTGCTGGATTTGGTCTAGTGAGTGGACGGGGCGGCGGAGGTAGATCGTCGCGCGCGATCGGCACCCCGTTGGTTTATAGTGTCGCCAACGCAGAGGACCAGTAGCAGTGGTCGAGCCTAGTCCATTCACTAGACTAGATATGATAAAGAGACCATAACATACGACGGCGTGGCCTGACATACGGTCCCATCGTGAAATTTAGTCGGGCGAATGGACTGCGCTCTGACGGTAGTTCGCAGCTCGTGATCAAGACCACACTGGCTGATAGTGACCTGAACGCCGCACGGTCCACCGCAACGATCGCACTTTACCTATTCGCTAGACTGAATTTAACGAGGGGCCTTTATGCAAACGTGCCATAACATATCATAACGAGCCTAAACATAACATAACATAACATTGCATAGCACCGACGTGGCATAGCATGTGTTACGCGGAATGGTACATAATCTGATATCATAACGTGAAACAGCAAGCAAGTAGCGTAAAAGGAAAAAATAAGGTAATGCGTTTTGTTTTGTTTCCAGGCAAGTTGTGTTCGACAACTAGATGTTGAAGTCTTCCAGACAGTAAATTCTATCGTGTAAGTTCGCCATCCTTTTATTATAGTCAAAAAACTTTGATTTTTATAGTATGCAGCAGAGCATAAGGTTAAGAGTTATGCCTGAATTCAGAAACCAGAGCACTGTGAACGCGTTTAGCCCAAAATTTGCAGCCTCTAACGCACGCCTGCGTACTCCCAAGTCATATGCTCGCTGTTGGCTGCGTTCAGGCTATGGCGCGAGGTGTGATACAACCCAATCTTAGTCCGAACCCCAGTTTTTTATGCTTGGATGACACATAGGTGCAGCTTCAGGGACGCGAATTACATTTAGAGTACGACTACCCGCATGTGAAAACGTACCCAAAAGTTCATGAACGCAGCTTCAAGCCGAAGAGCGCTACATAAGGTGGGCGGAGCCTGTTTTTATGCCCTGAGGGCACATAGGTGCAGCTTCGGGCACGAAAACTACATATGGAATAAGGCCGTCTGCATTTGAAAACGAACTCAATATTTCATGAACGCAGTTTGAAGCCAAAGAGGGCTACATAAAGAGGAGTCCTTAAAAATTGTGATACAAGCGATTATATCACACCTAAATCCTCAGAAATTATTTGTGATACAATCGATTGTGTCACACCTAAAAATGAATCTCCAAATGCCGTTTTGAAGGGGCAGAAAAACCTACTCAGGTATTTGGGTCCAGGACTAGGTTCTTCGCACGTCGTATCAACGCGAAAATCACTAATTAGAGTTTTGAAAAATACTTGTAAGTATTTCATCACAATCCCGGACTTGAACATTTCAAGGACCCCACCTTGTGTACGGCTCTTTGGCTTCAAGCTGCATTCATGGAATTTCGGGTACGTTTTCGCATGCGCGTAGTAGTTCGCGTGCCCGGAGCTGCACCTGTGTGCCTTCAGAGCATGGAAACAGGCTCCGCCCACCTTGTGTAACGCTCTTCGGCTTGAAGTCGCGTTCACGAAATTGTGTGTACGTTTACGAATGCGGACAGCCATATTCTAATATGGTTTTCGCGCTCGAACCTGCAGCGTTTTGCCCTCCGGGCGTGAAAATCTTTTACTGCAGGCAATATCGCACCTTCAAAATTGCCAAGCGAGTCAATTTCGTGGAAGAAGTTGCAAGAGAGTCTGAAAATGAGTAATATTAAAAAAAGGATCTCCAGTATTATTTCGATTTCCAGTATCATTTTGACCTCTTACTGTGATCTCATTTCGCCGTCTCAGCTTGCCATCATTCCTCACACTAACGGGATGGCTCTCAAACATCCCCCACCCCTAACATAAGGTCACCTTGGCTCTTGGTTCGTCGAAGATTCGACCCCCCCTCCACAGGACGTCGACGGGTACGACCCCTCCACCGGACGTAGACGGGTCCGACCCCCCCCTCTCTCTCTGATACATCACACCTCACGCCAAGCCCTGGCTGCATTTGTCATTGGGTCGAAACAAGACCCTGTCGAATCAAATAAAGATTTTTTTAAATGTTTCTGATTCCAGGGATAAAGACTGTTTTGACTCGAAAATTGAGCGCGCCCTGCGGGAGTTGACAGAATCCCGAGATCTACTGGGTAATTCTGAACAAACTCATGAGGTATTGTTAGATTCTCTCTTAATCTTTTTACCCCTTTTTTGTTTCCACATTTCAGATGAAGGTCAACGGTAATGCACAGCCTTTTCTGAATGATGACACAACAAAACACCTCATCACTGACATCAATCAATCAGCCAAACTTATTAAAAGGAGCGCTATACAGGTGAATAGGAAGATTCAGATGTCTGAACGATGAGATTTACACAAAAAATTTACTGTTAGCTCCATGCTTCGCTGCTATTGTAATGGAAATTTCTGTTTTGTCCACTTACTCGAATATGTCCACTGATGTTGATTTCTCGTACCGCAATTTCTTTTTCGAAGTCCCGTTTACCGCAATCGTAATGTATTTTAAACGCGATAGAGTGGGGGGTGGGAGGCACGCGTGAATGGACGAACGGGGAGGAGCCAAGCGCGTAATTGGAAGGAACACGGATTTTCACCCACCTCTCTTGCGGCTGCAATACACTACGACTATCATCCACTATGGTGCAGTTGCGGTAGACGCACTAACACCACGGTGGAAAACCTGGCGCTTTGCCAGAGTTCTTCATCAATCGACAGCACAGCTGTTATTCTGGGCGCGTCACGGTTTAGCATTTTCTCACGCTTGTTTCTGATTTATTTTTGTTTCTGATTCCTTTAGCTTTGCGAATAATTGCCGCTGGGAATTCACCGTTTTTTTTTTGCAATTTTAGAGTAGAGTTTCGAAAAAATGCACTACAGCCTGAACAAACGGCGAATTCGCCTCACGCTTCGAAAAAAGCTCCTATTCGCAAGTTTAAAAGAGTCAGAAACAAAAATAAAGTAGGAAGAAGCGTGAACAAACAGAGAACCGTAACACCCAGAACATAAATTGTGATTTTAATTGATGACGAAATCAGGCAAAGCGTCTGGTTGTCCACCGTTGTTTTAGTGTTTCGACAGCAACCACACTATCGCCTCCTAATATTGCGATGAACTGTATCTGTTGTTCCTTCCCTATGACAAATTTCGTCCACAAGCTACTATGTGAAGACCGCTCAGTACTTTTTGTCTTGGAAACATCCCGCGAAAAATCCTGCATCGAAGGGGCGGAAGTCTACAGGCTCCAGTAACAAAACTGAATCATGCCTACCGTAACCGGCCGTAGTCGTCCAAAAGACTGCGAAAACCTTAAATTTGTCCTAACAAAAGAAGTTTAGGCAGAAAATTCGACCTCTGAAACCCACAGGGGTTGTCCGATCTCACTTTGAAGCTCACAGTTCAAGGAGCAATTTCCGCCAAAACTTTGTCCAGAGGGGGGGGGTAATTTGGAGCGCAGAACACGGATCTGTGGTTTGTTGTCATTACGAAGATAATAACAGGGTACCGTAGCTCAATGGTACCATGCCGAAAGGGCTCATCCCTTTTTCTTTCTCAACTTCTTCTTTTACTACTACTCGGGCTATTAAAGGCAGTGTTCCCGATAAAAACCCATTTTCTGTTTTTTCGCCTACCTTGAAAATGGTCCTATTCTGATTCCAATGATGTCTCTGGAATCGTACAAGACCTGGGAACGGGGTTATGGTCCCTCAAAGAATGAGCTAGGAAAGCATGGTTGACGAGTTTTCCGAGGCTTGTAATTTCCGTCTTTTGCAGTCAATGTATGTGAGCTGACCTGTGGAAAGAGAGAAGTTGAGAATGAAGGGACGAACGGGGCTTTTGATCGGAAACCATCGCTCATCTCACGATCTCGATTGTTCCAATGTTCACGTTGAGGGGCGGAAAGGGGCCGGACTTGCCCAAAGCGGCGGGGTTTGCCCACCTTTCTAAGCCGTTTCGCGGCTCCTCGGTAGCTTTTCGTCCCGCTTCTTCGACGCTGTTCTGCTTCTGAGAGCCACGAGAAGCGCTTGTCTTGGGAATTTCGAGGATGAAGTTTATCGTGAACACTGCCTTTAAGTAGAACGGGGCTTTTACAAGTACCTCGGGACGTAACCGATCACAAAAACATGGCTAGTTCTGACGACCCGGTCTAGTCATCCCCTTGTAACCAACCCATTTTGGTCGAAAGACTTTCGAAAAGAACACTGAAAATTCATATAGTGTTGAACTCTCGAGAGGTAGGTTGTCCACAACTATTCTTATAAGTGCTATGTGACTGTCATTCAGAAAAGTACTCAAGCCGTATAATTAGGTCTGAGGAACGGGTTTGACCACATTCTTATAACTCTCCTCATTTCAGTTTCCTTCAATGTCACGGCCGCGAAATTAACATCCTGCTCTTTATGTTCGCCGACGACACTCAACAACTCTCAATTTTTTCTACATATCACATTGTCAATTTGATGGAGCTACTGATTTCTTACACTCGATCACGTATCATATTTCTATAGATCTCAACACAGTATAAATCGTTGTGCAGTTAATGTTAGGTTTGTTCAAAATTAAAGTTTTCTTATTCTGTCTTTTTTGATTGTTGGCTGTCATTGGAAGCAAGGAGGCTTCCGCATATGTGCTTAGCCCGCATTTTCACAGATTGAAGATGATTGATCCAGTCACCCAAGAACTTGCAGTATATCGCTTGCTTTACCCCACAAGGAAACGGTGCTTAGAAAATTGTGTCTTTCCAATAAAAAAGTGCACATCCAAATTGATTTTAAAGTACATAGAATCTACAGAGCTGAACATGTTCACTCCGAACAAAATTTTGGGCTCAAGAATTTTTGATGAGATGGACGGGAAGCCAGTGCATTCTGAAAATTTCAGGCTAAAAACACTGTGGCGCTTATTGAAATATTTGGAATGCTTTTCACAAATATAAGGCTCATTTTTTAATATTCAAAATATGCATTACGGTAGGTTACGGCGAGGTACAGTCGCAACGAATCGCATTGAGCGTTTCGGTTGACTCTTCACGAGGTATTAGGGGGGGGGGGGGAGGAGTAATGTTGTTTTCTTACGCTAAATACAAACACATAAATCTCTAACGGTCTATATTTTTATTCAATAATCTATTCCCAATGAGTTTTTAGGCGAAATATCTAGAGATCGCATTGAAGAGAGCCACGCCCTCAGATAGAAGTCTAGTCGCACAAGTTGATAATTCTTATTTAGCCAAGAACAGCCCAAGCTATCCTTCTATTTCGGAAGCGACTGCCTGCGAATATTGGTTTGTACGGCGTTAGGGGTCGTTTATACTTCCGCCGCCCAGTGGCGCGTCACAGTGCTTTTCTGTAATATTGATCACGCGGCGCGGCACGATCGATATTATAGGATTGCACTTCGCTGCGCCGCTCGGGGGCGGAAGTGTAAAAGTCCCGTTAGGTGGCGTTCAGAGTTTTCGCGGGGCGGCGCGGTGGCACATGTCAGTGTGACACGAAAATCGCTTCGCACAGTTATTTAGGTGTGAAAGGTGCGCGAAAACTGCGCAACGCGTGCAATTGCGTACGTACGCGATTTCTCGTAAGCATTTTTTTCACGGCTATTTTTTGTAGCACAAAAACACATTTTTTCGTGTTCATTTATGTACTTAAAGCAAGTCGGGCAGCGAATGAACTCTAAACACCGCCTTGTAGGGGTCCATACGCTATAAGCCTCTTTGCTCACCTTGGACAGGTGAGAATAACAAGTCATAATGAGTCAAGAAGTATTCGTCAATTTTGAATAAAAAAACGCAGTTTGACATATAAGGGGAAAAAATCTAGAAAAAAAGTCGTGTCTTTTAAAAATGTTCATTAACAATAAAACCGTCAAAAATCATAAAAAACTGTTATAAGAAAAAAATTTTGGAAAGATGAAACTCCTAAAACATGGATATATAGGTTTTTCAACACCCTGAACGTGCTAATGATAGTGAAAACCACAAAGCGGTGAGCCAGACAGCGGTATCGTTGAAAACTGAGGTGTTCATAAACATTGAAACGACTGGTGCTCTGTCCCAGGGTGTTTTATTCGTCGAGAGGCGAACGATATTGAAACCAGAAAAAGCCATGTCCGTCACGAGATCTGACTCGAAGTGTTTACCGTGTGCTGATGAGAAACATATGGCCTATGGCAGTGGTTCTATTGATCTGGAATCATTTTCAACTCCGACCAGCGGAGGTTCAAGATGCTCCTCACCGTAGCGTCAGCAGTCGTTCTAGCTACTATTGCGGTAAGTATTTTGGGATTACTTCAACTACAAGATCATAGAATCAAAGAGCAAAACATTTAATTATACAACACATTCTTTTCGCAAGGCATTTTGTAGTCATGGCTGACTCACTTCCAAGTTTGCCATTAATCGATCAAGGAACAGCAGACGATTTTTTCTAGACTATGATTTTTCGGTTCATTTGATTTTTTTTGTGTTATTCCTTACATGTATCCTTCATTTAAGAGATTTATTTAAAGGCAGCATACACGCTCGTAAGCATAGTCGAGATAACAGTATAGATCGGTCCGCACGGCCCGTACTATGTCGTCAACGACGTTTAAAGCGCTGAAAACTGTCCAGGATCACAGTATTTGACAATGTTTGAGCAATCTTGCCTTCCACGCCCGTCCTTTCACACCCCTTTGAGTAACAGAATGAGAATCGATACTTGTGAAAACGTGTGATAATTGAGAGTGATAGCACTATCAAATGAGAGTGCACGAGAGAAATAGCTTGGTTTACTTGAGTATAACATGTCTGCATACCTAATGACTCTCGTCCACTTTCGAGAATGCCGCTCTACTTTGGCTGACCTCTTGGAATGGAGGATTTTATCAGTGCACAAACATGTTATACTCAAGTAAACCAAGCTATTTCTCTCGTGCACTCCTAGTTGATAGTGCTATCACTCTCAATTATCACACGTTTTCACAAGTATCGATTCTCATTCTGTTACTCAAAGGGGTGTGAAAATACGGGCGTGGAAGGCAAGATTGCTCAAACATTGTCAAATACTGTCATCCTGGACAGTTTTCAGCGCTTTAAACGTCGTTGACGACATAGTACGGGCCGTGCGGACCTATCTATGCTGTTATCTCGACTATGCTTTCGAGCGTGTATGCTGCCTTTAAGTCGTTTGCATGCGTGTGCAAGCGTATGCTGCGTCTGCTTCTCTTCCAGACATTCTCGCTGTCTGTGTGTTTGTTGAGCAAGGAGGAAACTAACCGTTTCCTAACGTTTCCAGTGCTTTGTCTCTAAAGCTGAGGATACAATTTTGAAATTCGCAGTCTACTAGATGCCCCTCTACTGGTGCCCTCTCAACTATTTGGGCCCCTCTGCGGACGAGCCGCCTTAATGGACGATTTTTCAAATTTTTCCTCGAATATTTGAGAAAACGAGCACCGGGATTCTTAAAGGCATCGTTCGCGCTGGAAATCAATTTTCATTTTTCAGGCTAAATTTCACGTTTGAGCCCGGTAGACCACACTGGTAAACTTTGGCGCGTCAAAAACGTGGGGTAATGAGGTTGTGAGGCGTCAAAGATACAGATCCGCCACCAAATCTCACCAGTCATCTAGCACTTTTTCCTAGAATGTTGGTGCGACGGTAAGACAAAATGAAAAATAGTTACGGCACAAACTCCACATGCAGAAAAGTTCCGAATATGACCGTGACGAAGCCTCCGAAAGCAGAAAAACTTCAAAAATGATTTTAGCGCGAAGTTCAAATTCGTATTTACAATGTGTTCCGATTGACTTTTCTTTACAAATGAAGGTTTTTCATGGGCCCCTTCGACATTTTTGTTCACTGGAGAGGCCAAGCTACACAAAAACATGAAAAATAATATACGGTTTTCTGCGCGTACGATGCCTTTAAGAAACAGCAAGTACCCCCCCCCACAAACCCAACATAAATTCACTTAGAGTCTTATCTATAGATAGACGAAGGAACAACACAAAAAAAATAGAGAAACAGAAAAAAACTATTTTCAAGAAAACTATCTGCTGTTCCCTGATCGATCAATTACAAACTTGGAACCGAGCCAGTTGGGTTTTGTGAACGATTTCAAATGGGAAAAATCAAAGTATCATCTATTTTTATCGCGACTGTACGTCGCTCGCCGGATTTAGTCAGAAGGCGTGCTAGGACGCGTTTTCTCGTCTCTGGTGTCCTTTATTGATATGTAGGTCCCTTCCAAAATTTATTTGGGCTCACAAATATGTTTATGATCTTGGTGGGAAGAGTTATGATTGCTATGGTTTAAATTTGAACAAGAAGTTTTAGACGAAATTTTTAGTATGCCATACAGTATACAAATACAGCATGCGGCTGCGCAGCGCTATGTGTACTGTATGAGGATCCGAAAATCAGGGACAGGGGCTGTCTACACACCGAGGGAGGAGTGGTCCCGTTTTTGCAGTTTGAAATGTCACGCGCCTCAACGTGAGCGATATTGGATCGATTCAGATAATGCCATTTTTCCAATGATTCGGATACGGATATCCGTCGGATAATTATGGATAAATTTCGGATATTATCGGAACAAATCGGAACAAATCTCAGGCAACACACACACACACACACACACACACACACACACACACACACACACACACACACACACAACACACACACACACAAACACACACACACACACAAACACACACACACAAACACACACACACACACACAAACACACACACACACACACACACAAAATGAGTAGAATAGTAGCTACGAGAAATGGACATATACATAAATTACACGAATGAGGAAACAAAAGTGCGTCAAATAGTTGATATAAAAAATGGACCGGTTTACTACATTCAACCTAAAATGAACCGATTTTATCCGATTTATCCGATTTTCACCCGATTTTATCCGACTTTATCCGGTTTTATCTGGTTTTATCCGGTTTTGATCCGATTTTATCCGATTTTACGCAAATTTTACCCGTTTTATCCGATTTTTATCCGTTTATCCATTTTTATCCGATTTTATCCGAATTTTTGACCCTTCGGATAATGGCTCGATTCAGATAATGCCGATTTTAAATTTCCCGGATATTGGTTCGATTCAGATAATGCGTGTTTTCAAATTTTCGGATATCGGATTATCCGAATCTCGGATATCCGGTCGGATATCCGAAATGAAGTGATTCGAATACTAAGTATAATGTGTATACAGACCCTGTCCCAAAATCATGGTAATGGTCGTGATGTATCCCAACCGCAAATGGGGGGGTCGGCGAAATGGGGGATGAGAGGCGGGCGTGACTGCACGAGGGGGAAGAGCGACGCGCGTGATTGGACGGGACACAAAGCTCCCCCGTCTCTCTTGTGATTGGAATATATTTCGTCCATCGCCCAGAAATCACATTGCTAGCATAAAAGCAGTGTTCACGATCAAAAACTTTATTCTAGTTTACAATGTTTTGAGCACGCATGTTCACGAAATAGTTAATAATATGAATCTCCCGTTTTTCGGAGGAATAACTGTTTTGGAAAATCTATTCAATATTTATTTACGCATGCTGGTGTGTTTTGTGCAGTGCGGACGAAATGTCAAACCGAACCAGGTTAGAATCTTACGAGATAAACAGTATTCAAAAACTTAGCAACTGTTCCTCTGGTGGAACGAACGCAGGACAACTGTTATATGACGTGGGCGGGGTGATCCAAAGGGTCGGTTGTTCCACGGGATTCTCACCCACTTGTCGCACTTTCAATATTGCTCTTCTTATAGGAACCCAAAACCAACGTTCCCGCCAAAAAATAGCAACTTTCTCACCGTGAACACTGTCGTTAAGTGTTTGAATACTAACTCTAGCAAGCACAACATTTCTGGTCGGTTCTCCTCACCTGAATCCTATAACAATTTTTCGGATCTGGAAAAGAATTGATTTTGGAAGAAAGTTCTGAGGAAGACTCCATAGACCCGAAGGCGAGTCCACGCGCGCATTTTGACGAGGCTCAATGAGTGATAGGGAGAAAACAGCAAATGATAGCATTACTTCCTCGTCTTCTCTGTAAGAAAACTTTAAGGCTGCCCCATCGGAAGTCACGTCAAAAACCAAATGCGAATATTTTCTGCAAAAGATTCCCGGTATGAACCCTTTGGTACTCACTGATTCAAATGGAAAGAAATGTCGAGGTGTGGTGGAAATACCAGTGTGCAGAGGATACTGCAAGACTTCCGAGGTGAGTCCGTGCACTGTGGCTTCTCGTACACACATGTCGCCTTTTCTCACTCATCCTACGGACCTCCCACGAGGTTCACCGATCGGCAAATCCTTTTCCCCACTTTAGACCCAAGGAACCAGCCACGATGTTGAGCCAACTCCGCAATCTGCCACGTTTCCGCACGAGGACGTGGACAGCTGCTCCGATAGGGTCACTTGGGGGCAGAAGGTGTCTGAAAAAAAATGGGAATATCACCGAAGTCTTCGAATCAGCTATCAGAAGGACACGAGAGAACATTACTCATTGTGAGGCCTAAAAGAAGCTTCAATAAGTTCTAAGCCAACCCCATGAACCCCATTTTCGTAACTTTAGGCGTTCGCAAAAAACATCCAGGTGATATTCAAACGCTTTATTGACTTTTTAGAAGTTGTCAACACTTAACACTGAACATCGGCATGGATCCTATTGAGACTTCGCCTTCACCATTGGAGGTTTGCACGAACTCGGTGCACCTACAGTACCGTGCAAAAGTCTATTCGCGTGGCCTTTCCGCCAATAATGTTTTTATACGTATCTTGGCTTGCCCTTAGCGGATCAGTCTCTATCAGAATTTTTCTGAAGACCGAAAATTGAACAGGTTGGAGTTAATTTTTGGTAATTCACCCTTATAAAATTATTCACCCCAGAACCATTACAAGATATAAGCTTTATAAGCTTTGACAAAGCACAACTGGAACATAAATTTCGCTCTTTTTCGATAACGTTAAAGAGATATACTTAAAGGCAGTGTTCACGATGAAAATCGTTTTTCTGTTTTTCCGCCTATCTTGAAAACGGCCCCATGCTGATTCCAATGGTGTCTCTGAAATCATACAAGACCTGCGAACGCAGGTATGGTCCCTCAAAGATTGAGCTATGGAAACATGGTGGACGAGTTGTCCGATGCTTGTAACTTCCGTCTTTTGCAGCCGATCTATGCGAGCTGACCTGAGTAAAGAGAGAAGCTGAGAATGAAGGGAAGAACGGGGCTAATGCTCGAAAATCATCGCTCATCTCACGATCTCGAGCATTCATTTGTTCACGTCGGTGGGCGTGTGATGCGCTCTTGGTGTTTTCAATGCGCTCGAAGTTGCAACTTCGGGCTCTTTTGAGGCTCTTCCTGGCTCGTTTTCATGCGTTCTTTCAACGTTAACTTTACAGAGTGTCCCTCCACTACCCAATCCTAGTGGAATTTCGAAAACCTTTTTCATCGTGAACACTGCCTTTAAGAGGTGCAATATCGCATTATTTTCTTTCGAATTTATTTATAAACAAATTTCAATAGAGATTAATTTTTTACAAGGTATACAAGGGTTCCGAAGACCTTCAAATGGCGAATAGTTGCTACGGGTTTGGAATTGAAATAGCCATGTTTCAAGGGAAAAGTCCTTATATGAAATAATACCACAAAATGATAAAAAATTCCATATTAAAAAACTGCGCGCTCAAAAACCAATTTCATGGATATGTAAAGCAAGGGTTGTGATGCTCCATAACACACTAAAGTTTCATCAAGTCTCGCTAAGGGCAAGCCAAGATACGTATAAAAACATTATTCGCGGCGATGCCGCGCGAATAGACTTTTGCACGGTACTGTATGTCATAGCTTATGGCACCGAGTTTGTGCCAACCTTCAAAAGTGAACACAATGTCTCAAAGGATCCATGCCGTCGTTGAGAGACCGGGCGCCCCACGGCTACTATGCGCAACCGACCACGCGCTCCACGGCCTATCAGTTTAAATGGTATCGAAATCGGCATTTCCCTGATGAAAGAACCTGAGTAAAAGATTATCAAGGTGATTTTGTCTGCCCACCAGTGATATATGTTCCTCTTCATATGTGTCTTTCAGCTACAAAGAGAAGGATTTGTTTCGGAGAAACGACGAGAAATGGGGCTTTCATTGCAAACGGAACAGCGTAAAACATTTGTAAACTGCTTAGTGCCTGTCAACAACACACAAAGTCGTTTTCATTTGTGGAGCTATGACAAAAATAGAGTTCATAGCGTAGGTGCACAGTGTGGCCACGCGGTCCCAGGGGCAAAACAGGTGTTGGTGAGCAGAGTGGACACGCGGCCTCTTAAGTGTAAGAACCTTTATACTGTTGTTCTCACGGCCCGATTCCGGTCCGCACTTGCGGACCACGGCTATTGCATCATGCGACACGTGTTAATCGTGCTGAGACCACTTGGTCCCAACACGATTCAACCTACTTCCAGCACGATTAACACGTATCGCATGATGTAATAGCCGTGGTCCGCAAATGCAGACTGGAATTTGGCCCAGAGAACGATGGTAGATCGGTGGGACCAATTTTTTTTATATCTGGAAAATTACAGAGGATCCGGGTGAGGTAGACTATCCGACGATATAATACCTATAAGAGTTTAGATCTGAATGAAACCGTTCAAAATGTGATTTTCAGATTATTGTAGAGCATATGTACGTAGCGTTGTGCAGCCGCGTACTGCATTTGTATATTGTGGGCACACATAAAACTTCGTTCCGAACTTTTTTTGCTTAAAATCGAACCATAGGCAATTATTACCACGTTGAAAGGCCTTCTCGCCGAGATCTTCAGTAATTTTCCAGATCGGGAGAAATCTAATCAAAGGGACTTATTAAAAATGATTCGAAGTACGCGGAAACGCGTCCTCGCGCGCCCTCTATCGGGCCCATTTTTTGACTTTCGGCAGAAAATTAAGGGAACTCAGTCGGAGGGAGTAGTCCAAATACGGGATTTACGGTTTGCCGGCGTGAGATTCAGAAGTTGTTCACAATATTTTAAAAAAATCGCCCTATACTGTGAAGGTCTCACTGCAAGCTATTGTAACCAATAAGAAATCACTAAATCTCATTAGTCGTGTGTGAGTGAGTGCGAGAAGACGTACGACGTTTTACATTCGAGTTCCATATTTTCCCCATGTTTCAGAGTGGCACATACACGTTCCCTCATCGTGTGCAGAACAGCTCCGCTTGCGCTCTGATTGTTACTGGGACACAGGTCTGTCAGCGATCAATGGTTAATCCAAGTTTAATTGATTGTTTCAGCGAACCTCATAGCTTTTTCAGGTGGTTCTTTTGACGGACTGCGACCAGGGTGCCGAAGATAGTATCAAATCTGTGTCAATTCCGATCGGCGAAAAATGTGGCTGCAAAAAGTTTCCCTTCGACTGATAATATTCATTGATATCATAATAAAGGCATGGTACCCGCAGAGAACCGTTGCTATTACTCCATGTTTTTGTATAGCTTGGCATCTCTAGTGAGCGAAAATGTCTGGAGAGCCTAAGAAAAACCTTCATTTGTTAAGGAAGTTCAGTCTGAACACATTTTGAAATTGAAATTGAATTTCGCGCCAAAATCGTTTTTGGAGTTTTTCTGCATTTGTTATGTTATTCTATTTAGGAATCGCAAAAAAATCGTATAATTCGGATAATATTCGAATATTCACCTTTTCCGAATAGTCGAATTCGAAAAATGTTCGAATATTCACATTTTTCGAATATTCGAATGTTCGAATAAAAATTCGTTCGAAAAATTCGAATATTTATTCGAACAGGAATATTCTGTCCTCACTCTAGTATGTAGATAAACACCACCACCGGTGGTCAAGATATAACAAACTTGGAGTAAAAACTTAGAAAATTATAGAACCGTGACGCGATCAATGAAAATGAGCCATCCTTCCCGAAGCTCCATACCTACGTTTCCCGTAGCGTGAAAGTTGGATGCCAGCTACTCTTTCCTTTGCTTTTGTATGTAGAGTGCTGCAGCTCTGATGCTCACCCGTTTCCCACTCATTTGTCCAGCTGCTGCGTGAGAGGGCAGATTGCAGCCGCCACATCGTTTTCGCTTATAAAAACTCTATTTGAGCAGTTCCGACTCTGGCGTCATTAAATGAGTCATTCGTGGTCGTTTCGTGGACACCACCAGTCCTTCCAGCTCCATCATCTCGGAGACAGTGATCTATCATTGAATGGAGTGTTCACGATGAAGTGTTTATCCGCAGAAACGTAAACTTTGGGTCCCTGTAACAAGAGTAAGGTCGAAAGTATGACGAACAACGGCTAAAAGTGGGTGAAGATTTCGTGAACCAGCCGATTCATTGGATCACCCCTCCCACGCCATATAGCTGTTGCCCATCGTTCGTTTTACCAAAGGAAGAGTTGCCGAATTTTCGGATACTCTCTATCAGCAGTTCGTCTGGCACACGGGACGCGCGCGACGGAAAACCGCTGCGCTCACGTAGTCGTTGGAGTGCGTTAACTGTGGGCACGCTGAAAACTCTAGTTAGCGTTCGGGTAACGACGACGTGAACGCAGCGATTTTCAGTCGCACGCGTCACGTAAGGCAGCCGAACTGCACATTAGTTCCACCGCGCTGTGAATTCGATCAGAATCCGGGGACCTCAAGACTTTGGTGCAAAAAACTAAATGCATTTTTCAAGTCTTGACAACAGGGTGGAAAGCGTTGTGGTATCAGTCAGAGGAGTTGGGTGGAAATGATGTGGAAATTAGGAAAATTAAAATTTTTAAGAGTTCAAGTCCCGAAATTTGAGGGGGAAATAGCAAAGAAAAGGATGCATTTTTCGAAAAAAATTTCAAACATTTCCGTCATCAGAGGGGATTGTTGCTTTCTCGAGGTCCGACACAACGGTGCGCTTGATCCTGACCCTAGTTCTTATATTGGAAGAACTAGCCAAAAGAATGGGTGATAAAGTCGCTCCACGACTTTCTCCCGTAGACTGAATTTCGATCTCTTCTGCGGTACCGAAAAAATGGAGACTCTTTTGATATTTTCAATACAAAGAATATTATTGTGATTATGGAGAAGTCCATCCAAAAAAATGTTGAGGAATTTCCTGCGATCGAACCCCTTGTTTACATTATTGTTCTCGATTATTAGCTGATCGCGTTCATTGCCTTGTTTAGGCTCAGTCATTAGTCATTTGTGATTAAGCATAGATAGAAAGTAAAATTGTCCGCAATATTGCTTCCAATCAAAAAATCAAACCAAGAAGTAGGCGTCACGACATGGGTCGAAAGTGTAAGACTCTCCGCCAATCGGAACACGTTAGATTGTTGTTGCTGCGACTAGAGTTTCTCTGGCGTGACTTCCGACCAGGGTCAAGCAATGTTGGAAATTTTTCAAAAAGGGGGGTCGCCACCAAACTCGAAAAATTGGGTGGGTCGCATAGTCAATTTTTTCGATTCGTTTTTTTTTTGGTTTCAACTCAGCTCCACCACAGAGTGTTTCTTACACAATCACGAGTTGTTCAGATTTTTTTATCGACCTCTGGTGACCTAAATACTCGTCGAAATTGCAACTCTCCAAATAGCGATTTAATGATTTTTGGGGGCCTTCCAGTGTCATATGCGTTGCTCTTCTGGACCGTAACTCAGCCTTCCGGTAAAACAGGCACAGTAGTAGAGTAGAAAAAAGCAAAGTCGCTTATGTGGAGCGAAAAATAGAAAAAAACCCTCGTTGGAAAAAGTGGTGTGAAAAGGCTGTTTTTTTCCAAATGGCTTCTCAGCCTTGGTTTTTTTTAAGGCGGCAGTCGAGCATAATATGCATCTAATTAATAGTTATCGAAAACTATATTAGCTGAACTTTTTCTAAAAAATATCTTTTTCGTGATTTCCGACCCCACCATGTGAAAACAGCGAGCTGAGAAATCTCAGAAAAAATTCAGAAAAGAGTCAGCTAACGTAGTTTTCGATAACCATTCAGTAGATGCATCTCATGCTCGACTGCCGCCCTATAAAAGTGAAAACCAAGGCTGAAAAGACCATTTGGAAAAAGAAACGGCCTTTTCACACCACTTTTTTCCCACGGGCGATTTTTTTCTATTTCTCGCTCAACACGAGCGGCTTTGTTTTTCCCTTCATTACTGGGTCTACTTTACCGAACCGCTGAGTTATGGCCCGTAAGAGTAATGTATAATGTATGAGACATGGAATGCCCCCCAAAACCATTTTTCGCCAAGTGGACAAATGCAACTTTGACGACTATTCAAATAATCAGCAAAGTGGGTATGTCTACCTAAAATTCAGCGGGCCATTTAGGAAGAGGGTCGCAAAGCTCTGCCACGAATAGAGGAGGTCGTAACAGCGAACGCACTATGCCCAACGTATTGCTTGGCCCTGCTTGAGACGCAAGGGAAATGTTGTAAGCGTTAAGCGTATCCGCGAAAACAAAATACAACCACGCAATATCACATCCTGAGCTGCTGGCTCCAAAAAGCTAGAATCATTTTTCAAGCACCGCGAGGAGGAAAGGGTATCAGCCAGTTTCCGTAATGGTCAGAAATACTCTCTAATTCAACGCGAAACTTGTAGAGTTCGCTTAATAATTTAAGTCTGAAGAATGGACGGGGCTGCAACGGTAGATCACCTCGCGCGAATCGAAACTCCATTCCCCAGTGAGGCCGCCAACACCGCAAGGCCAGCCGCCTGGTCCATGCGTCAGACTAAGCCGAAAACGGAAACCATACATGAGGTGTTTTTCTGGTTCTAAAACACGAATCAGGGGTCAATTTTTCATAATGCGGAAATTTTACCCTGAGTCGCACTTATACCCGGGGTATAATGATTGACGAGTCCGGCCTTTACTATCGGTGACGGATGGTATCGTGCCATTTAGCATGCGAAACCAACCTTAGTACTTCGAAAATCACCCAAGTGGAAGTCGAATTCGTATTCACCATCCCGAATAACCCCCGGAGACCCTTCACTCGGAATCGAATGTTCCGGGTCAAACTGCTAAAATGATGTCGAAAAAAGGCTCAGAACAAGCGATAAATAGGCCTCTAAACTTAAATATGATATGCCCTACCCGCCCGCTTCCTCAAAAGGCACCGAAGAAGTGGGAGGGGCAGACATAGCACAATCACGTTTTCGGGCCGTGGGCTACGGAGAGCTCATTTCAGTCGTTTTTTTCGACATTATTGTTGTTGTTGCAGATAACACTGGAAAATTTAGTTCCCGGTGAAAGCTCGTAGACCGTTTCAATTGTGAACATTGCCTTTAAGAGGGCTTCCGCCCCTAACAACCTGTAGTCGCGCCGACGGGTGGTTGGGATGTCCAATTGACCGGCTCGCCGGGAGCGGTCTCTTTTTTCTATTTGCTCTCAGACCGGTCGGCGTTATGTAAGAACGCTTCCATATTGCATATTCAGGCTCTCCTGCTACTGCATTTCCCTCCATTGTTAGATTCGTTCTTTTGAAATCACGCAAACTCGGAGATAGTCACATCTTAATTCGAAAAAAAAAGAGAAAACCCGAAAACCCGTGTGCCTTCAATTTCCCGGAGGAAAGTTTCGTATCGAGAAAGTTGCAATAAGTATGGCATGAAGCGCTCAATTTAGAGGTATACCTATAGGTTGCCTAATGCACTTTATTTCTTCATATTTTTTCGTGAGCTTTTGTCGAAAAGAGTTTTCGGATGCGTGAAGGGATTGGTAAACATGCCATCACCTCAATGTATGTTTGGAACTTAATGTCGGTGTTTGGGAGGGAGGTCTTCTTAAAATAATGAAACGCTGTGTATACGACATTCCAGACTTCCGGAGAGCTAACTGGAGCGGGTTTCTTGATATGATGAAAAAAACTCTGAAAAAATTCCCTCGCTCAATTGACCGAAAAAACGAAAAAACCAATTTTTTTTATGTGTGAATGAGTGCCGAAATTTTCTAGATTAGCTCTGAAGATTTCACAAAGAATGCCTCATGTGATTTGCACTGGATTAGCCCTTGGCCCTTGAAAACAAAACCAAAAAACGATTCGAGTTATACCTACACAACTTATGATAGGATTAAACTATACATACTTCAGAAACAACCGTTGGATATTGGCCTCAACTGCATGATGTATTCGCATAATCTTTCCTATCGTGGATCGGATGTTTGCCCAGAACCTTTTTTTCTTTCTTCCTACAAGAGAAGGTCGCTTATAAGGAAAGTTGTTCTCGACGATTCGGTCGTTCGCAACGAAACATATTACGATCAAGTATGTATTTTCCGATACCTCCGAGAATGGTCCCAAATATGAATTTGTAGCTGCTACGGTGGTCTTCGAGTAGGATAACGGAGAGGTTTTCTACATTGTGGTCAGTGAAGTCCGTCCAAATTAGATTGTCCGCCCACGCAGTCAGAGTGCGTAGCGGCCGTCGCGAACGAATTTTTCGGACTCGTTGATTGATTGGCAGAGTAATTAGACGAAAATTGACTAATGTCGCAGTCGGTTGCTAGCAGCGGTGGGAAGGCTCGTCAGAAAGATTACTTTCGCGACAGCTGCTTGACACGCACGCCGACCGCGTGAGCGCACAGTCCCATTCGGACGCACTTTAAATTCACTAGGAGATCAGGTAACTTTTAGGGTGTTCTGTCGATTTTCAAAAAAACTTCGATGGGTCTGGTCCGAGGTTTCCCATTGGGGGGCTAATTTTCGGGGAAAAAGCGACTTTTGATGATTTCTAAAATGCTTGGACAAGTTTGCCTAGAGGCTTTACTGTGGGGCGTCATTTGTTGCGATGAATGCGGAATAAAAGTTCATTGATCGATTTTCGCGTTGTTGGGATAGTTTATAACTGCTAATTGGCATTCTACATAGCGACCGTTACTTAATTAGGGTAAGCCGCAGTATATCGAGAAACAGACCACGAGTTCGTACTTATTGTTGGCACCTCGACCTAAAAGTGTTGAGCCAAATTCGCTATCACTAGAACAACGCTAACATTACTCGATAGGAGACGAGAGACTACCTTTTCACTTCTAAAAATCGATAACTTAATTCAGAGTACACGTTTGGGCAGCTTCGGAAGAATACAATGGGCAAGAACTTGTGCATAATCAGTTTTCATGACCGAGAATATTTGTGGAAATGTACATTTCGGGTGAATTTTATGTGAATTTCGTGAAAATACCTTTCCATGCTAGACGACATAGAATCAGCACTTACCGTGGTAGAGATAACGACGCCAATAGGGTCTTGCGGCTTCCCTAATAACGCTCACATCGTCATTGGAAGCGTCAGAAAGAAGTCGAATTGACCGACTTTGAGCAATCTTGAGCCACCAAAACATCGAGACTCCGCCCATTTCGCCGAACTCCGCCCCTTAAAAGCAGAATACACACTCGAAAATGCTATCGAATTTTTGACATAAATTGAAGCTGCGGTATGGAGCTGGTAGTAAGGGGAACTAATAAAAAACGGACGAAAACCGGATAGGAATAGAGGACTAACGTCTTGCTATGAAGTGAAAGTGGACGACTTACACCGCAGGATTCCCGCTCTTATCAAATAGCGGAGCTAGCGGTAAAGTGGTAGTGAAAGCGAAGCTAGTAGACTCTTAGGGCCTGTACTGAAACGCTTACGCCGTTGCAAGTTTCTAAAACTAGCCAAAATGACCGTTTCGATGAATCAATCTGGACGAGTTTCTGTTGGGGGGGGGGGGGTGGAGACTGCAAAGTGAATGGGCGTAGTCTACGAAAATTTTTTAATCGATGTTGCTCAAATTTGGCCGCTATTACAGGCTCTTGACGGCTCCAACGGCATTAGCGTTCTATTTTAAGCCATACGATCCCTGTAACGTCGCTACCTCGACGACTTTACCGAGCGTTTATGCTGCCATTATTACCTTCGTATTGATTGCTGGAACACGGTCATTTGGGCTCGTTTTTCTTGAACGCGTTATATGACGCGGGAGTTCTGGTATAAACCCTACGGGACTATTTGCTTTCCGAACTACACTGCCGTTAGCTTCGCTATTTCAACCGAGTACAGTTAGGTCCGTGGCTTGTTTCCTCAAGAAAAGAACATGTAAATCTCACTAGCGGCTGATGGTGTGGTAAACTGATCAGTTGCGGTCTTCTCTCAGCGGGACTTGATTAGCCGACCGGCGCAAGCGACCACCCTCGCCAGCCGAGGATGAGATTTAAATGTTTTGTCTTGAGGGAACAAGCCACGGACCGAACTACTATATGTATGCCCCGGCGTAACTCGTCCACTCCCAACGGGAAACGAAAACGCATAGTTAATTCTGAATTCACATACAAGTCGATATCGGTCAATTTTGTTGGCTCACTACACTAACAGCTAGAATTAGGAGGACCGAAAAGTAATATCGTTTCTGCATATGTCAACGTCTGATCGTCATTTATCCTCTTATTGCTTGGCTCAAAGGCGTGCCAAAGACATTGTGAGGTTATTGTGACTTCTTTACTTATAGACAATTGAATTACAATTTTTTTGTAATCCTGGGCACAATGGCCAGCCAAACACCAGAAGAGGCACACATCCGGCATTACATGTTTTTCGAGTTTCGCAAGGGAAGCAACGCAACGGTCGCTACCAAAAAAACTGCGATGTTTATTCAAATGCATTGTGCATTCGTAAATAACAGAGGTTGCTTTCCAAGTTCAAATGGATTAATTTCGATTTTTGAAACTCTTGTCGATCAGGAAGTCCATCAACGTTAGACAACGACGTGTGAAGGGCGAAGTTGAAGCAAATCCGTGTCAAACGATCGATGAATTGTCAAATACTCTTAACCGAACTTGGTAGAGTATCCGAGAACAATTGGAGCGGAGCAGTATGTGTTTGTATTAAGTGTAAGAAAACAACATTAATTTCCGGTCTCCCTAATTTGTACTTTTGGCTCGTATGCTGGTTTTGAGAAACCGGAACAACTGTTTGTGTTTTGTCCTAAAAAAACCTTATCTATGGATGTTAATGTGCCTTCACAAGACCTCGTACCTCCGCCATCCTTTGATTTCGCATGACTCACTAATATTTGACATCCCATCCAACAGTCGATTCGTTCCGAGTAAACTTTGCCGCCATCACCTGAACAACCTCTTCTATGCATATTTTCGCTTCGAAATATTTTGAAGCACGTCGCTCGTTGTTTTCTATTGCGTTCTCCATTTCATTAACCCATAATTTGAATATACCCAATTAGTCGATTATTCAAAATCTGTGATCTTCATAACACCCGAGTTTCCACTCTAAGCAACGCTACGCGAAAGTTGGAACAAGATCGATTCTGACTTATTTTGACAGATAATTTTTCGAGTTCAAAGCACAAACTTCTCCCAAACAGTTCCATGAGCCGAAAAATTGCATTGTCTTTCGATAAAGTAGGGATCATCAGTATTACTCGATGCGTATCTGGTTATGGTTAGTCGCTTTTGGAGGGGTTGTATAGTTTGCGTGACAATTTGTCTGATGAATGAACGGTGTTGCGACGGTAGATCACCCCGCGCGAATCGAAACCCCATTCTTCAGTGAGGCTGCCACCCCGCACGGCCAGCCGCCTGTTCCATCCGTCAGACTAAATCGAAAACGGAAACCATAAGTAACGTTGAAGAAGGAGTTGTCCTGTCTTTCGCAGTCTGCATTCCATTTGGAACCACCTCAGTAAAAGGCAGTATTCTTGATAGGAGCGATCTTCGAATTTTCTCAGGAACCCGGGTAGGTGGTGGTTCATTGCAACAAAAAAAGGCGAAAGAATGGCTAACAATGAGCTATAGAAAGCTCAATCCAGCCATCGAATTCGCATTCGCTATGCCCTACCCGCCCATTTTCTTGTTGGCCGTTGAGGGAGTGGGCGGGGCGGCCACATCATAACCAAATTTGAGGGCCGTATAGGCCCAGGTTCATATATGGCTTATTCTTAACCATTATTTCGTCATCATTGTTGCAGTGAACCCCGGTACACTCCATTTCCAGGGAGAACTCGCACTCGTATTAACGATAAAAACGGTATTCAAGTCTTTTATGTATTTGAGTAAGCAAGTTCACAAAGTAAAGGAAATAGGGAAAGGTCCCCATAAAACTCTCGAATATCGTAGAAAAAAAGCGTCCAGAATACCTAATGAATATTTACTTAGACCTGCGTGTGTTTTGTGCACTGCGGACAAAACGTCAAAGCAAACGTCGCAAACAGTATTGATCTTCGAAATTTTCAGGGTAACGAGTTTTTCGTTTCCTGTAACAAAAACCCTTCAAAAAGAATATGGTTCATTGCACATGCTCATATGTAAGAATCTTTGGCGATCACGAATATTCAAAAATTCAGTGTCCGCTCCTCTGGTGAAACGAGCGCAGGACAGCTGTTATAAGACGTGGGCGGGGTGATCCAATGGGTTTGCTGGTCCACGGGATTCGCACCCACTTCGTAGCCGTTGAATCACCGTGCTTTCTTTCTTACTCTCCTAAAGTTGAGGGGACACAAAGCTTACGTTTCTGCCAAAAAACGGACAACTTTTTTTATCGTGAACACTGATTTTGAAGCGAAGCAAGGTTCAGCCGAGAGACAGTCAGTGGCGTCACCATCACCTCGTTTCCTTTCTTTTCCGGAAACAAAAATTCGGAAACGAAACGGAACAGACCAGAAAACACCGGAAGTACCGAAACGGAACCGGAAACGAAATAGTTCCGCACAGTCGTGCTACCGAAGTTACAATACGCAGTGCGAGCAAGTTCATGCTGAGACCTGAGTCATCACACTGCGCGCTGCAACAGCGGTCATTCGTGACTGCAGACCAAAATTTTGTTCCGAAAAGGACAGTACCAGTGGGTGCTGCGCTTAGAAAAAAAGCTGGTTTTGGGTTTTTTTCTGCCTAAACACCTCATTTACCCGTTTACATCCACAAAACGCCATTGCAGTCTCCCACATCACGCAGAATCTGGTCCTTGCTCTCGTCTGACCAATATGAATTATTTTGGCCGAACTGCTTTCGATTCCGCGGCAATCATTGACCTGATGTTTGCTGCCCGTCATGTGCAGCTGGTACATACTATGGCGCCCCCGCAATCCAACAAGTGGTGATATTTGCTGGGTAAATTGGCTCCATTCATGTGAAAAACTCAGAGCTTCTCTCGTTTCTACGTAAGAACTCCTTCATGTTGTATATAATTCGTTGAATAACCATCTTTTGGTATCGCAGCGTAAACCCCATAAGAAAGCAAGTACACCATTTTCGTACATTCATGTTTCTTTATAGCATAAAATAAAAATTTTCCGACGTCTTTCTCAAATGAACACTCTTTGGAATCTGAAAAAGCAGTCGCATTCCTAGTCTGAACTGCTCTCACATAGCACTGTTTTACCTTCCAGCGAGCTTTCACTAAACCGTAATTTGATTGTTTTAGATGCGTGACAGAACATAGATAATCCATGCTCAAAAATCTCTGAATGCAGCAGAGAATTACAACAAAAAGAACATTCCGCATTTGTTAGGGGACCGGAAAGTAATGGCGTTTCTGCGCATGTCAATACAATACTGGTCACAATTTTTGCGTTTACGGCGAAAAAAAAAACGCAAAAAAAGCGTTTTTTTCCTTTTCTCATAATCCTGTTCGAGATATCTTCAACTTCTCCTGTCTTGCAACCTCGGTATGGTTAGTTTATAATGAGTTTATATTTCTGTATGCCTTCGAGGTTTTTAGGTGGTACTCTTTATTTTCCGGCCTCACGTTTCGGCAAAGTCGTCGTCATCAGAGGCCTAAATGTGGTGAAGGTTTAACCTGTGTTCTACACCACCAAACACCTCCAGCGCTCTGACGTTTCGACGTTCTGCTCAGAGCACAACGCGAGAACGCACACTTTGACGTAGAAAACTCACGCATCAAACCACCAAAGAGCAGCGCGATGCACGCGTGGCACGCAGCGCGAAAGGCTGGAGGTGTTTGGTGGGGTAGAACACAGGTTAAACCTTCACCTCATTTAGGCCTCTGATGACGACGGCCGTGTCAAAACGTAAGGCAGGAAAATAAAGAGTACTACCTTAAAACCTCGGGGGCACACAGAAGTATAAACACAGAATAATCTGTTCAAGATGGTCCATTTGGAAATCTAAAGAGATATTTGGAATCAGCATCGTGTGCCCTTTCTTCAGAAATGACACATGGCTCACTATTCATCAAGATATATAGGCAGAATTAAACATGAAACAATCAACCCGAAACATGCGTGAAACGCGATTTCGCAATTGAGGCATTTATGATTTTCCGCAATTATGGCGAGCGCACGCGTCCATGTTGTTACGCCTACATGATTTGTAAAAAGTACGCCAAACAGCATGTTAAAAGAGAAATCTTCCGATCCTGATTTCAAATATCTCTTCAGATTCCGAATTTCATCATCGTGAACACAGTTATGACAACAAGAGGGCGAAAAAAACACGCTTTTTTGCCCTTTTTTAGCCGAAAACGCAAAAAATATATACCAGTACTGTGTTTTATTGTGATTTACTAGCAAGTTCAGATGATTAAGGAATTGCCGAATAGTCTGAAACAACATCAGTCGACCATACAAGAACGTTTGAAGCAGATTGGGAAAGTAAGCAGAGCAGGTGTTTGGGTCCCGCATAATCTGCTCGAAGAGAACAAGGCTAACCGATCAATCACATGCAACTTATTGCTTCAAAGACACGACAGAGAAGCGTTTTTTTGACAGCTTGATCACAGGAGATAAGAAATGGGTCTTTTATGATAGCTCGAAACGCAAAAGGCAGTGGCTCTCTCCAAACAAAATCCCTTGTAGTACTGCTAGGCCAGGTTCCTATCCCAAAAAAGGCTCTTTTGTGTGTTTGGTGGAGTATTCGCGGCATTAGTAATTTTGAATTGCTGAAACCTCAACAAACTGCTAATGCGGACCTCTACAGTGAACAATTACAGCGAGTCAATCAGTCTTTAATTGAAAAGTGGCCAGCGATTTTTAACCGAAAAGACGTCATTCTCCGGCGCGACAGCGCAGGACCGCACTGCGCAAGGTGAACTCTAGAAAAAACTAACACATTGGGGTGGAAGGTGCTGCCTCATCCACCATCATCACCCAATGTTGTGCCATCGGATTTCCATTTATTCCGAGCGCTGCAAAATTTTATTGTAGCAAAACATTTGCAAATTTGGACGATATCCAAAATGCCATATCTAGATATCTTGCCAGAAAACCAACACACCTTTATCGATCAGGAATTGAAAATTTGCTCACTAGATAACAAAAGATTTTTGACAATGATGGGGAATGCATCACTGATTAAAAATCAAGACTTCTCAAAAATGTATGTGTTTGCATTTAGCGTAAGAAAACGACATGACTTTCCAGTCCCTTAATTCTGTCCCAATCAGACTGATACTCGGATCCACAGTTGGACTTATTCGCTGCTACGGCACTCAGCTCGAAGTCTCAATCTTACTGGGACCACGAGGTCCGCCATGAATAATGGTTATTCTTTCACGATCATCATCAAGCTGCGTGTTTTAACAGCGCTTGTCTGCAACTGCAGAATATTATTGCGATTTTGGAATGAAACCCTTTTTTACAATATTCTCATATACATCTAACAGTGTACTGTGGTTTTTTCTTTATAGAGAAATCGATGAAAAAAAAATCGATTAAACTTTTGTTCTCGTTAAAACTTTCAAGTTTTCAGCCTAGACGGTCGATTCGCAAGCGCAAACAGACTTTGGTTTCAAATTCGAGCCAGGAACGGAAACCGTGCAACCACAGCTTTGAATCTAACTATGCAATTATTGGTCATTCGAAAGCTAGTCGAATTCGAGCACTCACAAATCGCACCATTCGAATACTATATTTGATATTCGTACCTCGCGAATGTGGATGAAGAAATTCGGAAATTATTCGATACTTGTGGAAAAAGGGTCATTTGAATCTATCCGATATTCAGTCTTCTTGTCCAGAGCATAATTACTCTAAGTACGAATTATTCTTTCGGTGCGCACCATAGAAAGTTGTTTTGCAAAATTATCTCATTCTTTGCGTTTTTAATACAACTACAAACGTTACCATGTTCTTGCTCAAGGTTGTGCAATAATTGCATAAAGACTGGCTATATTTAACCACATATATGTTTAATACGTCTCCGTGGAAACAAGGGCAACAAACGGCGGTCCGATTTCAAATCATATTGCGCTCTTGACCCACCGTTCTCAATTGGTTGTTTCCACAGAGAATCCTTCAATGTTCAATGACTCATTCTCAAATCCTTTTAGCTCCTGAAAATCTTACTTATTGTCAGTCTCAAAACACGAACGGATGAAAGGTCGTCATCAATAAGAGCTGGATTTCAGCGAGAAAGCGATGATCCTAACTATGTTTGGGCTAAAGTTTTTTCCACTCCACGGCTTTCAGTGAAATTGAAGATGTCGCTTCCTATGCACAGGGTCAAAATGAAAGCTAGTTTTTTTGCTTCGGTGAAGTTTTGGGCGGTTTTCAGAGTCCATTCGCGGCGCGACGAGATGTTATAATCAGCCTTCGTATCAATTAAGCGATGTCGCGTCGCGTAGTCGCTGGGTGTTCACAGTAAAGAGCTGGATGTCAGCGAGAAAAGCGCTATACATTTGAAATTACGCGCATTTTGAATTCGCGCAGCGTCCATCGCGTCATCTTGCAATGCAACGCGACGCGATCAACGTCGCAGGATGGGAATTTTCGTAGCTGCTTCTCTTCAGTGTTTTTTTTCATTCACACAACCAAATCTAACACCAAACACCAAATAAGCCAATCTCCGATCACATGCACTCAAAAGAATAAGAAAACAGTGTTGATATTGCTAGAAAAAATGCCGTCGCTTCTTTACGAGAAATTGCGTGCGCACGCAATCGCGCGTAATTGCCCAGAGTTCGCGCAGCGTTCACACCCAAATACCTGCCCGACGCGATTTCTGCGTCGCACTGACATGTGCCATAGCGTCGCCCCGCGAAAACTCTGAACGCCGCCTTAGCGAGTAGCTGTGCGAGAGTGCCGCTGGGGCTTCCGTGGTGCAGTGTGATAAGGCGCTTCCCCGAAAAAAAGATTAGGCTGGTTCACTCTCGCCCGGAGCTTAGCGTTTTGCGATAAACTCAGCGATCTTGTGTGCAGTGTCCACAACAAAAACCATCTTGGAATTTTCACGGAGAATTGGTTTCATTCCTTCAGTGAAACGAACGCAGAACTACTGTTGTATGACGTGGGCGGAGTGATCCAATGAGTTGGGTCCATAAATTTTTCATCCACTTCCCGGTCCTTTTCCGTCGTACTTCCATGCCTACTCTTCTTAGAGGGACCCCGAGCTTACGTGCTTACCCAAAAAAAATCGGCAGCATTTTCACCGTGAGCACTGCCTTTAGGCGAGCCGCATTTGGCCCTATACGGCCCTAAAGTTGACTGCGCGGGCACACGAGGCCCAGCATACATCACAGCCATCATCGAAGTAAACTGGATTCGCCTGATTATAGCTTTTTGATATCTAATCCTTCCTCTTTACATGTTCACCTCAATGGATGGCTGTTGTGTAGACCAGACCCCTTGCGCTCTTGCAGTCAAATTTAGGGCCGTACAAGGCCAAACGAGGTTCGCTGAAATTCTTGTTTTCGACATGATTGCTGCACTGGGCCAACTTCAAACTGGTTTTATGATCAACTGTTTGTTCGACTTAATTCTTTTTTTTTTCAATAACGGCATTTTTGAACGATACAAAAATGGAAGGAGTCTTTTTTGAAAATTATTATTTTAGAATTTCAAAGCAGTGTTCACTAGGAGTCCGGCCCCCAGGTTTAAAATGTCAAATACTACGCTGGCAGGTGCTGGACGGGACAGTGTCGAAGAGAGCGGCGAAAATGGGCCCGAATCACCAATCAATGCTGTCTCTTACTGTATTTTTCTTTACGCATTGTCTTTGTTTGCTTATTTCCATCGAATTGTCATTTTAAGTGATACTAACCCGAAGCGGCCACAAATAAAATGCACCGAATGGATACCGTTAGCTGTTTCAGTTATAGCGAAAACTCGTCCTATGCTCACCTCTCATCCCAAAACTCGTCCACCTCTAACGTAAGCACTGCCTTCTAAACAATTTCTACCTGATCACCTTTATCATTACAAAATTTATTGAATTTCACTATGAACTTTGTATCTCTTTTCGATTCCCTTACGTTCCCGAATTTCCGTTTCCAGCATTTTTTAGTCATTTTCTTTCGTTTCTAGCTGCAAAAGTCGTAAAAAATTTTCCCACAACCCTGATTTTGACTTTCTACCCAAGAAATGTCGCAGAAATACAAATAATGGATTTTAGCGAGAACAGCTTCGAACTATAAATTCTATCCTTCTTCTAACTTTCTCGTTTCAACAGCGTTTTCAAAAACGCTTTCTTTTATCACTTTTACAATCGACTGGCAATTTTAGGAAAATGACACTTGACCACGCATTGCTGATCTTATTTTTATTTCTGGCTCACGTAATCTCTGCAGTGAAGTCATCAACGGCAACATCAGGAGCAAAACCAGGTTACTACAAAAGTATAACTGAAGCAAGAAATTTCCACAAAATTCCCTCCCGTAAACAAATGTATAGGTTGTGTCAAAACTAAACTCTTCGCACAGCTTGCGCGCGTATACTCTGTACGAAACGAGTCAGGGATCCCAGAGTCCAAAGAAGCAGCGCTTTATCTACGTCCCTGACGGGCGTGCAACGTATGCAAATCGCGTACCCGGCGCAGCATATGTCTCACTGTAATCGAAAAATCAGGATTCAATATTTTTCACGTACTCTTTTCCTTTTTTATTCTCTTGCGTTATTTTCGTCCAGACAGCTCTTGGTACTCTATTTTGATGCAGATACTCCTCTCAACGTGGCAGGTAGTGGTAGGTGATCGAATAATTCTGTTTTTTCTGCATTACCGTGAACAGGTGCTCATCGTGTAAGCGATTTGCGTACGTTGCGCGCTCGTCAGAGACGCAGCGGGAGAGCTGCTTCTTTGAACTCTACTATCGCTAGCTCGTTTGGGACAAAGTGTAAACTGCTTTCTCCTCCTCCCTCCCGCAGGGTCAAGCAGACCGTTGTCCCGCACATCCACGAAGCTCCGTCTTCTCCCGTTGATCATCACAGTTTTCAAAAATTGGCAAGGAATTTTACGTCCTCTCTGCGCTAAAGCTTCTTATCCCGATTTAAGACAGGTAATTTTCAAAATTTCTTCCAATTTTTTTATTTATTTTTTTTATTTATTTATACGTCGTTTCCGACGTGCTCAACAACAACGAAAACAATGGATAGAAACTCAGGAAAAAAAAAAAAAAAACCAATGTCATGAAAAACTCAGCGCAAAGATTCAACAGCCGGCGCAAAATCATTGCTCCATCACCCAATTTTCGGAGGACGACCCTAGTTAAAGTTTGGAGCCGGTAATGGCAGAGAGGGGGTAGTAATAACGAACTGATATAGTGCCAGAATACTGAAACCATCAGTTTCTCATGTTCTAGAAGAGCAATTCATTCTAATCCGTATCCTGTTGTAAAGATTGTTGTAAAAGAGGCCCTACCCACGCGGCTTCCTTGGATGCATATAGGTCCTCCGACCACAGTTAGGTATCTGGGCGAGATGTCCTAATACAGTTTCGGGTGCCAATGGATGCTAAGTGTAAATGTAGGCAAATAGGTTCCTAGCTGCAGTCGTCTGGCACGAAAACTAGTTCAGTGAAGAAGAGATGAAACAACTGAATGGCTCCGAACTGTAGTAGGGACGACCATATAAGATATCAAATGGGAACTCGATGATAGATACAACGTTGCTATCGACAGTAATAACCGGGAAACAAGCTATCTGTCACGTCAATCCTCGCCCATCACATCAGGTAGAACAAGGTTCGCCATATCCTAGCAAATGCCGTGAATCCATAAATGACGTCTGAGGCAGTGACAATGGGTGCAGGCTAGGTGAAAAACGAGTTGTATGCCTTCCGTATTCTCGACCGATATGATAACACGATAAGCAAACCGTAAGCCATACAAGGAATCGATGTTACTGAAACATGATAATTAATCATCGGGAAGCATTAGGAATGTTTAGAATACCAAGAAGGTCAAGTCGTTTTAACTTCCCTTTGAATTCAGTTGTAGTTTCAGCTCCTACCACTTCAGCAGGCAACAGTTGAAACCATCTAGCACACCGATAAAAAACAATATTGTGCATGATCGCATACCTGTTCCTATTAATTCTGGGATAATGCAAAGAAAATCTACCTAACCTAATACTAGACGGCATGAAGAGCCAATATTTGCTTGCCCGCAATCTCACTTCTCTTCTAAGAATTCGGAAGCAAAACACAAGGTCTGAGAAGATCCGTCTGTACTGTAGAGAGTTCAAGCAGTACAGTTTTAGACGATTTTCGTAGCTGGGTAATTGATTGCGAAATGGGCAGTCGGAGGATCTATACCAGAGGTTACGCGTGAAAATATGCTGGATTCGCTCAATTTTCAGAATATCTTTTTTGAGGCATGGACCCCACAGCTGTGAGCAATACTCAAGGTGTGGCCATACGTAAGCCTTATACAGGCGTACAAGCACGGCCGCATCTGAACATTTCACATTTCGCAAAATAGCATATAAAGTTGTGTAGGCTCGCTTGATAGCTTTCTCAATCTGGAAGCTGAACTTGAGCTTATTATCGACAATCACACCAAGATATCTAACATAGTCGCAAGATTGAAGGTGCACTCCATCAATAAGGTAATCCGCTCTAACCAAATCACCAACATGCATCACTGAGCACTTACTGGGGTTGAGAGGTATGCCCCAGTCCGTTGCCCAATCACACATGTTGTTGATTGAAGTCTGAAGAGCAGAATGGATCACATCAGCGTTTTCTACACCGAAGATCCCGTAAACTTTGATGTCATCCGCATATATCTGTACGTGTACATTACCATTAGTTTTAAGAAGATTTGGCAGATCCATAGTATATAAAATAAACAGTAATGGGGAAAGAACTCCACCCTGAGGTACGCCACTGGTGCAGAGATAGCTTTCAGAGAAACTGTAACCAACCTTAACAGTGATGAACCTTTCCGACAGAAACGACCGTACCCATTTCAAAACCTTGCCTTTAATTCCAAGTGAAGCTAATTTAATGAGCAATTTCCGATGACACACCTTATCAAATGCTTTAGAGAGATCAAAATAAATGATGTCAACAAATTCGCTTGAATTTAGTGCTCTGCTCCAGTCATAAACAGAATCAGCCAAATTTGTTAAAGTAGAAGCACCAGGTAGAAAAGCGTGTTGCTCAAGGGGGATATGAGAATTTCTAAGGAGCCAGGACAAAAGTTTATTGTACAACACTTTTTTTATTGTACAACTTTTTTATTGTACAACTACAACATTGTATTGTTTATTGTACAACACTTTTTTACAACACTTTAATGACAACATTTTTGAGCCTAATGACAAACCTGGAGGAGTGTTTTTTGAGTCAATCCTAAACTTTCACACCCCCCCCCATATTTCCACTTTCCAGGATCTTTTACGTCTTCCTTGTTGTCCTACTGCACATTGGCCGCTTGACCCTGCTCCAAGCTTTCTCTTTGCCACCTCCCCTTCCTCCTCCCGCGCACACCAAGCAAGCATGGGAATTTCGTTTTGACACAGGCCTGGGTCGCTATCAACAGAGATGATTCTTTTTTTTTTCGGATTATGATTCCAATATTGCAGATGAAAACAAGATCATGGACGACACAGAGATGACACTGCTCATCAATTCGACCTTTGTGATCATTGAAGACCCAGAGGTTAAATTTAAATGTCATTTATAGGTTTATCACAAATCTATAAGAATTCTGTTCTCTACTCCATCTTTCTCTTTCTGCAGCAACATAGGAAAGGTTGTGGAGAGAGAGGTAACCTAACCTTTGAGATTCCGTCTAACAAGGGAAACCATTCAAGCGTAGCGGGAGGTTTGCAAAATGAAGTACATAGGGAGAACGGCCATGTTACGAGTAGTAAAAACTGTGAGAGACTCCGGCCTAATCTTATACTTGAAGAAGTTATCGACTCGAAACGATCGGTTGCAGTGCTAGAATGACGTACTACCTAATGTGACCTACCTTAGAGTCCAAAACACTGAAAACAGACCTCATATTCGCATTCAGCACCCAAAACTACCCCCCCTAGCTAAGTTTTAGTGAAAAATAGGAGGAGTTATAAGCGAGAAGTAATAAGAGGACGGTGAACACACAACGGCCAGCAGGGCCCTGCCAGTCTAGCTGCAGCGTTCTTGGCAGGGAATAAGGAGCTCGGACGGGGTAATGGTGCAGAAGTTCGCCTAACAGGCGTGGCACCAGAATTTGAACCCCATCCGAGGCCAAATATTTGCGCTTTGTGGAAGGTTCCTATTCACCTTAATTTCTAAAATTGACTCTTATTTGAACATTCTGCAGCGCAACATAACCCTGTTATTGAGAGCGTCGATCAAAACACGGGGTCGAAGATTGTATTCCCTAGCGAAGCTTTCTGTTGCAATTTTGTAAAGTAAGAAGATGAGTTACTACACAAGTACTGGTAGACATTTATGGCCAAGAATAGTGAACACAGAGCCTCGTCTACGCTTGAATGGTTTTCCTCGTAAGGTGAAAAATCTCATGCGGCATTTTTTGGGACACAGAACCTTTTCCATTGAAGAATTTTGGAAAATCAAACAGGTTTGCCCTAGATGGGAAGCCGGCTACTCTACGTTTTCAGAAGCTTATTTCAGGTCAACACTACAGACTCTGGCCGAGGGAACAGAGAGATTTTGGGCAAGCGTGGTGGATTTCGAAAGTTAGTAGTGGGTTCAAATTACAGCCCACGGCAACGGAAAAAGCGCTGGTGGACTTGCTCATTTTCACGAAGCACACTGTAGCCATCACTGGTTCGGCTCCAAGTTTGCCATAAATCGATGAAGAAACAGATAATGATTTTTTTTTCATATTTGACTCTCCATGAACTTCGGCATCAGAATAATAGTTGATACCTAGACTGTAGCAGGCACGAGGTAGTATGACTTTATTAGCAGACTAACGTTTCAGCGATCTCGTCCTCTTCCAAATATGAAAAAGGTCGAGTTCATGTGTAAAATTACTCGGTCAAACGTTGTTCTTGCTCTACAGAAATTCAAAACAAATTTTTCAGGTACTCGGTAGCAAAACGGCGCGGTACCGAGGTATGAGAAGACAGTACCCCAAATCAGAAGGCTGATGTAGGGCTGCGTGTTCCGCGTAATATTTTTACCCTCGTCGTTCAGATCGACCTTGGGGTCTCTCGCGTTGATCCAGAATGCTTCGGGGGCTTTTCGCGCGCTTGTTTTGGCCTCTCAAGCTAATATCTCCAATCCCACCTTAAGATCGTCCCCCTCATGGCAATTGACAGACCAGCGCAGTACTAACCTTTCCTTCCCATTTAAGTGCTCTTTGATCCGCACATGCAGTGGGCGGGCTGTTTCGAAGATATATTCCTGGCCTTAGCTTTGACGAATGATGAGGGGAATAACCCCGAAAGTCACCTCGAAGGCATTTTCTGACAGCGCAGCTCAATATATCGGATATGAATGGCGCTATGAAAGGAGATTTGTCGCTTTGTGAAATATTAGGACTTCGCTTGAAATTCGTGGACGTTCCGCGACTTGTGCACGTGTGGTCCATAGCCATTGAGAATCACTATTTGACAAAGCAGGCTTTTGGACGCTTCACGCTCTTCCTCTCCAGATCGCACATTTATTGCGGTGCCAAACATGTTTCGGATAACCGCAAGTTTTGTCTGAGTGGGATGGGAGGAGCGCCACTGGGACAGAACATTTTTTGTGGTTTCTTTCTTTTTTTCAGGGAGGGCGAAGTTAGTTATGTGTCTATCTACAGTGAAGACAACGGTGGTTTCGGCACATATTCTCTGTATGGGAAGGGAAAAGGGGGGGAATGGGAGATCACCTTTTTTTACGCTTCCTCTGCCCTTTTTCATCCAGATTCGAGTGAAAATTGATAATTTGCCGCCGGTTATGGCGGCACGTCCGCAGTGGCGCACGCAAGTATCCTGTTCGATGGACATATCTAATTATTTTCTCAATTTGGATTAAAAAACACTGCGAAAGTTGAAAAACCTTCAGTTTTCTTCCCACGCACACAACACCAATACACCCGGTGTCTGCTATAGAAACGCGCAGAAATGACCCAGAAAAGGAGACAGAAAAAGATCCTAGGCCGTTTTCCTTATCGATTAATGGCAAACTTGAAACCGAGCCAGTCATGGCTACAGTATGCTTAGTGAAAATAAGCGGTCGCACCTCCGCCTTTTTCTCTTGCTGTGGACATTTGCCGTATAATGGCGCTTCGCGGGCACCAGACGGCTTCGTTGTTGACTTCTAAGTTTTTTTTTAATCGATTTGTAGTATATGTAGTTCCTTTTTATGGAGACTTCCTGGAGGTCAGCAAATTTCCCCTTGTCGATCTGTAACTTTTCGATTTAGTGTAATACATATAGCACTCAGAAGCTCAGTTCTTTCTGTATCCAATAGAATTCATCGCTTCTTAGAAGAGTCGAAGCATTTTCCTCATTCTTTTCTTTATATTCGACATGGCTGGAATGCATCACAAAAAGATGGAAATCTAAGCAGACTAGATTATAGAGTACCAAACCGGTTTACGGAACTTCTTTAGTGGTGGAACTATTCCAAAACTTTTCATATACGAAAACATCGATCAAGTGTTCATTAGCCAACGCCTGCCTCTAGAGCGCCCAACTATGTAAAGTTTATCCGAATGAGACTGTCCGCCCACGCGGTTGGCATGCATGTTGGTGGCTGTTGCGAAAGCATTTTATCAAACCTGTTAATTGGTAAGCAGAAACTCCGAACGAGTAGCGAAAGATATTCCCGTCAGCTGTTTGCAGCTGTTGGAAGGCTCGTCCACAAAATGCCTACGTCACGGCCTTTCGACACTCACACAGACCGCGTGCTCGGCCAGTCTCATATGGGCAGACTTTACATTGTGGAGTAAGATTAATCTAAATTTTTTACCCAATATGTATATTAGCATTTATCGCTCCTACGTTTGAGTATTACCAACAAAAACTAACTTAATGCTTTAAAACTATCAAATGTCAATCTTTTTTTACACATAGTCGATATATGCATTTTTTTCAACAAGGAATGTTGTATAAAAAACAAGTGCCATCAGATCAAACACAATCCATGACACAACATAAAATTCACAGATCGAACTTCTCGAATAGCAATCAGTACTATCAAAAAGGGAGATATCACGCTTGGGATCCTTTTGAAAGATCCTGATTAAAAGATCTCAGACTGATCGAAAAATTCATAAACCTGTAACTGGCGCAGAACTTTCCTTACAGCCAGACATTTCAGACTTGGATCTCAATGTCGAAAATTCTCGCTAAGCGAGAAGTACCAGAAGCTGGAAGGCGTCGGAGGAAGAAATCAGCTCTACATGGCTGAGGTATGTTTTCCAAAAAAAATCTTTATTGAGTAATAAGCGAACCATAATCCTAAGCAATCCTTTAACTCATGAGAATAATCCTAGTAAATATTGTCGCAGAAAATGAATTTTGTAATTGGTTACAAGAAGTACGTTACACCACAGCGGAACAAAAGAGAAACTCCGTACTTGTTTTGAACTGGATAGAGGAGAAGAGAGAGAAAGAGCCTATGTTGAAAGCTATACATCCTCTATATCGGAGTGAAATATATTTCCGTCCATCGCATGCGTTCGCGCGCCTATGCTGCGTCTCCATCTCCCAACACTTTCTCGCTGTCTCTCCCTCCACATAAGCCCGTGAAGAAACAGAGTAAATTTGGCTTTGAAACAGAGGATAGGCCTACATCATCGTAGGCCGAAGACCGGACTAAGCCGTCCTCTCCCGTCCTTAGTGATCGGCTATATGCCAATCGATTAGGCGGGCAAGCTAGAGCTCACTGCGGACGGCGCAAACCGGCCGCAATGGGGGAATTTCCCACCTTAGAGAGCAATGTATTACATGCGTATCGACCGGGACGCCCACGGAGGACAGGACGGGACGGACCAGGTCGGCGCAGTTCTGACCTATAGGAGAGATGTTTTGAACCTTAGTGAGCAATGTATTACATGCGTATCGAACGGGCTGGCCACAGACGATGGGCCGAGTATGAGGGGGGGGGGGCATAGCTGTGTGCAGCAACAGCGGTTGTCCGCAACTGCGTAGCGGAATTTCTCTCCGATAAGGGCTAGGAGAGGCGTATCTAAGTATGGTGGTATCTCCCTACAAAACGACTAGAACTAGTAACTACAGTCCAACCTTAGAGAAGGAGAATTGAGGCTTTAACTGTCATCGGCTACTGTCATGTATGTAATCTTCTAATAATACGTTGTAACACTTTTTTTTCTTAAGTAATCTCCTTTTGTAATAAATTGCATGTGGTTGGTCCCTAATTCGTTTGACCCTGTTGTCCTTGACACTGCACTGGCCACTTCCGGTCAGCGTACCAGACTGGCCACTTCCGGTCACGCCCTATGACTGTCACCCCCCGTTCAAAGTCCAAGTGATCACTTCCGGTACATCAGACAGTGCCATTTCCGGTGCCGCCTCCTGGGGCTGTTGCCAGCCCTATATAAGTCGACTTTTCTTCCCTTAAGGTAGATTTTGATTCTTGCTCTTGTTGTTTGTTTTGTTCTAATAAACCTATTGCAAACTCTCTCTCTCTTGTTTCGAACTCCGAAACTCTCACTCCTCCGCTTGTCCACTAGGAAAAACCACTAGACAAGCTCTTCTGCGGAATCAATGAAGAACTCTCTCCTCAGTAGAGCACCTCCCTTGGATTACACTACTACATAATAGGATAGAATCACCATGGAGATCATTTTAGTCGGATTGGTCCGATCTTACTCAGAACTTCATCATGGATGTTATTTGGTCTGCCGATCACGAATCCCATGTCCACTTAACGGTTTTCGGAAGCTCTCTAAACATTGTCTTCAAAACTACATGTCGAGAAAAAATGTGATCAACGCTTATGCAGTGTCAAATTTCGCTTCATTTTTGGGTGGAATTCACAGAATTTTCCAGACACCTGATGAAGCATCACGAGGCTTCGTTCCTCCAACACCTATGCAGAATAAAGTCAAAGCTCTTGCTGATACCGTCGATGGGGTAAGTCTAACTAATTTCATTAACTGCAAATGAAACTTTGTACAGTTATCTGTAGATGATCTTGGGGACGGCGATCGTGAGTAAAATGGCGATAAGTTCGCGATAAACTGCAGCTCAACGCGAGCGCGATGTATAGGCAAGAAGTCAGAAATTGTTAAAATTACGAACTCGCATGCCACGGTATGAGCCTCTAGATACGCATAGTGTAAAAAAGTTCGCCAAAAAATAGTTCATTCTGTCTTTTTTTTTCGGGAAAAAATATTGAATTAGAAAACAAATTCTACGTATTTTCCCGAACTTATCAATTATTAACGCTTCCGATGCTTTTTTCTTTTGGATAAAAGAGGAAAATGAATACCTGCCGTCAACTAGATTGCTTGGGTGCGCCTCTGGAGACGTCCCGCCGTAATCAATGACAAATTATTTTTTCTTTGATTTTTGACAAAAAAAAAGCACCGGAAACGTTATAAGAACGGTAGATTTTACCCACACACAATACCGAAACACTTACAGTCTTTATTATATAAGGATACAAGCAGGAATAACAATAAAAATAGAGGAAACGGAAAAAAACCATGACATAGAAAATTCATCGGCCGTTTCCCCATCGATCAATGGCAATCTTGGGACTGACCCAACCACAGCAACAGTATGCTTAGTGAGAATACGTAGTCGAATCCCACCTTCTTCCGTTAAAATGTTACTGTCGGCCCTTACACATAATATTAGTTATTTTCAGGCGGAATATGAGCCTTACTGCAACGAAGAATGCGAAATGATCAAAACGACACTAGAGAATGTACTTGAACAACGACGAAAACCAAGGTCTTTCGCACGAGCAGTACCCGTCGGTATTATGCCCTCCAATGACGCTGGACCATTGGAGGTTGACGAGGGCATTAGTGCCAACGTGAACAGAGGATGCTCTCTCGGTTTGTCTCCTTCCCACAAAAGGGTTGATGACGTACTCCCAACTACAGTGGGCATGGATCTTAGTGATACGTTGCGTTCCCCGTTGAGGTTGGCGCAAACTCGGTGCACCTATGTTATAGCATAGTACACCTAGTCTGCGCCAACCTTCAATAGGGAGCGCAAAGTATCACTAGGATTCATGCCGACTGTACAAACATTGCTTCTTGGTGCCTGCCCCTAGATGGTCCAGAGCATTCTTGAACAGTTTTTTCAATCTTCCATACTTTGAAGCAGCCCTTTACCGCTGCACCTCTGCCTCCTAAAAGGCCGCTTTAATGCACGAGGCCATGGTACGATATTGTATCGATCGAGATCGCGTCTCACTATGATCCGTACGTAGGGCCTATTTTACACTTCGCCGCGACGGCACCGCTGATTGCCGCTACGGTATGCTTCAAATACAGATCAACTTGTGATGCAATCTCGATGGATGCTCATGGTTACCATCCCGTCGCGTAGCGCGGCGATCGAACTCTGACAGAGGTCTACTACCTTCCGCAGCTATCAAAGTGTAGAGGCGACCAACAGATCTTCATTGTACTACCGAAAGGCACGTGTCAAAGGAATACCAATGTGAAGGCAACGACAAAATGGGCATGGCACCGAAATTGAACTTGGAACTATCGTGACGTGATGGGAGAGTCTTTTCACTACACCACCAGTGCCAGGGCGGGGTAGGACCTAGACCAGGGGTGTGCGTAAATGAAGTTTTGAATTTGGTAAATCGTAAACCAGAAGTCGTAAGCAGCAAACGAAAAAAATCACTATGGTGAAACATCTTGAAATATTTTGATGCATTTTTTCAATAAGCAATATAGAGTTGCTCAAATTTTTTGAGGCTTTATGAGCTGCACATGCCAAAGTGGCCGTATTCAAACGACCAATCAGGACGAATTTATAATTGGTGGAGGGGGGTCCGCGAAGCTCATGGACGGAGTCTACAAATGTTTTTTGACTCAATAATCCTCAAAGTTGGTATTTTGACTCGTTTTTGACGCTTCTAACTACGTAGCCTAATTGGAGCCAGACCGCCCCAGTAACGTAGTTATCTCAACAACTTTTTTCGGGCGTGTCTGCAGTTTGTGTTCAGTATTTGACAGCTGGATACATACAAAGGCACAGTAAAATCTCAAGGACGAAATCTGAGATTTCTACATAATTTTGAAGTAGACCCACTCCATTTAGCACCTGCCAAGTGCGAGCTCCCGATTCCTCCGAATAAGCGAGATATAGGAGGAAGCCACCCTGGGAAGCCCACATCAGGAATCCACTTTAGCACGTCCCTTCTGCGATCTTTCGAGCTCAACAGTGGCAAGATGAGCGTTAATTTCCGATGAATAGCCACGTTCTTTTCTTTAAAGGCACAGACCAACCTCAGAATCGAATTTTCGTTTTCCTGCTTATCCATGAGAAAATTTTACGCTGATCACAAAAGGGTCTCCAGAATCGCTCAGAACTCACTACGAACGGAGTTATGGCCCCTACAAGATTCTAAATTTGAACGGCGAGAAGTTCGTGGACGAGTTGTCTCGAGCCTGTTTTTTCTCGTTATTCGCAGCTATCGTTTTGAAGCAGGTCACAAAATGAAGCCAGACCGAAAATAAGCAGGGTTGCCATACACGGCGGCCGGAGTATTATACCAAAAATTACCCCTGAGCTTAGACTGTGCCTTCAAAGACAGCAGACACGCTCAAAAAAGTTGCTTCGTTAACTACGTCACTGGGGTCTTATGGCTCCTAGTAGAATGCTCACGCAGTTGGAAGCGTCAAAAACGAGTCAAAACTACTAAAATTGAGTAATGCATCGAAAAATTTCTGCAACCCCGCCCCTGAGCTTCGTCAACCCCGCCCCAAAATGCAAACTCGTCCTGATTGATTATTCTAATACGGTCTTTTTGGCTGGTTTTTTATGCTTCCAACCAGGTGATCCTTCCAGTACAGACACCAAGAGTAAATCGGCTACTCTATCTCAACCGTTTTGTTTCTAATATTCGCTGTTTCAACCGCGCCCGGGAAAACTCGTCCATTTTCACCCGATAACGTAAACAACCGTTATTACTCTATTTTCATCCAATTTTCGTTGATTTTTTCGTTGGTGCCGCATACTACCAGCCCCGAACCCTCGATTTATGTCATAAAATCGATATCATTTTTGAGCGTGTCTGCTGCCTTTAAGCCTAACCTCTCTTTCCATTCGGGTCAGCTCGCATACATCCGTTACAAATGACTGAAGTTACAAGCCTCGGACAACTCGTCCACCATGCTTCCGCAGCTCAATTTTCGAGGGGCTATACCTCCGGTCCCAGAGTCTTGTGCGATTCCAAAGACATCTTTGGAATCAGCGTGGGACCGTTTTCAAGATGGGTAGAAAACACAAAGACAATTTTGAGGTTGTACTGTGCCTTTAATGGGACCGTCAATGATTTCTGAGCAAAAGTGAAATAATTATATTCGATACGGTTCAGCCAGAACGCTAACCTTGCTGTAAACGTAAGAAAAGAGCCAAAATAACCGTACTTGAGCGATTCTGAATGGCCGAATTGGAGAGCTCCGACCTGCCATTAGCGGCAAACTAACGCAGGAAATGCGTTAAAACTGGTGATTGTAAGGTTTTGAATTCTATCACGAACGAGAATGAGTAGGAGACCACCTCAGAAGGCCAAATGGTTGGGACCATTTGGCGCAATGGGTAGTGCTTCGCCACTGAATCATAGTTGTTTTTTTTAACTATGCTCAGCTGCTTTTCTCCTTCAGTAACGTGCTTGTTCCCTATCTTCATCTGGTTCATCCTGTATTTCAATCTTACTATTAGTCCTGAGTTTCTGTGCTCATCTTGTTGATCTCTATAACGTCTGAGTAGACGTAACTTTCTCAAACGGCGAGCCAGGAACATTCCTAGAAGTCATTTTTAGCTTTACTGGAGCGCTCTGCTCAGTTTTTTCCACACTGATCTACATAGTTTGGGAGTCATGATAGTTGTTTTTAATGAAAAACTCGAAAACCAATCTAATCAAAAAGGGTGTCTTTGATTTGCACTGCGTCCTAAACGGCAGCTTGTGAGATACACGCCACACGCAACGCGGTTTTTTCCTATTTCCTGACTCAAATCATTAGAACACGCAAAGTGGGAATAGAGTAGGTCAAATGAAATTGACTGTATTTTGCTTACATAGCATGTGTTTTTAATTACAAAAACTTACAATTCACGGTCCGAATTGCCGTGAATCGAAGACCGTAATTACGAGGTTCGTAGGTAGTGTCCACGATAAATTTCGTCTTCAGTTTTCCGAGGAATATGGGACCGGAGTGTCAGTCGAGCTGTAGGGGGTGAAAGAACGAACGAAAACGAGCCAGGAAGAGCTTTGATCGGCTTCGAAATCCACTCGCGCCACCCATTTCCGCTCGCGGTCGAGTTTTCCGGGGAAGAGTTTGGTTCGCTTCTTCATCAGCATTCTCTGGCATTCGCTCGCGTGTAGCCCTACACAAACTCACTTGTTGCCCAGTGACACCTGGGCAACATGTCATTTTTCTGGGGCGCGACATGGAAAGTGTGGGGCGATTGTGAGCATTTGTGCCCACAAAACCACTTGTACCCCCACTAAATCACTAGTCGCCCCGCGAAATCACTTGTTGCCCCGAAAGAGCAACTGCTGACCCTAAAATCGCTTGTTGCCCCGCAAGATCACTTGTTGCCCCACAGGTTCACTTGTTGCCCCGTAAAACCACTTGTTCCCCCCCCAAAACCAATTGTTGCTCGGAATCATCATTTGATCGTTCGGACCCCACTGCGTTGTTTATTCACGGATTCCGTCTACCCTCTAGACACCTTGTACTTCTCAAACCCTTCTTCTTCTTCCTCTTCCTCCTCTTCTTCCTCATCTTCTTCTTATTCTTCCTCGTCTTCTTCGTCTTCTTCTTCTTCTTCGTCTTCTTCGTCTTCTTCGTCTTCTTCGTCTTCTTCGTCTTCTTCGTCTTCTTCGTCTTCTTCTTCGTCTTCTTCGTCTTCTTCGTCTTCTTCGTCGTTTTTTTCTTCTTTTTCTTCTTCTTCTTCTTCTTCTTCTTCTTCTTCTTCTTCTTCTTCTTCTTCTTCTTCTTCTTCTTCTTCTTCTTCTTCTTCTTCTTCTTCTTCTTCTTCTTCTCCTTCTTCCTCTTCTACCTCGCCGCTTGTGAGTGTGGCTCAAAGGCTGTGGTCGCGATGAAAAGCGTTATCTACAAAACTAGAGAAATCAGCCTAGATTGAAAACAGCTGAAAAACTATGAAGGTAGCACGGTGAAAAACGGGCTAGAATCAGAGTTTCTAGGGCCCAAAGATGGTGCGTAGTATTTCACTGGGAGTGTGCAGGGTGTCATGTGCATGTGTGCAGTACATATAGTAGAGGTGCAGGACCCAGTAGGGTCCTGCACATCCTGCGCACTCCCAATGGGATCCTGCACACTCTCAGTGAAGTCCTGCACACCCCCAGTGAGGTCCTGCACACATCCTGCACACTCACACTGTGGTACTGCACCAAATCATAAACGTCCTGCACCCCATTCACGACGACTTGCATACTTTTCAGCAAGCGTAAGCGTAAAGAAAACGCGTTATCGTATGTGATCTCGCGTCAAGTCCGCGCAAAACTGCAACCAAACGGGAGCTGACAGAGAAAATGGAAATAGTGTGTGAATGAAGAAAAAGATGGATAGCTTCCGAAAAAGTCCTCCGGAGGACTTTTTCGGAAGCTATCCATCTTTTCCTTCATTCACACACTATTTCCATTTTTTCTGTCAGCTCACGTTAAGTTGCTGTTTTGCGCGGACTTGCCGCGAGCTGAAAAAAGCTCAAAAAAAAACTTGAAAAAAAAATTCTAAATCACTAATTTTTCTCCAAAAAAAAAAGCAGAGCGGACCATTTTTTTGATTTTTTTTTCAATGCGTATCTAGTGGCTCATACAGTGAGTGTGCTTAGTTTAAGAAATGCCTGGCGCATTTCCTGAAAATCGTCAACTGAAAAGCTCACGGTCAGCTGCAGTTAACCGCGAGTTAACTCGCGGTTATCTACCCATTTACTACCACCCCAGATTTATTTCTAAATGCTCCTTATCAGACTAGAAGAAAATCACGAATAAATTAGGGGATATCAAACGAATAAAAATTTTCGAATATTCGAATAAACGAATTATTCAGAAAATTGACTTTTCCGAATATTCGAATAAACGAATAATTCGGATAATTGACTCTTTCGAATATTCGAATAAGCGAATTATTCAAAAAATTGACTTTTCCGAATATTCGAAGGAACGAATAATTCGGATAATTGACTCTTTCGAATATTCGAATAAGCAAACTTTTCGAAAAATTGACTTTTTCGAATACTCGAATTATTCGAATATTCGATTATTCGTTTATTCGACCGAATATTCGTTTTCCAAATATTCGTTGACATACTCTAGAAGAAATCGGGAATCGTTTTTTTTTCAAATGTTCGGTGTTGCGAGTAATTCGGAAATGTTCACTTTTCGAATATTCGATTTTCCAAATAATTCGGAAATGGCCTTTTTAATTTTCGACTTGAATGATTCGAATTCGCCTTCTTTAATCGAATATTTAATTTACGAATCATTCGATTTGGTCGAAGTATAGTTCCCACCCCCATGAAATTTTAGGGTGTTTTTGAGAAAAAAAATCGGATCCTGCTCAAAAGTGGCAATCGGGGGCAATATCAATATGTCACGGTATCAGGCAGTAAACATGGAGAACTCTTGAAAGAAAAACCATTACACTTCCGTGAGAATTTTGTGCCGGTGGCAAATTCTTAACTTGTATCTAGCGTACCACTTCGGAAATCGTCAAAAGTCGCGATTTGCCACCAAATTTTCCCTAAAAAAAGCTTCGAAAGAATCAAGTCGAAAATTTCAGAAAATCGACACATAAACCCCCAAATTCGTGATCAGCGCCCCAAATAACACAACTGGGAGGGTATTAAGTTAAATCTGGAACATTTTTAAAAACGCTTTCGGGGCCCACTAATTGATATGAATAAACCCCAACCGAAAATCTGTACAAATCCATAACGCTATCAGTCTGTACAAAGTTTGGGTAATGTGCCTTCACCCAAACTTGGGCCAGAGGGGTTGTTTTGGGCGCTGAACACAATTATGAGGTCAGTTTCCAAATTCTCTAAAGACTAGTGCACGTTTTGGAAGGTACAACAGGTACAGAAATCTGACGAAAAACGTCTGTAACTCCTTTCGGTGTGGTTTTAGACAGATGCGAAGACCATAATCGGTTTTACACCAAAAACGGTTCTAGAGAGTTACACTTCTTCCAGAATAGTTAGGCTAACTAAAAGTAGCTCCCTTAAGAGCCTCACTAGACATGAGCTTATAGAAGAAAGTGGAAAATGGAGGAAGATTGAGGTGATGATCAGGAGAGAAAGAAAACACGCGGGCGCACGCGACGCGACCGCACACGCCACCGCCCAGGCCTCCTCCGTGCCGGCGCTAGCTGGGGCGAGACAATCCACACAATGCTCACAAAGATTTTGTGGGCATTGCCCACAATCTTTTTTGTGGGCACTCGACTCTCGCCGGCGCGATTATGTGGAACGTCTAGCGCCGACGAAAATGGACGCGAAATTGGCCACGCCCTCCGGGGCAACACGCGAGCGAATGCCAGAGTTGGAGCGCGAGCGCGTCTGAGTTTTAGCATTGGGGCGCATCAGCACACGCTGTCCATTTCAGGCCCATGGCCGCGCAACTCATCCACCTTTGAAATGAGGCTTTCAAGAAGAAGAGCTGATTTTGGATGTTTCGCAGCGTTTTTCATGATTCTTTTTTCATTGATGAAACAGTCAGGCTCTAAACCTTCGTTTTCTGGTGAAAACTCGAGAACGATTTTTATCTCCGACACCGCCTTTAAATGGCTAGTTTTGTTCTCTCATACATGTCTATGTATGTTGTACTGACTTTACTGAACCTGGATGAATGGCTGGCTCGGCTGACCTCGGGTAGGAACTTGACCACGTGCTGCGACGAAAGACCCTGCTATACTAAATCTTTAGCATAACCTTCAGTATGATGGACAACATGGCGAACGTCACCAATAAGATGAGTGACATTTCAGAAACGTTCGTGCCGCTGGGAAACTGCACGGAACCGGGTGACGAAGTATCGTGGGCACACGAACAGCTATGCTCAAGTGAGTTAAACAACGTCGGATTCTCGTTTAGAAAGATATGTACCTCTACATCTGCACAGGCATACGCCCCCACCTAGAAAATGCGCAAAAAGAAACCTACCCGGATTTGCTGTTTTTTTTTTGTGAAGGTGGACCGAGCGCTACGCCAAGGAAAATGTCTAGAGCATGAAACGCAAGGGCGAAAACGAATCGCTTTGCTTCTGTTGACCCTCCAGTAGCGCATTGTGTACTCGCTAGATCCACTAGAGCTGATGGTTACAAGTGTGTTCAGAGACTCCTGAACGCACATAAGGATAGGCACTTTGGCAGTATTTCGAAAAAAAAATTCGGTTGTGGCTCAAAAACTACATCTAGAGGTCCGTCGTTTGATATTCTGAAGTATGTTTGAAATTGTGTTGCATGCAATGCCATTCGGCTAAGAATAAAAAAACCTAAGGTCTGTCCGGATGAGACTGTCCGCCCAAGCGTTGGGCGCGCGTGTCGAGTGGCCGTCCTGGAGGCGTTTTTCGGACGAGTCTTCCCACTGTTGCGAACAGCTGACTGGGATATAATTCACTATTGGTCAGATATTCCTGCTAATCGAATTACAAGTCCGAAAAAAGTTTTCACGACGGCAGCCCGACACGTACGCCGACCGCGTGGGCGGACAGTCTCATTCGAACGAACTCTATCCTCCATTCAAAGACAGTGTTCACTAGAGTGAGGACTTTTTGAAAAGAGACCGAACGAACGAATTTCGAATAAATTCGTTCATTTTTTATTCCGAACGAACGAATTTCGAATAAATTCGTTCATTTTTTATTTCGAACGAACGGATTTCGAATATTCATTTTTTATTCCGAACGAACGAATTTCAAACAAATTCGTTCATTTTTTATTTCGAACGAACGAATTTCGAATAAATTCGTTCATTTTTTATTTCGAACGAACGGATTTCGAATATTCATTTTTTATTCCGAACGAACGAATTTCAAACAAATTCGTTCATTTTTTATTTCGAACGAACGAATTTCGAATAAATTCGTTCATTTTTTATTTCGAACGAACGAATTTCGAATAAACTCGTTCATTTTTTATTCCGAACGAACGAATTTCGAATAAATTCGTTCATTCTTTATTTCGAACGAACGAATTTCGAATAAATTCGTTCATTTTTTATGGCAAACGAACGAATATTCGAAATTCGAACATTCGAATGACGAATAATTTAAGCATCCATAGCAATATCGCGCAACTACGAAGTGAGCGGCAATAACGAGTTGAATTCTTCTTCTAAAGCTTTATTTCCACCTACAATTGAAATTAATAAGGCACGACTCATCTCTAAACCTGTACGGGCTAAAACGCAAAGAATGCTTCAAAATCAACTTTTCCGCTCTAACTTATCCTAAGGAGCTTATTCGAGGTGCCTAACTAACTTTGCTTGCCCCATAAGCCAGCCAGATCGGTGGAGCCGAGCCCCATAGTTATCTCCATAGGGTGCTCTCGCCTCTATGGCTTAAAGGCATCGTACGCGCAAAAAACCGTATCTCATTTTTCCATGTTTTTGAGCAGGCAATTCTCTGAATTACAGAATAAGAGTGGAAAGGCTCCACAAAACCATCGACTTTTGCGAAAAAACTCATTTTGAAATGTCTCGAATTATTCGCTTCCCACCCTTCCGTCGATTTCGGTGTGTCTGGTGCAATACGTCTGAAGTTTTTTTCGCAAACGTCGGATGTGTTTTTTGCTTCAAACTTATTAGGTGGGTGAATTCCTATTGCCTCTTGTTCACTGGAACTTATTTTGAAAAATAAAGTATCCATTGGCCAAGTTTGGATGTTAGAATTTCCCGAATTAAAAATTTCAAATGCTGAATCATCAGCGCATGTGGTGGCGCTTCTGTTCCTTGTGCTAGATGGTTGTTGAAAATTGATGGCGAATCTTCATTTTGAACCACTCCAACTTCAGAGCCTCATGTTTTTGACGCGCAAAACTTCACCAACGTGTTCCGCCGGGCTCAATCATGAAATTGAGCCTGAAAAATGGATATTGGTTTTCAGCGCGAACGATGCCTTTAAATGAGAGGCGCAGAGTTCTGCTGGAGCCAACAACGGGGCTCGGCTCCACCGACCTGGCTGGCTTATGGAGCGAGCAAAGTTAGGGACCCGATATATCATTCGACGTAAAATTTTACGTAGTTTTCAAAAACAACCTTCACCAGGTTAAAGAGTTATAGGCGAAAAACCGGTGTTTCGTAAAATGAATTAGGCTGAAGGATCGAAAAAATATTTTTCCAAACTGGGCGCAAGTTGATGCAGAATTCTATCTCCAAGCACAAAAAAGTTATGGACGAAAAACCGGTAGTGAAACCCACCCAATCTTGAAAATGACTTGCATGAGTGTTGGGTGACTTTCATTCTTTTCTGGGGCGTTTCACCGGTTGTCACCGGTTTTCCCAAAAATGAAGGTTCCCCCTTCACCTGCCCAGAGGTGAAGGTTGGTGGAGTACATGGCTCCACCCAACGAAGCTATGGTTGGTGTTATCATTGCGCAGCGGCATGAAAAAATGGGAGTGGCCAAGTGCGATTGCCATGTGGCTCCCCCTGTTAGAACCGCCCTAGTAGCCTCATCAGACGGTGTGGAAAAAATTTAGCTCTTGAGTTCGAAAAATTGGAGCAACGGAGTAGTAAAGAAAATGACATCAGTCTTGAATGGTATGTCGATTCCTTCATACATTTGGGCTGATTTTCATATTTTTTGTTAAATCAGCTCGGGTATTCAAATTCGAATAACGTTCGAATATTCACCTCTGCGAATAATCGAATTTGAATAATATTCGAATATTGACCTTTTGCGAATAGTCGAATTCGAATAATATTCGAATATTCACCTTTTCCGAGTAGTCGTATTCGAATAATATTCGAATATTCACCTTTTCCGAATAGTCGAATTCGAATAATATTCGAATATTCACCTTTACCGAATAGTCGAATTCGAATAATGTTCGAATATCCACACTTTCCGAATATTCGAATTTTCGAATAAAAATTCGTTCGAAGATTCGAATAATTATTCGAACTCGAATATTCGGTCCTAACTCTAGTGTTCACGATGAAAAAGTCGCCTGTTCTTTTGGCTAAAACATAAGCTTTGGGTCTTTCTAGAAAGAGTAGGAACGAAGGTACGAAAAAAAAACGGCCAGGAAGGGGAAATCTCGTGGGCTTGCCAATCCATTGGGCCACTCTCCTACGGCCTAAAACAGTTGCCCTGCGTTCGTTTTACCGTAGGAAAGGGCAACGAGTTTTTGAATAATCTTCATCGCGAAAGGTTCTAACATCCCATCATGTAAATTGACCCCTCTTATTTGCGAAGAATTTTCGGTAAAGGAAACAGAAAGCAAAGCCTCTTATCGAAGAATGTTGAAGCGCCTTTGATGCGTTCCTAACTAGATGCAGTCGGCACGGATTGCCCTGATACTTTGGGTTCCTTATACTATTTTGGCGCATACTCGGTGCATATATGTGATAGCATACATGCACCGAGTTCGCGCCAGTGCACGATGAGGAACCCGAAATACCAGTGCGATCCGTGCCTACTGCACCTGATAAGGTAAAGAGGCTCAACCAACAAGGAGAAATTGGGGAAACCCGACATCTTAAGACACCCAGTTTTTCACCTCCAAGTTTTTGTCCAGGCAGATTATTTCACGCGCTGAGCACGAACACGAGATCCGTTTCCAGATTTTCGGAAGTTTACGGCGGTTTCTGAACTTAGCCGTAGCCACAGTCTTGGGCTCATAACTTCGAGAAACCGATAGAGATTGAAATACTATCGTTCCCGGAGCCAGATTCCTGTCCGCGATTGCGGAGTACGTCTGTTGCATCATGCGATACGTGATAATGGTGCTGGGAGAAAAGTTAATCGTGCCGGGACCAAGTGGTTCCAGCACGATTATCACGTGTCGCATGATGCGACAGCCATTGTCCGCAAATGCAGACCGGAATTCGGCCAGAGAACGAATATACTAAAAATGCAATTCGTTTTTGTAAACTCGTTCCACCCTCTAGACACTTCTCTTGCGAGCTGTTTAAGCGGACCGGCCACTTTTTTCGATATCAGGCCTGACAAGTCCGAAAATGTGCGAGAAGCGTACGTCGGAAGGCAGAAAATTTCATGATTGGAGAACCTTACCTTGCGTCGGAATGAGATTGTCCGCCCATGCGGTCAGCGTACGTATCGCGCGGGCGTTGCGAATGCATTTTTCGGCCGAGTCTCCGCGCGGCTGCATGCGATTGACTGGAGTATCACTCAATTTACCGTTTCATAGCTCCGAAAATGCCAGAGTCACGGTCGTTCAATACGCACGCCGACCGTGTGGGCGGACAGTCTTACTCGAAGTGACTTTAATGAAATAACAGAAACATTCAGTGTGTCGCGGCATCTACATGCTGGGTGAGAACTGCTTTCCAACATTCTTCAACTCTGTCCTCTGCAATCGACAGGAGACTGGATGCATATTTGACAACTTCTCGGACAGAGGTATGAAGAACTGTTCGTTGTTTAAAAGGTCAAGTTCCTGTAGTTAGTTTACGCAAGAATCTTTCAGCTCATGGACTATGCCGATCAGAAACCTTGTCTCTCAGGGTCCTACGGAATCGTGGTGATTCTGAATGCGAAGACTGGGTGATCGAACAAATTCAGGTAGATTTACAAGATACATACAATACGACTCCAAAGTGGACGGAAGTGCGAAAATTCGTGGTTGTAAACCAGGGACCTCGTGTTCTTATTCAACTTCTATTACTTTCCCAGGACACCCTTTTTTAAGCAAGAAAGTTTCAATGAAAGGAAAAAAATAGGCAACCTTTACTAGAAAAAAACCATAATACACCCCGCCAAACTCGCACAGGTGTTGTAAAAAAGCTGTTTTTTTTTCGCAAAATACTTCAAAGCATTTACAAAAAGGATAAATCGAAGCGATCAACACTTTATGCATTCCTAGTCATTCGTGGTCACCTGGTACATAAGTGCAACCCTAGCTGCAGACTACTCGGCGTAGGAGCTTTCTGCACACCAGGGTGAGAGTTGTCTCGCCTTTTGCGGCTCTAATTCCACTTGGGGCGACTTCGCTTTAATTGAGTAGTGTGACGTGTCGAACTGCACAAACGGAACGACTCCTCCCTCAGTGCGTAGAGGGCCCCTATCCCAGACTACCCCGAAAAAGATTTTGCAGAGGAATTAAAGGCAGTTGTAACCATAGGAAACCGAATTCCAGCTTCCGATGCTTTGTGTAGATAAGACCACGAAGAAGAGGTTAGCAGAATGAAGTCTCCACAAACTCTGAAATACCGGGGAAAACCTGTTTAAAGAAACCTCTGAAATATTCAATTACGCATGCTTGGTGTTTCGGGGGGCTGTGGACAAAGCGTCAAGCCTAACGTCGGAAATGGCTTCGCGCTTCAAAATGCTTAAGTTGAGATTTTGTTTTATGCTTCTCGAACCGGAAACTCTTCAAAAATAAGATGGACCAACGCACATGCTTGGATGTAAGAATCGATCGCGATCAAAATATTATGACGTGGGCGGGATAATTCAATGATCGGCTCATCCACCAGATTTTCATCAACTTCCTAGCGGTTTTTTGCCGTACTTCCGTTCTTACTACTCTTCTTAGAAGAACCCAAAGCTTACCTTTTGCCATAAAAAAACGGGCAACTTTTTCGTCGTAAGCAAACTTTCCCCAGATTTAGCTCAACTTAGATGAAATTTCGGAGGCCAAATGAGAATTTTGACCTTTCTCAAATGCTAGCAGAGATTTGGGTCAACAATGTTTTAGGGGTTAACAAGTATCTAGCGTCCGTTTATCATTTTTCGATAGATTACGGTAGTCCACGGTTGGTATACGGTACTTTGGTGGAATTCTCAGATTCGGCTGGACTTTATTGTGGGGATTAGTTGATGAGTTGCGCAGGAGTGTGAGGTCTATTTGTCTTTATTCGAAATATTTAAGTAGATCACGCCCCCTGAATGGCATTATACTTATAGCCTCTGTCCCTCAATCTGAGCCGGTCGGGCACGGCATATCGGGCTTATCAGGTCAACATCTCATCATCACTTATATTTTGCTATGCCCGACCGCTTCTCCGCCCGGATTCGTCTGAGCAAGTTGTACTTTACCTGACCTATGTAAGGTGATCCTCAGAATATTGCCACAAAGACCCCAAAGTCGTATTTAGCAACCTGAACACCTCCCCCCACACTATGTTCTGAAACAAATCTGAAGTATTTTTCTCAAGCACCGTAGATATTGCTCAATGGGTAGCCTTTGGCTTTTCGAAGAGCTCCGAAAAAGCATATACCTTGTTCAGAGGTGTCCTCAGCGGAATCCGATTTCAGATTCGAAGACAGCAAGTCAGAATTGATCAGAGAATAAGTCCTGCGCCCCTGAAAGAACATCTTCGTATCAAAACACTCCCAATCCATAGTACACCTAGTAAGAATATATTTCGTGGTCTAGCAGAACCTCCTTTGTCACTGTGAAAACGTAAAACTCCACATTTGCCCATGTATTAGAACCCACTTTTTTCCGTATGTAACAACATTGTCAGACACACAATTACGCTTTTCTTCAGATTTTTTCCTGATCCCTCGAATTAAACCATCTTTTTCAGCTCCCAGTCGCCTGTCAGTGCCTTCTTAGCAAGAACTCATGGTTGCGATCACATCCGGTTCAGGAACTATAGTGCTGTACACATCCACTATACACACAATGGGATCATCTATCATCAGTCGAGTGACGAACGGGTGCACATGGTCACCAAAACCGTGTTAATTTATATAGTATAGTTGAATGAACTCGTTCGAAAATAAGATTAAAGGACAAACTCAGCTTTATTCAAAACTACATAAATAATGATAATCGACGAAAATACAAAAAATAAACACAATCACCATAGATCGACGAATTATTAAGAATTGTTCGACAAAACGTATCATAGATATTCAGACATCCAGCAATTCGTATTCGGAGCTACACATCGCTGGAACAATAACAATGGCTTGTGAATTGGTAACGCATGCTTTACGCGTGATACAGCTCGTTTCATTGTACTGCTCTTATCAGTGCGAAATTCGGTCCGTAGTTGCGAACGATTCGCTGTGGCAGCACTGCTTGACCCTGCGGGAAAGCGGCGCAAAAAGCAGCATAAACTCTGAACCTAACAAGTCGGCGATCGTGGGGTCCAAGGAAGCAGCGCTCCCTCTACGTCTCTGACGAGCGCGCATCGTACGCACATCGCTTACGCGACGCAGCATCTTCGGTTCTTACTAAGGCCCTAGTTATACACCAGCCGAATGAAAACGTCTCGCGATGACATTGCCGCCGCTTGCTGCGTGAATCAGGGACAATGTTGCGTCTTTGTCGTTTTTGACGCAATACTGCAGACAAAAAAATTCCAGGCGTTTTTAATGGTATTTTATCGGTTTATTCGCTTCTGACACTTTTTAATTGCAGAATATCACTAATAATCAATTCCTCTCGTCATAACAGTGCTCGTTATGTCGTTTTGGTAATGTTTTAACAATTTTAAACCTAAAAAATAATCAGCTGGTGGAAATTGACAAATTTCCAACACGGCAGGTCCCGCAGGGATACAGTATACGGTGCTGCAGCGTGTATAACTGCTCTGTGCGGCCTTCCGGCGCGTTTTTCAGCGACCACAGTTCCTTTTGGCAAGCCTGAGCACAGTTAGGGCGCATATAAGTGATAGTTGTCTTGCTATTTCCGCAGCGTCCCACCAGTGTATAACTAGGGCCTTAGATCTCTTGCTGGGAGGGGATTACCCGCCCACTTTCCTGCCGCTGACCCATCACAGGAGCAGCGAAGGCTGACATGATAGGCCGACTGCGAGAAAATAGGAGGATAGTGTCTCCTCCCAGCAAGAAATCTAAATCACTAGCCATCTGTCTTACCGTAATCAGTAGCCATCTGTCTTACCGTGCTCCAAAAAACAAATTCATCGATTTTTTCGCCTAGTCATTTCATTTTTTTTGCATACTTCTACATTCTTTTGCTTTATTTTCTTTCAAAATACTCATGACACTCATTGTTGATACAGATACTCTTTCTTACGTGACATGCAGTGTCAGGAAAAGCCTAGCTAGCTCGGATGAGTCCGGGCGGAGCAAGAAGCGGAGCGGTCGATCATGACAACAGTGATCACGGAGATTTTGACATAATAAGCACGATAAGTTTCACTTCGACCGGCTAAAATGAGGGAGCAAGGCTATAATTGATGAATGCTGCTTTCTGAATTACGGTAAGACAGATGCTGGGTCGCGTGCGTGATTAGCGTACGTTGCACGCTCGTCAGAGATGCAGAAAGAGCGCTGCTTCTTTATATTCTACTATCGTTGACAGGATCGAAACTCCTTGTCAGTTGCCAAAGCAGTCGTCCAATGTATGCATGTAACTCTCACAAAACAGCTGCGGCATTCAAACGAAATAAATAAACAATCACCTCAAAAACTCTGGTCAGGGCCGAACCAGAACTAAACCAGCCCAGTCGCGAGGCGAATGAAGCGTTATCATACATAGCCTCAACAAAAATACTGATCGCATAAAACAAACTTACTCACAGCAGAAAGAAAACAAATCACGGTATCACCAATTCCAGATGGAGGACGCTACTGTGCCTGCGTGGCTGCCGCTTTACGACGACGATAGTCTTCCAGCGAGAGCGGTCTGACAATTCCATTGTTGGGGAATTTCTGAGCATTTGCTAAACTTCCCCCAAATCGTCGAGCCAGCATGGTCCAGCACCCTACGCAAGGGTGTCGCAGAATTTCGCCTTCCCTCCCCTTATTTTCAGAACTTTTTTTCTACACAAATTTTCACCACCCGTGAAGCAGGGTTGAGCAAGCCGTTGCGTCGATTTTGGGCGGATCTATGACCCTCTTCCCCCGTTGACCATTTTTTTTCAGAAATTTCAAATTTCTTGAGATCCCCATCAGAGATTAAAATTTCCTCAAGCTTTTTGGGAGGGATAAAGCTGGAAAAATTCAAACTTGTGTGAATCGAAAACAATATTTGATTTTTTATCGGAATTCGGGAGGTATCTGACAGAAAACGGGAGAAATCAGCCAGGAAACGAGAAAATTCTCTTTGGGAAATTTAACTAAGTTCGAATTGTTCCTTTTCACCTCCCCACAACGCTCAACAGACCATTTTTTGAAACTCTAGTTTGGGTTGCGATCAGTCTCCAGTGAGATCTCGAAGTTGCGTCTACATGCATTACAACCCCTGAACACCGCTTCGTAGTCCGAAAAGGCGGGGAAATAGTTGCCCTACACAAGAAGCTTGAAGCGCAAACGATTAAGCTGACCAATAGGTTCCTGCACTTTTGCCGTTTTCATTTTTCTTGTTAATTTCTGCTTTTCTCAGCCCGGTGGGTTATAGCAATCGTAAGCACATTTTATCCCCTATCTAATGCCGGAATCAAACCTCCAGCGACGAGCGAAGCGACGCAATATTTACCATCCATATCGACCTAAAATCGATATGCCTGATGTGCACTGTCGCAGTCGCTGGTCGCGGTAAGTATGATTCCAGCCCGACGCTTCTTGTCGCTCCTCATGAACCCGACCACTTTGAATATATTTCTATCAGAATTTATTTTCCATTCTGCAAAGCTTATTGAAAACGGTGCCACCAACCTCGATCCAGAAGCTGGTGGTGGTGCCGTTGGGCGGGGTGACGGGAGATGTAATGATTCTTCAACTCTACTTGATGCTGGTCTAGCCAATTTTCCTGAATTAGTGCAACATCTTCCCAGCCGTAATGAATCCAATAATCGAATAAAATGAATACTTCACCTAAATCTATGTCCAGATCGATCTTACTAATACTACTATGCAGATCAAACAGATTGTTGGCGCTTTTCGAAAGCTGAGGTGGTCGACCGCTAGCCGGAGTATATGATGCTGCTTTGACTTCGGGTTTCGGTGCGGGTGGCGCTGCTGCTAAAATTCTTCAAATTATACCAGGTTACTGCAATAAAAAAAACAGAAAAATTCGAAAGACAGCTGCTAACAAAACCCACTCGATGTGCTCGCTGCTTCCTGCACTTGGGCGGCACCCTTGGTTCCGGACACAACCTGGAAGGAACTTACAGTCCACGGCGACGGTCCAAGCTTGTCATTAATCAATGAGGAAACGGCTAATAACTTTTTCTGGCTTATGTTTTTCCGTTCATTTGATATTTCCTTGTTATTCCTTCTTCTATTTGTAGCAAAGAATTTAGGTATAATGGTATTATGTGAAACTAAAATTTTGCCGTCTAATATGGCGGATCGTGCGCAGAGGTGCACACGAGCACCCTAGTCGACGATAAATTTTAATTTTTCCTCAGTTTTGGAGAAAAGGGCTCCGAAAACGTTGAAAAGCAGTAAGTTGTCCCCCTAACACAATACCAATACACCTAAAGTCTTCATCACAGATACAAGAACGAATAACACGAAAAATATGAAAGAAAGCCAGCTATATCGCTTAGCTCCCTCATTTCGAGACAGTTGAAGTAAGGCTTATCATGTCAAAATCTCCTTATCACCGTTATATTTTGTTTTGACCGACCGCTCCGCGCTGCTTACTCCGCCCGGACTTATCCGAACAAGCTAGGCTTTAGCTTCAATATGCTTACAGAAAATACACAACCGCACCAGCACCTTTTTCCATTGCCGTGTTATCTTTCGTCGAGACCCACCGCTCCGCTGCTGGTGATAATCGAAATAGAGCTCTGGCTTCCCTCAAGGAGTATGGTATACTTCGTCGCTATCATGATCGGCAGGCATGCAATCTAACAGAAAGCCCGACAGGACCTGCATCGGAGCAACGGCATAGGCCATCATAGGCCTAGTTCATACTAGCCGCGACGCGCGACCGCGTCAGTGCATTTGAGCCATACCGACTTTCTGTCGATATCTATCCCAAACACGATGTCGTGTCGCCTGTCGCGGGAAGTACGCACTAGGCCATATGAGCAATATCGCGCGTCTGTCGCACGACGGGTCGCGGAGAGCTGACATACTGCAAATATGCCGAAACCTGTCGCTGCCACTCTCGCTCTCGGCGAGAAAGTGCTAATCGAATTATTCCAGCGCTTGAATAGGGAGTGATCCCAGCACAAATTGGAGTTTTGAGATAAGGTCCGCTGAACAAAAAATTAATTTTTTTGGATTTCAAAAGTCCCGTAATCTTCAAAAAACTCAAGATGGACCTTATATTCGCGTTCACCGCCCCAAATTACCACCCAGGGCGAAGTGGGCTGGAAAAGCGCGAATTTCTAAAACTCAAAAATTTTGATCTACCAGATGAATTGAGGAAATTAAACGGAATTCGCCTAGTTGATTTTCATCTCCCCCCCACAACACTCAACAGATAACTCTTCGAGACTCCAGTTTGCGCTGGGATCAGCCCCTAGTACGTTTCGTATAATTGTACACAAACGAAATTTTCGAAATCGTGAGCGAATAACTCGCCCGCTCGAATAAGTAATGCTTTGGACCGGGAAATATAAAGTCTTTCTTGCTCTAATGAGTCCGGGCGGAGCAACTGATGAGGAGACTTCGAGATTAGAAGCCCGATAAACATCACTTCGCGCTGCTTGAAGGGAAAAGGCTATACATGCTGGCGACTGGAGTAGAAATCGAACACGTGTGGAGTTGTCATTCTCTGGCTGAGCGTAGTAAATAAAGCAATGAGTTCGGTTCCGAAAAAAGATCCGGAATTTTGAAGGATTATCAAATAAAAATCTTACACTTCTCACGAAATTCGAAAAAAATCCTAATTTCGAACGACTTTCGATTAGTTTCGAAATTCGTTCGTTCGACCCCTGCGAATTCGAGATTTTCGAAATTTGTTCGTTCGAAATTTTTTTCGAACGAATTCAGAAAAAAAAATCCGAAATTTCGAACAATTTTCGACAAAAAAAAAATACGAAAATTCGAACGAATTTCGTAAATTTCAATTAGTTTCACAATTAGCTCGTTTGGAGTCCGAAATTTCGAAAGTTTCTCGAAATTTGTTCGTTCGAAATCGTTTCGAACGATTTTTTGTCATTTTTTGTTCGTTCTAGAACATTTCAAACAAAAAAAATCGGTTTTCGTTCCTTCGAAATTTTTTCGAATGACTTTTTTTCCATTTTTCGTTCGTTCAAAAATTTCTTGAAGGATTTTTTTCATTTTTCGTTCGTTCGAAATTTTTTTCGAAATCGCACAACTATAATATTTATGCAAGTCCCCATTTCTGAGCGTATTCCTAACTCCCATGTATTTACAGCTTCTTCCATTACTACGAATCTTACGCGTAGCGTTAATCTACCATAACAACAAACCTTCATGCGTTCCTTTTTCCGTGTGAACGGATCGTCCTGATGCCCCATATCGATCTCGACCTTGTCGCCGAGGAATTGCTCCTTCATCTTGTTGCGATTGCGCAGATTTATCCAGTTGATCGCGGAAATGTCTCCGCATCGTTTCTTGTCCTGGAATTGCACATCATCAATTACCCATTCCAAACTCACTAAAACCAGTCTCCCATATTAATGGAGTCATGAAGGCACATCTGAGAAGCTCAGCACTTCCAACACTCCTCATCATTACACAAAGAAATTGGATTAGAAAAAAGGAAGAACATGAACAAACAGCTCGCTCAGCTCTGGAGTCCAGCTCCTCGAGTTCTTTCTGAAGGCGTCGAACTTCTTCATGGTTACCAGTTTGTTCAGCAATATCCTGGAAAAATCTTAGAGCAATACTGATCAGATGTCGTACTCAGAAACTGCATGGGAAATTAAAAACGACCTTTCAAGAAGAAAAACAATGACAAGCAGTGTAAAATGGGCCATCGATCAGTTGTCACTACTGCTGATGCTGTTACATAAAGCACGATACAACTGCCAACAGTCTCACATGTTAATTTTTTCATCCCAGATCTATGGACGACTAAATACGTTGAACACATATTGCAGTATACCTCATTGGAGAGGAAGAAAAAGGTACATCGCATTTTAGAAATAGGTTGAAGCGAACGTTTCATGAAACTTGACCATGACGATTTTTAAACCATTAAGCGTTGGAAAATTCTCCGTCGAAAATTTTCGCTAAAGCTATCATCTGGTTCTAAAGTGGTCCAAATATTCTGTCAACTCTGGCAGGTTTGGTGGTTTACCTCAAAGTAAATAGAAGCACCCATTCTTTGAGCTCAGTACTGAAGATTACCACTGAATTATAACATATATTTCGCAAATGAGTAGACTGGCCCCAGTGGAGGGAAGCATTAGATAGAGAAGAGTTCATGATTTCGATCGTTTTATCGCACCTGGCCGAAGGACCAACGCTGGAAGGTTCAAAAATCGTCAAATTCCAGAGGCGAAAAACTTTCGCTTCAACCCAATACAAAGGTTGGGCTTAGGAAATTAGAGCCAATATGTAGTACATTATGGCTAAACTGACACCTTTATAACGCCAGCAGTGATCGAAATAATCCCTTTCCCCTGAATGACGTACTTCAAGTGCAACCACAATATCATGCATAAAACATCTTCAGACAGCAGGTGGTCACGAGGCCTTTCTTTGACCTTTGCTACTTTTTTGCAGTAGGAGGAGTATGACTCCTCGGTTCAAGAGGCCTCAATCAGCTTCACGTACACCTAATGTCTTCTCGCGGAGTAGAGGGTGAGAAAACTTTCTTTACATTCTACTTTTGAGCGAGACACTTTTTTCGAACTTCTCCTATTGACATGCTCCCTTGTGGCGAAAAAAAAACTCCAGAAATTTTCAATAGGGCTATATCCTGACTGAGCTTCGCCACTAGCCACCAAGCGTGTCGCACGACACCAGCTTACGTTTGCGCTAGAGAGCTTCAGCCCTCTAGCGCAAACGCATGCTGGTGTCGTGCGACACGCTTCAGCATGTCATGCCCCACAACTGGTCGCTGCTAGTAAAGCTGAAAAGGCAGAGCTTTTAAAATTTTTCTAAAACATAACCTGGTCCAAGTAGCCGCATAGAAGATGACACTAAATTCTTTGAGCTTTTAATGACATCGAACTCAATTTCAATTTTTTTCTCTGCATTCCTCCTTTAGAGTTAAACAAAGCGCTTATATGCATATATGGTACTGCCGAGTTTCAATAGTCCCCTACGGCCTCTTTCAGAGTGCGATCGCTGCTTGCCGCGATGGCATGTTTCTAATGCAGATCGACGTGCGATGCGATCTCGATCGATGCTCATGGTTATCATCATATCGCGTCGCAAAGCAATCGAACTCTGAAAGAGGCCTTCCGAGGTAGCTTGGCTGGGGCGTGAGACAATTACTCTGCAACTCCGGAGTCGCTCCCCAGGACGTTGATTCGAAAGAGACTGTCCGCATCCGTGGTCGACGTGAGAGTTAAGCAGCCTTTGCGAAGGCAATTTTTGAACTTGTACCTCCCAGTCAGCTGTTTGCAGCCGTGGAAAAGTTCGTCAGAAAAATTATTCCGCGACGGTCGTTCAACACGCACGCCCACCGCGTGGACGAACAGTCTCATTCGGATAGACCTTATGTATCTCTATACTGAGTGATCCTTTACGCGGAACACAAGCACTTTGAAATTTCAATTTATGTTACTATTATGCTTTAACACTGAATACTTGACCCCTTTTTATCAATATTTCTTCAAGGCGCCAAATCTGGCATCGTTGTAAAAGCGTTTGACCTTTACAATGATGATGATACAATACCGCTCATAGGATCTAGTCCGACAACGCTTTCGCGTCATTTTCGCCCCTTTTCAATAACTCGTTTCAAACTCGATTTTGAGCGAAACAAGGGTGATATTCATGATCCTAGCGTTGAGAGCTACCCAACGGTATAGCCTTTGTTGTGATTTCGTTGAGCACTTAAGATGTTTAGCAACTTGCCAGCTCTCTGTCTACGGTAGAAGGGAGCGTGACCGCCTCTGTCTGCGTTTCCCAATGTCTACCGTAGATGGCTGATTGCCAAAATTCATTATTTCTCGACGAAATCCCTCACAAAGACTACACCATAAGGCAGCTCTCAACGCCAGGATCATGAATATCACCGTAGTTTTGCTCAGCGTTGAGTTTGAAGCGAGTTAATCAGAAACTATTCAGAAACAGCGCGCACTTATTTTGCCAATTACCGACAAATATCAGCTGGTCAGTGAGAACAGACTCGCGGAATGCCAATAATCACCACCTTTTTATTGAATACCAGCCACAAAAATAACTCTCGTTAAATAAATATCTCCATTAATGAAAATGAACAGTCTTGAAAATCTAATCTGCGCCCGCATAGCACAATCCCCGGAAACTCTGCCCAAAAACTTGTCACCTTTTGAGATGAAACTCTCGAAGAAGGATTTCAATTAGCGAAATGAAAAACGACAACAATTATTACACACGCTCATACATACGCACCGACATTTCTCGCTCTCATGCACGTTCCCTGCTGCCGTTGCCGTCGTCATCAACCGGGAAGGTGCGCCTCTACATGTCTCAACTGCCCGTTCAGTTAGAGCCCTACTTCTTCGACAGTCTATTCGGCAAGTCATACTCCGTCTGTCTAACCGTAGCAAAGCTCCTACTATTACATCACCGCACTCGTTCTCATCAATCAAATGTAAATTAGGAGCAATTCCATCTTTCATTCCTCTCATGTTTGAAAAGCAGGCACGTCAACAACACGAGCAACTCGAGTATAGAGACAACAAAAACATCCCAACTGATCGTCAATGAATTCAACATCATTTCTTTACAACCAAGTGGTGGTTTGTGACAGATATGTATAATTGCTTCCAATCCTTTCCCATTTTCTATACGCGGTTCGAATTGTCTACCTTACGCGGGCGGTCAAGAGACACCCGACAGGTGCACTTAGCTGAATTGCATTCCAAAACAAGATTTTTCAAAAATTAGCTTTCTGGCAAAAGTAGCGATTTGGCAATGCCATAGTTTTTTAAAAAGTTAGAAAAATGTAAGAAGAAATGAGCGGAAGTAATTCAAACAATGATTCGGTGCAGAATAACCTAAAGTGAACAAAAAATGAGAAAATGGGAAGAAATGACTTAAAGGCAGTGGTCGCGATCAAATATGCTTGTCGTCTTTTTCTCTCCAAATCCTTTCCTGGGTCTCGAGTAGTAGGACCTATAAGAAAAATCGCGAAAAAACCACTGTTTTGGGCCAAATTTGAAACCTGAACTTTCTTGTCTTTTGATGGTGGACGAGCCCACTCCACATCATCGGCATCGATGACCTCTTATATCAAGAACATCAGCTAGCTTGAAATTGAATGTCAATCAATGAACCTTCGAATTTATGTACACATCTAGTCAAAAACATTGACTGAAGTGATGCTTTCATTATTCAACTGTTTTTATTCGTTAAATTTGCATTTATTTCGTTCTCTGAATGTCGATGATTTTTGACTGCTCGGCATGAGACGGCGATCTGTTTCGTCATCGCTGTGCACGTGTGCACGAACTAGCTTCTTTGGGCCCTAAAAACTCTAATTGTAGACCGTTTTTCACCGCGCTACCTTCATAGTTTTTCAGCTGCTTTTGATCTAAGCTGATTTTTGTAGTTTTTTTGATAACGTTTTTCATCGTGACCACTGCCTTTAAAATATGATTAGGCCGCCAAGCATAGACCAACTATCCATGTGTAGTGAGAGGTTTTTTAAACATTTTCGAAGCTCTTATACAGGAATCATCACAAGACAAGCTAGGTAAACGCAACGCCCCAATCAATATCGTGCTTGACCTTGCTTTGATAAGTTAAATGGAAGAACTTGTAAAATCCCATCTCTCGTCTGTCACTACTCACCGATGATTGATCCATGCTTGACCGCCGAATCGCATTTTTTGGCATTTCATTAGATTTCCCCGTTTTTTCCATTATTTTAGGTTATTCTAGGCCTAATCATTTCATCAAATATTTCGATACATTTTAAAACTTTTGTTGGCTTCTATTTTTTCGAAAAATCTGACCTCCGATTCCATGCAATTCTCCCGAAGGTTCCCTTTCTGGCTTAAATTTCGCTAAGCGATTTTCAATTTTGCTCTTAGAGTTTCCACAGAAAAATATCCCAACAGACTCTGCAGCGGCTCCTGGTGGGTTATTCCTCGGCTATTTGTCTTCCCTTTCTGGCTTAAATTTCGCTAAGCGATTTTCAATTTTGCTCTTAGAGTTTCCACAGAAAAATATCCCAACAGACTCTGCAGCGGCTCCTGGTGGGTTATTCCTCGGCTATTTGTCTGATTATGAGCCATCATCCCCGGTGGCCAGCAGTTGGGGCTGCCTCCAGGGGCTGCGCGAGGTCCAAGTACTTCAAACGTGGGTAATTAAGCCGACAAAGGAGTAGACATCCGAATTGAGACTTTTGAATGCGCCGTATGCTTCCATAAAAACCATTGTTTTTCGGCTATTTCTCGGCGAGCATTATTTGACGGCCATTTCGCAGCCACCATTATTTCGGCTATTTGGCGGCAACCAGCTATTTCCCGATTAATTCTCGGCTATGACGCGGAAGGAAGGCATTTCGCGGCCATTTCTCGGCCAAAAACTCTCAGAGTGAGAAGCGAAACCTCTAACAAATTTTGCCTTAGACGAGCTATTGGACTGGTACCTGTCGATATTGTGAGGTGAGTACAGTTCCTGAATATTGGGACCCACAACCATAAAAAATCACAACCCACTGTCGCATTTCGAGAAATAGGCGAGAACCGATACTATTGATCACCAATAAAAGATATTGTGTGATGAGTGCAATCACCCAACCAACAGACACACCCCTATCAACAATAACCACTCCTTGCTCCAAGTTCAGTACTTACCTAACCGACCTGTGTCGACTGATTGAAGATCCACTCTCGCACCGTTACTATTGATCACCAATAAAAGATATTGTGTGATGAGTGCAATCACCCAACAACCAGACACACCCCTATCAACAATAACCACTCCTTGCTCCAAGTTCAGTACTTACCTAACCGACCTGTGTCGACTGATTGAAGATCCACTCTCGCACCCTGGCCTAGACAGCCATAGCATGCCCACACAAATTTCACGCTCCACGGCCAATTAAGTGGTATACCCTCCATTTTGAAGTACCCTTCATAGTGAAAATATCAATTTGAATTTGAGTAAAAGCTAGGTGCACCCCTTTCCAGCTCCCTGGCTGAAACTGAGCTCTCTAACTCTATGTTAACATTCCAGTAAGAGCTAGAACGCCATTTTGAATAAGATTAACGTTTTCTCGAACCAAGTCGCGTGTTTTTTCCAATTTTCCCAAGTCTCAAGAAACCATCCTATTTCACGATTTTTTCAATAGACCGAGCCTAAAGTGTAAACTTTTTCGAGGTTGGAGGTTGTGTCAACCTAGCCTTTATGCGACCCTTTTATTATTATAAGGTAACTCGGGCTAAAGGCACGGGCCCTTAGAATGCAATACTGCTGAAAAGTCTAGTTCTGCCACGGAAAACCCGTCAAAGGCACAATACCGATCACCAATACCTCTGAAGAAGGACACAATCATTGAGTGATCGTGTAACAATACCCTGCCAACACACATATGATCACGCATTGTGTTTGCTGAGACGCTTCCGCGAATACGCAGGCTCTCTACAAACGCTGCTTGCAACGACACACCTACACACATACCGCATAGTTTTTCTCCTACCGAAACACATTATCCATCATGCAACAGTTTTTTTACGACATCAATTTTTTTTCATTTTAGACTTCAATAATTTCAACGGAGGCAAAAGGGACTATGTAATTTCGACAAGCGTCCATAACAGATCGCTCGAGGGGGTCAGCTTAAATGGATTTAATGCCGACTTCGGTTTACCAGATCATACCCGATATCGGGTGATTGCTTTCTGCGTACACAGTTCATATGTGAACTAGCTAAGAATGCACAGCGGTGTCGGCAGTGTAATGGTAACACTCTCACGAGGAAAGCGTTGAGATGCGGGTTCGATTCCTACCAGACTGGAGGGGATAGGGTAAAAAGCAGCGAAAACGGGCCAGAAATATAGAATAACTGCTTTGAAAGTTATCCTAGTACGCCTGCTTATTCCGCTCCGCCCCCCCCCCCTTTCAGCCGAGCTTGTAGCGCCGCGGACGTTTTCGATGGCAAATCGCCAAGAAACTCCGCCACGTCCAGACTGATCGATTCGCGCACACTGCGCTAGCCGAAACTAGCAGGACCCGTTAGCTCTCCCGCGCCCTGAGCCTGCACGTGCGTTAGAAACCGCTGTTTCAGCCTATGCTGAGCGCTTTTCTTCGCGGTTTCCTCACTAATCGATAGCGCACGACCGAACAACCCCATTTCTGAGTCTAACTCGAATATAATATTCATCGTGAACACTGCCTTTAAGTTGCGGCAATTCACAGCGATCTTACCGCAGTCTGTAGAGGATAGGCTTAGCATTACAATAATACCTTTGAGAACACAGGGTTGTCTTCTGAGAAGAAAAACCCGCGTTGTCTCGTCTCGGCCGAAAGCGTTGTTCCAAACAACGGTATTGTACAACAAGAAAACGGATTTTAAGCGATTTTCTCCGTAACTAGAGGATTTGGAAGGGGTTTTGGGTATCAATTTGCACTGGATTTCACGGGGATTCTATTTCTTTTCTTTAAAACAGTGAAAATCTGATATTTTATGAGTACAACGTAAAACATCAGCTACAGTCTAAAATGCTGCTAGTTTATCGTTACGTATAGAGGCATTCCTCACTCGTACTGCTAGAGAGCAGGTATCGCTCCCTTTGACATTTTTGTATGACAGTACAAACGCCTTCCCTTTTGCGAGAATTTCGTCAAAAGCTTTTTCTCCACTGGGGACACTCCCCATATTTTTTTATTTTTCGCCCAAAATTTCAGCGCCCCCCCCCTCAAAAAATACTAGCATTTGAAATTTTTTACAACCCCGTTGTCGTGCTGGACAACACCCGCCTGACCCTGTCCATATGGATACTACTGCAGCCAAAAAATCGCAGCATAACAGAATTTAATAATTTCCGTTTGGGTTGGTTGAGGAGCATACAGAAACTTTTTATGCTATGACAAGAGATCAACTCTATTTCGAAACTTATATTACGCATTTACAAATGAATAGTATCAGAAACTACCCACTCAAACGCCTTATTCAGAATACGTCGTTCCCGTTGTAAAGAAACTACGCTTCATGACAAATAAAGGAGCTGAAATGGTGACTGTACGCCGCGAAGATGGCACTACTGAGACACAGTTGGTGAGACTTTCAGATAAGAATGCGTGCCTGTTCTTTCTTCCCATCTTGTCATGTTTTCTGAGGAAAAGCTAGAGAGGAGATGACTGTCAGTGCTTGTCATCAATCAGAGGGTAGATTCAGATGGTAGTTTATGCAATCGACTTACTAGGGAGTTAGAACTAGACGATCTGAACGTTTCTGGCGAAATACATTCCAAACAGGAGTACTTCACGGAATGTTTCTAACTCTAAGGTTGAGCTGCTGAAGAGTACTTCGAGCCAAGTTTTCTCGAATGGATATAGAGATTTACTGTAGATCAAGCAGCCTTTGGGGTGCCCAGAGAAAACGTTTCGTTCGATAACACTGAAAGGAAGCCTCCTAAATGGGGCAAATTTTTGGGGCAGAATACGAGTTTTGGCGATTTCCCAACCGTTGCGATAAATTTGCCTCAAAACTTCTCTGTAAAGCTTATTTGGAATGCCCAGCTTGAATTTGAAGTCAGTTCATCTGTTTTCGTTTGATTGCACTAGATTACGGTGGGTATAAGGTAGTTTGGTCAACGTCTCGAATCAAGCTGAAAAATTCTCTGTTGGGGCCCCCTGGGGTGCTCAACACGAATTCGGAGTTAATTTACCAATTTTTGAATTATTATAGAAGAAAAAACAGCAAATTTTTTATTACACCTACCGCGACCTATAGTAAGTTTCGGAAAATCTATAGACGGATCTCAGATTTGAATTTAAGATGGCAATCAGCCTCCAGGAACTGTTTTGGGCGGTATTGAAGAAGATTCCGAACGCCCTAAAAAGCCTGGTGGTACCCCAACTAGGGAATGCTTTACACACACCGTGGCGATTTGGAAAACCATGTTGTCGTTCCTGTAGGGATGTGACAGTACATAAACGACTTCTGAAGATTCCCTATATGGCTGCGATGATTCCGAAAAAATGGTATTTTCAATGCTTCCCAAAAAAATAAGGGTACCCATCAAGGGGTTTTTGGGGTGTTCAGAAAAAATCAGAACAAAATTATTCTATGACATAAAAAAATCTCTGAGCATTCTGATACTGAAAAAGTAGGGAAGAATTTAAATTTGTGGTGAAATTCGGTCAAATCGTAAGAGCCCCTCCTTAAATGTTCTTTTTTCAGCAAATTCCTACCCTTTTACGACCCCCACCCCGTTGCGCCGAGTGGCAACCCAGCTCAAGCCTGTAGCGGATACTCTTTGGGGGCGGCATGCACGAACACGAGTGCTATGAAGGGGTTGAGGCAGGGTTTGGGGCATCGGCGCGTTTGATGATGGCAGGGCGAGAGCCTTAACGGGATTGTCAGTACTGAAAAATCGTTCCCTCGCCGATCATCCTAAGAGCATTAGTATGCTTCTTGTCGCTGCAGCGAAAGGTTCCGCCAACTATCACTCATTGTGTCGGGACCAACACCGGCACCGTGGCAGGGTCGGCCGCGGTGACAGTTTGCATGCGCCCGTCGCGGCGACGGGTCGCTGAGGGGTGTCATAATTTTGAATGTCGTAACCCTGGCATACTCCGTCGCTGAGCGGAGCACAGCGACAGGCTGTCGCTGGGTTCCAACTATTTCCCAGAGTGGCTTTTTTTCGTTTTCTCTGAAATATTCTTTGATATTCCTGATGAGGTAGCGGTAACAAATGATCAATTATGTCAGGAATCACTTAATTAGCCTTTTATAAACTGAATCTCCACTTCTGCAAGTCACTCCCAGTTTTCCTCCACCTACCTACTTCCGAAAAAAGCGGAGAGATAGCAGGTAAGAATGAGCACCCCCCAATTAACAACTGTCAAAGTGAATACTACCACGAACTTCATGTCAATCCAATGGCCATATGCTCTCTGGAAAGGAACCAGAAAACACTGCTATTCGCGTAAAAATAATGACAGCTGGTTGGTTGACGGAGATCTAGACAAGCTGCGCCTAAAAAACGTAGGCCACATTCTTTTCCTGCCTCCTACTCAACACTTCCGAAAACAACCCCACCACGACATTTAGAACGTAATAATTAACTGTGTGGTTCAACTAGTTTTCGCCTCATCTATAACCATGTAATTCCACTTCTATATGTTTCAGTCATGTCACACCACTAGCTCTCTCGTTGACGCACTCACACACAGTGTGCCTAACCGGATATATTTGGCTGGTGAGCGCAGGTCGCCCAAATTCCGCTGGACCAGCCATTAAATCGTCAAGCGTTTTTGGCCGCACCTGTGCGTCCCAGCCCTGGCCGTTTCATCAGTTCACGACGACAAGAATTCGTTTTATTCCAATCTATAGAAAACCGCTGCATTTCATTCCATCAGCCAGCCGAATCCAACCGGCAGAAAATACCTGACAGATAGGAAGTCAACGCCTCTCTTAACACCATCCCGGCAAGAGATCGTTCGCTGGTCGTGCGCTGTCGCCGCGCCTTCGCGCGGTCGCCGCCCAGGTTCAAGGGCATTCTCTACGGTCTCACTGGCACTGATTCATCTTCACTAGACCGCCTTCACATTCTGAATGCTCGCATTCCCAATCTTAAGACATTCTGATATTCAGAGGGCATTCCAATATTCTATCAAGCCTAATTACTGGTGCCAGATAACCCTCACAATGGAGTCTGAATTTCCGTTTTCTATCTAGTCACTAGAGAGGCCTAGAACCTTGCACAATACGCTGGGGAAATTCACTAAAATGGTCAAAAACCCAAATTTTATCCTGAAGTGCGCCCAATTTTAATTACTAAAGTTTCAAAAATTGACCGGCATAAGCTCAACGGCAACAGAAAAGGGCGATTGAGCGTCTAAGTTTTTTACTAAGCTTACAGTAGGTTGCACGGCGAAGCTGTAATTTTCTCCTCAATTTTGAAAAAAAACGTCGTGAATGTAGAGAAGCGGTGAGTTTGTCCCCCACACAGAAATGCTATCAATATTCCTAGTTTTTATCTTGGATACACGCAAGAACAACCAGAAAAAAGAAGAATTTGTCTCTGCATAGTATTCCTTTTTTTGGAAATTTTCTATTTTCTTGTTCTTCCTGCATGTATCTATGATAAAAACTCAAGATGTATTGATAATGTGGTGGTGAGGGAAAAAACTCACGGTTTCTCAACCTTTCTGGTGTTTGTTTTCCTGGGGTCCTTTTGAACAGGCAGCAGCGATCGTTTATCCATAACTTTTATCGTTCTCAATACTCAGGAAGTTGATACGTTGAAACATGATTAAAATCGTAGAACACCTCTACTGGCAAAACAATGTGATAAAACATGAATGGATAAACAGTCGCTGCTGCGTGTTTAGGCTTTCTCTTCATTTTTTCTGCGGAGTTCAAGGAAAAATGCAACTTCTCCGCCACTATGGCGCAACCTACGGTACGCTTAAAGAGAAAACGCAACCGCAAATCGCTTTTTTTCCGTTGCCATGGACTGTTAAGAGGTTTCAAGTGAGATTAGGCGATTCATCCAACCCAATTTTTACTTAGCGGTATTACTTTTCAGATAATCAGTTTCGTAGATGCATTAACTTTTGAGTACCATTTTGATTTTTGTAAGTATTGTTTTGGGAGGTACTGCTTCTTTCCTTAAATCTTTTCCTTCGTCGATCCTTCGTGCAACGCCTAGTCCTTAGTTCTCTATAAGAGAGTCAATAGGGCTTGTACTTTTATTCATGCTTGAACACATATTTCGGCTACAGGTCAAGGCTAGACACACTTGGAAAATTGCAATGCATGAATGCACGGACACTTTAAAGAACTGCAGATCTCAGCTCCACCCTTTCTCCATCACCAATGAGATTGGTTACCTCTAATCCTCAATGGCTTCCCCGATTCAATGGATGAGTGAGAAGTTTTAGAAAACCTTTGCTGCCGTAGTAGAGTTATTTTGGTAGTGTTCACGATAAAAGACCATATTAAAGTTATTTTCTATGTTTTGAGTAGGTGAGTTCACAAAGTAATGAATAATAAGTTAAATTCTCATAAAACTCTCGAATGTCGGGGGAAACAGTTTAAAAAGCCTATCAAAAACTTATTTACGCCTGCTGGTGTGTGTTTTGTGCCCTGGGGAGGAAACGTCTAACCAAACGTCACAAATGGTTTTGAGCTTCGAAAATACTAGGTAACTAACTTCTTTGTTTTCTGTTTCCTTTACCGAAAACTCTTGAAAATAAGATTGTTTAATGCCCATGTTTGCTTAATATAATTTCCCGGGATAAGGAGTATTTGGAAATTCGGCAACTGTTCCTTTGGTGAAACGATCCAATTTGTCGGCTGGTTTACAGAGGCTAGGCCAACTAAATGACATTATACGTACTTTCGACTGCAATGAACCCAACTAGGTACCGTTTTTCACGTACCGTTGTCGTAGGCATGTGACGGTACATAAATGATCCATGCTCGAAATTCTCTAATTCGAATTCGACTCTCGTTCTTCGAATTCGAAAAATTCGAAATTCTCGAAAACTCGAATTTTTGGGGTGGTCAGAAAAAAATTTCGGATTCGGCTAAAAAATTTTAACTGGAGATTATTAAGGGGTCTGAATACGAAACTGGAGTCTGTTCGTTGCTAGACTTAAGGTTACAGCTGGTTACAAAGGTCATAGTGCCTTTTAGCTGGCGTAGCCTACCTTAGCATTTCAAAAATCGACGGAGGGACCCCAAGTTCGAGTTCAGCTCACCAAATAACTCTGTAGACGAATTTCGCGAAAAATCTCCAAATCACGGTGATAAACTATTCGTTTTCCTCTGTACACTAAAGTACCTAAACCAATATACCAAAATTACCATGGATAAACGCAGAAAAAACACAAAAAAATCTATGTTGCTTCCATTTTTATGGTAATTTATCTTTTTTTTCTTGCTATTGCTACGTGTATCTATGATAACGGTAATAAGAGTATAGATTATGCTTGTGTGTAGGGGAAACACTCAGTCTTTCAATGTTTCCGACGTTCTTTCTTCAAACTTCAGAAGAAAGTTACAACTTTGCCGTCGATTATGGCGCGACCTACAGTATGCTTACCAAAACTACTCAACCGCACCATGGCCTTTTCCGTTGTCCTGGATTGTGCTTCACAGCCCTTTTATTGAACATCTCTTCAAAGTCTGCAAAACCTGTACTGTTGCCAAAAATCGATAGATTTCAGTAGTTGAAGTGAAACTCCGCCTCATTGTTAGCCACCACATAGCAGTTTATCCCTGTTCACAAGTCCAATTAGTGAGTAATGTTCACAGACTGCTCCGATCTCTCTTTGGTCAACTTTTGAGATAGAGTGCTAGATAATTTGCGGCCTTGTCATGCATATCAACCTTTCTGCTTTCACATGTTGGTCCGCTGTGTGTGTACGTGTGTCTCCTATTGACAGCCACACCCTTTCCACCGAGTAGGAGGCAGGCCAGACATACTGAACACAGCATTTCTTCTTCCACCTTCTCCTCCGCCACCTACCAGCAGCTATTCACATCCAGGCAACGTGATTTGTGGGTCATGCATAGTCAAAACTCGTATAAATAGATCTAATCTTTCATCTTACTGTGTCAGCGCTATTTCTAACCCGCGCTCTTATGAGCTTACTCCCTTTCATAGTTCTCAATCCTTACACCAGTCAAGTCCCCTAGGTTCTTCAGATGCTACGCTCTGAAGACGATCCAGCACAAACGACAGTGGATCTCGGCCCCGCAAAGGAAATCCAACAATCCGACGAATTCCATAAACCAGCGCAGGCAAGGTCAGCCCTCCATAATCCGAATTTAAGACCCTGTTATTGCAGCCGAAACTGCCCCAGCATTCTCATAATAAACATCGATTACAACCATGTGATGATGTGATTCCAGCCCCATTCAAAAGGAGAAGAAGCTTCACTTCCACATGGCCAGCAAGATTCAAATCATTCCCGATAATCGACAAGGCCAGCTCAACACTGGTTACCTCGCCACAATACCGGGCGTTCTCAAAATTGCCGAAATAGTGAGTTGCAAGCTTAATCGTCGATTTTGTTCTGATCGATATCTTTTATGCAGAAAAGTGCTAGCACCGTCGAACATTATTGATCAACTGACATTTGCCATGGAGTCTATGTTTACTGCACGGGCAACTAGCTCTGCGACACCCGAAAAATTTCAACCCGCAATAACAACTGTAATGCGCAAAACATTCAATTACTCTAACTAGAGGATACGGCGATGTTTCAGCCCCCCAACTGATAACGTCACCCTTGTCTGCAGCGGAAATTAGGAACTACTTGAACCTCTTAGATGGACATTCTTGGGTAGAGTTACTCCGCTTTTACTGAGTTCGCAGAGAAATCGATAAATCTAGAACCAGCTCATGAATGAAAACTGAGTAACTGAAATGTGGCTGGACTAACCGACCCGCGGACAGCTGAGAGACTTTTATATCTGACTATCCGAAAATGACTTGTTTCTGAGCAAGACTTTGAATAATTTGGGTGCATAGTTTTTTTTCCAATTTTTCCCCGCTTTCTGCTGATTTCCCCGACTTATCGGAACATGTTTGAACATAAGAACTTGACAAAGCAGCTGATTCACTGACCGGAGACTGACCCCAGCACAAACACAAGTTTTGAAAAATAATCAGTTGAGTGTTGTGGGAAAGGCATAAAAGAACAATTCAAAGTTTGGCAAATTTCCTTGATGCATATGGGTAGATCAAAAACCGCAGGAATATTTTTTTGAATTTTAGAAATTCGAACATCTTCAGCGTGAACTTTGTCCGGCCGGTGGGGTTATTTGGGGTGCTGAGTACGAATAAAAGGTCCATTTTCAATTTCTCAGATGATTACTGTTGAACACGCTAGGAAAGGCATCATTTGCCTACGGTAGCGCCCCGTAATCTTCCAAAAAACTGAAAATGGACCTTGTATTAGCGTTCAGCGCTTCATATTACCACCCCGAACAAGGTTCGGGCCAAAAGCGTTCGATCTTCAAAAAAAAAATCAAAAGATGCTTTTTTGTCGTTTTTGATCTAATCAAGTGCAAATGTACTTCAATTTTTTCTCATTTAGAGTTGGTGCCTCAGCTGAATATGGCCCACGTTTCCAAAGCGCAAATCCTTTGCTATCCTATACTCCCCCTCATAAAAATAAACAGATTCGAAGAAAATTCCAAGTTCTGGGTTCGTCTGAATGTTCCTGATAATTTTCTATTAACACTACAAACTGCTAAAATTGATCGGACATTCGCACCCTACCAGTGCAAGATGACCCCACTCAAGAAAAATTCTCAATGGAGGGTCATCCTTGTTTTAAGACAATAAAACAAATTTACCACCTCGATTTCCTGCCTCACCAAACCAGTTTCAGCTGCGAAACTTCGTTACTGGAGACTGTGGGAGAAGCCCTACTTAGGAGTATCTATTTCAAAAAATAAGAACAACTTTTTTCAATTTTTTTTGTCATTCTCAACAGGGACCGATTGATGATTATCGGATTTTTTTTAACAAGTACTGTATATATTCGCCTTACTCTCGTTTGTGTATGTATATGTGCGTCTATCAGAATGAACGGAAGTTTGGCGGGGCTTTCGTGAGCGATTGACACCCGTAGCTCATATCCACAGCCCACGTGTGCAACCCATACAGAGTGAGCACGCTTTCGTGCCAATGGGTAAATGCGCACAAGTACGCCGCGTAGCGGCATGGGTGTGCTCACAAGTCGATTAGCATTAAAACCGATTTTGTTTATTGAGGACTTGCGAACTGAATTTAAATTCAAAGTTCTGCATCAAGAACTGGTCCTTGAATAGAAAGAATCACAACGAACTGAAAATTCAGATACTCGCCTTCGTCGCTTTCGTACTGGCTATCTGCGCAGACAGGAGGGCTACTACGGCAGCATGGACTGAGCACATCACCTTCGAGACTATGATAGTCGTCGCTGCTTTACTCGCCGGCTACGTCTGCTTCCCTCATCTGACGATCCGTGAGGAACCCACAAGAGAGGGTCTCATTGTGCTGGTGAGCATTATTGCTGCGCAAATTCTTCTGCCTCTGATGTTGATTAAAAACGCTTTTATTTGATTCTGTAAATTTCAGGAGTTGATATTTTACGGGATTAACACCCTTTTCTATTTCATTGCTATCTGGCTGATGGTACACCTATCTGCAAGTTGGGGCACATACGGCAGAGGTGCAGCAATAATGACTGCTGTGAGTTTAACTTTATTACTTTTGAATTGAGAAAAAAGTTATATAGGGTGAATTGTTCATCTTTGACAAGGCAAGGTGTATCATTATAAAGCGGAATTCGGAAAAAAACTTAAATTATCGTCTGAAAAGAAAACTTATTAGGGACATCCCAGCACCAACTAGTGTTTTGAGTAACGGTCTGTTGAGTGTTATGGGAAAGTGAAATTAGCTTAAATTCTTTAACGCACATGGGTAGATCAAAAACTTTTAAAAATGCATTTTTTTAATCCAGAAATTTTACCATTTTCAGCCCAAACTATTTCTATGGGGAGGGTTATTTGGGGCGCTAAACACGAATATGGGGTGAATTTTCAGTTTCTCAGATGATTAAAGTAGGTGCAATATCATTTGCATACAGTAACCTAGCAAAATTTTTTTAAAAACTTGAACTGGACCTTATATTCGTGTCCGACTCCTCAAGTTACCCTATTGGGCTGGTTTCTACTAATGTGTTGTTTTTTTGTCTTTTATGGTCTACGCAGAAACATTGAGGGAATCTAACTCATTTCAAACTGTTTTTTTTTCATCTCCCCCCCCCAAAATTCAACAAACCATTTTTTTAACTGCAGTTTGTGCTGGGGTCAGTCCCTAGTTAGAAAAAAAAAACAAATCACTTGACTGCAACCCCATTCAAAACTAAAAAAAAGGCGGAAATAGACCATTTCCGTGAATTTAATCAGATTTTCGCCATTTCACCATAATTCCTCAGTTCCTGCGGATCATTTCATTGTTTTTGCTGTTCTTGCTGGGTCATTTATCAAGTTGCCCCTTGCATTCTTTTTTTTTGTGGTTGTATGCTTTCAAGGACCATTTTTCGTTGCGCGACTTACAATTTCGTTGATATTGTTATTCTATTAGGTCTAGAAGTTAATTTCCGCGTTTTTGTTGTTATTGATATTTTGTAAAAAATAAAATTATTTTTATATAACGAATTTTATGTTATAATGCTCACTGTATTATCAGCTTTCTATTGATATATAACTTGCTTCACGTACCTTATAAAAAAAGTATTATTTTAGTTTCAGAATATGTCAACTTTTGTGCCGGAAAAAACGCCATTTGCGGAAGCTCTCCTTTTCCTTTTTCATCTCAATAAGAAAGCCACTGACGCGCACCAAATGCTTGCCCAAGCTTACGGGGATGCTGCTCCATCCATAAGAACCTGCCAAGAATGGTTTCAGCGTTTCAAATCGGGTGATTTTGACGTTAAGGACAAAGATCGACCAGGACAGCCAAAAAAGTTCGAAGACGAAGAACTTCAGGCTTTGTTGGATCAAGATTCGGCTCAAACGCAAGAACAGCTCGCGGCATCCCTCGGCGTCACCCAAAAGCAATTTCTATTCGATTGAAGGCAATGGGGAAGATTCAAAGGAAGGAAAATGGATCCCCTATGAGCTCTCAGAACGCAACAAAGAGCAGAGAAAAACAACTTCACAAATCTTGTTGGACCGATTCCAAAGAAAGTCTTTTTACACCGGATGATAAGTGGGGATGAAAAGTGGGTGTACTACGACAATCCGAAGCGAAGAAAATCGTGGGTTAGTCCTGGTGAAACAACAACTTCGACCGCAAAACCAAACATCCACGGGAAGAAGGTCTTACTGTGCATATGGTGGGATCAACGCGGTATACTGTACTATGAACTTCTTCAACCTGGCGAAACAGTTATCGCGAATCGCTATCAACATCAACTAGCAATTGCGGCATGAAATCGAAGCAAAGAGACCAGAATGGGCGAGTCGACACGAAAAAGCCATATTGCTTCATGATAACGCTCGACCTCATGTTGCTCGAACGGTAAAGGATACGCTAAAAGAGTTCAAATGGGAAGTCTTACCGCACCCGCCGTACTCTCCAGACATCGCCCCGTCGGATTATCACCTTTTCCGGTCAATGGCGCATGGTCTAGCGGAGCAGCGCTTTCAAGATCGTCAAGATGTCAAAAAATGGCTCGATGAATGGGTGGAGGCCAAACCAGAAAAATTTTATTATGATGGAATCCATAAGTTACCCAAACTCTGGGAAATGGTTGTTATTAATGACGGAAATTATTTTGAATAAAAATTTTGTTTAAGTATGTCCAGTTTTCAATAGTGTAAAAAGCGTAAAAAAACGCGGAAATTAACTTCTAGACCTAATATGTCACATGAGTAAGGAACCATTGTTTTTTTACTACTTTGTTTGCTTTATCTTTTTTTATTTTTCGAGGTGAATATAGCAAAATCTAGTCATTACAGATCATTTGCGTCGCCCTTACCATCATCTTCGCCATTGAGACTTTCCTCAAGCTCAAAGCATGGCGAGGCGAAAACGAGCCAAGCAGCAAGGTGATCACGACCGGACCTCAACCGCCTCAGAGCTAATCCACATTGCTTCATACTACTCTAGTCAGGCGTCACTTTTTTCCTCTTTGAGGAAAAACCCGCTAATAGTGCACAATCAACCGGAAGGGCTACTTCTTTCCTGAGCTCTTGACGACTCCTTACCCCGCCCGTTCACTTAAAACCGGCCTCTTCAAGGTCTGCCTATTAACGCATTTATTGGAGTTTTCATTGTTGTTGTATTTTGATTTGTGTATAGATGTCGTTATTATAGTTGATTAAAGAGGTTATTCATTGCTGACAAGATGTATAATACAAAGGTGTCAGAGTTTTGTAAATTGAAATTTCGGATTCTGTCCGTAAAACAATGCGGAAGCAAGGGCGAAAGCCCGTCGCAAAAATAAGAGTACTTGATTGAAAAACCTACATGGCATATTTTTCACCTTTTTCCGATTTTCAAAACTACGAATTTGATTGAGACACAGAAACTGCCAGAGATTTGATTCACCTCTTCATATCAGAGTTAGTTCAGGATCATACTTCCACCGACGAGCGACACGACGCAATGTTTACCATCAATATGGACCGGAAATCGAAATGTCCGATAAGCATTGTCGTTGTCGCTGGTCGCGGGAAGTATGATCCCGGCTATAGCCGCAGGCAGCTCTTGGGCGAAATACATGATCAACCACTACGAGTAGCGCAGCGAGATGGGTGAAATTCCGGCCTCCAAAAACCTTAATTCCTGAAATCATTGGCTTCCCTATTTCCGAAAAACGCTTAAATTGATGCCGAAAAAATAGGAATACCTACAACATTGCAATTTTCTCACCTAACCAGTTCCCGCGGAATTTCGGCGTTTGCATTCCCGAAATCGAAAAAAACCTGCCCATATCTACTCCAAAAGCTGCGTGTAGCTTCGTTGTCCATGGGAAAATGCTATACACGGAGTGACTTTGGCCAAAAATTGACAAATCTGATAAGCGGTTCAACATGAAACCAGAGAACTGTAAGGAAATTTTCTTGATAAATTATTTAAAAAATGAAAGGGAGCGTTCACGATGAAAAAGCTGCCCTTTTTTTTCGTAGGAACGTAACCTTTGAGCCCCTCTGAGAAAGGAAATGACAGGGAAATAGGTAAAAATCTGGTGGATGAGTCGACCCATAGGATCACCCCGCCCACGCCATGTAACAGTTGTCCATCGTTCGTTTTACCAAAGAAACAGTTGCCAAATTTTTTAATACTCCTTATCCCAGAAAATTCTAATAACCAGACACGAGCATTTCACCACCTTATTTCTCAAAGGTTTTTTTGAGTACACAAAATTGAAAACAAAGAAAAACTTAAGCTTAATGGAAACAGCAGCTAACACACCAAAAAAGACTCCAGCAGCCATTTGGCAAAAGTCTCGATAGAGTAACGACCCCTTCTTTATTTGGAGGATTTGCCGAAGAATCTACGATCCCCGGCAGTGTGTGAAAATGTTCAATTGCTCCAGCATTAGAAAATTTTGAGTTCAGATGTTCATTCGATTTGGGGTATTCCCACACCTATATTTTTCGACGCTGCTTTCTTTTTGATTTGCTTTTTTTATTTACTGAAGAAATCTCAAAATTTTCACCTTGAATGTTTACGGAGACTTTCAAATTCTATTTTTTTATCCAAAATTTCAACGATCCCTTCCCCCGTTGACAAGCTATTCAGTCCTGCTCTACCCAGCCACAGAGGAAAAACCAAAGAAACGTTCACACCTAGTACACAGATTAAGGCAGCGCACCCAAGAAATTATTATTTTTTGAATCAAGCAAGCCAATACTGTTCATTTTTATTGATTCTTCTGCAAGAAACTTCGCTACGTTGATTCTCTAACATACTCCTCTCAACTCACGCCATTCACGCACCAATTAACTTATCATCCGAAAAGAAAAACGCACCTCCTACAGTTTCATTTTTCGCCCATTCTGTCAACTTCACAATCGATACCTCTTCGTGTACCACCCGTTTCATCGAAAACAAACCGAACCGGTCAACGAGCTACACACAGTGCAATATGACCTCCATTCTTCCGCCGCGGCGGGATCCCTGGCAATTACTGACGCCGCTACGTATATCAATTTGTCACGGAGAACTTGCATTTCAGAAATGCGAAAAAACACATTCAGGACAAATTAGATTTTCGCAGATGACAGATAACAATAGTCCACTAGATATGCTCAACAAAAGTGGGTAGATGTCCCAAACAGGGTTAACTACTTCCCAAACCATGGTTTTGCTCAGAGCAAGCTGAATTGATTTTTCGTTCTTTTCTTTTCGAAGGGTATGTGGGAAAACAGTCTCAAATACAAGAAGAGTTTTTTGGGTTTTCCCGGAACTCTACGAAATTAGAATCAGAAAGCTTCGTTTCCGGTTTCTTCGACTTTATTATTTTCGCACACCCCTTAGAACATTCGCGACTTACGACGCAGCGTGACTCTTACATTTTGTGAACTTTGTGAGTTTGCGACTGCGACCTTTTTGCCTCATTCAGCTTTACCCCATTCACGACGTATCCCACCGCAGGGACATGCTTTCCGAAAACCGATTTATCTGCGACAAGGACGAACTTCCAAACTTTCTCATGATCAATGTATAAACCTATCCTAGGCTTCACTACGGAAATCGTGGTTCGTCAGCAGCTCCACTATAGCACAATGTTCAAACTTTTATGAAAATAACTGGGGCTCAATACGGAAAAAAATCGTTGCCAAACAATTTTTCGAGCGCATTATGAGTTCTTTTCTCTTTCACTGCCATCACTCAGCTTTATCAGCAGGAAACCTGATTTGGAATCACGTTCTGTTCATCTGGAAACGTGCCACTAGTATTACTACACCTAGGATGACCCCGAAACATCGAATTTCTTCAATTTCATTTTTTTTACCATCATGACCAAACCTACACAATACAAAACTTGAAATTACATATATAGCAGGTTTCTGAATCACATTAAAAGAAACTCCTTTAAAAAATGTCACCGGAGCAGTGGAGGGAAAATAACATTCCCGCTTCATCCTGCCATGACTTCAAGCAGTTATTTCTCATGATAGAAAGAGTTCCATGAGCGGAAATTCTGGTACAATGTTTATTTCATAGATAGCTTCACTATGAAATCGAAAACCGATTTTCGGTGGCGTGCCATTCGAGCTCGCGTGTCCCAACGGTGGGACACGGTGTACGTGGTCGTGAATGGGTTGAAGGTAGTGCTCACGATGGGAAATCCTATTCTCGTTTTCGATGATTCTGTATACGTAAGCATACAAACAAGAGATCAATAGGGTTAAGTCAAGACAAAGCTCTCAAATACCGGAGGAAAAAAATGTTTAAAGAAGCCTCTGAAATATTTAATTACACCTGTTCGGGGAACTGCAGACAAAGCGTCAAATCTGACGTCGGAAATGGTTTTACGCTTCAAAACTCTTAGGGTGAATGATGTTGTTTTCTGCTTCCTACGCCCAAAAATGTTCAAAAATAACATAGGCCACTTCACATGCTTGGGTTAGAACCTTACGCGATAGAGGAGCCAAAACTCGGCAATTGTTCCTCCGATGAAGCACACGCAGGACAACTGTTCTATGGCGTGGGCGGGGTGATCCAATGGCTTGGCTTGTCCATGAGATTTTCACAGACTTCCGGGCAGTTTTTTCGATGTACTTCCGTTCTTCCTCCTCTGAAAGCGACCCTAAGCTTACGTTTCTGCCAGGAAAGTGCAACTTTTCATCGTGAACTTAACTATGGGAATTATAAAAAAAGTTAACTATGGGAATTATAGACAAGTGCCCGCTCAATAGAAACTATTTTGTGATTCCATCGAACGTTTTCTTGGAAACATCCTTTCTGTATGTCCTTCAGGTTTTGGAAAATGATCGATAGATGACAAATTTGATTCTATTGTGTAGTATGCTGCCTAGATGTCGTACGTTCACGCCGTGGCAGTGCGGAGGAAAGAAGATCACCTCTATGCAAACCGACGTCACCCCCTCCACGAAGAGGGTTTTTGTCATGGGAGAGGTGCTGGCCGGCCGCGTCTCTCCTACGGATTCTCCTCCTAAGGTCCGGCGTGGAGAGGAATCCTGGACCCGCTCAGAAGTACCTATGCCCCACGTGCGGCAAGGATGTCACGTGGAGGAAAACAAGCGTCCAGTGCTTCGGATGCCAAAGGTGGGTGCATCTCTCCTGTCCGGGTCTCAGTTCTGTGAGGCATCATAACTCTGCTTTTCGCTGTGTTTTATGCTCTTCACCTACCAACTCTGATTCCTCTTCCTCAAATCGCCCCCTTTCCATTGTACATATCAATCTCAACAGCCTTCGTGCCAAACTTTCTGAGCTCTCTCTCTCTTCGCACGTACTTACCATCCAGACGTGATCATGGTTCAAGAAACCTAGCTCTCTCCATCACCTACCCGTCCTCATCCTAACATCCCGGGCTACACTGCCTTCCATGCTCCAAGGTCAGCTCTTGGCGGAGGAGTTTCAACCTTTGTTTTATCCTCTCTCCTCCCACCTCATACCAAACACCCCACGAATGGTACTCTCGAGTACCTTCCAATCCATCTCCCCCTTAAAACTCCCCTTTCTCTTTTAAACATCTATATTCCCCCTACCACCTCATGCCCCTCCTCCTACAATCCCATTCCTCTTCTCGAACAACTTAACGATTGTTCCCTCCCATCATCAGTTGTTTTCGCGGGCGACCTTAACGCCCATACTTTCTGCTCGTCCCTTGGTTCTGATGCTAGAGGAGAAGAAGTCGAAGAACGGGCTGAGGAGTGCGACCTGGTCATTTTAAACGATGATCAGCCAATTCGTCTCCCTGCCAATGGCCGATCTTCTAGCCCAGACATAACTCTAGCCTCTTCCAACTTTTCCAACGCTTGCCCATGGGCTACCTCAACAACATTGTCTAGTGATCATGTTCCCGTCTTTGTGCACATCGATCTCTCAAATTCTCTTGCTCCTTATTCTGGTGTTCGTCAACGTTCTTATCTCAATTTAGGCCAAGCAGACTGGTTCCTGTTCAGTGAGGTTGCGCTACGCCTAGCGGCTGATTACCCGTGGAATGGCAATGTGCACCAGAAGGAGCATCACTTATCTGATGCAATTCGCAGGGCCATGAAGGCGGCAATCCCTGTTGGCCGAGTTAAGACGTTCTATCCGAACGTCACCAAAGAAATTCTTCAGAAAATCAGGACTAAAGATGCCAGAAGAGCAGTTGACCATCTAGACCCTGTCGTCGCTCAGCTGGATGGTGAGATCAGAGAAGATCTCGACCAGCACAAGAAAGAACAGTGGGAAAAGTTCACAGAACAGTTGAATTTTAAGACGGACAGTGGAGCTGCTTGGAAGGTGCTTCGGAAACTATCGGGAAAGAGCTCGCCAGTCACCGTCTCCACTATTGATTTTGGTAATAACGCTTTCAAGTCAGGAAAGGAAGCCGCCTACTCTCTCGGTAAAAGTTTCTTTGTTACGAGTACAAGGCGAGGTCCGCAGAATAGAGTGACAGTTAGAGAGCTGTGCCGCCTCCCGCTCATGAGCACGTCCGAAGCGTTCACTGTGGCGCAAGTAGAGAAGATTATAAAGGACATGAGGAACTCTAAAGTTGTCGGTCCGGACGGCATTTGTCCTGCTGTACTGGAGAAACTCCCGACTGAGATCCTTCCGCTCATCGTTGATATGATTAATACTTCGTTCAGCTCTTGCACTATTCCGCAAAACTGGAAGACAGCCAACGTCATCCTGTTACCCAAGCCTGGCAAACCTCAGTCATCAGTAAAGGGATATCGTCCCATTAGCTTGATGTCACCTTTTGCTAAGGTAGCCGAAAAGCTCATTGTCAAGGATCTAGCGGAGCACAACGAGAAGCAGTTGTTTCAACATGGGTTCAGGAGGCTACATTCCACAACTACGGCTTTGCTAGAAACTACCAGCTATGCTATCGACGGGTTCAACTTTAACAAGCCATTGAGAACTGTAGCTGTTGCGTTGGATCTCACCAAGGCATTTGATACGGTTAACCTTGGAGTCCTGTCAAGCAACATACTAGAGTCGTCAATACCATCTTGGCAGAAGCGCTGGATATCGGCCTTTATTAAAGGTCGGCGAGCAAGAGTCATGTTTCAGAACCATGTCTCCAACAGTAATCCAATGGCAGCTGGAGTCCCTCAGGGCGGGGTTCTATCGCCAGCCCTCTTCAGTTTGTACCTCGAAGATATGCCTGAGCCTCCACAGGACATCAAGGCTGCAAAGAAGAAGAAGATTGTGTGGTATCTTGAACATAATAATCATTGGAAAATTGCAAACGAAAGTTGTAAGAAAAGGCAGAAAAGACCAAAGTCGCAAGTCGCAGTTACACACTACACAGAAAGATACAAATGTCTTACTAAATTTGACAACATATTAGAAACATTGAAACATGAGTAATACGGAAGATTTCCTCTAATTTTTAGAAAAAAAAATCAGAGACCAACAAGTGCTGCTGGAGGTGGAGAGGAGGATTTGGATAGACCGAGATTTGCGCTTTCGATTCGTATATAGAACTTTGCCCCAAACCAACAATAAAAATGATGAAAATCGATAGTCGTTGGGCCATTTGCTTCATAAACGACGCCATCTGGAGACGCGGCGGAGCACACTCACAGCAGCCGGCTACAGAGATAAGGTGGCTATACTCAGGCGACGAGCTGCGAAAATTACTAGACAACTGGAAAATTCACTCCTCAGTGCGGAAGCACTTTAAAAGGAGCAAGTCTAGTAGAAAACGTAGCGAAAAAAAAGCATCCAGCGGCTCTACTAGACGCAGTACCACATGATTCAAAAATCTACGAAATGAGGCGGACCACTGTTACTCTACAAGTTTTGATCGATTGGAAGTTGTGCCTCAGATCTGCGGTGCTACTTACCACCCTTCTTTTGATGGTACCCACCGCGAAGAGTTTCGAAATTGAGGTTATCTCAAATTGAGTTTCTTAATCACTATAAAAATTAGTAAAAAACAGAAACATGTGAAATCCAAAAATGCGGACCCGATAACTATTATCTCAGGATAAAACACCCATAAAGCGTTTAGCACCGAAACAAAAAGCGAATGAGCAAACTACACGAAGCAAATAAAAAGAGTTCAGGATGTAAAACAAACAAAAATCGACTGGCGAAGGAATGGTAGCGAAATATGTGCACGAAGAAAGAGGAGTTTCAGCAAATTGCACAAAGATGACTAAAAAAAGCAACTAACCTTCCTCTTCATTAGCTCTCCCTTCATGGCCGCGAAATTCTTCACCTTGTCCGAAAACTTCTTCTTCTCAGCAACGATCTGAAAAGTGACAAGGGTTTTGGCGAGCACTACCAACTTAAAAAGATATGAGGAAACAATTAGCCAATAACGGAAAAGGAGAGAACGTCTGTAACTCTGTTTAAAGCTAATGAGCAGCTCAGATGGGCACAATTGGATTCCAAATCCGGAAAGAGTTGGAAAATGTGCTTTGCAACAACGCCCAATCGACCGAATTCCGACCCTTTGAAGATAAAAGCATGAAGTTCCGTACAGTTATTCTATTCTGCTGGCAGCACATCGTATAGGACACCTCGTGGTCCAAGCTGCAGCGCGTCCAAAATTGTGCTCTGCGAATTGCAACTGGCTGTTCTAAAAGCTCTCCAATTGAGCACTTACACGCCGAAGCTCGCATATTGCCAGTTAGAGACCACTGCCAACTCCAGGCGCAACAAATGTACATTAACATCGTGAAGCAGCCGAACCATCCATCGCGAAGAGTACTAAACCCGGTGAGAGAGAGAGATGTATCAGAAAGCCTTTCGCTGATGCTCCGTCGAAAGTAGATGTGCAGAGATGGACCGAAGCACAACAAGAGCGCCTCCGTCTCTTGCGCGCGGAGCATACCCGATTCGTGAATGAACACTTGAGCAGAGTTGCCATAAACTCCATCCTGGGAGTCGCACCTCCGAAGGTCAGCGAGACAGAGATGGAACTTGGCAGGCGTGCCAGGTGCACCCTTGCATCGTTACGCTGTGAACACTCCCCCATGCTTATGTCATATTTGCATAGGATTGACAACAGCCAACCAGACGATTGTCCTGATTGCGGTAGTCAAGGGCATACTACTACAGCAAGACGGACTACACTAACGACAATGGATCTGTGGACGAACCCAGCGCTAGAGGCCGAGTTTCTGAACCTATGACAGAACCCCTTTTTGTGGCTGCAAAGAAGAAGAAGAAGATGAAGTCTTGCTCCAATTCAAGATAACCAGCTGTCTGGCAGAAATGAAACGAAAGCAGCTAGCTCACATATTCTATAACTTCATCGGTGTAGTTGAAATTCATGGCTTTCTTGATGTCCTGTTCCTTTTTCTCGATGTGATCCATCGTCGGCAAGGATGCACACTGAACAAAATGAATGAGGAAACAACTACTTATAGAGCATCAAGAAATCCGACCTCTTCCTTCGTCACGGTCCTCCATTCAGAAAACTCTTCTTCACTGAACGCAGCGTTGGACACAAACTCGATGCGGAAAACCCTTTCGTCAGTGCCTAAAAATAGATCTCATCGGACGGTACATAATCTCAGCATAATTACCGTTAGTTATTAGACATACCGTGTTTCAGCTTGAGAACCTTGTTTGTCTTGAGATTTTCAAACGTATAAACCCGGTTCCCTTCCACCACGTCAACAATTTGAGACAGCTGAAAGCTTTCCATCTTAGAATACATAATACAAAATCACGATCTCGCGTAACTTTCCTGAACTCTGGAGCCTTCTCTTGATTTTCAAAAGATTTTCCAGATTTTTAGAGGATTATTCTAGGTGATTACAGTTCAAGAGGATTTTGGTTTCAGAACTTTTTTTTTACTCCTAGAGAAATTGTAGCCGAATGCTTACTTTTTTTTGTTCCAAACCGCCTCGAAACTTTGCTGATCGCTGGTAATATGCATGTTGATATTAATTTGCAGTAATTAGAATATTAAGAGCTTTCTCTACCCGTTATCCTTCCATCTTGATCGAGGCTTTCTCCATTTACGTCAGACCTATCCTACTACCTATATTTGCCTTACTTTGTGTGACCGTCTGTGTCAGAACAATACCAGAAATTTACCAACTCAGCAGAACTAATACCATTAATATAAACTATAAACCCTTCAAAACACTTAAAATACAAGGAGTGCAATGTAAGTTGGGTATTTGATGACTATTCGAAAATTGGTCAACGTGCAGGACCTACAGGCTCGAGTTTTATTGCGGTTAAGTGTTTTGAAGGGTTTATAGTTTATAGGGATGATATTAGTTCTGCTTAGTTGCTCAATTTCTGGTATTGACAAAGATATACAGGTGGCTAGTCTCTGGTCAGGTGCGGAAGAATATTCTTCATCGAATTTTGAACATCTCATTGATTTTCAAGAGAATCTATAATCGATCGATCCCATCGATTTTCGATAAAGGTTGGTAATAAGTGTACAGATCGATAGGAAACCTTCAGATGCACATACGCTCCAATATTGACGCATGACTACACGGATAGAAATTTGTGAAAAGTAGCTGCCTAAATCATTAATGAACTGTGCTATGACGCACGAAATTCGCACCCTAGCTGCCTGAGAGACCAGTCTAGGCGAGCCAATCGTTCGCAGACATGGCACTGATGGTGTAGAGGTGCGTCTCTCAATTCACGTCGCAAAACTCCCAGGTTAAATCCCCGACTTATACGCTTTTTTGTACTTCTCGTGTCTCCTCTGAAAAATTGAGATTTTCTCCAGGACATTAAGCCCATTTCTACGTAGAAATGGATTTTTGAATTGTTGTAATCAAAGAGGATAGCAGACTACATGCTAAAACTTATAAAAATCCCACTCTATATTTCGAATTTCCTCCATAACCGCCCAGTCCAATTCGAACAAAGCATCCGATCACGGTCTTTGCGAAAAACGGAGCGTACACAATTTTCGCCATCTTGAAGCGTGAAATACGAGCTCTGGACAACTCCGACACGGTTTCAACCTGTAAGTAGGACACATTTTCTAAGAAGAAAGAACTTATCTACTGCCTCTGAATTCTGGTCAGCAACTGCGTATAGCCGGATTCGAAGATAACCAAAGCCAGATAGATCGCAAAAACTAGAATTATTCCACATTACCTCTCTTTTTGTCACCTTCTTTTCCTCTTCATCCTCGCTTCCACCGCTCCCAGCACGTCGAGGGGACGACTCACGAGAAGACGACCGAGAAGAAGCCGTGGACGACGACGAGGATGATGAAGACGAGGAACCATCGCTGTCGTCTTTGCCGAACACAGCATCAAAGGAAAGCGCAGCCTTCTTCGCTGCAATGAATGCAAACACATAATTAACACATCACCAAGGAAGGTGCAAGGAATCCTACCGGCTTTATTCTCCTTGTCCTTCCTTTTGGCTAGAAGATCCGCCATTGCGTTCTTCTGTGTGGCCTTCTTATTAATCTCAGAAGGGCGATGGAACTTCATGTCTACTTCAGATTCAGAATCTGAACCAATAGCGTTTTTAGGCTTTGACGCTGACTGTTGGGCACGCGACGGTGGCGGTTTGGCTGCAAAAAAATTCATACGTAACATCAATCAATAAAAACACATCTGAGAATTACCAAGCCTCCCATGAGCCCTTAAATACATTAAGAAAACCCTACCGTCATCGCTGTCAGAGTCGTTAACCCGTTTCTTTTCCTCGCGTTTGCGTTTTTCTTTCTTCTCCTTTTCTTTCTTTTCCTTCTTCTCACCTCCAGTTGAGGTCGCATTTTTAGCAGCAGCAAGCTTCTCCTCAATCTGCTTTCTGAAAACGGGGAACGAATAGGAAGAAAGATTAGGGTCACAATAACCAGAGCAACTGCAATTTCAAATCGAAAACCATGTTGAATGAAACTCTTTAACATCCGTCGAATAAGCAGGTTTTAGGCAAGAATCCGGAGGCAAAAGTAGCCGAGAAGGTGTACAAGCTTACGCACTCGTGGTTGGGTTACGTCGGGACACCGTCTATTAAATCTTACATTGTAGCATTGACAATCCGTTTCCCGAATCCGCTAAATGCCTCTGAGATCTACAGAAGATTTCAAAAAGTGGGCATTTTTATGGTTATGCCTTCTTCTTCTTATCGGCCACAGCGAGCTTCTTCTCACAGGCGCAGGCAGGCGGCAACATCACACGGCTTTTTCCACATATCCAGAGCTGTCAGAGAAGTTGGTCGAACTGGGCATGAAAATAAATGTAATGAATCATGCCCTGTGCCGTGGCAATCAGGACATTCGTCGGGGACCGATGGATCGATCCTATGGACATAGGCCCTGAGGAATGAGGAATGCCCACAGCGCAGACCTTGGAGAATTACACGGGCGCGTCTTGGTAGGTCCTTCTCACTATCATCGACCTTGGGCGGTACACCGTCGAGTATAGAATTGTGAGGGGCACAGGAGAGGTATTTATTGACGAATCTGGTGTGCTCCATCTGCAGGAGCCTCTTCCGGTTGAGCTCTGAGGTTGCCCAACGTTGACGGTCATTAACAGAGACAGCGGCATACATCGGTGCACGGATGTTACGGGAATGAGAGGGGTCGGATGATAGCAGGGGGTAATTGGGGTGTGTGGCATTCCTGACTATGCCGATATGGAACTGTTGCACCTGCAATTGGCAATGCTGCTTTACAGGAAGAAGGGCGCATTCTTGATGTAGGTGGGATACAGGAGTGGATTTAGGGCATCCAGTGATGACACGAAGAGCAGCGTTTTGTGTTCGCTGAAGTTTGTTCCAGGACGTTTCCGTCAAGTGCCCTGACCAGACTGGAGCTCCATATTCCAGTACGGGCTGTATCATCGCCTTGTAAGTGACACGCAATACTTCCTTTGAGCTACCCCATGAAGTTCCTGCCAGAGCACGGAGTATATTATTACGCGCACTGGCCGTAGCAGCTCGAATACGTGAGTTTTCATGGAAACGCAATGAAGGGTCCAGGAACACACCGAGTAGACGAGGGTGCTTAGATAAGGGCAGCAGATTTCCTTCCTAGAGAACCTGGGGATGCAGTTTGTGCTCAGCCGTTGCAGTGGTGCACAGAGTAACGCTGGACTTCGTAGGAGAGACCTTTAACTGTTTTGATTCCAGGAATTTGGCCAGACTGCTAAGGTATTTGTTCATCTCCACAGTGGCGTGATCAATAACAGGGTCAGTACACACAATAGTGATGTCATCCGCATACAGACATAAATGGATGTTGGGCGGTGGCTTCGGAATATCAGATAGATACAGAGAGAATAGACTCGGTGACAATACTCCGCCTTGGGGAACGCCTGCCTTCAAGGGAACAGACTTCGACAAGTGCCCATCGAACTTCACACGTATAGAGCGATTTTTGACAAAGTTGTCGGTCCATCGTTTACACCATTCCGGCATATCACAGTCCAGTATCGATTTAGACAGCAATGACGTACTGACATTGTCGAAGGCGGCAGTGAGATCAATTGCCACGACCAGACTTCTACCAGCAGGAGTTTTCTGGTTGAGACCGGCAATAATGTGCTCCGTGATCGACGTGAGTGCAGTTATGGTGGAGTGAGCCTTCTTAAAGCCATGTTGATATACGTTATTTTGGAGCGCAGTTTGGAGATGCGGACAGATGATCTTCTCCGCTAACTTAGCGATGGGGGACAAAAGGAAAATGGGTCGATGAGAAGTTGCCTTGTCCTCAGGCTTTCCTGGCTTCGGGATCGGTAGGACGATTGCTTGCTTCCACCTCGCAGGAATCACACCAGTACTGAATGACGAATAGACAAGATCGCTGAGCAACTCAAGGAACTGGTCCGGTAGATGCTTCAGATGGATAGCTGAAATGCCGTCTGGTCCCTCAGCCCTGGAGTTCTTCAATGATTTGATGAGGGCAGGCACAGCTGAAGCAGTTATCGCAGGAGTATCGTGACGACTGAGTTTCCTTATAGACCGCAGAGTTCTTCTGTGAAAACGATCACGGCGCGAAGTCGCCGAGGCAAAGAGCTTCCCAAGTCGACAGGCCGCACCATATCCAGACTCGAATCTACCCGAAGGGAACTGCAGCATGTTTCGGTCCGTTGATATTGTCTTTCCTGACAGCTTCTTCAGAACACTCCATGTTTTCTTGGCGTCAGTCTTAAGGTTTATGGACTCAGTGAACTCCTGCCATCGCTTTTGCTTGTGCATGTTAAGCAAGTTAGTTATCTCGTCTGACAGTTGCTGTATGCTGGAGTCAGCATGATCAGTTCGTCGCTTCTCATCCCGTAGTTCGATCAGCTCCAGAACTTCCTTCGGAACATTAGGGTGAAAGTTCTCACTCGTCCTGTCGGAATGGCTGCTCTAGAGGCCCTGCATATGGCATCAACAACGAGCTTCTCTTTCTCGTGTACAGAGCCGGTGAGCGGATAACTGGCTATCCGGCTGAGTAACACCTCCTTAAACAGGACCCAATTAGCCTTACGATAATTAGTATACAATTTGCTACGTGAGCCTGAGAAGGGTGCGAGATGACTATTAAGAGACAAATCCAGTGATGCACATATTGGTACATGATCGCTGGCCATGACAACAGCAGTGGACCAGTTACAACATACAGCGAGAGAGGAGGAGACAAATGTGACATCTGGCGAAGAGGGCCTGCCTGTGCTCGGAAGACGAGTAGGAGCGTCCTCATTAATAGCAACAAGATCACAATCATCCGCAAACTGCTCAAGTAGTTCGCCTCTATCATCGGGTCCTAGAGAGGAGAACCAGGACGATGAGTGTGCATTAAAATCACCAGCCATAATAACTGAGGACGATAGGAGGGAAGAGTGTACAGTAAGCAAAAATGGTGTAGGATCAAACGAATTGTGACAGGAGGTGGTTGGGGGGATATAAACATTAACAACATATAATGGGCAACTTTGCAATACAATATGGACACCAATACACTCAACAACGTTATTAGCGGGGAGCGCAATGAGGTGTGAGGGAATAGAAGATTTTACAAAAGTAAAGACGCCACCACCATGAGAAGTACGGGGGAGGTGGTAAGACGTGTAACCGGGGAGGCGGGGGAGAGAAGGGGATGCGCTAAGTTTTGTCTCTTACAAGAGGATGACATCAGGATGAAAGCGTTCAACGTACAGTGTCAGTTCAACAAGTTTGGCACGCAGGCCATTAATGTTAAGTTGAAAAATGTCCAGACTACGATGAGGAGCACTAGGGGGAGAATTAGAGCAAGATATACAACAAAAAGCATCAGTGTAGTCACTATAGCTAGCTAACCCCGAACATTTGAGGTGTACCCATCCAAGGCAACCACCGCACTGAACGCTCGCATATTGAGCCGATAATCCACAGTGACAACAGGTATATCGCGGAGTCTTGCTGCGTGGCCCTGGGTTCCTCTCAATGCCAGCTCGTAGTAGTAGAATACGGAGTGCGGCAGCCAGCCATTCGCACTCCCATACAGAAAAAACTCCTCGTGGAGTTGTTGATGCCCGTTTGATGAGTCTCCTTGATCTTGGTAGTCGACTCCACAGATCCACCACGCGTAGGTTGAGCATCTCGGATCCTAGATAGCTATGCCAGGAAAAGAGAGGCACACAAATGGGAAGCTTAAGGGCGTTCAAAAAATTGGCTCGGGTTGAGCCTAAAATTTGTGTCTAGAGGTTGTTTTGAGTGCTGAATATGAATCTGAGGCCCATTTGTCCATATTCGGAAAATTCTGCCTGATTCGATCCGTAGCTTCAAAATGAGGGAAATTTTGCTGGCAAAACGCGACTTTTCGAGAATGCTACGATCAATTCGTCTCAAAACTTCTACATACGGATTATATGGGCGGCCTAACAGAAATCTGTGGTAGATTTATATATCTTCCTCGGCTTGTGGTATGTAACTGTGCGTATACGGTAGCTCGATCAAAGTCTCAGATTTGAATCAAAACTGCACTGGAATTGTTATTTGCCACACTGAACACAAATTTGAGTTACACCTTTCGATTTCTGAAATTTTAAGGTAGGTAACTCCAGTTAAAAGACGTTGTGCCTACCGTAAACCTACAGTAACCCCAAGTCTGGCGAGAAATAGACCCCAGATTCGGGTTCACCGCCCTGAATAACCCCCAGTAGTAAGTTTTGTGCGGAGTTCAAACTTTTTTTCTGAACGCCCCAAAAAATTCCCTGATGGAGTACCCTTACCTTGTTGTGAAGCAATGAAAAATGCCATTTTTTTGAATCCCCACACCCATTCGTGTACTGTCACAGACCTACACCTACAACAACATGGTTTTCCAAATCGCCACAAGAAGGGTGAAGCAGTCCCTTGAATATGCTGTCTTTTACTGAGGTGTTCAACAAGGAGTTCCAAAGTTCAAAAAAAAAACATGCTAACAAAAAAAGACTCATTGGGTGCTAAAGTCCTTAAAAGGCCACAAAATATTATGCAAACTTGACCAAAACAAACATCAGAAAACTGAGACAGCAGGAGAAATTCCGCCACCCGATTCTGTAACCGGAGAAAGTTGATTGCATACCTTGTTCGCCTCATCTCCTGCTGCTCCATTCGATTGAATATTTCCTGCTCTCGATCCTTTTCATTCATTGACATCACTTGGCGTCGATCTTCCTCATCGGCAAAAAGATCATCGTCCATTTCTCCCTGAATGGAGCATGTCATTTTGAAAGACCTACAGTTTTTTGTCGTATACGCCTTTCGAGTTAATGTAAAGTAAAAAAAAGATCTATGAATTACGCATGCTAACCCTATCGCTTTCCTCGCTCAGAGCTCTCTTTCTCTTGGCACTACTTGTGGGGCCGCCTTTTTTCATGGAATTGGATCCTTTCCGCTTCCGGCTAGCAGCTGCCCGACCATCATCGCTATCTGACCCACCATCGGAATCAGAATTATCCGAATCGGAGGAACCTAAACGAGAAAGGCCTCTTGCTCCGCATTATTAAAATTGACGGATTAACACTGATAAGGGTTGTTTGACTCAACGCGAAATTCACCCTGAATACTCTCACAAACGAAGTGTTTTAGTGGTAAAGAAAATCTGCGAAAACGACGAATAGTGTTAATATCTCTTGTGGCTCAGTAGTAAAACTGTACAGTATCCCGCCCCGAGTTGCAGGTTTCAAGGAGTTATAAGCGTTTTTCAAGCTTCACGAAAAAGCAAGGGTACCCACCCGCCAGACAATTTTTTTGGAAATTTCCATAAAAAATTCTCGGATTTAGCTCAAAACTAGTATATAGGCGTAATCTAGGGTGTTAACACGAATCTGCAGTCAGTTTATCGAATTTCTGATATTCACTGTAGGTTACGGTCGGTATTTACCACGTCATTTAAGGGACAAAACCCTTATTATTTGAAAATCGATAAACGGGCATTAAATTCATATTCATCACCCCGAATAACCCCCGTATGCAAATTTTAAATCAAATTTGAGACTTTCGCTGAACTACCGTATACCCACCGTAATCTATCAAGAATCGATAAACGGACTCCAGATTCGTGTTAAGCAATCCAAGAGTAACATTTTGAGCCATTTCTATCGTAGCGTTCTGGAAGTCGTCAAAAGTCACATTTTGTCCTCAAATTTCCTCCGATTGTAGGCTTGAACGAATTTAGTCGAAAACTTTGGGAAATCGAAAAAAGCCCAGATTCGTGATCAGCGCCCCAAAAAGCCCACCTGTGAGGGCTTTAAGTCAAATCTGGAACATTTTTTAGAGCGCTTCCAGAGCCCTCTGACTGGTACAGTTTCGTGTAAGTCCAAAACACTATCAGCCTGCACAAAGTTTGGAGAACGTGCAATCATCCAAACTTTGCTCAGGGTGGTACTTTTTAGCGCTGAACACATTTATAAGGTCCGTTTCCGGATTTTTCAGGAGACTAATGCGCGTTTTGGAAGGTACAAAAAGTACAAAAACGACCGTTTTCAGCTTGAAACTTTTTGGAACCTACAGCTCGGGGCGGGATACTGCGCAGTTGTACTATGAAGGCCCAAGAGATACTAACAAAACGAGCCCTAAACGCCGATGCGTTTGCCGCCGTAAACACCTTCCTTGTTACTTGATTTTCGTCAGATGCGAAGGCGCATTCCCTAACACTTGAGTATTACATACAGAATGAACGTGGCGGTCTTTCATAAACTTAGAAAAATTTATCCAACATGCCAATGGATACAAAACCTAAAAAAACAAGGGCGAAACTCTACGAACTTAATCCCTACTAAATAAAGTAACTGCCCTTGAATATGGCCGCCACTGCCTCTCCCAGGGTTTCTGATTACAAATGAGATCACTCACACGATTTCTCACCATTTTATTACAGTAACAGACGAACAACGTATGAACACCGATAACTCAGAAAAAAAAACAAAAAAACAAACGCAAATAAAGGAAATAACTTGCACAAACTGACCAGCACTTTCGATAATAGCCTTGCTGTTCGTGTTACGCGTCGGGCGTTTCTTGTGTTTTTTAGAGGAGGCATCAGAGTCATCCGAAACCTGACAAAGAGACAGGTCATAACTGGGTCCGGAGTGCGCTCAGGTCGAGGTAACCTCAGATTAAACGAGCCCTAACACCTAAAGAAAGTGACTAGAATCTACCGAGAATTCACCGCAAACCTGGATTTTATCAAAGATTTGATGCTATACGCGATCCGAGAAAGCACCGCAAAAATGACACGAATCGACCGCGGAACTACCAAGAAGTGGCTGCCAAGAACTTAGCTCGATAGCACGCTTTTATTGCAATGAGACACACCCTTATGCAACATCAGATATGGCTCAGTCGATAACGCGGGGGATTACAAAGCTATGAAATGGTCAGAGCTTATGGTTCGAGTGAATTTATAGAGTGACAAAAACCTCGGCACAATCACGGCGAAATCGCGGCGCTGGTTTATTTAGGCTAGTCAAGGCAGTGGGATCTCGGCGAAATCTAGGCAACGCCAAGATTCCATCGCGAAGTCGCCGAGAATCCATCACTTCGGATTCGGTCCGGCACCGAGCTTGCGGGTTCTCGACAGGTTCTCAGTAGATCCAGGGCAATCCCTCAAGGCGGTGGCATGCATGATTGCGCGTGTTCCGCAGGGGTTGGGACAGGGTTTAGGTCGTCGGCGCGTTTGATGATACCAGTGCGAAGGCTGGAGATCACTGATAAATCGTTCCCTCGCCAGTCCTACCTAGGAGGGCTGGGGCAGCCGAGACCCCACTGAGACACCATTTATTGATTACCTCCAGCGCTCAGCGGGTAATCATGTTAGGCGCCGACGCCCTAACTCCTGCCCCGACACCCTTAGTAACTTTCGCAATCGTGCATGCCGCCCCGGAGCAACTTTCTAATGATGTTTCAATCGAGTTCGCTCGATATACTGTCAAGCCAAAGTCTGATCCGCATTTGCGGACTACGGCTGTAGCATCACGCGACACAACAATAATCGTGTTGGGAGAAAGGCGAATCGTGCCGGGGCCAGGTAGTCCCAGCACGAATATCATCCTATTGCGTAATGCAACAGCCGCCGTCCGCAAATGCGTACCGGACTTTGGCTCGGAGAGTGACAGTAAATCACACACACTCTGGAGAGATGTCTTTTTTTCACCTATTCGTTTCCATATACGGAATTGGGGGTAACCGAAAAAACTTCTGATATTGGGGGTAACCGAAAAAAAAATCGCACATACTTTGAGATTCCCCCCAACCAGGAGTTTCGACCCAATAAAGAAGGTTTTTCAACCCAGGTAAGATTTCATAAAAATCCGAGGTGTCCAATCCATGACAAAAAATTGAAGGGCCTTCACCAACCCATTATTGGTTACATTTCCGAAAAACGCTTTACGCAAGCATATGCTCAGTTAGCAGACCACTCGAAAGGTCTCCATAATGAATTATAAGAATTTTCTAATGCCGTAACAATCATGCCTCCTGAAACACACATTCAAGGAAGAGGTATTCTCAAGTCCGAGGTTAGTCTTCCGAGCAGTGATTTTTTATTGAATTTCAAAAAATTATATCAATATTCGGTGGCATCGAAAGCGAGATAAACGAAATCCTGAGCTAAAAAGCGGGCCTGACAGCGTATACTTCAACCGCACTAGTCCAGACAGTCTCACATCCGCAGCCCAGATACCTTTCTTGCGGGGTCCCAACCCAATTTACAACATTTCCGGATTACGATAGGGTACAGTAGATAGGCTTGTTGATCGAATCCACAGCTCAAAATGCGTGGCTGCCTTCTCTCTCGAAGCGGCGCGCCTTACAGAGGGGATCCACGCCGCCGTGAGCTGTCAAATCGATCAGCAAGACTTGTAGATAGCACGGCTTTCAGACGCCGTAACGAACTGCGGTTCCATGACATCACTCACCGGCGTGCGTACGCGTCGCGGCTCTGTAAGCGGCACAAGTAGCGAAAGCGGGGAACCCACCACTGTTTGAAGAAGTTTTCAGCCCCTATACAAGAAAACGGTTATCACTAGTGGCAGAAAACTACGTGGCTCTAGATGGTGCTCCAAAACATGATATCTCATTTAAACTGTGCACCAAAGTCGCATCTTTGAACGTCCCGCCGCGCGCAATGTTCACCGAACGCGATGCAGCATTTGAGGGTGGGCAGTGTCCGTTTCGCATATAAAAAGGCACAACGCTGTGTAAATGAAGGGAAATCACCAAAAAGCGAGAATTATAATCTCAACGCCGTACCTTGGGCTTTTGCTCTTCATCAGAAGATGACAACTCGGATGATGACATCTCTACTCTCACTCCTTAAACACCCTAAAATTCAGGTAGATTAGCTGCATACCGTAGCTCATAATATGCACACCTTCGAAGACTTTTGTGTTTCAACTCTCCTACTCCTCTCCTACTATGTACCACCTTTTACCTGCCTTAACCGACGTCAATGCTTCACCCGTATCAGTGAAAACTTTACTGACAACCAACGACTAACAACAACAAATCTCACAGATCCGCCTTGAACACAACGCACTCGAACACTGACGTCAGATCCGACACATAAAAGATAGCCATATATGAGCCTGATTAGACACTTCCTTCTGAGTAAAACCACACTTTGTTGACGTTATTCAATCTTTATGCGAAAAAAAAACAAGTAGCTTGAGAATACAAGATAAAGAATATGACGTTCATGAACTTTACAATATCATAAATAACACGCGAAAAATCATGGGCGTACGACATCTCGGCAGCAATCATGGGCTAAGTGACGGACTGATTTCTGCACACCCAATTCACGAAAATTCAAGGCAGAGTGACCAAACCACGGCCGCCATAACTCCAATCGATCAATGCATTCCTGAGGTCAACATTCACAACACTAGCATTCATTTATTTCAATACCAGTCGATCAATAAGAAACTGATGAATAAAAAAGTCCAATCAATATACGCTGGCTAAGCAAATCCTAGTGCATCCTTATTCTTTTTCTTATATCTTTTTCTTTATTTATTCCATCTCCGACCAACTCATCGTATCGGCACTATTTCTCTTTTCGGACTCGGATGGTCAAAGTTTTTAGCACACACGTTTATTCGGGGCGGGGCTGCAAAGCGGCGCAACTGGGGCTGTAATATTCTTGGAAAATTTCAAAAAAAAAGAAAGAATTAGGGGGGCACATTCGGCCGAATTTTACCACAAATTTGAACTTTATCAAACTTTTTCGCTTTCTAAATTTTATTCTTTTTTTTTCAAATTAAATGATTTTTTTTCAATTATAAATATATGATCGATCGCTGTTCGAGAGATCTCCGCGTCGAACACACGTGGCACGCACGCAAGCGAGGAGGCAATGATACTACCATTACCTTCTCGCTTGCGTGCGTGCCACGTGTGTTCGACGCAGCGTTCTCTCGACCAGTGATCGACGATAAGCATAAGTTCATAACGAGTACATGAGGCAAAATAAGGCAATCATTTTACATCAAGGAATGGTCGTAAAGACTTTGGATATTTTAGAAAAATTTTGGTCAACAGGGAGCGAGTTGTAGCTCCACCGAAAATTGTCGTAACGGCCTGCCCTACCCTAAAATGTGGTGTTATAAATACTCTGGCCCAATCGAAATGGCAAGCGAAGAGTTCGAAGAAGCGGCGCTCCATCTGCATCTCTGACGTTTTGGATTATAGTAAGGCGCACGCAAATCACGTGCACGACATAGCAACACCTGTCTTACCGTAATCTAAAACAGAACTCATCGAGTTTTTCACGCTCTCATTTCCTTGGCTGCATATTTCATCATTTTTGTGTCATTCTCGCAGAAAATGTCCGTAATACTCACTCTTGATGTAGATACTATTATTTACGAGGCAGGTAGGGTGTTTCAGGAAATGGATTCTGTTTTTGGATTACGGTAAGATAGATGCTTAGTCGCGCATGTGATTTGCGTAAGCGACGTGGTACCGTAATCCTGAAACGTCAGAGACGCATAGTGAGCGATGCTTCTTTGGACTCTTCGCTCGTTATCTCGTTTGGGAATGTGACCCCTCTTCAGATCACGGATTCAATATCACTTTTGATTCGACAGAATTACGGAAGGCTAACGGTTGTTTGGCTACCGTAACCTGCCTTACACCTTCATAAACCGGAAACCCCAATAGACAATGCGGCTTTTTGGTTGGATCAAAATAAGTTTTTTTGAAAATTTCGGTCACCAAGGTGAGTCCATAGGTTCACCAAGTTTCCAGACAACGTCCCGCTTGACCCTGTGTCTAAACTTGCTTCGCGACGGCAGCGATGGTGAGGTTTCAGAGCGAGCTGGTTACGGCGATCGATACGGGACAGGGGCTCTCTACACACCGAGGGAGGAGTTGTCCCGCCTTTTGCGGCTCTAATTCCACTCGGGACCGAATCGCTTGAATTCAGTAGCTCACGTGTCGTCATTTCTTCGCGTGATACATCGATCGCGGCATCCAGCGCTCGCTCAGCAAGCCCAGTCTGAAGGCCCTAACCTCGCTGCTGTCGCGCGACATGGTTGTTGCACTCCCAATCGTTCCTACGCGCTCCGTGACAGGGAGGCGCCTCTATGAAAGCCTCCATAACCATTTGCCCCATGGACTATTCCCCGCATCATATAAGCTCTTCTTCAATGATTATAGATTCGACGGAGGCCACGACCAGAAGCGACTCGTTCGAAATGCGGGATACAACCGAGTCGGCTCCTTCTCATCGCTAGCTCGGGAGAGCGTCATTTTCCTGAAAAGCAAAATGCTTCACAACTAACTCCACCCAACCGCTAAAAAGTCGCACATGTGCCGACACAGCCACTCACCAGTTTCCTCCTAGCAATAAAGCTGGATCAGGTCGGGTTTCTTTCTGTTAGAACCTTTGATGTAACACCAGCCCTCCCCAGTATTCCACTCCCCTCCACACATTTTGTTGACATCATATCCACAAGCTCCTGAAATGATACATGAGAAACTTTACGATTTCTTGGAAATATTAATCGATTCTGTACGATATTCGTAGGTAATATGTGCCTCAGACCGCCTCATGTAGGAAGAGGCTCTCATTCTCACTATAAACTGACCCCAGCGCAAAACGAGTTCGGGAATATGATCTGTTAAATGCTGTGAAGGGAGATCAAAAGAAACAAATTAAATTTAGCTAAATTTCCTTAATGAAAAAGGCAGATCAAAAACAAAACTTTATTTGAATTTTAGAATTTCGAACACTTCCATACCAAACTATTTAGGTGGGAAATTTGAGGCGCTGAACACGAATATAAGGTCCATTTTCAGTTTTTCAGAAAAATACGGTAGTTTACTGTGAACATTTATTCTTTTTCCACTATAACTTACAATATTCTTCCGAGAAACCAAAAACGAACACAATATTCTTGTTTAACGCTCATAATGACCCCCATGGACAAAGCTCGAACAGAAAATCTCCGATACTCTGAACTCCAAAAAATTGCTTTTCTTCCAGTTTTAGATCAACCCATGTGCATTAAGGAAATTTATCAAACCTTTAATTGTTTCTTTTCACGTTTGCCGCAACATCAAACACATCATTTTTCAAAACTCTAGTTTGTGCTGGGATCAGCCCCTAGCCAGAAACAGGGTCATGCGAACCGTTATATAGCCTATCTCGCTCTATTTAGTCCAAGCGGAGCAAGCAACGGAGCGGTTCGTCATGGCAAAATATGGCGGTGATAAAGAGAGATACTTCGTCCGGCCAGAAATGTGTGGGATACCCAACACAAAACCACGGCAAATTCAAAACCCTCTCTAATTTTTTCATACCCATTCCAGAGCTCAATACTTACGAAAAATCGAGTCAAAATTTGGAGGAATTCCAAATTTCGATAATTACAGGCAGCAATTATTTGAAATAATCTGAAAAAACTGTAAAGGAACCCTAACATGCCCAACAATATACCATCTCATTAGAGAAACGTCACTTCAAGGACCATACATTTCAGGATCCCCATTGCAAAATCTTCATTTTGAGGACCAAACCCTAACACGACCCCCAATTCATGCAGGGTCATGTGAGCCGTTGTGTAGAATCTCAACGCAGCTACGATCCCCTCCCTTGACCAACCGAAATTTTCGAAAAATTTCACAGTAATATCTCTTATTTTCGCTTCTGGGCCGGAATCCTCACTTTCCCCATCAGAAATTTCAATTTTCGGGTCAATATGTTACGACCCCATGACCACTTTGAGAGAAATCACACAACCGCGCTTGATCCTGCTTAACCTGTTCGGCAGACAAACTTCGATTCGCCCAATTTTGCAAGACATGGTTCACAGGCGAAAAAATGTGAAAAAAATTGGACTAACTGAAGTTTTTCTGCCGGAAAGGGTAACCAGGATCAAGCGCAGTTGTGTAAATTCTCCCAAAAAGATGAGGGGGTCGTAAGCATTGAGGCAAAAATTTAAATTTCGGATGGGTAGCGTGAGGGTTCCGGTCCAGAAGCGAAAATGCGAGGGTGCAAAACTAGTTGGGGGGGCACTCAGGATTTACCCATGAAAACGAGATTTATTCATGAAAATGAAAAAATTTCCGTTATCAGTGAAGTGATAATGTTATCATTCATTGTTTCCTTGAAATAAAATGGAATCAAATCGATTTATGAAAGTGGTATCATTAATTTCTCACTTGGAATCTGAGTGCCCCCCCCAACTAGTTTTGCACCAATACGAGATGGTACATTGAAATTTTGGATGCTCAGGGAGGAGGATCGGAGCTTCGTTCAGATTCTACACATCCATCGTTTCTGCCACGGTGGTATTGACGACTCCAGTTAGTTTCTTTACAAGACTCCTTCTTCTTCTTTGCAGCTATCAGGTTGTCCAATAATTCTTGTCCGAAAATTTCACCATTTTCAATTTTTTTCAACTTCATTGAAAAACAAGTCTAATCAACAATATAATCACCACAGTTTACCACAAAAGTGGTCCATCGATTGGGCAGGTCGCCGATGCCCTTCGCCCAGAACCCCGTGGGCTGCGACTCGAAGAAGTCCACGATGTCGAATTTGAGGTTGTCGTAGTTGGTGAATTTTCTTCCGGCTAAATGGTGCTTCAGCGGGCGGAACAAGTGGTAGTCGAAGGGGCGAGGTCCGGGGAATACGGCGGATGGGCAACCGTCTCCCAGCCGAGCGTCGCCAACTTCTGCTGGGTCTCCTTCGCCATGTAGGGGCGCGCGTTGTCGTGCAGCAGGTGGACCGAGGCCCGTCGGGGACGCTTTTATCGGATGGCGGCGGCTAGTTTCTCGAGCTGATCGGTGTAGATGGAGGCGGTGACCGTCCTGCCTTGCGGGAGCAGCTCGAAGTATAGCATGCCCTTGGTGTCCCACCAGCAGCAGAGCATGATTTTCAGCGGGTGCAGGTCGGCTTTCGGCGTCGTCGGCGGCTCTTCTCCGCGTGGGATCCAGACGGCACGGTGGGCGACGCTGTCGTAGAGGACCCAGCTCTCATCCCCAGTGACCAGGCCCTCGAGAAACTCCTTGCGATGCAGACGGAGGAAGAGGGACTGGCAGACGGCCACGCGGCTCTGCTTGTTGGCGTCCGTCAGACGGTGGGGGATCCAACGGGCCAGAACTTTGTGGTAGCCGAGCAAGTTGAGTCGATTGTGGATGGTGGACTTGTTGCAGCTGAGCGTCGTCGCCAGTTCACGGGTGGTGGCTTCCGGCTTCTCCTTGATGCAGCGACGGACTTCGTCATCATCCACCGTAGAAGGCCTATCGCTGTGCTCCCTGTCCTCGAGGCTCGTGTCGCCGCTCTCGAAACGATTGAACCAGCGGCTGACTGTGCGTTGGGACACTGCATCCTCCTTGCACGCTCTGCAGATGTTGGCGACCGCGGTGCCCGTGTCGTTGCCCAGCAGCCACTGGTAGTACACGAACGTACGAATTCGACCTTGGTCCATTTTAGCTTGGACTGGTAGCTAGACGCGGCGACTGCGCCTTATATACCCCTAGCGTAGAACTTTGGAGAACCTTCTAGAAAGTTCATACACTTGTCTGATATTATAACACTTCTAAGGAAAATTATAGAATTTTGAAAATTTTTGGACAAGAATTATTGGACAACCTGGTACATAGAGGGTTTTGTCATAGGCGGAGGAACTGGGCGACCAGTAGTGGATTCGTCCATAGGTCCATTGGTGTCAGCGTGGTAGGTCTCTCCGGACAGTTGAATAAATGTGCGGTATCATGGCCGACGGTACCGCAGTCCGAGCACACATCAGATTTGCTGCTGTCAATCTTGCTGACATACGACATTAGCATTGTAGAGTGACCACAGCGTAATGATGCGAGCGTGCATCTCGCCCTTCTTCCGAGTTGAATCTCTGAGGTGCAGACGGGGGGCGGTATATCTCCTAGTATAGGATTTATGGCCGCCTTCATAAGATGACACCGTACGAACTTGGTGTGCTCCTCGCGCAAAAGACGGAGTCGTTCTTGCTGTGAGTCGTGCCATCTTTGCAAATTGACGTTGTTTGGAGCATCGGCGAATGGCTTTCTTATACTTCTCTCTCTCTCTCTCACGGGGTTTAGCACTCTCCACGACGGGTGATTTGGTTGCTTTATAATGTTAATGCGGAATTGCTGGGCCTGGAGCTGACAGTGCTCCTTCACTGGTAATAGACGGGTCTCAGCATGCAGGTGCTCGATTGGGGAACTCCTTGCACATCCGGTGGCGATACGGAGAGCAGCATTTTGTACTCGTTGCATCTTTGTCCAGGAGGATTCTGAGACGAGATGCTGCCAAACCGGTGCGGCGTACTCCAGGGCGGGCTGAAGAATTGCTTTATACGTTGTGAGTATAATCTCCTTGCTGCTACCCCACGAAGTGCCGCCCAGGGCCCTGAGGACGTTGAGCTTAGCTTTAACGACTGCCTGCTTCTGCTCGGTATTCTTATGAAACGCGAGTGACGGATCGAGCACAAGACCGAGCGGCTTTGGAAAGCGAGCAGCAGGCAAACGGTCTCATCCCACACGACATCCGGATGAGCGCTGTGCTCGGATGGGTCCGTCGTGAGAACGGACACTGACGACTTGGCTGCAGAGATCCTTAGCTTCTTGCGGTCGAAAAGGCTCTTCAATGTGATCAGGTACTCGCTGATCTTATTGGCGGCCACCTGTAAGTCCCGATCTCGACACATGATTGTTATGTCATCAGCATGCTGCCGAGATGTCGTACGTTCGTGCCGTGGCAGTGTGGAGGAAAGAAGATCACCTCCGTGCAAACCGACGTCAATCCCTCCGCGGAGAGGGTTTTTGTCATGAAAGAGGTGCTGGCTGGCTGCAGCTCTCCTGAGGATTCTTCTACAAATGGCCGGCGTCGAAAGGAATCCAGGACCCGCGAAGAAGAAGTAACCATGTGCCACATGCGACAGAGATGTCAATTGGTATGGAACCAGCGTCCAATGTTTTGGATGCGAAAGGTGGGTGCACTTCTCTTGTTTGGGTCTCAGTTCTGTGAGGCACCACAATTCTTCCTTTCGTTGTATTGTGTGCTCCTCCTCCAGTAACTCAAATTCCTCATCTACCAACCGCCCCCTATCTATTGTACACATCAATCTAAACGGCCTTCGGACCAAGCTTTCTGAATTATCTCTCTTTGCCCGTACTCATCACCCGGATGTTATCATGGTCCAAGAGACCAAACTCTCTCCCTCTGCTACCTCTAGACATCCAAACATCCCGGGCTATACTGCATATCATACTCCTAGGTCATCTCAAGGAGGCGGAGTCTATACTTTTGTTCTGTCCTCTCTTCCCTCTCACATTATTCCAAACACTCCAGTGGATGGCACTCTCGAGTACATCCCCATCCATCTACCTCTTAAAACACCACTTTCTCTTTTTAATATAAATATCCCTCCTTCTACCTCTTGTCCCTCATCATACAATCCTATCCCCCTTCTCAAGCAGCTGTATGACTGCTCTCTTTCTCCCTCAATTGTCTTTGCGGGTGACTTCAATGCGCACACGTTCTGCTCGTCGCTTGATTCTGATGCTAGAGGAAGTGACGTCGAAGAATGGGCGAAGGAGGTCGATCTGGTTATCTTAAACGATGGCCAGCCCACTCGTCTCCCTGCCAACGGCCGATCATCTAGCCCAGACATCTCCCTCGTCTCTTCCAATCTCTCCAATGCCTGCTCTTGGTCGACATCCACAACTCTTTCCAGCGATCACATCCCTGTCTTTGTCGATATTGATCTCTAACTCTCTTGCTCCCTATACAGGTGTTCGTCATCGTTCTTATCTTGATTTAGGCCTTGCAGACTGGAGCCTGTTCAGGGAGGTTGCGCTCCGCCAAGCGGCTGATTATCCGTGGAATGGGGATGTACACCAGAAGGAGCGCCACCTATCTGATGCTATCTTGAAGGCTATGAAAGCTGCTATCCCTGAAGGCCGCGTTAAGACCTTCTTTCCCAATGTCACCAGGGAAACACTGCAGAAGATAAGGACAAGGGACGCAAAGAGAGCCGCCGATCATCTTGACCCAGACATCGCTGCGCTGGATGATGAGATCAGGAAGGACCTTGACAGGCACAAGAAGGAAACTTGGGAAAAGTTCACTGAGAAGATGAACTTCAGAAATTATGCAGCAGCAACGTGGAAGGCCTTGAGAAGGATCTCCGGAAAGTTCACCTCCGCCGACAATTCCACGATTGAAATTGAAGGTGGAGTCTTCAAATCAGGGAAGGAGGCCGCAAATGCTCTTGGGAAGCATTTTTTCATCACTAGAACCAAAAGAGAGAGGCAGAACAGAAGAACTGTACGGGAGCTCTGTAAGTTGCCTCTCATGGATGTAGATGATGCAGTCACGCCTGCACAGGTCGAGAAGGTAATAAAGGAGATGAGCAACTCGAAGGCATTAGGGCCAGACGGTTTGAGCCCTGCAGTCCTGAAGAGACTGCCCAGTGAACTACGGCCCTTTATTGCTGACGTCATAAATACGTTTCGTACATGTACTTTACCCCAAAATTGGAAAGTGGCTCGTGTTATTCCACTGCCGAAGCCGGAAAAGTCACCATCCACGGCTAAAGGGTACCGGCCGATCGGTCTGCTCTCATCCATCGCCAAGATTGCCGAAAAACTGGTTTTGGAGGAGCTTGCCGAGCATAACAGCCAACAGCAGCACCAACATGGTTTCCGTAAATTACATTCCACCACTACGGCCTTGTTGGAAATTGTGAGCTATGTGCTGGACGGCTTCAATGTCATCAAACCCCAACGTACTGTTGGTGTGGCCCTCGACTTAACAAAGGCATTTGACTTTGTCAATCTAGGCCTACTATCAGAGAGTCTGTTGAAGTCTACCATCAAGCCATGGCAGAAGCGGTGGATAACTGCCTTCACTAAAGGACGTCGGGCAAATGTGCTATTCCAGGGACATGTGTCCAATAGCATCCCCATCGCCGCTGGTGTCCCTCAAGGAAGAGTTTTATCGCCTGCACTTTTCAGTTTATATCTAGAAGATCTGCCCGTTCCCCCCCCCCCCAAGACATCAAGGTCGTTGCATACACGGATGATATTACTATTCTGTGCCGAGATCGCGACATTAAGGTAGCCACCAGTAAGATCAATGACTACTTGATCGAGTTGAAATGTTTCTTCGATCGCAAAATGCTCCCAGTCTCTGCCTCCAAATCGTCCGTCACCGTCTTTTCCACTGATAGTGCAGAGCACAGTGCCCATCCTATGGTGAAATGGGACGAAACTCAATTGCAGGCCACCCGATTCCCCAAGCTGCTTGGACTCGTGTTGGATCCTTCGCTGAGGTTTCATAAGAACACTGAGCAGAAGCAAGCCACAGTGAAAACAAGACTCAACGTCCTGCGTGCTCTCGGTGGAACGTCCTGGGGATGCAATAAAGAAACGATCCTGACCACTGCGCCAGTCTGGCAGCACATCGTGTCGGACACCTCTTGGTCCAAGCTGCAGCGCGTCCAAAATTGTGCTCTGCGAATTGCAGCAGGTTGTTCTAAAAGCTCTCCAATAGAGCACTTACATGCCGAAGCTCGCATATTGCCAGTTAGAGACCACTGCCAACTCCAGGCGCAACAAATGTACATTAACATCGTGAAGCAGCCGAATCATCCATCGCGAAGAGTACTAAACCCGGTGAGAGAGAGGTATGTATCAGAAAGCCTTTCGCTGATGCTCCGTCGAAAGTAGATGTGCAGAGATGGACCGAAGCACAACAAGAGCGCCTCCGTCTCTTGCGCGCGGAGCATACCCGAATCGTGAATGAACACTTGAGCAGAGTTGCCATAAACTCCATCCTGGGAGTCGCACCTCCGAAGGTCAGCGAGACAGAGATGGAACTTGGCAGGCGTGCCAGGTGCACCCTTGCATCGTTACGCTGTGAACACTCCCCCATGCTTATGTCATATTTGCATAGGATTGACAACAGCCAACCAGACGATTGTCCTGATTGCGGTAGTCAAGGGCATACTACTGCGCACCTGTTCAATTGCCCGAAGAGACCGACTACATTGACGACAATGGATCTGTGGACGAACCCAGTGCTAGTGGCCGAGTTTCTGAACCAATGACAGAACCCCTCTCTGTGGCTGCAAAGAAGAAGAAGATGTCATCAGCATACGCGACGACCTTGATGACAGGACTCCTAGGTTAGCGGTGTTGAGATCCAATCCGACCGCTACAGTTCTCAATGGCTTCTTAGCGTTGAACGTGTTAGCGATTTCCGAAACGCCGTCGTTGTTGAATGCAGCCTTCTAAACCCGTGCTGAAACAATGGTTTCTCGTTAAGAAGATTCACTTAGACCCGAACAGCAGATATGCACCCATTTTTGGTCTCCGAAGCATTGGACGCTTCCTTCATTCCAGGTGACATTCTTGCTGCATATGGCACATGGGTACTTTTGAACTAGTCCAGGACTTCGCTCCACGCCGGCCCTTTGTAAGAGAATCCGAAGGAGAGATGCGGCTAGCCAGCGACTCTCCCATGACAATAACTCTCTTCGCGGAGGGGATGGCGTCGGTTTGCCCGGAGGTAATGTTTTTTTTTTCCTCACACTGCCACGGCATGAACGTATCCTTCGTAAAAATGTTGCAATTCTCACGACTCATGGCGCGAGCGATTCTGCTCCCTCCGTCTGTCGTGTGCTCTCTCACTGTCTCTTACCGCCGCTCCGCACCGGTGCGCGTAGCAGCCATCAGAATTTTGCCGTTTTATAGCTTTTACGACATCTCGGCAGCAGTGACGCTTCTCTGCTCGACCCCCCCCCACCCGACCGCGCTTGTTCTGCTAGTATTCGACGAAGGTCATGCTTAGAGACCATAGTGTGCGAATGCAACACAAAGTTTACTACAGAATTTGAGACAGAATGGGGTAATGCATTGCAATAGAGCTGTAAGGATTACACCTATGAGGTGGGCGTATCCCTAGAATGGGTGTAAATCATTCTCCAAGTTTTTCTAGGATTGTAACTGCGGGTGGGCCCAAATCCTACATACAGTTAACGTCGGCATGGATCCTGAAGAGACTTCGCGTGCACTGTTGAAGGTCGGCGCAAACTCGGTGTCATATGCTAAAACATAGGTGCACCGAGTCTGCGCCACCCTCCGATGGGGAACGCAAAGTCTCTTCAGGATCCATGCTGATGTTAGGTTCGTGGCTCTTTCTCAATTAGAAAAAAAACATTCGAATCTCACCTGCGACCGGCGCGGGGCAAAGATAAGGAAACCCTCAGGAAACGATCTTGCTAGGGGTCCCTACTATCTCAGACAATCGTCATGGCCTTTCCGGTGCCAAAAAGGAATAGCGATCTAGAGCTTCGAGGGTCCGATCGGCTCCTAACGCTAAAACATGCCTGTCGGGTGACAAAACATGTTCACCTGCAATTACCTGTCTGAACACGTTTGTACGTATCACTTGTTCACGAGCAGAACGGACCCTCGAAGCTCCATACTCGCACTCGCGAAAACTGTATTTCGGGCGTCCCTGACACTAAAAAATCGGGGCCAGATCCCGTTCCGGGCGACCCACTAATTTCTCGATTGTTACCAGCCACCCGGATGACGAAGGTTGCCTCCCCGGTGCAGCGAATTTGCGCGTGAATGTACAACAACGGACGATTAATGTACAATGGTAAAATGTTTGCGCTACCCGATTCACCATTTGGACGACTCAGACGAGCAGCGATTGGTCGACCGGTATTGTGTAACCGCAAAGTGCGGCCCCAGGTTCTGAGATCGTCATGGATCACCCTTAAGAGGCCGTTCAGATGCATGCTAGGAAAAGGTAGAAAGGAGCTATTTAATTGTTTTCTTCCGACCGTCCCTGGTCACGATCAGTAAAGAACCGTTTCACCAAACTAGAATACAGTCATCCTTCTAGCGTTACTGGCATGTGCAAAGGTTTGCTAATGTTCAAGCAAGCACGGAAAGTTAATAGGTTTGCCGACACACCCTGCGACGCGGGGCCTTGCGTTGAAGATTACCTGAGCTTTGGAAAACATTGCCTTGAAAACAGTATAGGAACGACTCCAGAGAGCAAGAAAACAAGCGAAATGGCGAGGAAATTGATCGCAAATGTGGTCACATAGGTCGTCCGCAATTGTGCGCAGTCACATTCAGCTGCTCACGGACTTATAATTACAGTAATCCAAAATTCTACCAATGATGTAATTTTGGCGAGGTCGCCGGGTTTTGCTGTTAAATTTTCATGTTTAGACTGTGTTTTCTTTTCCATTAGAATCTGTCGTTCTATTATTACTCATAACTCACTCCGACATGCGAATGTATTCCATGCCGATGTTAACTACGATTGAGCGCAAGGTGAAAACCTATGTAGGTTGTATGGAAGGTTCATTTCTTGGTACGATATCTCTTGAATAAGATTGGGGAGGAGAACCCTGGGCTAATCTAAGCTTTTAGGCTGGGATTATACTTCCAGCGACGCAATTCTATCCAGGGGCCGTATGCACATCTCTCCCTGCGCGTCCCCGTCCCCGCGAAGGCCATCTATGATTGGTCAATTTCGTCTGATGACCAATCACAGAGTGGCTTCGCGGGGACGGGAACGTGCGGGGAGAGATGTGCATACTAGAGTGTTGCCCGAATATTCGTTTATTCGAATAATTCGAATATTCAAAGAAGTGGATTATTGGGGTTATTCGAATAATCGAATATTCAAAGGAGTCGAATATTCGTTTATTCGAATATTCAGCACGAATAATTTGAACATTCGACAAGATCGCACTTCATTTTGCCCTGATTTTACATTTCAAACATCTTAGCGTAGTGACTATTAATTTCTCACAATTCTTCGGTACCTCATAAATATAAAGTTACTGTGCTTATCTGGGTTAAATTCGATTCCGAAATTGCGTCTCGACACGCTTTGCGGCCGCACGCGCTCGAGTCAATCGAGTTTCCAGCTCCAAAGCCGACACGATATGGCCTTTTTTATGCAGTTTTCTTCAATTTTATTTAGTTTCCAGTTTCTAAAACCCACCCAGAGTCAACAGATCCGCAGCTGCGGCGCTGGAAACTCTTCCGACTCGAAAGCGCGCGGCCGCAAAGCGTGTCGAGACGCAATTGCGGACCGGAGTTTGACCCAGATAAGCACAGTATAGGTATTTCCAATAGCAGGTATTTCCAATATATTAAATCGCTCGTAGGATTTTGTCAAAACGCTAGAAATGCCCATTTCACCTTTAGTTATAGAGAAAAGTCTAAATCTCGAGCGGCTCATAAGTATAGCAACACTTGACCTACATGGAAATTTCTTACGATGATGGCCAGAATGAGCCATTTTCATGTGTATTTTCATGAAACTGGTTCGAGGTGATGCTATTTGTCTACTTTTTCGGTGAACTTCACCTGAATTCTGAAGCAAAAGCCCAAGTTCTCTCCTTCCATAATGCTGGACGTGGAATTCGATGGTTTCCAGCCACCTAGGACGACTAGCTGGATGTAGTCTCAAGTTCGCGCCATATCCTGAGCCACTCAACGTCTGTTGTCGCTCAGACGTCTCTTGGAGCTGGGAAGCGAAATATCACACGGCGAGTTCCCAGTGACATGGTGTCGGTCTCAACGACTAACTACGAATTGTCGCTGAGTTTTTTCGAATTGTCGCTGAGATTCCGGAGTAGGGCACGGCTGAGCAGCACTAGGAAGTTCGCCATCGCATACACCGCGCATAATTCAACTGAACTCAACTAAGCTAAACCAAACTAGACCGAAGCAGACCACAAATTTGGCGGCAATTTAGCGGGTATTTTGCGGCTATTTCACGGCGAGCATTATTTGGCGACTATTCCGCAGCCAGCATTATTTGGCGGCTATTTCGCGACTATTACTCGGGAAAAAGGCATTTTGCGTCTGTTTCGCGGCTATTTCTCGGCCAAAACTCAGAGTACACGCTCGTAAACGTGGTTGAGATAACCACGGAAATATAATGGTATGGCTCAGAACACAACGCCTATGCATTTTGAAGCGTCAAAAACGACCCACAATGACGCTACACGTGTGAGAAGTTGGCCCCGCCCCGTATCTGCCCGCCCTTGCATTTGCGTCCTCCTCCAAAAAAGGAGTTCTGGGCCATTCCCACCATCGGCGACGCTTGTGGGTGGTACAATGAGTACAATAAGTGAGCCATACACATCGACAATGGTGGGAATAGCCCAGCACTCCTATTTGGGGGAGGACGCGAATACAGGTGCGGGGCCGACTCCTCAGTCGTGTAGCGTCACTTGTGGTCGTTTTCGACGCTTCAGAATGCGTAGGCGTTGTATTCTGAGCCATGCCATTCAACTTCCGTAGTTAGTATCTCAACCACGTTTACGAGCGTGTATGCTGAACTTAAAGGCAGTGTTCACGATAAAAATCGTTTTTCTGTTTTCCCGCCTTTCTTGAAAACGGCCCCATGCTGATTCCAATGATAACTCTGAAATCGTACAAGACCTTCTGGGAACGGAGTTATGGTCCCTCAAAGATTGAGCTAAGGAAACATGGTGGACGAGTTGTCCGAGGCTTGTAACTTCCGTCTTTTGCAGCCGATGTATGCGAGCTAACCTGAATAAAGAGAGAAGTTGAGAAGGAAGGGAAGAACGGGGCTTTTGATCGGAAACCATCGCTCATCTCTCGATCTCGAGCATTCATTTGTTCACGTCTGTGGGCGTGTGTTGCGCTCTTGAGGTTTGCAATGCGCTCGAAGTGGCAACTTCGGGCCCTTGTGGAGCTTTTTCTGGCTCGTTTTCTTACGTTCTTTCGACGTAAACGTTACAGTGTGCCCCTCCACTACCCATTCCTAGTGGAAAGTGAAACACATTTTTTATCGTGAACACTGCCTTTAAGTGATAAGAGTGCAGCCGGTTCAATTACCCAAGTATGCAGTACATTGGCCCCGCCCGGCATCTGGAAGCCCTGCCCATCCGGTGGCGGCCTCAGTGGAGGTTGGGCGACCCAGCCGCGACGCGTGGGTCTACCGACTACGCTGCGTGTCGGTGTGTCGACCGTGACGCGTGTCGGTTTGCCGACCGTGACGCGTGTCGGTTTGCCGACCGCGACGCGTGTCGGTTTGCCGACCGCGAAGCGTGTTGGTGTGCTGACCGCGATGCGTATCGATGCGCCGACCGCGACGCGGCTCGGTGCAAAGTAGTTCCTAAGCCACATAAAAGTCTTCCTGGATGTGAACCGCTCCTAAATAGGCCGCTAAACGTGACAGGTCAAAATGTCAACAGACCGACAACAGGCGGACGTCGCTGGGCAACGGGCAGTTGTCAGGCTTACAATGCGAGCGATTTCACTTGTCAAGGGGGTGCAGTTTATGAGATGACAACTTCTGAACTTGTTGTCGATGCCCCAGTTTGCCCGAGTGGATTGGATGGGATAGTACGCAATAGTGTTCCCCAAATATTCGTTTATTCGAATATTCAAAGAAGTGGATTATTCGGGTTATTCGAATAATCGAATATTCAAAGAAGTGAAATATTCGTTTATTCGAATATTCAAAAAAATTATTCGTTCCAACACTCTAGTGCATACTGCCCCAGATCGAACGAAAATCGATACGCCTGATAGGAGTCGTTTATACTTCTGCCGCTGAGCGGCGCGGCGAAGTGCAACCCTATCATATTGATCGTGTTGCGCTACGTGATCAATATTACGCACATTCACTGTGCCGCGCCGCTCGGCGGCGAAGATATAAAAGACTCCATACGCACTGTCACCGTCGCTGGTCGCGGAAAGTATGATCGCGGTCTTAGTGGGTGTAAAAATAGGCGATCAGTGCTCCAGACAACCACGCTCGTACCGATCAATATGGACGCAGGACTACCGTAATCTTGCGCGTAGATTAAGTAGCGCCGGCTGTATGGCAACGGACTTAAGGGCCGAATAGACTCCCGCCGCAAAAAGGCGCGGCAGCATTCAATGGAGGGGATGATCGAATTGGTTGAAACCTGGCAATGGTAGTGAATCGCCGGGGAAACGGCAGATAAAATAAGGGGCACCCGCTTTGGTTTTTTTCGTTTCTAGCGGCAGCGGTTCAGATCATGATCCGCGTTTGCTGAGCGGTAAAAACCTCACAATGCCTGAGTATATACCTAGGAGCTCGATTTAGGGCAATGAAAGAATATCGATCCTGCGGTGCCGCGCGATCGATTCTCCTCCATTGAATGCTGCCGCACAGTTCAGCGGCGGGAATGGGGCCACCTAGCCATCCGCTGGCATTAAGCCAGGACAGCGAGGCGGCTGCTCCAGAACCTAATTAAACAGAAAGGTATGGTGCGTGTATTCGCGAAATGGATAGCTGCGGACCACTCAGCAGGCCGCGCGCCCGTCGCGTGCTCCGATCGATCACCACATTTTTAGTGGGCGCACACGACTCAGCGCAGTCTGCTGTTGTGTCCGCAGCTATCCCTTTTCTGGTTACCTGAACCATAGCAGACTCGTGCTAGGCATCTATAAATACTACCTATACATCCACATCTATTCACTCGTTGACTGGTACCTGACATGAGTTTGAGCTTTTTACCCACATTCAGTTAGGGAAAACGAATAAAGCAACTTTTGCTATGAATAATATTTTCAGGGGTTTGTCAACTTGCAATCCCTCTGTGCTTATCAGAGCTTACACCACGTATGTAAGGCCTCTACTCGAGTACGGTACCCCGGTATTCAACCCCGCCAAACTCAAGAACATTAATAGATTGGAAAAAGATACAGAACAATTTTACTAGAAGAGTTCTTATCAGACAGCATGGCTTCATTTATGGACAATTGCCCTCCGCTGCTGACAGAAATGCACTCTTTGGCCTAGAGCCTTTGGCTCTCAGAAGGAAAAAGAACGATTTGTTTCTATTCCATCATATCCTTTTCAATGGCAAGTTTGGTCTTAGGCCTGGGGATTTCGTGAGAACGAGGGATTTGGTAACCCGGGGGTCCGATTAAATTCCACCGTACCGTGTCAAATCTTGAATGTCGGCGCTGCTTTTTTCACTAATAGAATTGTTCCGGTATTCAAAGATCTCAGTAGGAACGATACTATTCCTATAAACTTCGGCGCCTATAAGAGCTTAGTGCACATGATACTGGCCTGCGGGGAGCGGCGCAGTGACCCTCCGTAGGGCTGGGTTGCTCGTTTCCCTGTGCTATTCCTCGGAGTGGTCCATCGTTGTTCTCGTTTCATTGGTTTACAGTATCTTTGCTCTGAATATTCTGTTTGAGGTTGATAGTTTGTTTTTATGTTTTCTCTTTTTTTTTTCCACACGAGTGTAAACTTGTGTAAATAAATATAAAACAGCTCAAATTCATGTCAGGTGCCTGCCAATGAGAAGCTGTCGTTCCCTTTTTCTTTTGTTAAGTTTTTCTTTTACCGACACAGCACCCGTGCCTTCGCGTTCGCAGCGATTCGCTGCGCTCCATTGCGTCTTGGCGTACAGTTAGCCGATGGCGAGATAGTCCCGCCACGATTGTTTATAACAGTGGATGGGGACGCCTGTAAACGTCTCTTGTGTGCTCGGGCAACGGTTCCTAGAAGCTCATTTAATTTGTTTGCTCTTCTGGGGAAGTAGAACCTCTTGCGCTATCCCATTTGTTCTCTTTTTACCGGAAATCGAAAACTGGCCCTTGCAGCAGTACCAATAGTGGCTGCTGTACCAAGAGAGGAATAAATATCGAGGTTTCGGGAACTAAGCTGTACAAAATGGCCAACGTTCTCAATAGTTTTCTGTGACCCTTATATTGTGCATTTGTGCTAGGTCGGCTACATGGCGTCTGAACCTGGTGTGAACGATGGAACAAGTTCGGCGAATGATCCAGTAGGTCAACTTAAGGTACGTTGTTGGGAAGCATGCCGCATGGAAGCCCTAAGTCTAAACGCACTATGACTTATAATCATAGCAGGTCCTCAGTCCTTGTCCCCGCTTTCAGACGACCTATCGCCCTATTCGTTCAATACAGGCTATAAAACGGCGAAATTCACATGGTTCCTACGCGTGCTGGTGCGGAGCGGAGGTTGTAGACAGTGAGAGAGCGGAGGGTAGACGGAGGCCCAGGCGTCGCGCGCGCCGCTCGCGCCTCGAACGATGTGAATTACGCCGTTTTATAGAGGGCACATAGGGACTGAGTTTTGGAAAAATTCGAAATTTTTTGAGGATCCTCTCGATAATTGCTTTAGCTTTCTTGAGAGACGAATTTAGAAAATTTCTAAACTTGTGATTATAAAAGACAATTTTCCTATTCGTACTTCATTTTACTTTACCAAATGATTTGGAGAAAATTGTCACTCCTCCTAAAAATTTACGAGCCCCCCCCAAATTTTCTTTTTTTTTCGAAAATTTTCGAGAATTTTCACTACCCTCGGTTGTGTCAAGCCGAACCCCTGCTCAACCCTGAGCGGTAACTGTCTTGCAGCGTAACGGGGACAGTTTTGTATTCCAGATATTCGTATATTCGGAAAGGGCACGTAAGCTTTTTTTTTGGGGGGGGGATGGAAAACTTCTTCCAAGGCTCGTCAGCAGAACTAGCCCCCTAGGAGTTTAACGCTAATATTTAAAAGAAAATAGAAGATAAAAAAGAACGAAAAATAATCATCTTTGAATTTTATCGGACCCAAAAATTTGAAAAAGTTTTCATGTTAGGGGTTGTGAAAATTTCCACAATTTCTCAAAACTGGGTCGCCAGTGTGGACGACACTCCGTCACGTCCCAAGAAAACGGCGTGTTTGACCCTGTTTAGCAATCGCGTAACGTTGACTGGTTTCGGTTTTGCTTCTCAACAACTTTCCTATCTTTATGGAATTTTTTTTTCTTGATAGGCAGTATTTCACTGTTCAGACTGAAGGGGTCAAAAAGTTTTCCATCCAAAATTTGTCTAACAAGGGAAGTGTTTAGAGCGCAGCGTTGGGCAGGCTTGCGACCGGTCGCAACGGGGGCCGTTAAGATTTCGGAATTTTTTCGAAAAAAAAAGAAAATTTTGAGGGGGGGGGGGGTTCGTAAAATTTTCGAAAAAAAGGGTTTATCTCCAAACCATTCGGAAAGGTAGCCTTTTCTCCATTTCAGGGGTGGGGTAGTTCGTAAAAATTTTGGCCACCGGTCGCAGCGGCCTGCTCAACCCTGTTAGAATGGTAAACGCATCTGCGAAAACGACTAGTATCGTTAGTATCTCTACTGGCTAAATTTAAAAAAAAATGCATAGTATCCCGCCTCGAGCTGCAGGTTCGAACAAGTTGTGAGTATTTTTCAAGCTTCGCGGAAAGGCAGGGCATCATGCATTTTTTGGGAGTTTCAAAAAAAATTCTTGGATTCCGCTTAAAACTTGTGTATAGGGCTTAATAAGGGGGCTGAAAACGAATCTTGAGTCCGTTTGTCGAAATTCTGAGGTTTACCGTAGGTTACGGTAGGTGCCATGTCATTCAGGGGTAAAACCTACCTAAGTATTTCGGCAATCGACAAACGGGCGTTAAATTCGTATTCTCCACCCGAATAACCCCCGTATAATAGTTTTAAGTAAAGTCTGAGACTTTGATCAAACTACCATATACCCGCCGCAATCTACCGTAATCTGCCAGAAATCGATAAGCGGACTCAAGATTCGTGTTTAGAACTCCAAATAAATCACAGAGAAACATTTCAGTCATTTCTATCGTAGCATTTCGGAAATCGTCAAAAGTCGCGATTTGCCATCAAGTTTTCGCCCGATGGGAAGCTTCAAACGAGTCAATTCTAAAACTCCGGAAAGTCGGCAAATAAACCCTAGATTCGCGAACAGCGCCCTAAATAATCACCTTTGAAGAACTTCAAGTCAAACCTGGAACATTTTTCTAAAACGCTTCGAGAGCCGCCAAACTTTGCTAAAGGGGGGGGTAGCTTTGGGCGCTGAACACAATTATGAGGTTCGTTTCCGGATTTCCCGAAGACTAATGCGCTTTTTGGAAAGTACAAAAAGCACAACAACCATCATTTAAGCTTACAACTTTTTGAAATCTGCAGATCGCGGCGGAATACTGCGCAGTTTTTTTATAGGGTCTTTCAGAGTGGTGTCACCGCGAGATTCGTTGTCGCAGGAATTGTAGAATAGATGGGTAGTGCTCCGCAGTACTACGTAGCACTCCCTATGTTTTGCACAATCCCCGCAACAGAGAATTTCGCGGCGACGCCACTCTGAAAGCCCCTTATGGAGGTCCAAGAGATACTAACAATGAAACTCGTTTTTTGCCGATGTGTTTACCGCCACAAACTCTCCCTTTTAAGGGTTTTTTTGAGCTGCTGAACTTGCGTGCTCCTACGAATATCCCTAGCTTAGCAAATGAAAATACAGGGTAAGAACTCCCTCCAACTTATATAATTGCCAACTTTTCACTTTCAGCTGTCTATTACCAAATTGACTGAAGGCATTCAAAAAATGGGTGATGTTCTTGGAGCGGTAAAACTTGAAGCAAAAACAGTGGCTGAAATCAGAACGAGTAAAACAGCTACGTCACCGTCGAAGTGCAACAAAGAGGCGAGAACGTCCGAAGTGGTTCTTCAAAATACCAAAGCGGTACAAAAACTCAAGCAAGCGAAGCCGCCTCCGCAGCAAGCAGATCAGGTTGGTGGGCCAGATTCTATGTACTACAACATAAAGATTTGATTGTTTGAAGCCGAAAAGCGCCGAGGAGGTGAAAGCGCAGAGAGCGAATAAAGCAGCGGAGAAAAAAGCTCGAGGTATACTAATTTGCTCGTTGCTTGTACACCTAGCTATAGCTTTTCGTCGTCAATCTGTCTACTAATATTTTAGCGGAGGCTGCCGCAGCCAAAAAGGCGGCCGGCGGAGATCAGACAAAAGTGCGAGACAAGTCCAAGAACTTGAGTAACGCAAAACAGAAGTCGGAAAAGGATATGCCCAGAGAATTGAGCGGTGCCAAACAGATGCCAGAGAAGGGTCCCGCAACGCCTGAAAAAGCTCACCTGAATGGTGATGTAAATCAAGGTCAGGTGAGTCGATGAGTTCCCTTTTTCAGCGGGTCTTCGCTTGTTTCCTTGAAGAGTGACCTTTCTTAAGTCTGCACCGGTTGGAAAATCCGCCCTGCGTGGTGATTGGAAGCATCCTTCAGCACGGGAAGTCAAATTTGGTGTGATTTCGTCAAATTTCATACTTGGCTGGAAGAAATGTGGTGAGAAAGAGTATTTTCATTCCAGACCTATCGGCAAACACTGTGAGGTCTCCTTCAGAAGAGAGTGTAAACAGCGATGGTGAGCTTTTTCAATGTTTTTTGGCATCCCTGGCGTGAATTACGGCGATCAAAGTTGAATTGCATTGTATTCAGTGTGGTGAACCTCTTCGGGCAGTCGAATAGGTGCGCCGTAGTGTGGCCAGGGTTATCACAATCCGGGCACTCGTCAAGCTTAGTGCTATCAATCCTATGCAAGTATGATATTAGCATAGGGAAATGCTCGCAGCGTAAAAAGGTGAGGGAACATATAGTCCGCCTACCGAGGTCTATCACGGTGTTGTTGACTTCAGGTTGTGCTATCCTCAATATGGGGTTGACGGACACCTTTCTCAAGTGATCCCTAACGAATCGGGTGTGCTCCGCATATAAAAGAGCAAGGCGTTCCAGTTGAGCAGTCAGTCAATCGTTGTTTAGTTAGGTCCGTGGCTTGCCTCCCCTAGAAAAAAACATTTAGGTCTCACCCGCGGCTGGCGCAGTCGGTCGCGTGCGCCGGACCGCTAATCGATTCAGGTCGAGAGTAGAACGCAGCTGATTACCTTACCGTACCGCCAGCCGCCGGGTGAGATTCAAACCGCCCGCGCTAGCCGCGGATGAAATTTTAAATGTTTTCTCTTGAGGAGGCAAGTTATGGACCCAACTGTACATGTATTGACTTCCTTGGAATTATTATTAGTAAATTTTTTTTATAATCGAATGAAGCAATTGTAATGAAACCATACACTGAGTTCGAATTTGGAAATTGGAAACGGTCGAGTTTTACGGGTATACTCTGCCCAAACGAGTTGGCGATCGGGGAGTATGAGGAAGCAGCGCTCTCTCTGCGTCTCTGACCGGTGCGTATTGTACGCAAATCACGTTGGCGACGCACCATATGCTCTACTGAAACACAAAAAAAACAGAATTCTACGGATTTTTCACATAGCTACCTCCCTTCTTTTTTCGCGGATTTGATTATTTGTAAGCATTGATGAAATCATAAAAAGAATAGTAAGCTCGCTTGTAACGAAGGTATAGCTCATCTACGCAATCGCATTCAGTCCGCAAAGTGCACGCTGATTGCGAAAGCGTGTTGCAGCGCGGTTTCAAGGATCCTCAGGGGTGTCGGTCACCCGGGCGGTTTTCGCCTTTTTGCACCGCAACCGCTTGGATGATTCGACATTCCTGCCTGAGGATCGTCGAAACCGCGCCGCAACACGCTTTCGCGATCGGCGTGCTCTCTGCAAACTGAACGCGATGAACTGTATAACGGATTCGGTGGGTTTAAGAACTCAGTATCCTCAGAGCTGTTATCCATATCCTGAAACAGAACCTGCCACTAAAAAATAGTATCTGCATCAACAGCGAATATTACTGGCATTCTGAGGTAAAATAATGCAAAAGAATCATTAAGTATGCGGGAAAAAGAAATGAGCACATGAGAAAATCGATGAATTCTGTCTTTGGATTACGGTGAGACAGATGCTGCATCGCGTACGTGATCGCGACCGTCAGAGACGCAGCCGCTTGTCAACTCGTTTGGCATAGAGTATAGCCACAAGGTGCATTATATGGAGGAGGGGTCGCGCGTCCGAATGCATACTCATAGGAGCTAAACAGAGTAAAATAGCAAAAAGTAGCTTGTTGCTAAAAGCCACAAATCCGGAAACCTAAAAAATGTGTGGGATTGGAACAAATAAATGAAAATTCCACGTATGCATCATTTATAGTTCCGATTGGACCATGCTCGGAATGTCCGGATCCGCCATCTACCGCTCACATCAACCCAGCTTTCCTCAATTTGGCAGTGAGATGCGAGCAAGGCATGATCGACGAAGTTGACTCTGTCTGTCTCAGCTTTATTACCGCTTTCAAAGAGGTTTGTAACACACAACACTGTGATTTTGTTTTTCGAAGGCAGCATAAACGCTCGAAAAAGTGCTTGAGATATTAACGTAATGGGGTCCTACAGCCATGAAAGGACGCGCACGTCGTCGGAGGCCTCACAAACGAGTCGAAATGAATGTGCTCAAGTCTCATTGACCTGAGAAAACATGCAGTCTCCACCCAATTTCTTTGCAGCTTCCGCCCATCAAAGCGAACTCGCTCGAATTGATTGCTCGAATACGATCATCCCAACTAGTTTTTCATGCTTAGGCCGAAAGAGTATTGGCTTCGCTATCTCAATCATGTTACCGCTAGCTTCGCTAGTTCAAGCGAGAGATGTAACTCTCCCACTTCTACCGAATACAAAAAACAACCCGTCATTCCATTATTCGTATGGTGTTTTCGCCGGTTTCCAATTCTGCCGCCTCCAAATCTTCGGTTTATGGCATACAATCGATATTACGTTTGAGCGTGTATGGTCTCTAATTGTAACATTTCAGTATCTGGTCGATTGGGCCGCGTCACGCCAGAAGGAAAATCGTGATCCATCCTCATTGAGTCACGACCTTGATATTGCCATCCGTCCTCAGATCGCTCATCTTACTCAAGAAAGTTAGTTTTTACATTAGGAATTAGTTAAAGACAGCGCCGTGTGATCAATCTTGTCTTCGTTTTTTTCGTCGGAAATCTAAAGGTATGGGTCTCATTGGAGCGACATGGTCGAAAGAACGAACGAAAACGGGCCCGAAAGAGCCCTTATCGGCTCCGAAATCCGCTCGCGCTTGTCCTTTCTAATCAATCGATCCGTATCCGATACCCGCGGAGAAAGGACTAGCACAAGCGAATTTCGGAGCCGATAAGGACTCTTTCGGGCTCGTTTTTGTCCGTTCATTCAAACGTATTGCTCCAATGAGATCTCGATTTTTCGATTTCGGCGAAAAAAACGAAAATGAAGTTTGTCGTGGACACTGCCTTTAAACAACAGTTTAATGTTACGGTGGATTCCTAAACGGGTTACGGGAAACTCGGCTATGGAGACATTTACAGGTCGATGGCCACTTCCATACGCTTTGGGAAACATAGTGAGGCAGTTAAAGAAAGAAATAATGAATATGGGCGGAGCAAGCAGAAATGGTCGCACATTGGTAAGTTTCTGTTTTTTTCTCACCTACCTTATAGACAGCAATGTATCATTAAATGAATAAGCTTCCAGGGCATAGAAGGCCTCACCAAATGGCTGGAGGATTGTGAGGAAGAGTATTTTGGCAGTGCCTATCGTGCCATCTCAGATTATCTGCTAGGAAAGATGAAGACTGCCCCTAATGTTATTACCTATGATTGGTAATCTCTTTTTTTCTCAGGAGGCCAGATGAATTCGTGTTGTTTCTCCGGATTTCAGGTGTCCTTTGGTTAATAAGGTACTCCTCGATTCCGTAGAAAAGGAGCTTGGCGCTGTTTTTACAATAATAGACGCCGAAATGGAGGGGAGAGGTGGGTGCATAGGGTTAGTTTTTTTTTTATATTTAAGTCACAGTCACCCAATTCATTGTTCTATTCCTTCAGGAATGCGACACATTAAATCGTTTGCTGAGCGTAAGGTGCGATGCCGTTATACGGACTTAAATTCTGTGGGTGCTGTAATGAAAAGCGTGAGTTCATTTGCAGAAATACTGAACCCTCCCACCCCTTTGCTCAAGAGTTGGTCGAATGTTTTCCTTTTGGGAGCAGAATGTCTTGGCGTAAAGGCGCAGAACACACAAAAAGTGTTTTTCTATGTTCTATGCTCATCTTGGAGGAATCACAGTGGTATCTTTAGAATCGTCTAAGACCCCCCGACGAGCGAAGCTATGGGGACAGGGGCTGTCTACACACCGAGGGAGGAGTTGTCCCCTTTTTGCAGTTCGAAACGTCACGCCACTCAACGCGAGCGAGGTGGTCCCGAGTGGAATTGAAGCCGTAAGAGGCGGGACAACTCCTCCCTCGGTGTGTAGAGAGCCCCTGTCCCGAAACTACGGACTCTAGAAAATGCCTATATTTTGAGAGCGAAAATATGGTGGGCGATTTGTCGCAGGCGTGTATTTCTCTTTATTCGCAGTCGTTGCGCGAAAGCGAATCAGAGTGAGCAGACAGACCGGCAAGGGAGTGAAAATCGATAACGGCTTCGAAGTTCATCTACATTCATCTATCCGCTATTGAGATCGAAAATCGGGTAGAGGAACGTGGCCCGTGGTGGTGACTGAATGGGGGTTGGTCGCGTGGTCGTCGATTATATCTTTCTTATTTGGAGGAAGCGAGATTTCGCACTCGGCAAGTGTCGTAAGGGAGGGGCCTACTACTGCAATGCATAAAAATCGCAAAATTCATGTCTAAGGATGTACTGTGCATCTAATAAGAACCGGTTCCCCCTGGAGGGTACCTGTGTGCTGAGCTTAGAGCATTGGTATGCTTTGTTCTCGCTGCAGCGACAAGTGGCGAACTATCACTCTTCGTGCCGGAACTGGCACCCCCTAAATGGCAGAGGCCGCCTCGGGAAGTGTTTGCGTGCGCACGTCGCGGCGACGGATCGCTGAGGGGTTTTATAGTTTTGAGTGGCGCAACCCTGGTATACTCCATCGCAGCATAGCGACCGGCTGTCGCTGTGTCCCGGAAACTTCGCAGGAAAGCTTGTTTTTTGTTTCTTCTTGACTTCGAATAATATTTCCAATTTAGCTAGCGGCAGCAAACGATCAATTTTGTTGGTATTTTTCTTAAGTAAGATTTTATAGCAATATGACGAGCAAAATCGGCATTCAATAATTGGTCTGTAGTTGTGCGTATGCAAAAACACAGGTACGCAAAAGCGCTCGGAGTTTCATGCAGCAGCGACAACTCCCTGTCCGGCGACCGGCTGTCGCTGAAGTATGCCAGTGCCCTAACAGTCGTTGCCCTGTGGCCCCCATGGACAGCCGCTTGTTCTAGCCACGAGCTTGTCATCTTGGACCGTGACACTGATTGCACCATGCAAGGGTGTGCTAGTCGAAAAGTGAATGATTTCTCCCAGCTGCTGGCCTTCACACTATGTTGTACCCTAAGTGGTGTGCTACTCATTGGTAAAAAAAGATGAAATAGAGAGGTCATTTTAAGCCATTTTAGGGTTCTATGGTTCTGCTCTGTTGTTCAGCAGTTCTTTCGAATGGATGTGTTGTGGCACCGAAAGGAAGCATGCTGGTAGCACTAGCTGCTAAAGCTTTCAACGTTCCTGTGCTCGTAGTTTCGCAGACGTTTAAGTTCGTTGACAAGGTGATTTTTTCCTCTGTCCAAACCAGTCAAGTTTGCAGCTAAATTTTACGTATAGTTGATTTCTGGTTGTATTTTTAGGTACAAGGAGGTGGCCGAGTTGCACTTCTGGGACGAGAATCAATAGAACTGGTCCCCTCTGACCTTATTACAGCTATTGTAACCGATATTCGAGTACTTCCCCCAAGTTCTGCTCCAGCAGTTTTGAAAGCGAAAGCTCTAGATTTAGAGTAATTTTCCGATTCTTATTGGTCACCCTATCTTTTTTTACGGGCAGACACTTTGTTTTTAACTTTTTTTGTCCTATTCCATTATTTTTGTTAGGTTCTGATTTTGGAGTTCAATTCAGAGATATGGGGCCGTATGCACAGCTCATCCCGAGCGTCCCCGTCCCCGCAGAGGCCATCCATGATTGGTCAATATCATCTGATGACCAATCACAGAGTGGCTTTCCGGGGACGGGGACGCTCGGGGATATATGTGCCTACGGTCCATGCTGTCTACACTGATTTATTTCTGTTTTTCCTGTGATGTCTCCTTACACTGTTGCCTTTTTTTCTGGAAAGTTTATCGAGTGCTCAGTGATGAAGAGTTGAAATCAATGTATGTGAAGAAATCAATAGTATGTGAAAAGATGCTTTCGAAAATGGAAAAAAAGGACTGAAATCTAAGGCGATTGGTCAGAAATGACTATAAAGAAGGAAGCGAAGATTTTCCAGTCTTTCTGCCGGTTTTTTGGCCTTAATTTCTGTGCTTCCAATGAAGGGTGAAATTCAACAGGAAAAGCCTGCATTACACATGCGCAATGGCTGAGTAATGCAGAGCGGGGTTTCGGTAGTGTAATGGCAACAATCTCGCCCGCTAAGCGAGGCAATGCGGGTTCGATTACTGCCTGACACCTAAGCTTTGTATTCAACTCAGCAACCTTGTGATAACGCTGAATACTTTTTTACTGATTTCTTTGAATTTTGTTCTTGAACTTCTTGAGATTTTATTTTGGTTTTCTGTCAAACCTGGTTTCCCGAAGGAAGAGACGGCGGCCCAGATTAACACTATTCCAGTGATCCTGAGTCTTCAGCCTGTGGATTCCCAGACATCTAAAGTAAGAATAACAGACTAAAAAGCGGAATTCGTTAGAACGACCGACGAGGTCTTTTGACGTTGCTACCTGAATTGTCTACGAACGTGTAAGCCGCTTGAGATGCTAGCCTGTGATCAGATTTTGGTAATGCAGAAATGGCTGGAAAGGCGTAAATTTAGGGCACATCGATCTGCTGGTGTTCTCGTAAGATATTTAGTACATGTACTATGTATCGAATTAAAAGTCACATACGGCCTGCGAGACGTTTTAATGATTAAGAATGTACCCGTCAAATTATCTATACATACAAACATTAAATCGCCTAGACAAACTTGGCTCAGTCGCTAATGACCAACATTCAAAGTAAAGCTAAGGATGTTAAGAATAGGATCAGAACAGGAATGCTTCGAATGATTGTCTCCTTCGTCACCGCTTGCGTTGATGGCGATGTCATGTTGGTAACATCTGAAATTTGCCGTTAAATTCGCAAAAATGCTTTCATTCGTTTCATTTACACTTATTTAGTAATTTTTATGCCAACCAATTTCCAGAAAGTAATTTCAATTTATAATACGATTATTTGTGAAATTCCAGAAACGATTAATGAAACAGGGGTCTCAACCAACATGGGCTAATCGTCTTAGACGCTGTTCATACTACTCAACGCCAGCGCGGCACGCGCGTGCCGCGCTGGCGTGGCGTTAGAGTATGAATACCTTCCAAGCGCGTGCCGCGCTTGCGGAGACTATTAATACTCCAGCGGCGACGCCCAGGCGGAGCGGAAAAAGCGGGCCTGACTTTACCAAACAACCTAATTCTGTAAATGCGTTCACCACCACGATAGCAGAGGATTTCAATGGAGTTAATTCCCAAGAAAACGAATAAAATTGATGATGATTTAGTAGTGAAAATGGTTAAAAAGCCGTTACGGTCATCGCCGCCATGGTGGAGCGGGCGTCACGCGCGGGCGAGGTGTCGGGTCATTCATACACAAACTCCACGCCAACGTGGCACGCGCGTACCGCGCTGGCGTGGCGTTAGAGTATGAATACTTTCTAAGCGCGTGCCGCGCTTGCGGAGACTATGAATACTCCAGCGGCGACGCCCAGGCGGAGCGGAAAAAAGCGGGCCTGACTTTACCAAACAACCTAATTCTGTAAATGCGTTCACCACCACGATAGCAGAGGATTTCAATGGAGTTAATTCTCAAGAAAACGAATAAAATTGATGATGATTTAGTAGTGAAAATGGTTAAAAAGCCGTTACGGTCATTGCCGCCATGGTGGAGCGGGCGTCACGCGCGGGCGAGGTGTCGGGTCATTCATGCACAAACTCCACGCCAACGCGGCACGCGCGTACCGCGCTGGCGTTGAGTAGTACGAAGAGCGCCTCACAAGAGAGGCTTGCCACCTTCCGGTGGCGATTTGGAAACCATGTTGTCGTTGCTGTAGGTCTGTGACAGTACATAAATTACCCGTGCTTGAAATTGGCTAAGTGACTGCGGGGATTTTAAAGATGGCATTTTAATTGCTTCACAGAAAGGTAAGAGAATTTTCGGGAAAATTTTCCAAAAAAAATTTATGAAAATTTACATTTTTAAATGCGACTCAAAACTTTCAACTTAAGAAGATTTAGGGCGCTGAACCCGAATCTGGGGTCTATTCCTCGCCTAGACTTGAGGCTACTGTAGGTTACGGTCGGCGTAATGCCTTTTAACTTGCGTTACTTACCTTGAAATTTCAAGTATCGAAAAGTGGACCTCAAATTCCTCTTCAGCGTCCCAAATAACACCCACAGTGAAATTTTCAGTCAAATTTGAGACATTGACCGAGATACCGTATACCCACCGTAATTTATCGAAAATCGATAAACGGGTTGCAGATTCGTGTTAGACAGCCCGAATAGTCCCTATGTACCAGTTTTGAGGCGATTTGATCGTACCCTCTATAAAACTTCGTAATTCACATCATTCGAGGCGCGCGCGACGCCTCGGCCTCCGTCTGCCCTACGCTCTCTCACTGTCTTCAACCTCTGCTCAGCACCAGCACGCGTAGGAACCAAGTGAATTTCGCCGTTTTATAGCCTGTAGCATTCTTTAAACCGTCAGAAGTCGCGTTTGGGCAGCTTAATCCCCCCATTTTGAAGCTTCGGACCAAATCAGATGAAAATTTTTGAATATTGACAAATGGCCCACAGATTTGTAATCAACACCCAAAACAACTCCTAGAAACAAGTTTTGAGCTCAATCCGAGACAAATTTTTTAAACGACCTGAAAATTTTCATTCGAGTATTCCTGTTCTCTTGGCAAAGCTATGGAAATGTCCAGTTTTTTGAAATCTCTTCTAAATCTTTAAGGCATTTAGCCGATTCTGCGTATGGAATATTGTAGCACTGTTCTACCCCTAAAACATATTAAAGTTGCATCTCGAAACCCCATCTTATGTGTGCAACACTCCCTTGTTGGTGGATGTGGTACTTTCTTCCATTTTTTTTATAAGAACCCACCGTGGAGATCTTATGCCTGAGGTTCTGGAACAGTACACGTGAACGCGTAAGGTTGGGCACTAGACAAGCATCGGCACACTTTATAATTCCTCTGACAACGGAGGAGATCATTAATCAATTATGCCACAGAAGTTCTGACTGGGGTCGAAGTGCACAAACCGCAGTGAAGTTGAAGTGTCCCATAAGAAAATCGGAGGCTTGTTACTTTGAAAGTGGTATCATCGCCTGCGATAATGACCTCTAACCTTCGCCCAGTTCCTTGCTTCTGCAAGGTGGTCGAGCGTCGCTCATTTTGTTCTTGCTTACTGTTACCCCCCCCCAAAAAAAACACGGTCCTACTGCTCTCGACTGTTGCTCACGACTCTGAGCCACTAAACCGCTATATTCCGGGTCGATGCACCAAAATATAGCGGTTCAGTGGTTTAGAGTCGCGAGCAGGACGCGAGCAGTAGTACCGGCTAATGCGGTAGCAGTAAGCAATAATGAAATGGGTGACACCCAAGCACCTTGCAGATGAAGGGGCGGGGCGAAGTGAGAGGCTCACGGTTTTGTTATTTAAACCCTCTAGTCCGTTCAAGGGGTTGCGCAGTCATCTTTAATTACGAGGTGCAGCGGTAGAGAGAGATTGACGCGAAAAGATGAGAGCACTAAAGGCAAGGAAAGAGCCGCGTTAACGCCGCCCACTCTGCATTTCAGCGAGGAAAGAAGCAAGCTTTAAAAAAATGTGAAGAACACTGCCGAAGAAAGGCTGTTCAAAGGCAGGGGTCGCGATCAAATATGCTTGTCGTCTTTTTCTCTCTAAACCCTTTTCTGGGTCTCGAGTAGTAGGAGCTATGAGAAGAAACCGCGAAAAAACCACTGTTTAAGGCCAAATTTGAAGCCTGATTTTTCTTTTCTTTTGACAGTGGAAGAGCCCACTCCACATCATCGGCCTCGATGACCTCTTATATCAAGAACATCAGCTGGCTTGAAATTGAATTTCAATCAATGAACCTCCGGATATATGTAGACTTCTAGTCAAAAACATTGACTGGAGTGATTTCTTTCATTGCTCAACTGGTTTTATTAGGTGAATTTGCATTAATTTCTTCCTCTGAATGTCGATGATTTTTGACTGCTCGGCATGAGACTGCGATCTCTTTGGTTGGAGCTGTGCACGCGTGCACGAACTGGCTTCTCTGGGCGCTAGAAACTCCAATTCTAGCCCGTTTTTCACCGCGCTACCTTCATAGTTTTCCAGCTGTTTTCGATCTAGGCTGATTTTTATAGTTTTTTTCGATAACGCTTTTCATCGTGACCTCTACCTTTAATGATTTCTAAAAGTCGCAGTGCGATATTCGAAGGCGTCGACGTTTTTCTTCTGTCCCTACTATACACGTTCATGCATACAGCCTCAGTCTGGGAGCTAGAAAGAAAAGAGAACTCATATCTCTGCGATCATTCAAGTGGGTATAGATCACAGTGTCATACGTTTAGAAAAAACAAATTCTGAGAGACCAAAACAGTGGTCGAACCTGTGGGATGTCCCTGACTTTGCGCGACTACATTGGCTCCAGTTGGAGGTTTCGCGGGCATCGGAAGTCTGTACGTTTTGATGTCCGAACACACTGTTGGCCATCTGTTAATAAGTTTTATTCTGATAACTTTCAATATTTTCCCCTTGAACAAAAGCCTTACTTGGTGACAACGTTCGTATCGAGCGCCATCTTCTCCATGCTGGCAAACGAACGCCGAGTCAGATCGACAACAAGGCTCGCTGTGTCGAAATCGCAGCGATGAGCGATTGCGGGCACATCACAGTGCAGTGTACAAGTCACGTACCTGAAATGGTCAACCTTACCTTGAGAATGTCATTTTCGAGGTGATACGTCACGTTCTTGAGTGAGAAACTTTCTCCTTCAGTTTCTTAATGCGGCTTCATAGGACTCCTACCCTCAGAGTTTTATAAACTCACTCGCAGCTCTCCGATAAATATTGCTCAGCGCGTGTTGGATCTCCGTTCATGGCGAGATGACGGAAGTTATTCACAAGTGAAGTCACAGCATCGTGATGTCGTGTGCAGGATTTAATACAGTCTGTGTTGGACTCGACCTTTTCCAAGCAAGGAAACTTGTTCCGAATCGCTGAAAAACGCAGGTTTAAACGCTCTAAAGATGTTGAAGATTATTGTGGATTTAGGTCAGTTCTCGTATGGTTCTCATAATCGAGCGTGACTCTACTTTTATGAAAGAACCCTTGTGCAGAACTGGAAGAGTTAACGATTATCAAGGGGTAAGAAGACGACTGGGCAAAAATGGGTTACAACTTGTAGCCAATATCAGAAAAATTCGCTGTGTTCACCTTCGAAATTGTAAACACAGTAGTGGTCGATTATTTCAGCACTTTTCATCAATAGCTGATGTAAATATCCTGGCTCACATTTCGACGCACAATGCTGGAAGGTGTGGTAGATCCTGAACCGACCACGTTTTATATTGATTTCCACCGATAGAATCATAAGGTGATAAAAGTACTAAAAAATTGATTTTGAAAAAATGTTCAAAATAGCAACATGCAAATTCACTATACTCGTCATTTCATTCCATAATGTTTTACACACTTTCTAAAGGAGATGATTGTTGAGTAAGAAACAGGATGCATTGCTCCTCCACAGACTGATTAAAATTTCTTAACGAACAGTCTTAGCCAACAAAAAAAAAGGAACAGGAAACACCTAGCTAAAATCATTGAACTACAATACACTACATACTACTTTGAACAAGAAGAGAAACATGAGAAATGGCAGGGTTTATCTGAACGTCCTGGGTAGAGCTGCTATAATGCACAGCCTATCGAGTCTTCACTGTTGTCGACAGAGCACGAATAACGTTAACGAATAAGTAAGCTCCGCGGCACCCATTCCGTTTTGGCGCACTTCGTATCAAGGCGTCGGCATAGTGGAAAGTCTGCGAGCGAGCGAGCGAATGGGGGCGTGACCTTGAAAATTCTGCGACGGAGTCACAGGCATCCTCGCAGAGTGGGATTTCGATTAGATCGCGGATGCAATTCAAAGGCTTTCGTTTCATTAGTTTGGTGAGGTTTGATTCGGAATCTGTTGTTTCCACTATTTGTCTGTGGGCTTTGCTAATTTTGTATTCCCTGGACGTAACCGGGTGTGACACAAACCATCTTCGTTGTGCATATTTGTTCATTTTAACCTAATGACAGCAAAAATTAAATTAGTACGTACAACTGATGGTGTCTGCATCATTCACGGCTGAACACTAAAGTTCTTGTACAAAAACAGACTTAGGAAATGACGAAAAGTTGGAAAACTGGAAGCAAAATAAACAAAAAATATAGCTCACAAAACTTTGAATGATGGTGCTGGCGGAGTTGAAATGTTGAATACTATGAAGATTGATTAGTATCGTGAATTGATCGCAAAGATTAGCAAAGAAACTGCAAATCGCTAGTAACTCGCAAAATCGCTTGAAAATCACAATCGTCTCGCGCATTTCGCAGCGAGCTTCGCCGCGAGTTTGCGATTTCCGCGACGGGCAAGACACTCTGCGCACTTCCTCCGTCGCAGCCTATGCGGTGCGGTCGCGTGCGCGGTCAAACTGCGTAGTGCCCCCCACCCTTCATCATTTCTCGCTCGCTCGCAGATTTTCCACTATGCCGAGGCCTTTATCTTCGTTTGAAAAGGATTGGCGCTCGCTTTAGAGCTCATTTGCAGTCGTTCGGCACTTTGGACTGGCGTGTATTGACATCTGCAGATGACGCAATCGTTGAAACTCCGCATTAGACATCTACTTATCAATTATTGTATAAGATGACCACGAAATTCAGCGAAGTCTTATGCGTCTCACAACTATTTCCGCATTTGAAGTCCTTTCCAGCGAGATAGAGACTGCTTTGTGAATGATGTACGTAAGCAGGCAACTTACGTGCAAAAATTCTCAAAGAATGTCGTATTCGAGAAGGCCGTGAGGAAGTCGTTGTAATTCAGCTGAAAAACAGTAGAATAATCGGAATTTCGCAATGATTTTTTGCCGACAAGAAATGCATACTAACACAAAGTGGGTGGTTCAAATGACATCAGACTTTCTGGTGCGGCTTTTTGACGTCAGATCGAAACAATTCTTCCCTCAGTAGTTGTAGAACAAGGTCCGACATTTTTTCTTCCGCATTAGGCCGGAGAGGATGGGGCTTATATTTTTGGCGCTAAACCCGGATATTAGGTCCGTTTACAGCTTCACGGTAGGTTAAGTTATTATTCATGCCATTTTGACCCACTAGGGAACGTTTCTAGCTGCATTCAAAGTAGCATTAAGCACTGATCCAAGCAAATTTTAATTTCGCATGTAATTGAAAGAAGGTTCTGAATACTTACTTGGCCGTGTCTTCAAATTAGAAAGCCGCCGCGCTGCTGCGCAGAAAAAAAGGGGACGTGGAAAAGTGGGGAGACAATGGCTATCCATCGGATGGATTTGCGACAAATTTCAGCGTCGCCGCTTCCTATTGAAATGAAACGGACGTTTTTTCATTCTAAATGGCCACTTTGTTCAACTATCCTCTGCTTGTATGTCCACACTATTGAACATGCTCTTAACAACTTGTTTTATACTACTAGTTTTTCATACAACGTTATCGTATTTTTTCCTCGCCTTCATTCCCTAATGCCTCGGAGCCTTTTTTGTTCATAGATAAAAATCCCCGCAAAGCCGGGCAGGGCGAGTCCACCTGCTGCAATGAAAGATAAGGGACGGCTAAGGCGCCCCGTGTCTGTGCTTTATTCCGCGTCATTAAGGCGCGACTACTATGCAGTCGCCCTCAGATTGAATAAAAAGAACAGGAATCCGTAACTATGGCCAGGTCCGTGGCTTGCCTCCTTAGGAAAGATTAAATCTCACCCGCGGCTGGGGCGGGCGGTTCAAATCTCACCGGCGACTGGCGGTACGGTACGCTGATCAGCTGCGCTCTTCTCTTGGCTTGATTCGATAGGCGGGTCGGCGCGCGCGTCCACCGCGTCAGCCGCGGGTGAGATTTAAATATTTTTCCTTGAGGAGGCAAGCAACGGACCTGACTATACCTATGTTAAGGGGAATGCCTCTCATTTGAAGACCACCTCGAAGCGATGATCTCTTCAAGAAATTAGGTTTTCGAAAAATCCATTACCGATACCTGCAATAACGACGCTGTTTTAGTGTTTCCAAGTTGACTTCGGATTTGTTCGACAAATGTGAAAGCGCATTGACCGACACATGAGTCAGGATGTGCTTCATGTGGACTGAAAAGTTGAAATATGTATTTTGTACAACGCTCAATGGCATAGATTTTACCCCTTTCACGACCACGCCTAATTTTGGGTGGCTGCACTTTCAAACCGCGTGCAATATTGCGTCACCGTACAACGTGTCCCACCGGTGAGACACGCTGGCTTGAATAGCGCCCCACGGGTGATTGCTTTCATTTTTTGTGTCTATATTGTAGCTAGCAACGACGATTGAACAGTGTCAAACTTTGGGCTTCCGAGATGCTTTCGTTATCAAGAAACACTTACTCAAAACCAAAACGGGTTCAACTGAGCTGCAACGCTTTCAGAAAAGTAAACGAATTTCAAACGATGGGTTTCTACTAAACAACCTAAAAGCTAGCAATAGAAGGAAAAAGAAATCATAAGGTGCTTCTAAAGTTACTTTACAGCCGTTTTACCCTCTACTTCAGCCCACCTGATTTGAGACAAGTCTAAATATGTCGTTGCTTTTGACCTACTGATGGACCACGAGGTTTCTATTCAAGTCTTGGGTAGGTAAACTCATTGATCATATGTAAGTTCAAAAGTAGTTTCTTGTGGCGGAGAAATCGATTTTTGAAAAGAATATCCCACCGGTGGGACAAGCGGCCCGAAGTGGTAGTCAACGCGTGTCCCACCGGTGGGACACTCTTTTCGTAATGGGTTAAATCAACTGCAACTACGTAACAACGACAGTATAGAGCCCTTCCTCTGAAAAGAAGTTGGAAAATGGGGAACTTCTCCTGGAACTGCTTTGTACATGCGTATGAGATTTGGCTTATAAGCGGTCCTTTTCACGCCTTGAACCGGTTCATAACGTGCGCTATAATCTTTATAGAACACTGTTGCTTGTTGTTGTCGCTTTTCAGGGTTATTTCCGGTTTATATATCACTTTTGCCTATGACTCATGTTGTAAACAGGATCAGATTCGCATGTAGCAGAATGGCTCACCTGACCGTCGGAATCATTGGATCCATGGTGGGTGCGTTGTCAAATGCCAGTATCAGCGCCGGCAGTGAAATCAACACCAACATCTGTTGAATGAGAACGATAAGTTTAAACAAACAGTCCAATCAAGGGAGAAAGAGGCGAAAACAATTCTTAAAGACACTAAAGACCAGCAAGTAGCTTCAGATGCAGCATACACGCTCAAAAAGTATATAGTAAGTTATATGGCATTAATCGAAGGCCTGGAGCTGTAAGTATTGAGAATTGACAACAAAATTGAAAAAAATTCTATTGAAGTAAAAAATAATAGTTCTGCCTGCATTGGTTCAAAAGTGGACGAGTTACATCTCACTAGTTGAAATGGAGAAGCTAGCGTCAAATCGGTTGGGATCACGACGCTAATGCACTCGTAGGGACTTCACTGGAACGCTTACGCCGTTAGAAGCGTCAAAAACGAACCGAAATGGCTGTAGTCAAGAATTAAACATTGAGAGGGGTTTACATTGAGATGGGGAAGTAGTTGCCTTCAGGACAAAATCATTATAGGATGCCTCGGCAACAATACTCCGCACTTAGCCATAGTTTGCCATTAGGGAGCATGGACCCCCCCCCAACTGATTATCTCTCGCAGACACCGCACTGCCACCAACTTGTCGCGGTGCGACGAGAGGACCTGCCTCCACATTACAGATAGAGGTAGGTTTGGCACTTCAAGCTGCCCAACGGTAATGGGTTTGCCATAGGGAAAGACAGAGGCCTGTTCATCGTGTCAACTTGGTCAAGGATAGGTTACCAAAGATCATTAAATACCTTTTAAACGAGAAAACAAGGGTGAAAATGTTTAGCAACTGCAGGGTTGGAAGATGGTTGGAAAAGCTCACTCAGGGCAGGAAACACATAAATATATGGAATACAATGAATAAGTAAATGAAGTTGATATTGGCACAAGGAATTGAATTCAGGTGTAACCGAACCATAATAATTGAAAAAAGGTGCGAACTGAATAAATGAATAAATAAGCATAATAAATAGACAAAATACTAAATACAAAGATATGGAGAGCAGTACGTTTCTCAGCAATGATAATGTCAAAAGAGACACCGTAATTGATCTTTAGCATTGAATAGTGTTTTTTTTCGACTAATCACAAAAAAAATGTTTTTCATTACTTCAAATCATTTTTCGCTCACAGTCAAGCGCTAACCGTTCAGCAGGACACCGAGGAAGACATGAGGATGTTTGAAATTCGGAGAACTTGAGTGGGGAAAGGGAAGTTGGATTTTCGTTAGGAAATTAAAAATTTCCGTTGAAAAAAAATTGCCCGAGTTACAAAAATATTCTGTGTTTCAGACTTTTGAGGTCGCGAAATTCTTGGACTATCAACAACTATCTGCTTGAGAATGATTTTCATTTGTCTAATCATTTCTAAGACTATTTCAAAACATGTTCAACTTTTTTTAATTGGGAAAGCGAAATTCTCTTTAACACCTAATTTATAGCCGTTTATCAAAAAAAAAGATTAACAAAAAAAGCGCGCTAGAGGCATGGAGGCAGCAAACCCAACTGCAACTGATGGTTTGCCGTTCATACATCTAAGCGCTGGAATGCTATTGAAGTAAGATTTTCTGATTTTTTTTCCAGAAAATGGTTGCGGAATAACTCCTCTGTGTGACTTATTTAGGGTGTTGAACATGTGCATATCTGTTTCGAAGGCATATCGCATTCGTGGACATCTGGAAGTTGTCTGCAGGTCACGTTGGGCATACTGCTATTTAGCCTATGTTAACCAAATTAGTATTCAGAAATTTGTGTTCAGAACCTCAAATAACTCCAATTGGGGGATTTCCAACCAAATGAGGCTTGGCGCAAGCTATCGTATGCCCACAGTGATCTTCCTAAGTCTATGAAGACCGTTTTTCAAATACGTTTTTTCAATTCCCAATTCCTGAAGGAATCCTGATTAGGCATCCCAGTTTTTTATGAATCACAGCAAAAATTCCGAACTGGAACGATTTGAGAAAAATGTATCCGAACACTAGAGGAAATATCCGAACTTTTCCAAAAAATCATTTTCGATCAATTCACGGATAGAAAAACAGCCATAAGTCGATAGACTCCTGGATAAACAGAAATTCTGAAAGACCGAATCAGTCGAAATCTCGAATGGATCGGAAATTCGATGACCGAATGGATAGAATTCCCAGATAACTTGAGGTTCCGAGTAGCCTAAGGCATTTTTCATGGTCCTCTCCGTAAACGCGGCACATGCGTGACGCGCGGGATGGGCTGTGGTCTACAAAAGCTTTCACCGCGCGGCACGAGCGGGAAGCAACACTGAAATATCCGGAGGCACCGCCATGGCGCTACGGTTAATGTTGGACCTCAACTGTGTAATGCACAGGCTTTTCTGGCTTGCATTTGCCAATGTAGTAGCACAGAAGAATTCCAGAATTATCAATGTCGGAGTGGACTTAAACTGAGAATACAGCAGTGATTCAACTGATGAAACCGCCATTGCGGTTTGGCCGACGCTGCTATGGCGGTGCTGGATAGGCGGCTCGCTCGTCCCGCGCGGGTAAAAGTTTCATAGTCCACCGTCCGTCCCGCTCGTCACGAGGGTGCAGCGCTTGCGGTGAGGACTATGAAAGACGACTAATGCAAGGATTGAATTCCTGAACGAATTAAATACTCTGGTAGCCCACTCATTTAATTTCTCCGATGAACCGAATAGTCTAATATCGTTACCTGAATTCAGCAGGACAATCTCACGATCAAAAATTTCGCTTATCCAACTAGATATATTGACTATTCGGAAAGCGATTGATTTGAATTCTCAAATCTCAAAGAAGTCAAAGATTGGAAAAAATCAATAATTTCAAAACCTCAAATGACGCGAATACTGAAATATCGTTACCCTGCTCAATATTCGAAAAACTGAAAAGCCTTTTCCTAGGCGAATCAACAATTCAAAAAATTTATTTCTCTTTTCGATTGGGTCAATGGAGTTGAATTGCCGACTGGATTGATTATTCGACCAACTCAATAGTCCAAAATTTATAGCTGAATTAGAATGAAAAAAAACGATAGGATATTTGTAATGAACTGGAAAATCATAGAACTTTATCCTGATCGACTGGTACTTGCGGAAACTCAAGCTAATCTGCTGGCTTACATAAAATTAACCTGAACCGACTTGAAGGAAATGAGAACAAGGGAGGATAAAGAAGGACCAGTCGAGATTTCGGGCAAGGACAAATGACGGCATGAGTTGCCTAAAACGTGTGGTGTAACGCTATTTCACGATTCGTTAAGCAGCGCATCTTGACTTCGGGCAAACATTTAGGCTCTAAATAGATAAATGCTTCAGCGCAGGATTCACTGTGCGACAAGGGTCGATGCAGAGAAGAATGTTTCACTTGAAGTATTTCACATTTCAGTATTTCACAGTTCACAGTATTTTACACACATGACTAGTTTTGAGTAAAAAGGGAGCTCCTTTTGGTCGAACTGGCTATTTCGGAAGAGGTGTACTTCTCCACAACCATTCTTAGTCGTAGAGTCCGAATATGCCCTTTGCGGCTGCCTAGAATCACTCTAAAAAGAGTTATAGGCTTCCTTTTCCGGGGGTCGACCGAGGCAATTTCGGTCTGAAAAAAACGGTTTCCACTTATTTCCCGGTTTTTTTCGAATGTGACTGTTATATGGTGAATACATAGATCTCCCATCATATATAAAAATTTCGAAAGCAGAATCCATCTGAACGATGCCTTTAATTTTCTTGGAATGACGCAAAGCATACGTTTCCGCAAAATAGGGCAGCTTTCTCACGTGAAGGTAGGGATCATACTCCCCGCAATCAGCGACAGTGACAGTTCATATCAGGCATAGCGAATTTCGGTCAATATTGATGGTGAACATTGCTTAGCGTCGCTAGAAGTGTGATCCAAGCCGAACACTGCCTTTGAAACAAATCAAATTTAAATGTAGAAATCGAAAGCGATCGGCTTTTGCAGAGTGCGACAAGAAGGGTTGGGTAGATAAAAAAGGATAAATTGTATATTACCCTTTTCTAAACAAAACACATATTATTGTGAGAAAACAAGGACAACAAAAATATGCAGGAACACAGATATTTCTCCATCTTTTTCTAAATTCTGCTCAAAAAGCGGGAATCAGAGGATAATGATTGCAAAACCTATTCTTATCCAACAAATACGTAAGAAAAAGAGTCCGCACGAAAATGAAAGAAAGAAGTAGTCAGTATTCTTAAATCGAGTTGAGTCATCGAGTCCTGTAATCGACTGAAACAGTGAACTTCAAATCATTCTTATACCCGACTACTAAAATTTCGAAAAGTCAAGCTAGTCGAAAGCCCGATCATTCGAAATTTCACAATGCTCAGTTCATAGGAAACTCGATTATCTGAAATTTTGATAAACCAAGTTATTCGAAAACTCGATTGATCGAAAAAAATCGAGTTGCCGAAGTATGTATAGTAGTCAGGCGGGTGATCAAGCAGCAACTGAGAAACAGGAGAAGAAAGCGAGGTGAAGCACTGGTACGCCCTGAGGTCAGCTCACACAGCTCACAATCCATTAGGCAACGGTAGTCACATAGGCCACGCCTGATGGTTCCGCTTCTGTGTTCTCGAAAGTGCCATATAAATACAATCAGTGAAGAAAGTCACACGTAAAGTGAAGATCGCATCGAGAAAGCGGACAAGCACATAAACACAAACTGCTTGTTTCTGCAGCAGAATACGGATCGACAGGGTGCTTTATAGGCGGAAAACCGCGGTTTACTGTAAGAAAGCACTGTTCTGAGACGATTCGAACTGCAGTCGGGGTAGGCGTGTGGCTGAATGGCAGGCAGGGAGAAGTAGCGGAATCCAGTTTGTCTTTTCGTCTTCTGCTTTACCCCAATAGTCATGTGTTGTAGACTTACAATCGAGTCTTAGCATTACACCTTTGCCAACACCCGGCCACGACCTGCCCTTGCCCCTCCATCAACGAATACATTCCTCTTGTTCATCTTTGCGGTTCAAGGACGCCCACATCGCGCACGTCGAGATCATCACGGATTCCCGAGTTGTCCTTCAAGGGGCAAATTAATTGTTGCAAAACGCTGCGAATAATTCGGCCACATTAGAGGTTTCGTCTGAGGAGCATAGACAGTGACTCAAGGTCATGGTATCGTTCAGAAGCAAGCCTCGTTAGAATAACAGCTAGCCACCGCATCAGACTAAGGGAACTCCTGTTAGCCAAAAGTAGCAATTCGGAATCAGAAGTGAATTTTTACAACCATTCTCCAAAGTGAAATCCGAATACGTCCTCTGAAGCCTAGAATCACTCTGAAAGATATAACAAAGTTGCTGAGTTGAATACAAAACTTAGGTGTCAGGCAAAAATCGAACCAGGGTTGCATGGCTTTCCGGGCGAGAGTGTTACCATTACACTACCGACACCCCCGCTCTGCATTTCTCAGCTATTCACACATGAACTGTTTGAGCACAACAGCAATCATCCGTTATCGGGTGTGGTCTGGTAAGCACAAATCGGCAATGAAACCGATAAATAGACCTCAGATCTGTACGCGAGATTAGTACTTGAAGTACTTTAGCGAAATGTCTCAAACGCGCGCTCGCCAACCTCTGCCTACGGGTGGGAATCCGGCGACGGGGATGGGGTCGGGAGGCTGTGGCTGAGAGTGGGGTGTCGGGGTCCGTAGAACGCGGAGCGGCTTACTCTCCACATCATAAGCATTCATGCATGCCGCTCGAGAAGGGGATCTCATGAGCGTTGAGTATGTAAGAAAAAGAAGTGCGAAAACTTTCGACGTGCTACCCTTTCATCGGCGACGAACGCCAGGAGAGCTCGTCGACATATCACGGCGAGCGCGGGGTGAGCTCACGATAATCAAGAGCTTCCGCCCCGCAACCATTAGGCACGCCAGCTGCGCGACTGATAGTGTCTAGAACTTGATCTTCTATTATATTTATACCGATTAGGTGATTCTTGAAGCGCTTAAAAATATTTCACATGTGACTTAAAGGCAGTGTGCACGATAAAAAATTAGTTTCAGTTTCCACCGGGAGTAAGTAGTGGAGAGGCGCACTGTAACGTTGACGCCGAAAGAATGCATGAAAACGAACCAGCAACAGCCTCAAAAACGCCCGAAGTTGTCACTCTGAGCGCAACGCAAACCCCAAAAGCGCGATGCCCGCCCTCCGACCTGAACAAATAAAACTCGAAATCGTGAGATGAGCGATGGTTTCCGATCAACAGTCTCGTTCTTCTCTTAATTCTGAACTTCTCTCTTTACTCAGGTCAGCTCGCATACATCGGCTGCAAGAGACGGAAGTTACAAGCCTCGGACACCTCGTCCACCATGCTTCCCCAGCTCAATTTTGGAGTGACCATAACTTCACTCCCAGGTCTTGTACGATTCCAGAGGCATTATCGGAATCAGCATGGGACCGTTTTCAAGACAGGTGAGAAAACAGAAAGACGGTTTTCATCGTGAACACTGCCTTTGAAGTCTTCCAAAGGAGGGTATTCGGGGAGATGATCACGAATGTGAGCTTTAATTGTCGATTAGCCAAAGTTTTTAATTTACTTTGTTCGAAGCAATCCAGAGGGGGGAATTTTAAGGACCAATTTCTAGTTTCAAGGTTTTGGGAATGCTACGATAGATGTGGCTTAAAAGGTTCTTCTCAGGAGTTACTTGAAGTGCAGAACACTAATCTGAAGTCCGTTTGTCGATTGTTGACAGATTACTTACTATAGGTCACGGTGGGTATACCGTAGTTTGGAACAGTCACCGATTTGACTCAAAGTTTGTATGCATGGGTTACTCGGGGTGGTGAATCGCTCCAGCCGCGAAGCGGCTGGAGAGGTTTGGTTTTGCCTGGCACTTGTGATCACTTAGATTTTGGTAAAGTAGTTAATAAAACCTGTAAAACAAATTTTCTAGAGATTTCCTTCTGGATATAAGTGAGAGAGTATAGAAGACACCCGCTGACAAAATTTGAGCCAAATCGATTGAAAATTAACAAAGTTAGATCGGCGGAAGCTTAGCTAAAATTCGCGTTTTTCTTGTAACGCGTCCTCGTGTCCTGTTCCTCGTTCCTCGTCCCTCGTTCCTCGTTCGCGCCACTAGCCACTGCCAGTGGTCGCAGGCTATCAGTACATAGGGCATCTGATGACGTCATCAGGGTGTCATGTAAAGTACATAGGGCATCTGATGACGTCATCAAGATGTCAAATGGTACATAGGCATCTGATGACGTCATCAGGGTGTCGCGGTAAAGTACATAGGGCATCTGATGACGCGTCATCAAGATGTCATGTAAAGTACATAGGGCATCTGATGACGTCGTCATAAGGGTGTCACGTAAAGTACATAGGGCATCTGATGACGTCATCAGGTGTCATGTAAAGTACATAGGGGCATCTGATGACGTCATCAGGGTGTCATGTAAAGTACATAGGGCATCTGATGACGTCATCAGGATGCCATGCTAAAGTACATAGGGCATCTGATGACGTCATCAGGGTGTGTATAGCCAAAGTACGAGGAGCATCTGATGACGTCATCAGGGTGTCATGTAAAGTACATAGGGCATCTGATGACGTCATCAGGTGTCATGTAAAGTACATAGGGCATCTGATGACGTCATCAGGTGTCATGTAAAGTGCTCACATAGGGCATCTGATGACGTCATCAAGGTGTCATGTAAAGTACATAGGGCGTCTGATGACGTCAAAAGGGTGTCATGTAAAGTACATAGGGCATCTGATGACGTCATCAGGGTGTCATGTAAAGTACATAGGGCATCTGATGACGTCATCAGGATGTTATGTAGTACATAGGGCATCTGATGACGTCATCAAGGTGTCGTAGTAAAGTACATAGGGCATCTGATGACGTCAAAAGGTGTCATGTAAAGCCCATAGGGCATCTGATGACGTCATCAATAGGTGTCATGTAAAGTACATAGGGCATCTGATGACGTCATCAGGATGTCATGAGTACATAGGGCATCTGATGACGTCATCAGGATGTCATGTAAAGTACATAGGGCATCTGATGACGTCATCAAGGTGTCATGTAAAGTACATAGGCATCTGATGACGTCATAAGGGTGTCATGTAAAGTACATAGGGCATCTGATGACGTCATCATAGGGTGTCATGTGAAGTACATAGGGCATCTGATGACGTCATCAGGGTGTCATGTAAAGTACATAGGGCATCTGATGACGTCATCAGGGTGTCAGCGTAAAGGACATAGGGCATCTGATGACGTCATCAGGGTGTCATGTAGCAAAGTACATAGGGCATCTGATGACGTCATCAGGTGTCATGTAAAGTACATAGGGCATCTGATGACGTCATCAGGATGTCATGTAAAGTACATAGGGCATCTGATGACGTCATCAAGGTGTCGTAAAGTACATAGGGCATCTGATGACGTCAAGAAAGGCGTCATGTAAAGTACATAGGGCATCTGATGACGTCATCAGGGTGTCATGTAAAGTACATAGGGCATCTGATGACGTCATCAGGATGTCATGTAAAGTACATAGGGCATCTGATGACGTCATCAGGATGTCATGTAAAGTACATAGGGGCATCTGATGACGTCATCAGGCGTGTCATGTAAAGTACATAGGCATCTGATGACGTCATAAGGGTGTCATGTAAAGTACATAGGGCATCTGATGACGTCATCAGGGTGTCATGTAAAGTACATAGGCATCTGATGACGTCATCAGGGTGTCATGTAAAGTACATAGGGCATCTGACGTCATCAGGGTGTCATGTAAAGTACATAGGGCATCTGATGACGTCATCAGGTGTCATGTAGTACATAGGGCATCTGATGACGTCATCAGGGTGTCATGTAAAGTACATAGGGCATCTGATGGCGTCATCAGGATGTCATGTAAAGTACATAGGGCATCTGATGACGTCATCAAGGTGTCATGTAAAGTACATAGGGCATCTGATGACGTCAAAGGGTGTCATGCGTAAAGTACATAGGGCATCTGATGACGTCATCAGGGTGTCATGTAAAGTACATAGGGCATCTGATGACGTCATCAGGATGTCATGTAAGTACATAGGGCATCTGATGACGTCATCAAGGTGTCATGTAAAGTACATAGGGCATCTGATGACGTCATCAGGATGTCATGTAAAGTACATAGAGGCATCTGATGACGTCATCAAGGTGTCATGTAAAGTACATAGGGCATCTGATGACGTCAAAGGGTGTCATGTAGTAGGAAGATCTGATGACGTCATCAGGGTGTCATGTAAAGTACATAGGGCATCTGATGACGTCAAAGGGTGTCATGCGTAAAGTACATAGGGCATCTGATGACGTCATCAGGGGTGTCATGTAAAGTACATAGGGCATCTGATGACGTCATCAGGATGTCATGCTAAAGTACATAGGGCATCTGATGACGTCATCAAGGTGTCATGTAAAGTACATAGGGCATCCTGATGACGTCAAAAAGGGTGTCATGTAAAGTACATAGGGCATCTGATGACGTCATCAGGGTGTCATGTAAAGTACATAGGGCATCTGATGACGTCGTCAGGATGTCATGTAAAGTACATAGGCATCTGATGACGTCATCAGGTGTCATGTAAAGTACATAGGGCATCTGATGACGTCAAAAGGGTGTCATGTAAAGTACATAGGGCATCTGATGACGTCATCAGGATGTCATGTAAAGTACATAGGGCATCTGATGACGTCATCAAGGTGTCATGTAAAGTACATAGGGCATCTGATGACGTCATAAGGGTGTCATGTAAAGTACATAGGGCATCTGATGACGTCATCAAGATGTCATGTAAAGTACATAGGCATCTGATGACGTCATCAGGGTGTCATGTAAAGTACATAGGGCATCTGATGACGTCATCAGGGTGTCATGTAAAGTACATAGGCATCTGATGACGTCATCAGGGTGTCATGTAAAGTACATAGGGCATCTGATGACGTCATCAGGATGTCATGTAAAGTACATAGGGCATCTGATGACGTCATCAGGGTGTCATGTAAAGTACATAGGGCATCTGATGACGTCATCAGGGTGTCATGTAAAGTACATAGGGCATCTGATGACATCATCAGGCTGTCATGTAAAGTACACTTCTGGGGCATCTGATGACGTCATCAGGCGTGTCATGTAAAGTACATAGGGCATCTGATGACGTCATCAGGGGTGTCATGTAAAGTACATAGGGCATCTGATGACGTCATCAGGTGTCATGTAAAGTACATGGGCATCTGATGACGTCATCAGGATGTCATGTAAAAAGTACATAGGGCATCTGATGACGTCATCAGGATATCATGTAAAGTACATAGGGCACCTGATGACGTCATCAGGGTGTCATGTAAAGTACATAGGGCATCTGATGACGTCATCAGGATGTCATGTAAAGTACATTGGGCATCTGATGACGTCATCAGGGTGTCATGTAAAGTACATAGGCATCTGATGACGCCATCAGGTGTCGCATAAAGTACATAGGGCATCTGATGACGTCATCAAGGTGTCATGTAAAGTACATAGGGCATCTGATGACGTCAAAGGGTGTCATGTAAAGTACATAGGGCATCTGATGACGTCATCAGGGTGTCATAAAGTACATAGGGCATCTGATGACGTCATCAGGATGTCATGTAAAGTACATAGGGCATCTGATGACGTCATCAAAGCGTCATGTAAAGTACATAGGGCATCTGATGACGTCAAAGGGTGTCATGTAAAGTACATAGGGCATCTGATGACGTCATCAGGCGTGTCATGTAAAGTACATAGGGCATCTGATGACGTCATCAGGATGTCATGTAAAGTATACATAGGGCATCTGATGACGTCATCAGGATGTCATGTAAAGTACATAGGGGCATCTGATGACGTCATCAAGGTGTCATGTAAAGTACATAGGGCATCTGATGACGTCATAAGGTGTCATGTAAAGTACATAGGGCATCTGATGACGTCATCAAGGTGTCATGTAAAGTACATAGGGCATCTGATGACGTCATAAGGGTGTCATGTAAAGTACATAGGGCATCTGTTGGCGTCATCAAGATGTCGCATGTAAAGTACATAGGGCATCTGATGACGTCATCAGGGTGTCATGTAAAGTACATAGGGCATCTGATGACGTCATCAGGGTGTCATGTAAAAGTACATAGGGCATCTGATGACGTCATCAGGCGTCGCAAAGTACATAGGGCATCTGATGACGTCATCAGGATGTCATGTAAAGTACATAGGGCATCTGATGACGTCATCAGGGTGTCATGTAAAGTACATAGGGCATCTGATGACGTCATCAGGGTGTCATGTAAAGTACATAGGGCATCTGACATCATCAGGGTGTCATGTAAAGTACATAGGGCATCTGATGACGTCATCAGGGTGTCATGCGGTAAAGTACATAGGGCATCTGATGACGTCATCAGGGTGTCATGTAAAGTACATAGGGCATCTGATGACGTCATCAGGGTGTCATGTAAAGTACATAGGGCATCTGATGACGTCATCAGGATGTCATGTAAAGTACATAGGGCATCTGATGACGTCATCAGGATATCATGTAACAAAGTACATAGGGCACCTGATGACGTCATCAGGTGTCATGTAAAGTACATAGGGCATCTGATGACGTCATCAGATGTCATGTAAAGTACATTGGGCATCTGATGACGTCATCAGGTGTCATGTAAAGAAGTACATAGGGCATCTGATGACGCCATCAGGGTGTCATGTAAAAGTACATAGGGCATCTGATGACGTCATCAAGGTGTCATGTAAAAGTACATAGGGCATCTGATGACGTCAAAGGGTGTCATGCAAAGTACATAGGGCATCTGATGACGTCATCAGGGTGTCATGCAAAGTACATAGGGCATCTGATGACGTCATCAGGATGTCATGTAAAGTACATAGGGCATCTGATGACGTCATCAGGTGTCGTAAAGTACATAGGGCATCTGATGACGTCAAAAGGGTGTCATGTAAAGTACATAGGGCATCTGATGACGTCATCAGGGTGTCATGTATAAGTACATAGGGCATCTGATGACGTCATCAGGATGTCATGTAAAGTACATAGGGCATCTGATGACGTCATCAGGATGTCATGTAAAGTACATAGGGCATCTGATGACGTCATCAGGTGTCATGTAAAGTACATAGGGCATCTGATGACGTCATAAAAGGGTGTCATGTAAAGTACATAGGGCATCTGATGACGTCATCAAGATGTCATGTAAAGTACATAGGGCATCTGATGACGTCATCAGGGTGTCATGTAAAGTACATAGGCATCTGATGACGTCATCAGGGTGTCATGTAAAGTACATAGGGCATCTGATGACGTCATCAGGGTGTCATGTAAAGTACATAGGGCATCTGATGACGTCCATCAGGATGTCGTAAAGTACATAGGGCATCTGATGACGTCATCAGGGTGTCATGTAAAGTACATAGGGCATCTGATGACGTCATCAGGGTGTCATGTAAATTACATAGGGCATCTGATGACATCATCAGGTGTCATGTAAAGTACATAGGGCATCTGATGACGTCATCAGGGTGTCATGTAAAGTACATAGGGCATCTGATGACGTCATCAGGGTGTCATGTAAAGTACATAGGGCATCCTGATGACGTCATCAGGGTGTCATGTAAAGTACATAGGGCATCTGATGACGTCATCAGGATGTCATGTAAAGTATAGGGCATCTGATGACGTCATCAGGATATCATGTAAAAGTACATAGGGCACCTGATGACGTCATCAGGGTGTCATGTAAAGTACATAGGGCATCTGATGACGTTATCAAGGTGTCATGTAAAGTACATAGGGCATCTGATGACGTCAAAAGGGTGTCATGTAAAGTACATAGGGCATCTGATGACGTCATCAGGTGTCATGTAAAGTACATAGGGCATCTGATGACGTCATCAGGATGTCATGTAAAGTACATAGGGCATCTGATGACGTCATCAAGGTGTCATGTAAAGTACATAGGGCATCTGATGACGTCAAAGGGTGTCATGTAAAGTACATAGGGCATCTGATGACGTCATCAGGGTGTCTCATGTAAAGTACATAGGGCATCTGATGACGTCATCAGGATGTCATGTAAAGTATATAGGGCATCTGATGACGTCATCAGGATGTCAGGTAAAGAATATAGGGCATGTGATGACGTCATCAAGGTGTCATCGTAAAGTACATAGGGCATCTGATGACGTCATAAGGGTGTCATGTAAAAGTACATAGAAGGCATCTGATGACGTCATCAAGATGTCATGTAAAGTACATAGGGCATCTGATGACGTCATCAGGGTGTCATGTAAAGTACATAGGGCATCTGATGACGTCATCAGGGTGTCATGTAAAGTACATAGGGCATCTGATGACGTCATCAGGGTGTCATGTAAAGTACATAGGGCATCTGATGACGTCATCAGGATGTCATGTAAAGTACATAGGGCATCTGATGACGTCATCAGGGTGTCATGTAAAGTACATAGGGCATCTGATGACGTCATCAGGGTGTCATGTAAAGTACATAGGGCATCTGATGACATCATCAGGGTGTCATGTAAAGTACATAGGCATCTGATGACGTCATCAGGGGTGTCATGTAAAGTACATAGGGCATCTGATGACGTCATCAGGGTGTCATGTAAAGTACATAGGGCATCTGATGACGTCATCAGGGTGTCATGTAAAGTACATAGGGCATCTGATGACGTCATCAGGATGTCATGTAAAAGTACATAGGGCATCTGATGACGTCATCAGGATATCATGTAAAGTACATAGGGCACCTGATGACGTCATCAGGTGTCATGTATAAAGTACATAGGGCATCTGATGACGTCATCAGGTGTCGCATGTAAAGTACATAGGGCATCTGATGACGTCATCAGGGTGTCATGTAAAGTACATAGGGCATCTGATGACGTCATCAGGATGTCATGTAAAGTACATAGGGCATCTGATGGCGTCATCAGGGTGTCATGTAAAGTACATAGGGCATCTGATGACGTCATCAGGGTGTCATGTAAAGTACATAGGGCATCTGATGACGTCATCAGGTGTCATGTAAAGTACATAGGGCATCTGATGACGTCATCAGGGTGTCATGTAAAGTACATAGGGCATCTGATGACGTCATCAGGGTGTCATGTAAAGTACATAGGGCATCTGATGACGTCATCAGGATGTCATGTAAAGTACATAGGGCATCTGATGACGTCATCAGGGATGTCATGTAAAGTACATAGGGCACCTGATGACGTCATCAGGGTGTCATGTAAAGTACATAGGGCATCTGATGACGTCATCAGGTGTCATCTACAAAGTACATAGGGCATCTGATGACGTCATCAGGGTGTCATGTAAAGTACATAGGGCATCTGATGACGTCATCAGGATGTCATGTAAAGTACATAGGCATCTGATGACGTCATCAGGGTGTCATGTAAAGTACATAGGGCATCTGATGACGTCATCAGGTGTCATGTAAAGTACATAGGGCATCTGATGACGTCATCAGGGTGTCATGTAAAGTACATAGGGAATCTGATGGCGTCATCAGGATGCCATGTAAGCTACATAGGGCATCTGATGACGTCATCAGGGTGTCATGTAAAGTACATAGGGCATCTGATGACGTCGTCAGGATGTGACGTAAAGTACATAGGGCATCTGATGACGTCATTAGGATGTCATGTAAAGAACATAGTGCATCTGATGACGTCATCATGGTGTCATGTAAAGTACATAGGGCATCTGATGACGTCATCAGGACGTCGTGGAAAGTGAGTAGCGCTTAATTCAGTAGCGTGCGCAACAAGTTTGTTAAGCTTACTGATTATTATAGCAATCAATGCTATTTGAAAAATATTGAAGATTTTTTCATAGATATTACTTCGTAATATCAATAAAAAGTGAACAATTCTATCAAAAGGGGGTCTTCCAAGCGAAAGAGGTTTGGTTGGCGTCAGAAACGTCCCAACAAAAGAGAACAATAGGTAAGTAGATTGAGGAGAGTCTACAAAAAGTGAACAATATTCTCTGAGAGTAATTTTTCTTGGTGAACACTTCTTAACAGCGAAACAAACCGTTGCGGTGTTCTACACCAGAAGCTTTCCGTGGTTCCAATAATGGTCTTGATTACGCAAGAACCGTTTAAACGTATGTGCATGTAAACCTAACTCTTACCATCAGAATAGAAGATGACGTCGCAAAGACTTAGACAGACGGTTAGGTCTTGCTGTAAGGAGAAGCAAAACAATAAAGTAGAAATACAGCATTAAGCAAGAGTAATCCCGTAAAATCTCGCTAAACGAATAGAAGTGCTTTTTCCGAAAGACACTATACTCATCATCGTAAAATGCCACAACGGTTTGTTTCCGCTGTTAAGAAGTGTTCACCAAGAAAAATTACTCTCAGAGAATATTGTTCACTTTTTGTAGACTCTCCTCAATCTACTTACCTATTGTTCTCTTTTTGTTGGGACGTTTCTGACGCCAACCAAACCTCTTTCGCTTGGAAGACCCCTTTTTGATAGATACAAACTTGATTTCATTTGCCGATTTCCAAAATACTAAGGTAGGTTTTGCTCATTAAATGGCATGGTACCTTAACTTACTGCAAACCTCAGAATTTCGGCAAACAAACCGCAGATTCGTTTTCAGCATCCTAGACTTCCTCTAAGCTCAAGTTTTGAGCAAAATCCGAAAAAAAAATCAAAACACCCAAAAAATACCAGATGCCTATCGAGTACTTTTTGGCGGAGCTTCAAAAATACCCATAAATTTCTGAAACGAGCAGCTCGGTGAGGGACGGATACTGCACTATAGGTGCCAAAGAGATACTGTCAATACAACTCGTTTTCGCAGATGCAACCTGCGATTTGCGTACATCCTTTGTTAGCTGTTCTTCCTTCGACACAGTTCCGAGAGAAAAAAGTGAGGAGAGAACAATTGTGGAAATCACTTTGACAACATCATTCGTTCTAGTCAAAGTATGTATGCTACTTCAACGCTACTCCAAGAAGGAAGTATACGTAAGAGAACAGTTTTTAAACTATTGTACACATCGCAGCCAACTGCGTGGAACAGAAGTGCAAGGAGGACATAAAAGCTTGCAAAGTTTGACTGAAGTTGGTTTTTCTCGACGCGAAGGTTTACATTGCAGAATATTGATTCAACACCATGACAGGAATGTGACCGTTCGATTAGGAAATGCAGCGAACGCGCAGCAGTTTGAGGTCAACTGAGGCAAATCGGAGTTGGATTCCAAAGTACTTTGACGGGAGAAAAGAAATGGAAGAGGAATTTCCTGAATGGAACGTTCCAGATTTGTAGAGTTGAGGACTGCGAATCAAGATGAAGACTTACGCAAATTAGAACGATAGAGTGTCGCTGACAAGGGAAGTGCTCTCTTGTGGTAAACGCATCTACGAAAACAACTATCGAATACATGGGATATACCTGTAATAAACCTTGCGAAAACCTATGTTGTTCATGTTGGAAGATGTCAAGTGTTACAGTATCAATTCAATGGCGTCGTCCTCGAGAACAAGGGTGAGGTAAAAGATCTTGGTGTTCTATAAGGCCCCAATCTTGATTTCGCTTCACATGTTGCTGAAGTTGCAAGGAAAGCTCTAAGCACTGTCTTTCTCTTTTTCAGAAATATTCACAGCAATCATAAAGAATTTTTTGCGGCTTTATAGAACATACGTGCTTCCGCAACATACGTGCTTCCGCAAGTCGAATATTGTAGCCAGTTATGGAGTCCGAGCACTAGAAAACTGCAGGCGAAAATTGAAAAAGTGCAGCAAACTTTCTCTAGGATTCTCATGTATAAAAGACTGCCAGATCTGAATCACCCGCACTCCTTACCTAGCTACAGATCCAGACTGAAACCTCTTGGCCTGCGCAGCCTTATTTATCGCAGTGTTTCATGATGTTGTGCTCTCCTTTCGACTTCTGCGGATGGAACTCCAAATGAAGCCAAGCAGGTATTAGGTTTTAAGACCTAGCAATGGCCGAACGGGTATGTTTGCTATACACTATGCACCAATAAAAAGATCAAAGTTTTCGAAGCTTCATAATTCTTTCTTCATTCGTGGCGCTGGGTGGCTGAGCAAGCTTACAGTTGAAATTATTAGCTCCCAAAACACGGCAGTTTTTCGTAGAAAGTTGAAATCATTGACCTTCTTTCATTGCTGTACATAAAAGACTTCTAAGATTTTTTGTAGCACTCTGGCAGTGGAAGTGGAGCATATTAATGGTGCGTTGAAAGCAGTGAGCTTCAAACGTCTACGTGATCTTATGTGAACTTGATATATTTTCAATCCATTCGTTTTCGTGATTTCACACATTGTCAGCATTCCTGTCCTCTAGCCGGCTCGGAAAGCCTTTTCCCCAAGCATCTCTAATATAAATTGAGTGTCGACCTGGGAGGTCAGTCAGTTTCTGTTGCCGTTCCAAGGTCGTCCCTACTACAGTTCGGAGCCATTTAGTTGTTTTATCTTCTCTTTACTGAACTAGTGTTCGTGCCAGACGACTGTAGCTAGGAACGTATTTGCCTTCATTTACACTTATCATCCATTGGCACTCGAAACTGTATTAAGACATCTCGCCCAGATACCTAACTGTGGTCGGAGGACCTATATGCACCCGAGGAAGCCGCGTGGGTAGGGCCTCTTTTACTACAATCTTTACAACAGGATACGGCTTAGAATGAATTGCTTTTCTAGAACATGAGAAACTGATGGTTTCAGTCTTCTGACACTATATCAGTTCTTTATTACTACCCCCTCTCTACCATTACCGGCTCCAAACTTTAACTAGGGTCGTCCTCCGAAAATTTGGTAATGAAGCAATGATCTTGCGCCCGCTGTTGATTCTTTGCGCTGAGTTTTACATGACATTTGTGTTTTTCCCGAGTTTCTATCCATCGTTTTCGTTGTTGTTGAGCACGTAGGCAACGTTTAAAATAAATTAATTAATTAATAAAGTCTCTTGTGGCTTAATAGTGATACTACGCAGTATCCCGCCCCGAGCTGCATGTTCCAGGGAGTGATGAGCGTTTTTCAAGCTTTGCGAGAAGGCAAGGGTACCCATGAAGCATTTTTGGGTGTTTTCAAAAATTGCTCGGACTTTACTCAAGACTTGTACTCTATAGTTGTACAAGAACGAAATTTTCGAAAATTTTTCGAAGGATTTTACGAATTTTTTTTTCATTCGTTTTCGTTCGTTCGGAAATTCGTCGACTGATTTTTCTTCAGATTCCGTTCGTTCGAAATTTCGTCGAACGAAATTTTTTCAAATTTTGTTTGTTCGAAATTTCGTCAAACGAAATTTATTCTAAATTCGTTCGTTCGGAATACTTTCGAACAAATTTCGAGAAAAAAATCGAAATTTCCGACAAATTCCAAAAAGAGTTCGAAATTCTCGACGAATTTCGAAAAAAATACGAAATTTCGGAAAAAATCGAAATTCCGATTAGTTTCAGATTTCGTTCGTTCGACCTCCGAAATTTCGAAAGTTTTTCAATTTTCGTTCGCTCAAAATTTTTTCGAAAGAAAATTTTTCGATTTTCGTTCGTTTGAAATTTTTTCGGACGACATTTTTTCATTTTTCCTTCGTTCAAAAATATTTTGAACGAAAGTATTACGATTCTCGTTCGGTCGACATTTTTTTCGAAATTGTACAACTATATTGTACTGTGCTTCTCTGGGCCAGATTCCGGTTCGCAGTTGCCTCTTGACACGCTTTGCGGTAGCGCGCTTCCAAGTCGGAAGAGTTTCCAGCGCCGCAGCCGCCGATCTGTTGACTCTAGGTGGGTTTTGAAAATTGGAAACTAAACAAAATTAGAGAAAACTGTATAAAAAAGCCACATCGAGTCGGCTTTGGCGCTGGAAACTCGACTGACCGGAGCGCGTGCGGTCGCAAAGCGTGTCCAGACGGAAATGCGGACCGGAATTTGTCCCAGATAAGCACAGTATATAGGGTTTAATAAGGATGCTGAAAACGAGTTTGGGATTCGCTTTTCAGAACTCTCAGGGTTTACTGTGAGTTACGGTGGGTACGATGTTATTTCGGGTGTCAAAACGTACCTTAGCATTTCGAAAATTGACGAATGAAGATTTTCAGCACCCCAAAAAAACTCCGCATAGAAACTTTTAGTCAATTCTGGGACTTTGACCGAACTACCGTATACCCGCCGTCATCTACCGTGAGCTGTCTAAAATCTATTAACGGACAGCTTCGTGTTTAGCACTCTAAATAGCCCAAAAGAAACAATTTCAGCAAATTCTATCGTAGCCTTCCGGAAACCGTCAGAAGTCGCGTTTTGCCCTCGGATTTTCCCCCGGTCAGAGGCTTTGAACGAATTCAGTCGAAAACATAGGAAAACGTCAGATAAAAATCGATGTCGTGTGAAACACATCAAATAACCCCCATGAGGAAGTTTTGAGTCAACTCTGAAATAAAAAATTAAACGCTTTGAGAACCCCGGAATTGCTAGATGAAACAGTCAACAAACGATTCATGCTTTCAGCCAAACTTTGTCCAGAAGGGCTATTTCAGGCGCTGAACACGATTAGGAGGTCGGCTCCAAGATTTTCGAAATACTACGTTTCCATTCGGAGGGTACAAAAAGTACAAGTAACGCCCATTTTTGAGCTTGTAACTTCCTGGAACCTGCAGCTCGGGACGGTGTTTTGCGTAGTTTTACTATGAAGGCCCAAGAGATACACCATACAAGTCGTTTCCGCAGATGCGTTTACTTCCCTTGTGAGCGGATGGATTTCCGGCTGAATAATGTGGAATGTGGGCACTGTGCTTGCGCCGAATCTAATTATCGAATCATCATCCGGAGGAAAAAAACCGAGTTTGAGTTGATCGAATTGGGAGACTTTTTTTAGAAAAAGTCGGTCATTCAAAAGAAGGCGATTTTCGTCTAATTCGAGAAAGTCGATTATTTAAAAAGAGTAATTCAAGGGTTATTTGAAACATTTCCCGCTGTAAGCAGTTCCTAGTTCTTGAGAGATCGTAGGCGATCCTTGTCTTTGACACTATCTTCAGTCAAACAGTATCCAACTCATTATCCAAACCGATTCAATGGTTATTTCAAAAAGTCGATTTTCGAATCAATACGAAAATGGCGTTGGTCGGAAAGTCAGAATACGGGTGATCAGCCATTAGAAACATGGCCTGGATATCCGAAAATGAGTCATTTGGATCCAATGTCCACACATATACACTGTAGTACAGAATAGAGAGATTTATAGGTGAGCGCTGAGACTTCATGCTGACGCCAAACTGCATATAATCGGCCACTCGGCTGAATGGCGTGCAATGTTACACATACTGCGCTTAAATAAGGATGTTTATTTGAGCGAACACCCATTATTGGAGCACTATTGTGGGCGAGGCGCCATCAAAAATAACCCTCGTGCTTGATTCCAAATAGTAGTAATTCCGTAGCGAATATCTGCAGCTTCAGTCAACCAGCTATAAACTGTATTAACAAGCAAAATAGCGCTATAAATGAGCCTTCACAAAGTGCTGGCATTCAGCGAACGTTTCTGGAGGTTCTTCATATCCATGCACGCGATTCTTAGTCTCCGCCCATGTGTAGTAGGTATTCATACGCGAGCGATGCGCCTGTGCGGGTATGCATAGTGGGCGTTAAGCAGTACTAATAGCTCATTATTGTTAGTATACAATAACAGTGTAATTTTCGCGTCATTTGACTGCATCGCTTACCATTTGAAGAATTCGTCCACGGAAAACGCCTGGGTAGGGTATCCGCTATAAGAAGAACATAAAGGCTCGACTTCCTAATTGGAACGCGCAGCGCATTCGATGTAGTATTCGTAGTGGCTTAAATGTTTATCAGGCCTATTTTTTGGTTTGCGAAGTCAACCGAATTTCCAGTGAGTGCGCTTCTCTCCTCACATGAATCTGGTAGCAATCCAAGGACCTCAGATGCATACTATTTTTGCTTGACCTTAGACGAGGTTCGAATCCGACGGCATACAGCGAGCTATAGCGGCGTCTGCCACCTCGGTACGCGCGCCCGCATGGATAACCACTACAGCGAGATGAGAGTGTTAAACCCCTTTCACAGTTATTTTGCCGTCCGACGTCCGGCAATGCTATCCGACGTCGCGCGCGGCGCCCACAAGGCCTGTGGTAGAGCAACCGATGATATCGACCATCCCACCATCAACGGAGAAATTTCGCACCGACGTCGAGCGCCGCATTGCGACGTCTGTCATCCGGCGTGGCACTGCGGCACGCCACGACGCCGCAGTCCTATCTTAACGTGCCGAACGGCGTCGTCCGGCAGACTGTGAAAGACGCCAAGGGAACGAAGTGGGTGGGTGGGGAACGAGGGTCAAGCAAACAGGGGTGCGTTCCAAGAACATTCCCATGGCAAAACGCGTCCATAGAATCGTAGCCACGGCCACGTGGGAGCAATTTTTAGTTATAATTCGCATACATGGAAAGCAAATTTGTCCATGGGGAGGTAGTTTTGCCTCCCACAACGTCTTGGGAGCGTTACTGGAACGCACCCCAGTAGGACAAAATGCGTTCGTTGTTGCGACCCCCATTCGTTGCAAAGCTCTGCGATCCCCTCCGTAACAATGACACAACTGAACTCGAGGTGGATCCGCCCACTTTACAGAAGATCAGGATGCTCGTTAAAATTGCATTGATCCAAATAGCGAAAATGTCTTCGGGGGCCTTTCACTGTCGCATACATTGCTCTTACGGGCCGTAACTCAGGAGTTCGGTAAAATACACCCAGATTTGAAGTAGAAAAGAGCAATATAAAGTGAGTCATATAAAGTGAGAAATAGAAAGAATAAAAAAATACAGGTATTCCGACAACAATCCAGTAAATGCATCTTCTGCTTGACTGCCACCTTCTAAAAGTGAAAACCAAGGCTGAAAAGGCCAGAAAAACCCGGCTTTTTCACACCACTTTTTCCAACTGGCGATTTTTTCTATCCCTCACTTTACATGAGCGGCTATGCCTTTTTCTACTTCACTACTGGAACTATTTTAACGAACCGCTGAGCGACGGCCCACCAGGGCGTCGTGCATGACACTGGAAGGCCCCAAAACCATTTTTTCGCTACTTGGACTATTGCAATTTTGACGAGTATTTAGGTCACCAGCGGTTGACGAAAAAAACTGAAAAACTCGCAGTTGTGCAAGAAACATTCTATGGTTAAGCTGAGTTGAAAGCCAGAGAACGAATCGCAAAAAGCTGGCCGTGCGACCGCCCCCCCCCCCGATTTTTCAAAGTTTGGTGGCGACCATCCCCCCCCCCCCCACTTTACAAAAATTCCCAACATTGCTTGACCCTGGAGAAACTGCAGAGAGCCGGGGTTGAATTCACCCTCAACCTATTCCTTACCTTTGATGAATACGGCTTCTCGTCTCTAGGGCAATCCTCTTACAAATCACGGTTTACCGCTTTTCTGTTTTCTGCCGAATTTCGCCAATTTTTACAGAAAAGCAGATACAAATGGGCAGAAAACAGAAAACGGAATATTCCGCATACCATTGAGCGCCTACCCTTGTTGAAAATCGTCACTATAATTAGATTATGGTGCCAATATAGAGAAAGAAGTCAGAACGAAGCTGAATTCGTCACACATATCGAAGGTACATACTATCCTGCGTACATATACAAACTGTTATCCATTTTATTTATTCATTCAAAGATGAGGGATTTATATAATCCACCTGTGATCACGAATCTGTGAAAATAAAGATTTAGCGGAAAAAAATCTTACGAATAAAAACTTAAGAAAAAAAGGGCCTTGAGTGATCACTGATAGGAACTACATATACAACATTTACATAAAGATGTATGCACTACCCGTAGGAATAAGTGTAACAACAATAAACTCTGCGACAAGAAATTATTTCAACATCAATTGGCAAGAGAGATCTCATCAAACTAGGAAAGACTAGGAAAAATAAACGAATTGAATACATACTGAGTGAGCAAGGCAGCTGACGGTGAGAAACGCGTGTGCACATCATCACTTCCGGTCTTTCGCGTTTTTTTTTTCTCTGGAGCAGAACCCGCTATCGGATGTGTCACAGTACGGCAGAGTTCGATAAGCTAATACAAAACTGCACTCCATACGAAAAAAAAACGGAAAGAAGAAAATAGGGACAAAAGGAGCTCAGTGACTCAACATATTCAGTAGAATGAACTTCGAATAAGACAAAGGTTCAACCCAAAGTATAAGAAAGAGGTACGCGATTCCAGTAATATTTTACAAGTGAGAATTAAGAAAATGCCACCGGATCACGATCCCTGAGGTCGTTCCAGCTTTCGAAAATCAGTACGAGAGTCTTGCTCAGAGCAGGGAGAGGTCATAAGCATGGTCTCAGACTTTTTCTGGGGAGGAGGGGGGTGGGGTACCTAAACATCAAAACATTGAGGAAGGATTTTTTAATGCCGGAAAAGATGCTCCACGGCCAACTGCGGTGAGTAGCGGAACGAGAAAAAAAACCCTTCCGAGATTCTCAAGAGGTAACGCGCCTAAAATCCGAAACAAAAGGTCTGCTTGGCGAAAGCAAAGGTATTGAAAGAATTTTCCTAAAAAAGAATAATAAATTCTGAAAATGAGATGTCTTTGACACACCTTACAAGTTTTGGATATTTGGACAAAGTCGCAAATTCAAAAGGTGAGTACAGTCCACGTAATCAGTTCTGATCCAACCTTATATCTATCTACATAACGTCGGCGTGGGTCCAAATGAGACTCTGCCTTCACTATTGAAGGCAAAGCGCAATCTCGGTGCACATAGGTGCACCGAGCTTGCGCTAATCTCCAATAGGGATCGCAGAGTCTCCTTAGGACCCGTGCCGATGTTATGTATGTGCAATATGGTACTTTGAAGAGATTTATAATAGTTTCAGAGGTAGACAGAGATCTTCTTGCCTGGCTCTGCCCCACTGAGATGCGAAAAAAGACGTTAAGTAATGGATCTACCCGTTTCGATTCGGCGTTGGCAAAAGGGAACCCAGCCGCCTACTCTGGACAATTGACCGGCGTTGGCCAACAATTTTGACCTAGAAGTCAGAATTGCTATTGAAAAACTATCCAGACAAAAAGCATCATAAGGAAAGGCAGAAGGCCTGCTGCCAAATGCGCTGGATTACTTCCGTTACATCGATCGCCATAGCAGCTACACAACTGTACATCTCCGATTGCAGGTGGATCAGTGGCACGAGCCGGGTTGAAGAGTTGGGCCCGCGACAACGTCCGGCACTGATTCTGTAAAGAATTAAAATGAAAAATACGATTTTGATTCGAGACTCCACATCATAGTGGGGGCAACGTCTAAGACTGATCACCGCGTTCACCAATATAGCGATGTGAAGATGTATGATTGGCTCATTAGGTATGTGGTTTTCCGGAAAAATACTGACCCTTCCAAAAGGAAGTTCATTGGACGCTTTCCAATGAACAAAAAGCATTAAGGATGAAAGTAAAACCTACGTGATGATGAAACCTGTGCGTTCGAAGGGCCGTTTGGTTGAAACCGTGACGCAAGACTCGATCCATACAACCACGAATATGTTTATAGCCAATGAAGACACCTAACAAACAAGACTCTCAACTTTCATAGGAGAACATGATTAGGTGTCATACACTGGGTGGAAATCAACTACACGAAAATTTCATTCCTCTTGTATTGATTGCCAGTATTGATTGCCAATATGAATACGACTGTCATACTCGTTGTGGAATCGGAGTTTGAAACGTGTACGAGAAATGCGAATTTCAAAAGGTGGCAAATTGGAGGGTGAAAATATTCGAGAAAAATTGTCGACGAGTTCCTTCCGGAATCGTAGAGAGCAGGTTGATGGTGCGTTCTCAACTCCAGCCCTCCCCCCCTACATAATATTCAGTGACCGTATTCATGAAACAACGGGAGCCTCACGGGAAGGGCTTTAGACCCAGCCAATGTATGCGGCGGGCGTACTGTGGACTATACTTGTTCCGAATCGAATAATCGGATGAGTATCCGACTGTTTCAGTCGGATAAAAAAGTCGACTTTTTATTCGACAAGTCGGTTATTCGAAAAAGTGCGATATCCGACCACAGTCGAAAAGTCGAATATTCGAAAAAGTGCGATATCCGACTACAGTCGAAAAGTCGAATATTCGAAAAAGGGCGATATCCGACTACAGTCGAAAAGTCGAATATTCGAAAAGGTGTGATATCCGACTACGGTCGAAAAGTCGAATATTCGAAAATGTGCAATATCCGACTATAGTCGAAAAGTCGGATATTCGAAATAAATTCCATCTGGAACAAGTATACTGCATAGTTTACATGTTCCGAATCGAGTAATCGGATGAGTATCCGACTGTTATAATGGGATAAAGAGTCGACTTTTCTGAAAGTAGAATATTCGAAAAAGTGTGATATCCGACTACAGTTGAAAAGTCGAATATTTGAAAAAGTGCGATATCCGACTACAGTCGAAAAGTCGAATATTCGAAAAAGGGCGATATCCGACTACAGTCGAAAAGTCGAATATTCGAAAAAGGGTGATATCCGACTACAGTCGAAAAGTCGAATATTCGAGAAGGTGTGATATCCGACTACAGTCGAAAAGTCGAATATTCGAAAATGTGCAATATCCGACTATAGTCGGAAAGTCGGATATTCGAAATAAATTCCATCTGGAACAAGTATACTGCATAGTTTACATGTTCCGAATCGAATAATCGGACGAATATCCGACTGTTTCAGCCGGATAAAAAAGTCGACTTTTTATTCGAAAAGTCGAATATTCGAAAAAGTGCGATATCCGACTACAGTCGAAAAGTCGAATATTCGAAAAAGTGCGATATCCGACTACAGTCGAAAAGTCGAATATTCGAAAAAGGGCGATATCCGACTACAGTCGAAAAGTCGAATATTCGAAAAAGGGTGATATCCGACTACAGTCGAAAAGTCGAATATTCGAAAAGGTGTGATATCCGACTACAGTCGAAAAGTCGAATATTCGAAAATGTGCAATATCCGACTATAGTCGAAAAGTCGGATATTCGAAATAAATTCCATCTGGAACAAGTATACTGTGGGCCCTCCCGGAGACTCCCGTAGTTTCATGAATAAGGCCACAGGTGAGCCTTGACATGTGATGTGTTTCCGAGAGCAAGAGATGCGCATTCTATAGACACTATCTTTTAGATTCATTCATTCTATTTGAATTTTTTCCAATTTATTTCAATGTGGGTAGTTCCAAAAAGCTAGTTAGGCAGTATTGAAAATATTTTCGAGAAGGCGCTACACGTTCAGAGGTTTATGACTTGTAAAATGAAGTATTAGTAATTTACACCAATAATAATCCAAATGAACTACAAACTATGTACAATGAAAGCAAAAAGCCTACCCGCTTCTATATCTGGTTCTAACAATGATATGCAGACCGTCGAACACGCAACGGTGGGCATTCCTCGTTCACTACCTGGATCTCTACATCGATCCGTGAAAACCTTAAATTACTGAAAAGTAGATCACAGCGCATTGAGAAATAATACAAATTTTTGCAACGTTCTTCCCGTTTTCGGTTTTCTGGATGAAGTTTCACCCGTTTTCTTTGATTCTGAGTTTTCCAAAGGTTCGAAACCTTTGCAGAATGAGAGAGGGAAAAGCTGATAGTGAACAAAGAACGAAACTAAATTCCAGGTAGCTGGTCGGACTTCTGTATTCTGTTCTCCAGCGCGCAAACAGAAGAAATAGCATGCGCCCATTGCAATAACAAGCCTCAAAGAAGAAAAGGACGTAACAGAAAGGACTAACCTTAGGGTATATATAGATTGTTTGGAGGTACTTCCAGCTGGTCTGGTACGATAACGACATGCACGAGAAACACTCAATTTGCCGCGGAAGGGAACCTGCAAAAATAATAAATAGGGTGTGATTGATTATGTGTGTATGAGTCCTATCCCAAATATGCGCTCTCCACATTTGCACAGGATATACCAACAGAAGCATGCCATCGCATACTTCCTATACATATTTCTTCAACTTCATTTACAGTTAAGGCGAATGACAGAACCTATTTCAGAGCAGTTTGACCTAAACTCCACTACTGCTCGTTCAATTCGGTCAGAAGGACCGAAGGGTCGCATTTTCTCGTCCTCATTGCCCTTTAACTTCAGTCTAATTTTTTTCACATTCGAAAAGTCATTAGGGATCCAGGTGAGGAGGGATGCAAAATTCTATGCTTGCTAGAGTTTTATCCATTGGAAGAAGTTCGAAATGTGAATTCCGGATCGTCATACAGCACAAATAGCGCTGTGCAGCCACTTATGTACCGTATTTGTGTACTAAGGCGCACCGGAAACTTCATCCAAAACCTATTTCGTTTGAACTCTATTTCTAACAATCATTCTCTGTTAGATAGCCCCTCTCACTAGGATCTTGAATACTTTTTTTCCAAATCCGGAAAAAAAAGAAAGGAGTTATTGAAAAAGTGCGCCAAGGTGGCGGAAGCGCATCCCCGTGCGCTTTCTGACCAAATTTCAGTGATAAAGTATCGTCCATTCCGTGTGTATTAGCCACAAAGCAAGACCGTTCGCAGCACGCTTGCTCGTGAAGTTGCCCATTGATTTTGCCCGTATCGATCGGTGGCGCGGCAGATGCCCTGGCTCCGTGGAAAGGATGCGCATGGGCTCTCCTATAGAGGATATCCACAGAAAAATCGAAATTCTCCGCTCCGCACAAACACGCGTAAGAACCATGAGATTTTCGCGTTTCTGCAGAATATATGTATAAACTGAAAAGATTTTAAGTGCGTCTTTCTAGTTCCTTTCGAATACCTCGCTTCGAACTCAACTTTGAGCGAAACCAGGGTGATACTGATGGTCCTGGTGTTGAGGGCTACCCATTGGTAGAGGCTTTGTGGGGGGGGAGGGTTACATTGAAAACTAAAGAAGTTTCGTAATCAGCCATGTTCGTATTACGCTACCATGGCGGAGGGGGCGCGACAGTCTCTGTCTACCGTATAGCGTACATGAACAGTTGATCACGAAACCCCAACGAAATCTCGACAATGGCTATACCACTGGATAGCCCTCAACGCCAGCATCATCAATATCTACCTGGTTCCGCACGAAGATGATTTCGAACATCGAAGCGAGTTATTCAGAAAGGCCAAAAAAGACGCAAAGACGCGTCCTCGCCCGCTCTCAGACAGAAATCCTACGGGCGGTAGTGGATATATACGGTGACGCAACTCCGCAAGCATTCCAGGCATGCAATAATTCAAAATTCAGCGTGGGCCTTAAAGAATGAATACACTTTTCAAAAACTGAAATTTGTTGACAGATCCCAGCGTTGTTTCTAAGAGAAAAAAGAGGGCCAATTTGTTGCCAATTGCTGCATCGATCAGCCAATTAATTTGAGTCATCAATCACTCAATTCAGAGTAGGCAGCTATCATTAGCCTACGCATTAAAGACCTCGCCATTGTTACACAAAATTACAATACTGAGCATTCATAAAGTTGTCATTTCGTCGAAAATTGTCAAGAATGTCAGTAACATATGTAAAAATGGTTAGAATGTCAAAGAAAATATTGGAATCAGATAGGAAAACATAACCTATTGTATACGCCTTTCATACAAGTTTCACCACTCCATCGTAGTGAAAAGGGAAAGAGAAGGGATATAAAGATGCTACTTACCAAAATCCTGTCCTCGAATGGACTCAAATACACCAAATGATAAAAGCACCGTTAACATCCTGGTGGTGCTGACATAACCGGTTGAATGGTTTTCAACACTAAACGGATCGGAGCTGTTCGCAGCGCAAGTGATTTTTGATATACGATTTTCGGATGAAATAAAAATAGTGAACAAGTCAGTATCCAAACACGAGATTATACGGAGAAGACATAAAGCCTATCTTGCTCACATGAGTCCGGGCCGAGAAAGCAGCGAAGCGGTCGGTCATGGCAGAATATCACAGTGATAAAGAGATTTTGATATGATAAAGCCGATAAGCTTTACTTCGACCGACCTCCAATAAGAGAGAAAGGCTAGACTTGTGTAATGAAAAACAGCGTATATGAGACCTTCGCGCAGGACTTGAGACCCCGATGAGAAATATACGATACAAAATGTGATTTTCAAATGGCACATTTGGTCGACCATGATTGAAAACCTAAAAATCCGGCTGTTAAAATGTTTCGAATTTCCCATTAGCAAGTTAAAGGCAGAGTTCTTGATTTAAAACAACCGTATTCTAGTTATCGATGCATTTGAGTAGATAAGTCTTCTAGGAAAAGGATATAAGGGAAACATCTCCACAAAACACTTTAAGACTGCAGAAAAAACTGTTTAAAGAAACCTGTGAAAAAATTAAATCATGCCTGTTTGGTGTGTTTCGGGATACTGCACACCCAGCGTCAAATCTGACGTCGGGAATGGTTTTGGGCTTTGGGATTCTTCTTGTTAGGCAATTGACTCTGCTTTCTGTTTTTCACACCAATAACTCTTCAGAAATAAAAAGAGAAAATTTTCTACCATTTCTAGAAGTATCTAAATCTAATCTAGAATCTAGTCAGAAAATCTAGAAGTACATGCGGGAATTTCGAAACCTTCCGAAATAGAGATTATTCAAGAAATCGTTTATTGTTCTTCGGTTAAAAGGACGCAGGACAATTGTTATATGAGGTGGACGGGGTGATCGAATGGGATGGCTGTTGACGAGATTTTCCCCCACTTCCTAGCCGTTTTTCGTTATACTTCCGTCCTAATTCTTTTTAAGGGAACCAAAACTTACATTTTTGTAGGAAAATCGGCAACTTTTTCATCGTTAAAACTGCCACAGTCATACTGCGATAATTAATCTCATAAACACAAAGAAGCGTTAAAAAGAAGGAGCTACAGCAGAAGTGTGCCAGCGAAGATATGAAATATGTATGAAAAACTACATGATCATTAAGGCGGCCATACAACATTTTTACTCGACAAGAAGCTAAAGAATAAGAATATCATACATGTGGTACAACCGGCGATTGCTTTCTCGATAGAGAAGAACCATGGGTAGACAGAAGGAGAATGGGCAGAGCCAGTCGATGCCAGAATTAATGGAAGATTTTGACGGACACCTGATGATGTATGATAGTAAAGGTGTAAGAGTTGAATGGGTCAGGTGGTGTTTGTCTCTCTCAACTTAACAACACTCATAATCCATATTTATCAGCAACTCCAAGTCAAGCTAATGACTCTTCCTAAGAATCTCTAGCTATCACCTTTGTTCTGTTGACTTTATACCGAAACACTGGTTCCCAGAATCGTTAGGACGTCATGCCCAGAATCTTAGTTATCTTCGATTAATTTATTCATTTTATAAGTCACATACAATGATCATGAAAAAAAGGCGAACAGTATTGAAGAACATCTTCGGAAGTAAAAAGTGACATACATACTCTCATGAGAGAAACAAATCGGAAGCCATACGTTAGAGTGATCAGGAGCGATGGGGGTACCATCCAATTGTTTGCTCTCAATCAGGAGAAGGCCGCCTGCTCTGAGAGTTTTGGCCGAAAAATAGCCGCGAACTAGCCGAGAAATAGCCCACCAGGCTAAAACTCTCAGAGCTAGGCACATGTTCACGACCCTCTAGCCCCGGAAATCTTCCTTTTCAAAAAAAAAGCTTTGAAATAAATCTGGGAGATTTAAATTGAAGCGCTACCAAGATTCATTGAGTCAGATTCAGTATCTTTGGCACTAATACGCATTTTTTTCAGCGGATCTGACATTATCTAAACTCCATTCGTGATAAAAAAATATTCTCATATTCTTGCCCATTAGACTGCTACCCACTCCAGCGAGCAGAGAAAATATAAACAGTGCTTGCTCCTGGCCATAGAATAAAAAAAAGAAAAGGACCCTGATCAAGTGTTTGCTTGTAGCAATACGATGGTAGTAGATTGCTAATTTTGCACCTCAAAACTCTTCTCTTCAGTCATTCGGAGCTCTGCCGAAAATTAAACCGTAGAGGAATGAATGGCAGCTTCGGCATCAAATAGCTCGGAGGATAGCCGGAGTAAGAACAAGGATTTGTGCCGATTATCGTCGTTCCCTGGGGAAGACATTCAACGAGACGCCCACGATTCGGCACAGGGCAGACGGGCTCGCATTGAGAGAGCAAGCCTATTGGTAAGGTTAGAGTCTTCAGATATTTAGTAAAAACTCTATGACTTAGCAAAAACTCGCAACATTAGCATCTTTAAAATTCAGAAATACAAAACACTCGAACTGTTCTCGGCAAACTTCTAAAAAATTGAATATATTCACTCGAAATATGCATTATTTAATAGGGCTTTGAATTTTTCAAATAGCATGCGAGGCAGAAAACTCATTGTGAGGCCACAAGTGAGCCGAATAATTTATAGCCTAATAGGACCATAAATCTGAATACAGCTGGAAGGAAATATCGACACCTGATTAATTTCGTGTTGTCTATTGAAGTTGTGCTTTAATTCTCGCTATGGTTTACCGATTCGAGAGAAATTCTCGGAGAGCGTTCTTCTTTTTAAAGGCAGTGTTCACGATAAGAAGCCTACTCTAGTTCAGGTAAGTTCACGAAAAAAGGGATGAAAGGAAAAAGTCCCCACAAAACTCTAAAATATTGAAAAAAAAAACTGTTCGAAGGCAGTGTTCACGATGAAAATGTTGCCGTTTTTGGCAAAAACTATGCTTTGGGTCTCTCTGAAAAGAGTAATGACGGAAGTTTGATGCAAATTGACCAGGGAGTGGGTGAAAAACTCATGGACCAGCCAACCCATTGGATCACCCGGCCCACCTTATATAGCAGTTGTCCTGCGTCCGTTTCACCAGAGGTACAAGACCAAATTTTCGATTACTCTTTATCGCGGAAGCTTCCAACGTACCAGTCGGTCCAACATATTTTTAGAGAGTTTCCGTTACAAGAAACAAAAAAGTCACTTACCCGAGAATTTTAGAGCGTGGCAAACCATTTCCGACGTCAGGTTTGACGCTTTGTCTGCAGTACCCCGGAACGAATCAAGAGTGATGATTGATTTTTTCAGAGATTCCTTTAGACAGTTTTCCGCCAGTATGCGAGTGTTGAACCTTCCCTATTAATCTCTACTTAGCGGACTTATGTACCTTCTTAAAAACATCGAAAACTAAAATACGTTTTTTTATCGTGAACATTGCCTTTGAAAAACGGAGGAGGACTGATGGATGACCATCGAACAAATGTCGCTGTTGGCTTTTTCATCTATGTAGGTAGGTTTCATTGACAACTCGTCCACCTCCATGACTTATCTCATCCCGCGAGTCAATCATGTGTCACCTACGTTTTGGGAGACGTTTCGAGATGGAACTCTTTTTATAGAGAGCATCGTTGATTACTATGAGAAGGAAGTATATGCATGTGGTAGGTCACTACTACATAGGGTGCGTTCGATCATTCGCAGTAGGAAATTCGGGAAATACAAATAGTCGAAAATTATTGGGAGTTGACTATGGCGAAATTTTCGAAAATTGTCCAAAGTCACCTATCGAAAAATTATTCGATCTACGAATATATTCGAGTAAATAATTTCAGTCTTGAAAACTTGCTCCTACTCATGCATTCTCAGTCGTCAGGCACACTCTAGACACAAGACCGCAGCGCGACAGAGTTTAAACGGTTTTAAAGACGTTTCTAGAGGTCCACTTAGAATAGCTTGCCAACAGGTCGCCTAATTCTGGAGTAATGTAATTCTGGAGTAGTTAGTGCATTGGATTCATGCGATATTGAATGGATCGAAATCCGACTATAAGAGTTGGATTCTTCAAAATTCTTTCATTCGAGAAAGTGAAAAAAATCGAATTAATCGAAATTGATTCATTGGACTTTGAAAATCTGAGTGATAGTTCGATCAAACATTCTGAGTGCTTCTTCAGAATCACTGCTAGAATGTATATCGAACGCATAAAAAACTACGATATTCGAAGCTTTTTTAGGACGAACGAATTATTTGAAGATTGGATTTTCGAGACTTCCGCCTAAACGACTTTTTCGAATACTGAGATTTTCAAAAATTCCGAATGAATGAATATTTCTGATATAGATTTTTCGAAATTTACAAAAGAATGGAATTTTCGACTACTGCGCTTTCCAGATTTTTGAATAAATGAACTTTTCGAATAGTGCGTTTTTGAAAATTTCGGCTGAATGATCAATTCAAATGTGTCCTTGAAGAAGTCGAAAGATTGAGTTGCTCGATTTTTGAATTTTCGAGAACATTGATTCAATCAACATTTCAGAGACTGCTTTTTCGAAACATCCGCATGAAATTTTTTCTGAATATTAAGATCTTTAAAATTTCTGAATGAATGAATTTTTCGACTATCGATTTTTCAGAATTAACAAAAGAATAAATTTTTGGAATAAGGCGCTTCTTAAATTTTTTGAATAAATAAACTTTTCGAATGGTGCGTTTTTTGAAATTTTCGACTGAATGAATAGTTTGAATATTGTGTTTTTGAATTAGTCAAATGATTGATTTGCTCTAACATCGAGTTTTTGAAAACATCGAATGAATTGATATATTGGAATGAGTACTCTTGATAAGAACTGAATAAGAATACTCTCTATTCGAATGGAATGAATATTCGTAATTAACTCGAACATACGATTATTATTTGTCGATCTCACGTCACGATCAGTCGCCGTCGTCAAAAGGAAAATGTTGTTGTCCAGTTTTTCTGACTATGCAAAAGAATTTCATAATCTGATCAGAATAGTATATCTCCAATTCTGACTAGACCGAATATTGGAAAAAAAATTAGGGTTTTCCAAATGAACAGTATGTACTTAAATTTGCATATATTAGGTCTAGAAGTTAATTTCCGCGTTTTTTTACGCTTTTTACACTATTGAAAACTGGACATACTTAAACAAAATTTTTATTCAAAATAATTTCCGTCATTAATAACAACCATTTCCCAGAGTTTGGGTAACTTATGGATTCCATCATAATAAAATTTTTTCTGGTTTGGCCTCCACCCATTCATCGAGCCATTTTTGACATCTTGACGATCTTGAAAGGCCTGGTCCGCTAGACCATGCGCCATTGACCGGAAAAGGTGATAATCCGACGGGGCGATGTCTGGAGAGTACGGCGGGTGCGGTAAGACTTCCCATTTGAACTCTTTTAGCGTATCCTTTACCGTTCGAGCAACATGAGGTCGAGCGTTATCATGAAGCAATATGACTTTTTCGTGTCGACTCGCCCATTCTGGTCTCTTTGCTTCGATTTCATGCCGCAATTGCGCTAGTTGATGTTGATAGCGATTCGCAGTAACTGTTTCGCCAGGTTGAAGAAGTTCATAGTACAGTATACCGCGTTGATCCCACCATATGCACAGTAAGACCTTCTTCCCGTGGATGTTTGGTTTTGCGGTCGAAGTTGTTGTTTCACCAGGACTAACCCACGATTTTCTTCGCTTCGATTGTCGTAGTACACCCACTTTTCATCGCCAGTTATGATGCGGTGTAAAAAGACTTTCTTGGAATCGGTCCAACAAGATTTGTGAAGTTGTTTTTCTCTGCTCTTTGTTGCGTTCTGAGAGCTCATAGGGGATCCATTTTCCTTCCTTTTGAATCTTCCCATTGCCTTCAATCGAATAGAAATTGCTTTTGGGTGACGCCGAGAGATGCCGCGAGCTGTTCTTGCGTTTGAGCCGAATCTTGATCCAACAAAGCCTGAAGTTCTTCGTCTTCGAACTTTTTGGCTGTCCTGGTCGATCTTTTTGTCCTTAACGTCAAAATCACCCGATTTGAAACGCTGAAACCATTCTTGGCAGGTTCTTATGGATGGAGCAGCATCCCCGTAAGCTTGGGCAAGCATTTGGTGCGCGTCAGTGGCTTTCTTCTTGAGATGAAAAAGGAAAAGGAGAGCTTCCCGCAAATGGCGTTTTTCCGGCACAAAAGTTGACATATTCTGAAACTAAAATAATACTTTTTTTATAAGGTACGTGAAGCAAGTTATATATCAATAGAAAGCTGATAATACAGTGAGCATTATAACATAAAATTCGTTATATAAAAATAATTTTATTTTTACAAAATATCAATAACAACAAAACGCGGAAATTAACTTCTAGACCTAATATTTCCCGAATACTTTCCGTTTCGGTCCAAGGGATGGTAAATATATGCGTACTTGTAAATACATTTGGAACTGAATCGAACAGCTATTTGATCAACTTGAATAGGGAAATCATGCGTAAATTTTGATTTCTAGATTTAGTCAAAGGTTCCGTACATACGGGAAATGACAAATACGTTTTTTCTCTGAATATCGGATTCAGGTAAGATCTTCAATTATTGTCCATTTCTAGCTTTCCTTTTATTCGAGAGTTCCATCGACTAGTTTTCTGATTATTCGATCCAATCGTGAAGTCGTGATTTTTGGTTCAAGAATGGTCGTCCTATCTCACTACGGGGCATTCGACTATTCGGCGACCAAAGAAAATGTTCACTAAAAAATTTATAGAAATTATTCGAAGATTCGAAAATCGCTCGAATATTCGGAAAAAGTCTCCAAATATTTATTACTAATTCGAGTTTCAAGAAAGGCTCCATTGAAAAAGTTAATAGATGAAGTAGCTCAAATTGAACATACATTCATGGCGTATTCAAAACACGAAATTCGGATTATTCATCCAGTTCGGAACTAGGACTTGATTTCTCGAAGTGAAGCGAGTGACTAGCCAACAAGTAAATCCGTCAAAATAGGACATGGGAATAGATGACAAAAGAATTGAATATAATGAATACACAAAAATATCTATGGAGAGAAACAAAGTTCTCAAAGATCTTATAATACATAGAATTCCTCGCGGCAAACGGCAAGCGTCACAAAAACACCAGGAGGCTTGAACTAGGCGCTTTGGCTTTCCATTACGTTAACGAGGTAGTTGTCAGCAATTACCGTATACTCCGCTGACGGGCGGCTTCTTTGTCGGTGTAAACCCCGGGTTGGCTGGCGGTGATCTCTTCAGCCACCGACATGGTCATCTATCAACCGCTACGTGACAGTTACATCGAGAGGAAAACAGCGGCGTACATCCCTGCACGACAACCTCTGATAAATAACCGGATTTCCTACGGTTGCGGTTGAACGAGGTAAACTCGCCTCTGCTGCAGATTCACGAAGCTCCTAATCTGGTCGTGATGCGTTCGATGCCTCTTTTAGGCACCAATTGGCTGTAGAGAGAGGCTTTTAAGCGTTACGGTTGTGAAAAGGGTTTAGTGTAACTTGCGCAGAAGTCCCAGTAAGTTACACAGCTTACCGCATTGGTCTCTCATGTATAGCCTGTCCATTACTTCATATTACAGGCATGTTCAAAACTTGCATGTAACATGAACTAATGTGAAAAATGAAATTTCTAGGAAAATCGAGTGCTCAGAACTTTTACTAATGCTGTAAACTAGCCAAAACCCTTTTGACAAGTTTAAAACAATGTATCTACGCACGCACAACTACAGAATCACTTACTTAAAGGCAGTGTTCACGATAATCTTCGATTTTGAGATTAATCGCTAAATCGATTGTTTGACCCCCGAGTAGAACTGAAATGACGAAGAAACCGAGAAAAACGCACCAGAAGGGCACGAATTCCTCAAGTATCAGCCCGCCTCTTAAGTATCAATGGAACTGTTCGTTGTGACAATGAAATCTTATGTGGACCCGTTTTTTGCAAATCTACATTCTGTGTTGCTCCGTTCTTTCCTTCGGGCCCTAACTAGTTCTGTTTCGCCCAAAATATTCTTCAATTTTCGATTAGTCCTATTTTTTCACCGGTGACAACCACCGTGAACATGTTCATCTCACTCACTCACTCATCCCGTTAGCTGGCGTCTGGCGGAGCGGGATGCCCTCTCAACCAATACACTGCTGTAGGTGCCATAGGAGCTCGTGCGGCCTGAACGATACGCCTCCATTCAGTACGGTTTGCAGCAATAAGTTTAGCGTTAGGAACACTGCACCGTTGGGTTTTTAAATCTTCTTCTATATGCTTGAGCCACGTCTTCTTCGGGGCCGTTCTCTGGATCTTCCACGACGGCGGGCGCTTCCGCCACAGCATACTGTACGGGAGCCGGCCAGCATCCATTCGACATACATGTCCAAACCACCGTAATCTTCTTGTCTTCAGTTGCTCTTCAACCAGCGGTTTATCCGTACAGCTTCTTCTTATGTTATCGTTGCAAATACGGTCACGAATCGTGATCCCAAGAATATGTCGCAGGCACCGCAATTGGAAGACTTCCAGCTTGACAAGGTCTGGCTTCAGTAGAGTCCATGTTTCCGAACCATACAGTAGAATCGGAATTATTAGCGCTCGAAACAATCGCATTTTAGTCTCCAGTGAAACATTGTTTTTCTTCCACAGACACCAACCAAGCGATGCAAACGCACTGGATGCCTGCCCGATCCTGCTGCATACCTCTGCTGTGGCCGCAACTTTCCGTTCTTGCACGACTGATCCAAGGTATTTGAACTCCTTGACCTGCTGAAGTTCCGCCCCTTCGAAGTGCACAGTTGCAGGCGAGCCATCCGATGTCATCACTTTTGTCTTCTCCTGATTTATTCTTAGGCCGTAAGAGCTTGCAACAAGCGCCACTCTATTTGTTCACAGCGCCATGTTCATCTAGCCAGACAACTAGTCCAGGCCATAGAATAATGTCACTGAACTAAGACGAATTAGTGCGTTTCTCGCCGTTTCTTCGGGATTTTGGTGACACTTGGTAGCCAATGCATGGTTTTGAGTGGAAAACTTGGAAACGAGAATCATCGTGAATACTGCCTTTAAGTCTAACATGAATTGTTTGCGATGGTTTATTCCACGGCTAATTAATGTGCAAGCCAAGTGAAAGGTAGACACCAGTCGATCCCATGGAAGGATAAATATAAAAGAACATTTAAACAAAGAAGTATTGGCGACAAACTGAATATAAACAAGTGACCTAGGCAATTCGTTACTTGTCCAGTTGTTAGTTTTCAATATGAGTGAAAATTTCTAAGTTAGTCGCGCGATTTTTTAAAGGCAGTGTTCACGATAAAAAAAGTGTTTCAGTTTCCACTAGGAATGGGCATAGAAGGGGCACACTGTAACGGCAACGTCGAAAGAATGCATGAAAAAGAGCCAGGAAAAGCCCCAAAAGAGCCCGAAGTTGCCATTTTAAGCGTAACGCAAACCCCAAAAGCGCAATGCCCGCCATCCGAAGTGAACAAATAAAAACCGGAGATCGTGAGATGAGCGATTGTTTCCGATCAACAACCCGTTCTTCCTTTCATTATCCATTTCTCTCTTTACTCATTTCAGCTAGCATACATCGGCTGTAAAAGAGGGAAATTGCTAACCTCGGACAACTCGTCCACCATGCTTCCCCAGATAAATTTTTGAGGGACCATCACTCCGTTTCCAGAAGGTCTCGAACGATTCCAGAGACATTGCAATCAATATGAGACCGTTTTCGAGATAGGCTAAAAAACAGAAAAATGATTTTTATCGTGAACACTGCCTTCAAAGGCAGTGTTCACGATAAAAAGCTGTATTCTAGTTTTCTATGTTTTTGAGCAGGCATTTTTACGAAGAGGTGGATAATAAGGAAAAGCCCCCGTGAAACTCTTGAATATCGGAGGAGAAAACTGTTAAAAAAACGTACTAAAGATTTGTTCACGCCTGCTGGTGTTTTTGTGCAGTGCGGACAAAACGTCAAAGCAAATGTCGCAGATGGTTTTGAGCTTAGGAAATTAAGGGTGAGTGACTCCTTTGTTTTCTGTTTCCTGTACTAGAAACCCTTGGAGAATTCTCTCATCTCAAAGCTATAACAATGCCCATTTTTAGAAATCTCCTGTAAATCTCTGAGGCATATAGGAAATTCTGAACACGGGTTATTGATACACATAGACTATAACTATAACATCCGGAACATGGTTTTCCTAATCATAGGATTGTACATAAAACAAGCTCTAGTGAGTGAGGGACTTGTGGACAAGGTAATGATGTTTTGCGCATGTTACTCGCTCAAACCATGTTTTATTCAATATTTTATGTTATTAGCCAGTTTAAAAAAAATACATGAGTCATTAACCGATGGGGAAACAGGTCACTTGTGGTATAAAATTATTAAGCTGGGCAGAGCCTCTCAGTAAATTGCGCGAAAATCATAGTGAGTTTTTCAAGAGTTGCAGGGTTAAGAGCTTTAAACAAGTTACCTAAAGAGTTTACTTAGGTTACCGCGTTTATCTTGCAAGCAAATTGTTTTGCCCATTGTATTATGTTACATGCGACTTCTAAGTTCGCATGTAACATAAACTGCCGGAAAAACAGCTATGTAACTCATGAGACAAAAAAATGGATTGGGCAGAAATCTAGAAAAATCCAAAGGTAGGTACATAATACTAAGGATTATGTATTCTGCATGGGATTGATGATAAATATATGAATTTGTTTAGCCGAGAATCAGTAAAATCAGTGTAGTATTCAGGAGAAAGTGCTGCGTATGCGGAGGAATCTAAAGGTTAGGGAGCCATATAAGAGCAACAATTTCCTAAAGGCAACTGTTGTACTCACTTATTGAATGCGCTCAACCTAGTGGATTTTCAGGGAATAGATAGAGATAGATATCTTCCGCAGAATTTCCGCCGTTCAATTCGTTTCATCTGAATTTCCGCTTGCACTCGCCTCGGCGACGTGAAAACTATTTAACGACTTCGAGATGGAATTCCCCATAACACTTCATATGAGCACCTAGGAACGATAGTAAGCCTCAATAGCATATTACGCGCAGAAAAGCATATTTTCAGCCTAACCTTATGATACAAGGAAACCAATGCCAGCGAAGGTTGCCATTCTAAATAAAATGTACTTCTATAAGAGCATTCTGGACGCAGGTGCCTAATCTGCGCTCCGAAGCTCTCTAGGACTAAACTGAACTAAATAATTTGCGTTCTGCATATTTTGTGCCTTTGATCAAAAGTTAGCCCTACATCGATCAGTTGGTTTTGGGAGCGTTTGAGAATAACGTTTCAAATTAGGAAAATTTCGGACCTAGACTTAAAATTCTCCCATGGGGGTTATTCCGGAAGCTGAAGTCGGATTTGTGGTACATTTTTCAATGATTTTCGAAAGTCTTCAACATACTTAGTCCACAGCTTGCCATCGGACAAAATTTTAATAGATCTAGGCGAATTTCACGATTTTTGAAGTCCTAGGATAGATTTGGCTCAAATTTTTTCTCCGGTTGTTATTCGGAGCGCTGAACAACGAGGGAGGTCGGTCTATCGATTTTCGATCGATTACAGTGGATTACGGTGAGATTATGATACATCGGTCGAAGCGTCGATTTTGGCTTAAAGGCAGTGTTCACGATGAAAATTGTTTTCCTGTTTTTCCGCCTATCTTGAAAACGGCCCCACGCTGATTCCAATGATGTCTCTGAAATCGTACAAGACCTTCTGGGAATGGAGTTATGGCCCCTCGAAAATTGAGCTAGGGAAAATGGTGGACGAGTAGTCCGAGGCTTGTAGCTTGCGTCTTTTGCAGCCGATCTATGCGAGCTGACCTGAGTAAAGAGAGAAGTTGAGAATGAAGGGAAGAACGGGGCTAATGATTGGAAATCATCGCTCATCTCACGATCTTGAGCATTCATTTGTTTACGTCGGTGGGCGTGTGATGCGCTTTTAAGGTTTGCCTTGCGCTCGAAATGGCAACTTCGGGCTCTTTCGGAGCTTTTCCTGGCTCGTTTTCATGCGTTCTTTCGAGGTCAACGTTACATTGTGCCCCTCCACTACCCATTCCTACTGGAAACTGAAGCACATTTTTTATCGTGAACACTGCCTTTAAAACCACTCTGTGGGGGGGATGTTTGGGGTGTATGTAGAGCATGAGTGTCGAGGTCTACATATTTGTCGACTTTTAGAATATTAAAGTAGATCACCTTAGCTAAATGCATCTTACCCACTGCGGCCTACACTGAAACTCAGAATATCGGCAACCGGACCGGAGACAGCACCCTGAATACTCCCTCCCTATAATGTACACAAATCAGCTCTGACTAGCGCGAGAAACTTTATTCCAACTTTCTAAAAACTGACTGCAAATGTACAGCCAGCACGGATGGCCTTGCGTTCCTCGCGGTGCGTTGGCGCAAACTCGGTGCACGTATGCTATAACACATGCGCACCGAATCTGCACCAACGAGAAAGTAGGAACGCAAAGTATCAATACGATCCGTGCCAACTACAGGTACCCTTCTTAGCTGCAGAGCTTTAAAAACGCATATAGCTTCTTTCCAGAGCAACCCTAAGCAGCTACGGAGGCATGAAAGAATATTGCGTCTGAAAATGGTTTTAGAAATGTACATTTCATTTGAGACCGCCACCTTGACTCAAAGTAGTTCCCTTGTTAGTGATTTGCGCATGCGAGCGCGACAAGGATCGATACTTCGTCACCATATTTGAAGAGCATAATTTCTATTATGAAACGATTATCGTTATAATAAATGCATCGGAAGTTCGTCTGAATTCTTATTCTCATGCACACATATTGAGCTCCCTATTAATGATGTACTTATAGACGACGACCATTTAATAGGGGAATTTCTGATGGATCGCGCAAGAAATTCCCACCTCTTCATTGCTGGCTGCATTCAAATATGTACGTCACATCACACTAATCTACTAGAGTGAGGACTTTTTGGAAAGAGACCGAACGAACGAATTTCGAATAAATTTCTTTATTTTTCATTTCGAACGAACGAATTTCAAATAAATTCGTTCATTTTTTATTCCGAACGAACGAATCCTACTAACTATACGCTGCTTCGTGTGTGTGTGTGTGTGTGTGTGTGTGTGTGTGTGTGTGTGTGTGTGCGTGTGTGTGTGTGTGTGTGTGTGTGTGTGTGTGTGTGTGTGTGTGTGTGTGTGTGTGTGTGTGTGTGTGTGTGTGTGTGTGTGTGTGTGTGTGTGTGTGTGTGTGACAATGAACGGAAATTAGTCATCACCACCCGTCGTTAACAATTGACACCCGGTCGTCACACACACACACTGTCCACGCATGCAGCCTTGGTGATTGACCTCCCGCGTCAATGAGAAAACATTTTACTGCATATATTAGGATTCATGCGTGCCTAATGCTTCAACTGTTCCTTTCTGCGATGAGTTCAAGGACTGAGCGGGACATCAATCTAAACCGAAATGTTCACCAATCCATGGAGAAGTGAATCATAACTTCCCCCGTAGATTCTCTTCTTTCGAATCTGTGTCAGACTGTAAAGGGTTATGCAATGCATTGCGAAATTTCCCTGCGTGAGGTTGATTGAGCACAGTGTAACTGATTTCCGTGAAAACATACAGTAGCGCGCAAGTCCCTTTTCTGCAAAAGGGGCTTTTTGTGACGTATTTTGCTCATACAACTCTGATAAATATTGCCGCGACTCCTTCGGCTTGGCGCCTGCTAGAGGAATCGCGGGGGAGATGCGGGGCAGAACCGCGGACTATTCTTCATTCATCGAATCGCGGTAGGGTCACGGAAAAGTCCTGAGGGAGTCGCGGTAGATTTGCGAACGCTTGACACACGAAGAAGTCGCGGCAAAGCCGCGGAAGAGTTTAAGGTTCGTCATGATTTTCTCATTGTTTGTAATTTGCTTCATTTCTTGAATATTGAGTGCAATCCTGTGGCCGTTTATAGGTTGGGGAAACCTGAGCCGTGGAAGTCCCGACTTCTCAAAATTGTTCTCCCTGCATCTGTTTTTCAAAAGATGGCTATTCAGCGAGCTCCGAAGCTTCGCTTCTTTTACGGTGGAAGGCTTTCACTAAGGGAGTCTCTTCCTCTTGCTGAATTGAAGCGAGGTAAGGTTACTCGAAGTCCTTCTGGTGAGGAGTATGATCAACCTGGTGGAGCAGCTCGGGACTCTCGTTCCTTTGCGAGGAAAGGTGGGTCGCTTGCTGGCCGTTCTCAGGTTGTGCCTCCCACTGAAAGGTCAAACCAGTCTCAAAATTCTTTAAACTAAATGCGGCTCCTACTTCTTCAAAAACTTTTTCCATTTTCTATAGTAATGTCAGATCAATTTCGAAGAATGGGAGCCATATTGATTTAGTTTTGGGAAACTTTTATGATTTATATGTTTTTTCTGAGACTTGGTTGAAATCAGCTCATGTTTTATCCACTTTGCTTTGTTGCATATGCAGTGACTTCCATGCAATACGTTGTGACCGAGTCAGAAAACAGGGAGGTGGCGTAATCATTTTGATCAAAAACGATTTTGGATATAGGGAAGTACTTTCTGAGTCAGTTCCTGATGCCTATGAGTTACTGGCGGTAGATATTATTTTTGACTGTTCTACGGTGAGGGTTATAGCAGTTTATAGAGCTCCTAATTGCCTAGCAATTCCCAACGAGCGGCTTTCGAATGCCATTAGTGATTTAATCATGTGTGAACATCCATCCGTTATTGTTGGTGATTTCAATTACCCTGACATCAGTTGGGGTCGTTCTTCCGACAACATTTCTTCCTCCTCTGACTGCCCACCTTCCTCTGTGGCAAGTACATTTCTGAATATGGTGGAAAATCATGGTTTGCGGCAGTTTGTAAACGAGCCTACTAGAGGGAATAATATTCTTGATCTGATTTTGTCAAATGACCCGACACTCGTGAGCAATGTTTCTTCTCAGCCACCTGTGGGGTCCAGTGATCATTCAAGCCTCAGTTTCTCTTTTTCTGCTAATTATTCTGAGCCTGGATCAACGTTCTGTAGACATTTCGGGGGGTGTGACTATTCGGCCATCTGTGAGTATCTCTGGTCGGTAGATTGGAGAGGCTCATTCGAGTTGGTTGGTTCTGTTCATGAAAAGTATGAAATGTTTCTAGCTGTGTTACAGCATACTATTGATTCTTTTGTGCCCTGGAAACGCGTTCTGGCTACGAAGTCAGTGCTCCCCTTGTATCTGCAGAACATGGTTGATCACAGGAGTTGTTTGTTCAAACTAGCTAGTACTTCGGGAAGTGAAGAGGACTGGATAACCTTTCGAAAATTTTCACGAGATTTTGATCGTCGCTTACAAAAGTCCAATAGGAACCTGGAAACCAAAATTATTAACAGAAATAACAAAAAAGGGTTTTTTAAATATGTGAAAAAGAAGCTGTCGACTTCAGTTAGAATACCTGGGTTAAGAAAAGGTGGTGATGTGGCAATCTCGGATAAAGACAAGGCGGAATTGTTGGCGGATAAGTTTGCCGAAGTCTACTCAGAAGAAGACGATTATTTTCCCGTTTATGATCCATCCGTGGACCAAGCGATGAGTTCTTTTCCATGGTTTGATGAGGTATCCTCGTACGAGTTCCTACAAACATTCCGCCCTCTTTTTCTGTCACGCCAGATTTTTTGCCTGGTGTTTTCCTCAGAAATATCGCCCACGTCATAGCTAGTCCGTTAACCTACCTATTCAATCAGTCTATTAGCTGTTCGGAAGTACCGTCAAGATGAAAACATTCTTTTGTCACACCGCTGCTAAAAAAAGAGCCTGCCAGCTGTGTTGATAACTATAGGCCGGTCAGCATCACATCACAACTGTGTAGATTATTCGAAAAGGGGCTCAAGGAATCCATTATGGTTCATCTTGAGAAAAATTCGATCATCCCGGTGAACCAACACGGATTTGTCCCAGGTAAATCAGTGGAAACAAACTTGCTTGAATGCTTAAATGACTGGACTGATTATTTGGACTCAAAAAAGTGTTGTGATGTGGTGTATTTCGATTTTTCCAAGGCATTCGATCGTGTGGATCATTCTAAGCTACTTTATAAATTTTCGAAACTAAAATTCCATCCAAAGGTTATCAAGTGGCTAGAGAATTTTCTTTCCGACAGAAGTTTCCAAGTGAAGATAAATTCAACGTTTTCATCTATAAAGCCTGTCAAGAGCGGGGTACCCCAAGGAGGGGTACTGTCACCAATTCTGTTCGCTATATACACCTCGGAACTCCCGGGTCTCCTGGAGCGCTGTGGTGTTGAGTGCAAACAGTTTGCTGACGACATCAAGATTTATAAGAAGGTTGAGTGCGAAGAAGATCAGAAAATGGTGGCTTGTGCATTGGAAGGGATTCTTGATTGGTCTCATAGGTGGAATCTACCGTTGGCTCCCGAAAAGACTTTGTTCATGAGGCTGGGCATGTCGGATTTGCCATGTACTTACAGTCTAGATGGGCATGTGCTGAATCCCGTATCTTCTGTTAAAGACCTGGGTTTTCACTACAACAGCAAACTTGACTTCTCCGAACATTACAAGTACTTGTTCAGAAAAGCTTCTTTAAGACTTTCCTCATTTTCAAAGCGTTGTCCATTCGAGACAGAAATGTGCTGTTGAGAGCATTCAAAACTTACGTCAGGCCAATTTTGGAAAGTGGAGCGACTGTCTTTTCACCTCATAAAAGAAAGGATATTCTGCAGCTTGAGAAAATCCAGAACAATTTCACACGGAAAACATATGTTCGATCTCAAGCCCTGGCCTATGACAGAATACCGAGTGCTGGTGTAAGGAATAGAGAGTTGAAACTTCCCACTTTAGAATCTCGCCGACGATTGAACGATGTTTGTATGGTGTTTAAGTTACTAGCCGGCATTGCGAAAACCAAGGTTTCAAGATTTTATAGGCTGAATCGTTCAAGGACTAGGGGAAGCAAGATTAAGATTTCATATTTAGCGCCAAAAGGCAATCTCAGAGCCTGTTCTTTCACTTGTAGAGCCGGATCAGCTTTCATTTCTCTTAACCTCGATGTTACGCCGGTGCCTGTACCTTCTGTTTTTCGGTGCTTCAAACGCGATGCAGGGAAAAGGCTTTTGTGCTTCTAGGTCCGCGTTGGAAGAATAGTATTCGTTTCGCTCTGATCCGGTTTAGGATCTCTGTAGGTTATCTTTATGTATGTTTATTGCGCTGACCTTATGTGGCGTACTCAATCAATAAATAAATAAATAAGGTCGCTGGGGGGTTGCGGGGCAGTCCGGGATCACGGTGGAGTCGCGGGGCAGTAGCGGAAGAGTCGCGGCAATATTTCTCAGAGAAAGCGCCACATCGCCATATCTCGCTTTGAAATTGACAAAATGAATTTTAGGGGTAGTTTTCGTGATCCTCTCAGCGAGGCAAATGTAGAGAGCCATTGCAACTACCGTATCCTGTGGGAAAATGTGTATTTCCTTCTAAAATTCATGTCGACAACAAATCAGGACAAGAAAGATTTCTGCTATCATAATCGTCTGTCCAGTTCATAGTGAGGGATTATGTGGTGCAAAGTTCAACAGTTCAACATATTATTTTCTAACACTATCGTATAGAGCTCAATGAAGCGATTCAGAATTTACTTCAAAATTGAAATCGGACCACTTTGAAGCAAGTTATGGCGATGCAGCGCTTTGTGAGCGCGAAAAACGCCGCAAATGCTTTTTCTGCAACAAATTGTGCGGTAGTGTACGGGCTTAGAGGCATCGTTTTCGCTGGAAACCACTTTCCATTTTTTGGCTCAATTTCATGAATGAGGCCGATAGATCACACCGGTAAACTTTGGCGCGTCAAAAACGTAGGGTTATGAGGTTGGAATGGGTTAAAGATGAGGATTCGCCACCAGTTCTCACCAGCCATCTAGCACTTATCATCCAAATTTGCACAGTGGAAGCTTTTTATTTTTAAGTGATTTTGGTAGAAGAAAGGCAAAAGAAATTTTCTCACCTAGAAATTTTAAAGCGTGAAACCACTTCAGACGTTCAGAAAAACTTATTGCACTGGACACACCGAATTCGACGGAGGGGGTGGAAAGTCAACTTTTCAAAAAGTTTTTAAACGCGTTTGTCCAAATCAGGAGTTTTTTGGGGTTTCTTTGCTATGATGGCTGACCTCAAGAGTTTGCCTACTCGAAAACATAAAAAAATAAGACACCGTTTTTTGCGCGTACGATGCCTTCAAGGCTATTGAGCACAGCGAGGCACCGCCCTGCAATTTAAGTAATCCATAGATCCTAAAGCACGACCACAAGTACGCCGCGAAGCGGCGTGAGTGTGCGCGTTGCTTCAAATAAATTCGTTCATTTTCTATTTCGAACGAAACGTATTTCGAATAAATTCGTTCATTTTTCATTCCGAACAAACGAATTTAGAATAAATTCGTTCATTTTTAATTTCGAACGAACGAATATTCGAAATTCGAATGACGAATAATTTAAGCATCCATAGCAATATCGCGCAACAACGAAGTGAGCGGCAATAACAAGTTGAATTCTTCTTCTGGAGTTTTATTTCCACCTACAATTGAAATTAATGAGGCACGACTCATCTCTAAACGTGTACGGGCTACAACGCAAAGAATGCTACAAAATCAACTTTTCCGCTCTAACTTAGCCTAAGGAGCTTATTCGAGGTGCCTAACTAGCTTTGCTTGCCCCATAAGCCAGCCAGCTCGGTGGAGCCGAGCTCCATAGTTATCTCCACAGAGTGCTCTCGCCTCTATGGTTCACATGAGAGGCGCAGCGTTCTGCTCGAGCCAACAACGGGGCTCGGTTCCACCGACCTGGCTGGCTTATGAAGCGAGCAAAGTTAGGAAACCGATATATCATTCGACGCAGAATTTTACGTAGATTTCAATAACAACCTACACCAGGTTAAAGAGTTATAGACGAAAAACCGGTGTTTCGTAAAATGAATTAGGCCCAAGGATCGAGAAAATATTTTTCCAAACTGGAAGCACAAGTTGACGCAGAATTCTATCTCCATACACAAAAAAAGTTATGGACGAAAAACCGGCTGTGACACCCATCGAATCTTGAAAATGACTCGCATGAGCGTTGGGTCACTTTCATTCTTTTTCGGGGCGTTTCACTGGTTGTCAACGGTTCTCCCAATAGTGTGAAGGTTCCCCACTTCACCTGCCCAGGGGTAAAGGTTGGTGGAGTATATGGCTCCACCCAACGAAGCTATGGTTGGTGTTATCATTGCGCATCGGCATGAAAAAATGTGCGTGGCCAAGTGCGATTGTCATGTGGCTCCCTCTGTTAGAACCGCCCTAGTAGCCTCATCAGACGGTGTGGAGAAAAAATTTAGCTCTTGCGTTCGGAAAATTGGAACAATGGAGTAGTGATGAAAATGAATTCAGTCTTGAAAGGTATGTCGATTCCTTCAGACGTTAGAGCTGATTTTCATATTTTTTGTTAAATCAGCTCGGGTATTCAAATTCGAATAAAGTTCGAATATTCACCTCTGCGAATAATCGAATTTAAATAATGTTCGAATATTCACCTTCTGCGAATAGTCGAATTCGAATAATGTTCGAATTTTCACCTTTTACGAATAGTCGAATTCGAATAATGTTCGAGTATTCACACTTTTAGAATATTCGAATGTTCGAATAAAAACTCGTTCGAAAAATTCGAATATTTATTCGAACTCGAATATTCGGTCCTCACTCTATAATCTACAGAAAAGGATTGAATCCATTACCTCTATCTCATAACTAAACCGAATCAGAAGTAGTGGAGAGACCATAATGAGAGGAGATGCGACTTCATAAAGATTGAGATTGGTTTGGCCGTCATAAATCTTCAAGAAACTCTGGAAGGAATTACTTTGATTCTACCGAGAAACTATCGGGAATCTCTGTGCCGGACTGGAGCCGAAACGGCAGATTTCTTACAGTTTATTTATTCATTTATTGTACGCCGTTGCAGACGTGCTCATAAGCCACAAAGTAGTGGGTTAGATGAATGGGTTCGGGGCAGTTTCGGGGCAGAATCAAGACATTTCCTGGATTCTGCCTTGGCGAGGCAACATTGCGGCAACGTTGAGACTATGCAGCAAATCTGCCGTGATTTCTGTCATAGCATACCGAGATTCGATCCATTAACCCTTACCGATTCATCGTTTTGTAGTCCGTCGCGCTATAGACTGAGTCATCAGTGCTACTGCACTAGGGCGCTTTTATTGCAATGATGACTGTGTTATTCTGGTAATTTCGCAGCAGATTTCTCAGTGAATTTGCGTCTTTTTAAGGTAACTTCCTGGAATGTTCGCGGCATTTTTGCGGTGATTTCGCGAAAGACATCTCTCAGTCAAGTCATTTTCGCTGCATTTTTCAGGCTCATGGTATTTTCGCATCAACTTCTCCTTAAAAATTAGGTTCGCGGAGGCTTCTTGGTAAACTGATGGCAATGCCTTCCAGAAAACCATATTCTAAAGAATCGAAATGCCGCTAGGAGCTTCTGGTCACGAGGCGAGCGGCTGCGCGTCTTCAAGTCTATTTAATATCCTCCTTCTGAATATTTTTTGAGATCTGATCTTTGTCAGATACTTCGAGATTTGAAAAGCTGTTCAGAGTTCAGGTGAGGAAAGCTATACAACAGCGCAAAGCTTGCTGAGGTTTGGACTAGAGCTGAAAAAGTCCGGAATGTCGTTCTGGATCAATGTTCAGTACACATACCCAACGCTGTGCAGCAGTAATAGTATGCACATAAGCTATTTTTAGAGTTTGGCTGAAAAGTGTCTGCAAAATGTCTGCTCTCCGCGTCATAGCCGAGAAGTATCCAGGAAATGTCTGATTGCAGCGAAGTAGCCGAGAAATGGCCGAGAAACTATGCTCTCCAGGAATGTATACAACGTATTCTTGAAACATGATTCAGATGTCAACACATCCGTCGGTTCAGTTACCTAGGTTTGAGGCACTTGGACCTCGCTCAGCCTCTGGAGGCCCGGTTCAACAGCTGGCGGCTCGGCGAGCCGGCGACGGCCGCCTTGTGTGTCGGTGTGCCGGCCGCGTCTTGGTCATTTCTGGCTACTTCCCTTTATTTCTCGGTTATTTCTAGACTAAATATTGGCTATTTCTTGATATTTCGCGAAGTAGCGGAGAAATAATCAAGAAATAGCCAATCCGGGGCCGCTGCGGGGCCTGGTGGGCTATTTTCCCGTTATTTGTCGGCCAGTACTCTCAGAGTATATGCCTCACTACAAACTTCCCCCTGACTTTTTTCATTCAGATCTAAACCCGATCAATGATTGAGCCGTTGCAGAGCCCTTCTCACAACAACCTCGAAACAATTTTCAGATCCGAGAAAAATCAACTTGAAGGAAATTTAAAGAAAATGATACAAAAGACGCGAAAACAATTCTAACCGCGTCCGACGAGCTTATAAGATACGTTTGAGCACACATCTCGATTTCGAAGTTAGGAGAAAAGGGGGAGGGCAGGTGCATAGCAATATATGTACACTCTAGGACTTCGCGATACAACAATATCTGCTACAGTAAGCGAAGGAAAACGATTGTAAAAGACAAACATTGATGAGAAAAAAATCAGCGCAGCTATATGTGAGACACCCACATAACACCCGTTCCGATTGGAAGAGTTCTTAGAAGTGGACTGCTCTTCCACATCAGCCAACTACATATCTCCTCAGCGGCCACGCCTCATCGTTTGAGAAGAGTTCACGGAGCACATTCAAGTCTATCGGGGCCAAATGGCTTAGAGACGACAACTTTTCAGAGACTCTACGCAAAATTTTAGCTGCTGCTGTGTGACTAAAGGATTCTATATTTGAGACATTTTTAGTTTTCTGATCAGAAACCAAGAATCCTGTCATGGGCGAATCCCTTGGGAGGGCGAGGAACGTCATGTTTCAAAACAACGAAGTAAGACTTCTATCTTTTTTGGGATTACATTCTAGGAGTGTGAAAATTAGACGGAAGAGAACTGGCTCTCGCATGAATGGCTTGTTTTTAACACACCACACAGCTTGACACACACAAAGCTATTAAAATAATGTCTAATGGAATACCGACGTAAACACACATAGCATGAGCTGGTTGGGGGCGCGCATAATGTATGTACATAGATATTATACATTAAGATTAAAATAACTCTAGTATTCTTTTGATTAGCCTACTTTCCCATAAAGCAGATTCCATTTTGACACACCACGAGAGCAGTTATCCCACTTACTTGGGAAAAATTGTTTTTGAAGGTTACTTGGGAGCCAAATAACCTTGGTAAGAAAATCTGTATTATGTTCACCTGTTGAATTGTCATTACTCTGCATAAGGCAGAAAGTTAAAGGCAGTGTTTACAACAAAAACCGTATTATAGTTTTCAATGATTTCGGGTAGGTAAGTCCATCAAGATGAGGTTAATAGGGAAAAGCCTCCGGACAACACCCAAATAGAGGAGCAAAACTAATTAGAAAAATCTCTGAAGAACTCAATTATGCCTGTCTGTGTGTCAGGTTCGATGCGTTGTCCGCAGGAAGACTGCGGACAATACATCGAACCCGACGTAAGGGAAATGGTTTCGTGCGTCGAAGTTCTAAGGTAAGTGGCTTTGTTTCCTGTTTCCTGTACCAAAAGTTTCTCAAAATCAAGAGGGGCCAATGTACATGCTGGATTGTTAGAGCCTTTCGCGATGAAGAATATTCAAAAATCCTGTGTCTGTTCCTATTGTAACATGAATTCAGGGCAACTGTTATAGGACTTGGGCGGGTAGCCCAATGAGTTCGCTGGCCCATGAGATTTCCACCCATTTCCCAACGGTTTCTTCTTCTTAGAGGGACCCAAAGCTTACGCTTTAGCCAAAAAAATGGGCAACTTATTCATCATGAACACTGCCTTCAAATCCTTCGCGCTGGAATCCTGTGCTGCAGAAGCTTCAGTGGTGTGGCGAGGTTTTGAAAAAAAAATTGTTAATGTTGCTTGTTTAAAAGCGAAGGAAAGACGCAAGCGATGTTAGGTTATTGAGTGAAAATTAAAATTGTGGCAAATTGTGCTCGAAGCCAATGTCAGACATACCTGACACCAAAAAATATGTAGGGTCTAAAATACGGAACCGTATCCGATAATGTCTAAAATACGGAACCGTATCCGATAATGGGGTGGTGAAGGGCACCGGATTCGGTGTTTTGGCTATACATGGATTTTTATAAACTCAAATATGTGTGTAAAACGTTCCCTGATTTTTCCCAGAAGGGTTGGAACTCCTACGTATGTGGGCGAAATATTGACATCGGCGCGTTTTTCGCCACCCCAAAATGGGATACCGCTCTCAAAGGTGCCACGGCCCCACATTGGTCCGAAAGCTCTATCGGACCAAATGAGCTTTCCAGAAATGATGATATTCACATCGAGGCTCGTAGGATTTGGTCAGCGGGCACGCGGGTGGGGGGGGGGCTCTCGCGCCTTCAGCGTTATTTTCTGGAAACTTCCTCTGGAGTATATCTTTTTTTAAAACTGGAAAATTGTTTCAAATCTTGGTTAAAAGGCTATCCAACAGCTTACTGATTTCAAGGGCTAAGGTATGAAGAAAAAATAGTTGAAAGTTTTGATGTGCCATACAGCACACAAATACTGTATGCGCGTGCGCAGCGCTATGTGTGTTCACTCCGACGCAAAATTATAGTAACACCTGTGAATTAGGTGTATTATATGTTTGTTTGAGGTTTTTGAATACTTGGGAGGATTTCTATCTTTTCTTTTACGACGAAAACGATGGTTCACTTGGTATGGTTCCAAATTTCCCATTTTGCCTTTAGTTATAGGAAAAACTTTGTGTTTCTTACGGCGCGTAAAGTACGTGTCCATCCACGTCCAGCGATTTCGAACCGTCGAGCGACTTGGGATCGCTCGTGAGGACGCAGTTGTGCGTGAAACTGGACGGAGATTTGCGGACAACGCCGCGAGACTTTTCTGTTGCCCGCGCGGATTACTAGGGTCGCAGGGAGTGAGTCGCAAGGCAGCCATAACAACAGAAGGATACTCTAACAAAGTTCAAGTGATATAAACAACTTTGGAACCACTTTTTTCCAAGAACACAAAATTTTTTATTTTTTCCGACCATGGTCAGTGATTGAACATGTATGTATGCTCAGCTACGAACGGAGCTTTAGTTATTGCGTTCAGGATTGGTTGCGGGAGGTCGGGGGCGGAATCCTGTTTTGAATTTCTGCGTTACACCTACCGAAACCCACCATAATTCTTCAGAAATCCTAAAACTAGCCCAGTTTGCCATGCAATGTGATGGAAAATTTTCATTATTTGTAATAAATTATGCAGAATATTGCCATCCTCATATTCTCACATCAAGAAGGGGATGCTATTCGGTTGTATGTTTTCAAAACCGGCCTATTGAAAAAACGGAGTCATCTGAATGTTATACTACATTGGAGCTTGCAGAGATGTAACTATTCGAATCTAATCGCTATTCTATCCCTCCACCTAGTGCATACCTACAGCGCAAACAATCCTGTACATAGTTTAGATGGCAGATGACTAGCAAAGTATTGGTTCGAAACTTGGTTATTGATTCGGGTCGTGATGGTCTCGTAAAGAAGGAAATGAATGAAATTGAGCGCCCAATTGTTAGGTTGTTCCACAAATATTCAGACATCTAAGCATGAAGCCAGCGTGATGAAATAGTGCAATCTTAGGGGAGCCGCAGGACTTATTCGGTTAGCAGTCCCCGACGTGGTTTGTTTAGTCAATGAAGGACGCCCGTTTGGTTGATTTGCACTTGAAATCGCCCAATAGATGAAGTGGTCCTCAGCAAAATTATCTGCAGCAGCTTAAAAGGGAATGACCGTTTGGTAACTGCACAGAAACGAAAACCTCAAATTGGAAGAACGTTTGGTTCTGCCTTAATGGTGGTATTTTGAGAGGTAACCCCTATTCCAAAATCTGTAAAAAAGGGGTCTCCCAAGCAGAAGTGGTTTGGTTAGCGTTACAAATGCTTCAACAAAAAGGCAACAATAGGAAAGCGGAATGAGGAGAGTCTACGAAAAATGAACAATATCCTCCAAGAACTCTTTTCTTTTTCGAAACTTCCAAACAGCGGAAACAAACCGTTGTGGTTCTCTATGAGGAAGCGCTTTTGGCTCCATAAAGGGCTTTGATTATGTGAGTGCCGATAAAATATGTATATATGCATGTGAACCTAATAGCTATCATTAAAAGGGGAGATGATGTTAAATTGTTTTAGGGAACCAGTCGATTCTTCCTCGTAAAATACCAAAACGGTTTGCTTCCGCTGTTTGGAAGTTTCGAAAAGAAAAGAGTTCTTGGAGGATATTGTTCATTTTTCGTAGACTCTCCTCATTCCACTTTCCTATTGTTCCCTTTTTGTTGAAGCATTTGTAACGCTAACCAAACCACTTCTGCTTGGGAGACCCTTTTTACAGAATTGTTCACTTTTTCTTGATATTACGCTGTAATATCCCTATGCAAGAATTTCGAACGAAGACCTCTTCATCTCCCACTAGATCAGTCCTCTTTCTGTGGTCACAAGAATCAATGACCCAAACTGTTGTAAAACTATCTCAGAAAAATCAGTCGATGTGGCTGACAAGACCGATGTTCACATGATATTAGCTAAGAAATGAATGATATCCATGATATCGTTCCCCATAATTCATTCATATTGATCGCGTCAGCCACATCTGGCTACACCGGGTGTTATTTGCACCTTCCATGTTTTTCATACGTATCGAACGGGTCGGCCACGGTGATTTTCTCAACCAACTCTGACAGGGACCTTAGGCCCCGGTTATAGTTGGTCGCCCAGACGTAGCCAGCCCGGTCGATAATCATGAAAGCCTGCTGGCCTACAGCCGGATGCAGAATCTGCCTGCAGTTCTTCGCTTTCAAATGAAACTAACTTAAAACCGGGACAGTCAGAAACTACCTTCCATTCCATCTGGACACTTTCACATCAGTGGAACAAAGCAGTTTTACATACTCATTATTTCGTTTCCGTTGCCCCATTCCTTCGCAGAACAGCCGCTTCGATTCCATGAATCTGATATGAAAAAGCTCTGCTGAGCTGCGAATGGAGATAGTTCTAACAATTTGTTTTTGAATTTGATGCTAATAAGCAAGTACCATTTATTGCAGAAAAAATCAGTAGGCTGGTGAAAAGGAAGAGGGAGCACTCAAATGGGGTTGTGTGAATGACCTTACGAAACTGAAAAGCAGCCTGGCAACATGACCTGACATGACTCACATAACATCTCAAACTTTCTGCTTGCTATGCTTGTCATCCTTACACTTTTACAAAAGTTTTGCAAGGTGTTCTCTCCTGCGCAAATTCCGGGGCATAATTTCTCGGATGGCTAGCATCGAGTCTGGGCTCCTGCTCACTCTACGGGGTGGTCTTCACAACTTTTCGGATGAGCAGCAACGGGTCCCGAACACCTGCCCACTATCCGGGTTTCCACGACGTCCCGATGACTTCATCAGAAGCTCGAAGCACTTTTCACGACGTCCCGATGACGTCATCAGAAGCCCGAAGCACTTTTGGGACTATCCTAGACGGGGGGGGGGGTCACCCACGATTTTCCCATGAAAATGAATGGAAAACCTGATGAAAGATGTTTGATGCTGCTATCAATCATTGTTGTTGATGAAGTTCTGTAGAAATACTTCGATTGATAGCGTTATAGATCGGTGGTTCATTCCATTTCTGACTTGAATCTTGGGTGCCCCCCCACCGTCTAGGATAGTCCCGCACTTCTCATAATGTCCCGATGACGTCATCAGAAGCCCGAAGCACTCTTGGGACTATCCTAGACGGGGGCACCACGACTTTCTCATGAAAATGAATGGAAACCTTGATAAAAGGTGCTTGATGCTGCTATCAGTCATTGTTGTTGATGAAGTTGTGTAGAAATACTTTGATTGATAGCGTTATGGATCGGTGGTCCATTCCATTTGTGACTTGAATCTGGAGTGCCCCCCCTGCCTGGGGTAGCCCCGCACTTCCCACGATGCCCCGATGACGCCATCAGAAGCCCGAAGCACTCTTGGGACTATCCTAGACGGGGGGGGGAACCCACGACTTTCTCATGAAAATGAATGGAAACCCTGATAAAAGATGTTTGATGCTGCTATCACTCATTGTTGTTGATGAAGCTCTGTAGAAATACTTCGATTGATAGCGTTATAGATCGGTGGTTCATTCCATTTCTGACTTGAATCTTGAGTGCCCCGTCTAGGATAGTCCCGCACTTCTCGCGATGTCCCGATGACGTCATCAGAAGCCCGAAGCACTCTTGGGACTATCCTAGACGGGGGGGGCACCCACGACTTTCTCATGAAAATGAATGGAAACCTTGATAAAAGGTGCTTGATGCTGCTATCAGTCATTGTTGTTCATGAAGTTGTGTAGAAATACTTTGATTGATAGCGTTATAGATCGGTGGTTCATTCCATTTCTGACTTGAATCTTGAGTGCCCCCCCCCCCGTCTGGGGTAGGCCCGCACTTTTCACGACGTCCCAATGACGTCATCAGAAACTCGAAGCACTTTTCACGACGTCCCGATGACGTCATCAGAAGCCCGAAGCACTTTCACGACGTCCCGATGACGTCATAAGAAGCCCGAAGCACTTTTCACGACGTCCCGATGACGTCATCAGAAACCCGAAGCACTTTCACGACGTCCCGATGACGTCATCAGAAGCCCGAAGCACTTTTCACGGCGTCCCGATGACGTCATCAGAAGCCCGAAGCACTTTCACGACGTCCCGACGACGTCATCAGAAGCCCGAAGCACTTTTCACGACGTCCCGATGACGTCATCAGAAGCCCGAAGCACTCTCACGACGTCCCCATGACCTCATCAGAAGCCCGAAGCACTCACGACGTCCCGATGACGTCATCAGAAGCCCGAAGCACTTTTCACGACGTCCCGATGACGTCATCAGAAGCCCGAAGCACTTCACGACGTCCCGATGACGTCATAAGAAGCCCGAAGCACTTTTACGACGTCCCGATGACGTCATCAGAAACCTGAAGCACTTTTCACGGCGTCCCGATGACGTCATTAGAAGCCCGAAGCACTTTTTACGACGTCCCGATGACGTCATCAGAAGCCCGAAGCACTTTTCACGACGTCCCGGTGACGTCATCAGAAGCCCGAAGCACTCTCACGACGTCCCGATGACGTCATCAGAAGCCCGAAGCACTTTTCACGACGTCCCCATGACGTCATCAGAAGCCCGAAGCACTTTTCACGACGTCCCGATGACGTCATCAGAAGCCCGAAGCACTCTCACGACGTCCCGGTGACGTCATCAGAAGCCCGAAGCACTTTTCACGACGTCCCGATGACGTCATCAGAAGCCCGAAGCACTTTCACGACGTCCCGATGACGTCATCAGAAGCCCGAAGCACTTTTCACGACGTCCCGATGATGCCATCAGAAGCCCGAAGCACTCTCACGACGTCCCGATGACGTCATCAGAAGCCCGAAGCACTTTTCACGACGTCCCGATGACGTCATCAGAAATTCGAAGCACTCTCACGACGTCCCGATGACGTCATCAAATGAAGCACTTTTCACGACGTCCCGATGACGTCATCAGAAGCCCGAAGACTTTCACGACGTCCCGATGACGTCATCAGAAGCCCGAAGCACTCTCACGACGTCCCGGTGACGTCATCAAAGCCCGAAGCACTTTTCACGACGTCCCGATGACGTCACGAGAAGCCCGAAGCACTTTTCACGACGTCCCGATGACGTCATCAGAAGCCCAAAGCACTTTCCACGAAGTCCCGATGACGTCATCAGAAACTCGAGGCACTTTTCACGACGTCCCGATGACGTCATCAGAAGCCCGAAGCACTTTCACGACGTCCCGATGACGTCATCAGAAGCCCGGAAGCACTCTCACGACGTCCCGGTGACGTCATCAAAGCCCGAAGCACTTTTCACGACGTCCCGATGACGTCATCAGAAGCCAAAGCACTTTCACGACGTCCCGATGACGTCATCAGAAGCCCGAAGCACTCTCACGACGTCCCGATGACGTCATCAGAAGCCCGGAGCACTTTCACGACGTCCCGATGACGTCATCAGAAGCCCGAAGCACTCTCACGACGTCCCGATGACGTCATCAGCCTGAAGCACTCTCGACGTCCCCATGACCTCATCAGAAGCCCGAAGCACTCTCGACGTCTCGATGACGCTATCGGAAGCCCGATGCACGTTTCACGACGTCCAGATGACGTCTTCAGAATCCCCACTGACCTAGAAATCGATTACTCACCAGCCTATGTTACGTACCCCCTACCAACTTACCTGCCTGTCAAGTTGATAGCCACGACCGTTGGCAGTGGCTATTACCAGTGAAGAATGAAAAACGTGACGGCCTACGGCCAACGGCACACGACCTACGGCGCACACCATGAAATTTTCTTAAGCTTTCGGGCTCACAACTTTGGTATTTGTGAACCGAATTGGCTGAAATTTTGACAGCAGGTGTCTTGTGGACCCCTTCGCTTATATCCAGAAGGAAATCTTCAGAAATTTTGTTTCAAAGATTCTATAAACTATTTTATAAAATTCTAAGTGATCACAAGGCCTAGGCAAAACCAAACCTCTCCAGCCGCTTCGCGGCTGGAGCGATACATCATTTTAATAAGAATGAATTAAAGCTGTCAGAGCAATAAGTATAAATTTACGAAAAAAGTCCATAATTCCGTGACTATTTCTTAGGAAAATGGCCTAGAAGTGTACTATCGACTACAATCTATTAATATGCCCCGGATGCTCGGGTATTTGCCATAAACTAATGACTGGCAGATGAGAAATGACCCAAGAAAGGATGATATATGGAAAATGTAATAATTCCCAGTTCACATTCTTGAAAATATACGTATTTCACCTCAGTGGTAGAAAACAAGGGGAGTGTGACATGAAGGTGTGGCATGTGCGATTGGCATGAGACCGTTTTCTATCCTACTGTCTGGCTACTCGCAAAATCTCACCCTCCAAAGTGTGGTGTGGAGATGCTCCACACTACCAGGATGAGATCTAAAAATAAACCAAGTTTGGAGGAGGTCAAGGTCGTGAAAAGTCGTTTTCTTACCAACACAGAAATCATTTTCGAAACTTTTGCAGCATTTCGAGACCTGATTTTTGGTTCCACAAAAAAATTTTTTCTTAGGTGGTCAGAGTCCAGAGGTGGTGAAGGTCAAAGAAAAAGTCGTATTCCCACCTGCACACCAATGATTTCTGGAACATTTGCAGCATTTTGAAAAATACTTTTTTTTTCCAAAAAAAAGAATTATGCTAAGTCTTCGGACTTGTAATAGTGGGAAAAAACTGCAAGAGAAAGATTTTTTCTCGCAGTTTCTGTCAATATAGGATTTATTTTCAAGCATTTCACTCGAGCTATTCACAGCTCGAGTTTGAGACCCCTAGCTCTTGACTGAACCGAAAACGAGCCTTTGAGATATCTAAATTCGCTCAATGGGATTTAGACCCTAAAAACCGCTACTATACCATTGAGAAGAATTTCCGGTAAACCCTCCAGGAAAGGACTGCGACATTTTTTAGTACAACTTTTTGTGGAGAGCAACTTGCCACCTCATATCACCCAAGAAGGAGCAAATCAATGCGTCAAAAAAGCCTAAAATCTCTTCCAAACTTGGAGCTGTCAGCTATTAGAAAAAAACTTTTTCGCGCAGATCCTGTGCTTGTGGGGTTTATTTTAAAGCATTTCACTAGTACTATTCACAGCGCGAGTTTGAGAAGCCCTAGCTCTTGAATGAACCGAGAACGAGCCAGCAAACAAAGAAAATATTGATAATTTTCTAATTTATTCGGGAAAAAATGAAAAAATAATATAGAGATAGAATGGGAAAAAAATCGAATTCTTGTTCGCGGGGGGGGGCGGTGCGCAGTGACGAGCCACCCACTGGAAGGGGGGGGCGCACTCTTCACCGACTGATTCCATTGCCACGCCTGACCCTGTAGTGGAATGCATACTACAGGGGCTGCTCAAGCTTCTCTCTCTTTGCTTCAACTCCAAGCCATAGATTACCACGGACTGGGCCTGTACAAAATCTCTGAATAATCATGCTGAATGTATGCACTTTACGTATTACACAAACATTTCACCTGACGTGGTTAACAACACCTTCATTCATATGAAAGGAACGGGGAGAAAGAACGGAAAATTTTTCATTTAGAGGTTAGAACTACAGCATTCCTATTGTGAAGGCTGTCTCAACAGAAACATCTCGGAGCAAGAGAAAGTCCGAGAAAATCTCGACAACAGCACGTGTTAGACTTCTTTTCAGCAAAGTGTAGGCTATTGAACACACACTTGGTCTGGACAATGGCTTTGGGAGAGCAACTGTCGTCGGAGCAGAAATTTCAGCCCTTTCCCAATAAATTAAAACCAACAAACGTGCGAAAAAAACCGTTACCGATAGATTAATGCTTTTGCACAAGTAGACCTACGGAAAAAAGGAAAAATAATAGAATAGCCTCTCTTGACACTGAATTTCCGAGAGAAACTCCCAAAAAAACTTCTCCAAAAGCTGTCAGATTGTTGTCAACTCATGTGTTGTTTTCTTGGGGCAAATTAGGGATTGCAATAGTAAAGGCACACTTCCAGCCAAAAGGACCCCGACTCCACCGATGATTTCCTTCTCAGAAAGCTGAAATTGGCAACGAAAGGAAAAACTCATTGTGTGCTAGGAAAAATGTTTTTTGCAGCTGCTTTTTCTATTTCAGTCCAAGCTAGTTTTGAAAAAACTCGAATACTGTACTACAGTGGAGCTACAGACGCACCACAAAATCCGTAGTCCAGTCTAGGATAAGTAGATACATTCGTAATAAGAATGATCGAGAAATCTTTCTTATGGCGGCAACTCATTGGAGCGATAAGGTCGAAAGAACGATTGAAAACGGGCTCAAAAGAGCCATTATCGGCTCCGAAATTCGCTCGCGCTATCCCTCTCTGATCAATCGATACTTAGTTGCTATACGCAAGGAAGGGACAAGCGCTAGCGGAATTTAGAGCCAAGAAGGGCTCTATCGGGCTCGTTTTTGTTATTTCTTTCGACCCTATCGCTCCAATGACAGAAAACCTAAACGGGCAGCAGCGACCGTTTATCCATTCGTGTTTCGATGTGTTCTACCAGTTTCATCATGTATCCACGTCCCAACTTTGTGCGTATTCAGCACGCGTTGGGTTAACTGCAGTTCATTAGCCTGACAGTATTCGCTTAACGGCTGTGCAGAGTTCCGACGACCGGCGGCAAGCGGCCGAGCTAGAGGTCTAGGGCGTGCTCTAAAGCTGACGCGGCGTAGGGCGCGAAGGCTTCGCGAAATCGCAGCGCCGATGTCGCTAGCTTCGCTTTTTTAACCTCTTTCATTCAACATCAAATCTAGCTTAGACTCTGAGAGTTTTGGCCGAGAAATAGTCGCGCAATAACCCACCAGGCTCCGCAGCGCCTCCTGGTGGGTTATTTCCCGGCTGATTCGCGGCTATTTTTCGACTTTTCACGAAACGGACAAGAAGTAGCCGAGAAATAGCCGAGTTATAATCGAGTAGCTCTTACTGCTTTGATATGCTTCAAGAGTTCAGAAAATGCCTGCAAACATTTTCTAATGATTCATACGCTCAGAGAGCTGTTAGGTCAACTTGGAGCTTGTATTCAGTAAAGTGAATATATTGAGATATAGATATCGAGGTACCGAAATTAGCAGACGGTTCGCGGTAGTAGTCGCATAAATCACAGCTGTCACACGTTAGAACAAAAAAGTAGTAAAAGTAAAACCGAAAATCCAAAGGACCATTTTCCGTCGTCGCTCGCTGACGCGTCACTCAGGGAAACACTGCTGTCGCAGCGGCTAAAACACTGTGAGGTACCCGTGTCGCACGACACGATGCCGACCTCGTCCGCTGCTTGGCGTCCCCTACTCTCCAGTATTTCGCAGTGCTACTTCGCAGAGCACCCTTAGGGTTTGGGCAGAGAAAAGAGCTGTACTCACTTCCGAACACGCCGAGACCTGTCCACTGGCAACAAATGTGATGAAACACATATGGCTAAACGGTCACTGCTACCCGTTTAGGAGGCCCCCTCCAATGAGATCACAACCTTTCGATTTTCGGAGAAAAAACGAAGACGAAAATTATCGTGAACACTTCTTTAAAGGTTTAAGGTGTTCAATTCAAAAATGGTGTTGTTTGATCGTGAGCTAACGGATAGTGAAGAAACAGCGGAGAAAAGCGCTCAAAATAAGCTAAAATAGCAGTTTCTAAGGTATGTACAGGTTCAAGGCGCGGACGAGTTAACGCGCCCAGCTAGGTTCCGCAAGCACGCGCTAATGGCGAAAACGCACGAATCAATCACGCTGGACGTGGCGGAGTTGCCTCGCCATTTCCCATCTAAAACCTCCGCGGCGCCACAAAGTTGTCAGAACGGATTGCGGGGCGGGCTAAGCAGGAGTACTGAGCTTACGGTAGTCTTCACTTCGCGGCCGTTTTTGACGATTTCAGGCCTGTTTTAGCTGCTTTCTTCGACCCTAACCCATCCAGCATCTGCCAGCAACGTGTTTCATGCTGAGAACTAAACAAAAACAATAATAATCACGAAGACTGTCTCCAAAGGTGAGAACGGAGTAATAGCGAGTAGAAAATTTCAGAAGATGGGTCCACATGAGATTTACAGTTCCTCTAAGAGTAAAGAGGCGGATGGGCATTCAATTCAGTTCGGGCGTATTTCCCAGTAAATTCGATCCGTTTTTCTCAGCTTTACCAGGAAACAAGTAATCGTTTTAGCAAATAACCCCCCAACTGAAGATTGTGAACACTGCCTTGAAGAAAAATTCCTCCAATATGATCGGTTACTCCCAGTGGATCACTGACGCTATTAATTAACATTTTCATATGGTTTTCAGAACAGAAAAACGAAGTGCTCTAAACTCTCGAACATTCCCATTTTCGCGCGATCCGCTCCCTCAACTCGCTCTACTGCACTAGTTATGTATAGAAATTTCATATTTCCGCGCCACCTTTTTCACAATAAACACATTCTGCCTGCCATACGGAGGCCATAATCATAATTACACTGCTGGCTGTTGGCAGACTGGCACGCAGCTGCGTGGTGATTTTCTTTTGTGAAAACTCTCATTCGCCGGAAAAGGTGCACCGCATGCCCCGCGGCGGCATTTCGCGGGCAAAAAATCCTGATTGAAGTTGCAAATCGCCAGGGTTCCCTCCGAAATAAAAGGCCTATGTTGAATACAAGAGCAGTGGTCATTCTCCTACGAAAACATCTGTCTGGATTCTCTCGTAAATGGGTGACAAGACTGAAAACCCCGACTATCTGACCATTACGAAAAAATATATAGCCTGGCTCTCAAATTTTGAGCCGGTCGAAGTACGGGTTATCGACTAATCGTGTCAGAATCTCCTTACCACTGTTAGATTTTGCTATGACCGACCGCTCCGCTGCATGTTACGCCCAGACTCGCCCGAGCATAATTGGCTTTAAATGAATCATGTGTACCAATCTAAAATTTTAGGCGTTCGATTGCAAGCTAACGCTCTCCAGTCATACACACAGGACAGAATTGCGAAAATTGTAGTCACATCATCGGGCTCTTCATCTCTACTTCCAGAATATTTTATCGGAGTCTTGGTGCGAAACGTTCTTCAAAGTCACAAAAAAAGGAGACGGAATTACAAGGCAAAAGTGGGGAGATTCACGTGGATCAACCCTCATGTACACTATTTGAGTCCAAATTGTTCCGATATTCAGGCCTCAAACGTGAGGGTTAACTAATGGTAGTAGTGCAGCAGTTAACAATGCACTTTGCAGCTGAATTGAATGAAATTTTCAAACAAATTTTACGCTTACTAGCCCTTCAAAACCGATTGATGGGTTTGAAACCCCCTATATGTACTCTTCCTCCCAAAAAGCTGAATGACTCTGACTGCTTATATTAGAACCGAAATTGATGTGCAAAGTTGGGCTAAATTAGGTCTCGCTTATTTTTTTCCTAGCCGGAGCTGTTTGAAGACATGGATGTGGTAATATTTGAGCGAACGTTTTTGTCGTTTTTTTTTCTTAAAGGGTTCAAATGTCTCTCTGAAAGATGACAGATTTGCCGATTTGACAGGACATTAGTATAAATACATTAAAGATGAAACACAGAAGTCACAAGGGAACTTGAATGCAAAATTAACAAGTAATCGAGATTACGGTGAGCGACAAGGTACTTCATACAGACGAGTAATACCGCTTTCGCATACATTCATTCACTTATGTAGATGAACGAAACAGAGTAAAATAAACAAAAGTCAAATAAAAAACTAAAAAGCGCCTGAATAGATTTCCGGTTCATAAATTGCTCTTTTTCTAAAAACAGTGTAGTAAACTATGGGAAAACGATTTCTTTTTTTCCATACTCTATAAAAAAAATGAAAAAAAGTGAGTGGAAGTGAGAAAAAGGATAGGTTCAAAACTTTCGAGAGTGTATCTGCCGATAGGTGAAAAATTTCTGTGTGAAGTACACAAAGGGGGTAGTGGTGTGAAGTGCAACAGCAGGAGGTAGCAGCTTCGAGGTGCTGCGTCAAACGAGGACAATGGGCGCGCGAAAAACGGAAGCCGCCGATTGATAGAATCGAGAGAATATGGTAATTTGCGATGATGGCTCGAACTCGATTTGCACTCGAATATGTCACAAGGCCAGTAACCTCCTTGCCGGCTGGCTCCCTCCCCATTTATAAGACTGGAAATTGCCTAACGACCTCTTAAATGGAAGCTATTTCAAAGCACAAGTCTCAGACGAAGTGCAACACTACAGTATACCGGTGTTGCGACACCCAATTGTATACTGAGAATTGCGAGAAACGCGGTTTCTCCCAACTGAGGCCGAATTCATCAACGTGGCAGTGCACCTTCAGATCTCAATCACAAGAATAATCTTTGAGGTGCTATCCTTGAGAGAAAAATGGAAGAAGAAGGAAGTAAGGTGACAGCCAAGCACGGCCATCTTAGATCTACACATGTTGGTTAATTAGCATGCTAGCTGGCGCCTTGTGACGATTTCCTCGCCCCTTCCTCTCCTATTTTTCCTCCCGAATGGTCGAATAATTCTATTAACGCATGAGCGTCATTTTATTATAACAATGCGTGTGCATGTAGGCGTGCGCGCTGCGCAGGGATCCGACATCATTAAGACATTACCATATATTCATAAATGATAAAGGCTCAAAGAATATGCTGAGAGCTGAAGAGATATTAGCTCGAGATCTCCTTCGTTAATGAGGAAATCAAAGTGCCTTATTAATGAAGCTGGGAGTTCTCAGAATAGAAATTAGCAAAGTAAAAATTTATATACTCTTAAAAGTTTGAGATCGAAAGAAGGAAAGAAAAACGATGTGTAGCAAACTTGGAGCCGAGCCACAGGAAAGGCTTGTTGATCGAATTCACAGCTCACGGCGGCGTGGATCCCCGTTGTAAGGCATGCCGCAGTGATGAGAGGGCAGCCACGCATTTTAAGCTGTGAATTCGATCAACAAGCTTTTTGGAGAAACGACCGAATTGCTAGAAGAAGCGGCCAGCCAAATGTACAAATCCGAAACATCATCACTCTGTACAACGTTTCAAAAATGTGCCTTCGGTCCCACTTTGTCCAGGAGGGCTAATTTGTGCGGTGAGCACGAATATGAGGTCCGTCTCCAGGTTTTTGAGAGATTACGAAAGATCGTTTCGAAAGGTACAAAAGCACAAAAATTGATCGTTTTAAGCTTGTAGCTTCTTGGAACCTGCAGCTCGGGGCGGGATGCTGCACAGTTTCACTATGGAGCTCCAAGAGATACTAACAATTCAAGTCGTTTTTGCAGATGCATTTACCGCAACAAACACTTCCCTTGTTAATAAAAATACGCAACCGCACCACCGCCTTTTCCTGTTGCCGTGGACTAAACGAGATTAGTTTTTTTTTCACATCTTACGATACATGGTTTCATCGCCCTTCACCTGCAATAGAGGTCCTTTCTGTTTCGTTTGTACATACACATCTCGAAAATGTTTCTTTAAAAATTTTAGTGATAGTGAGAGAAAGAAGAAAAGAAAATTCAGCTCCGAAACAGATTGTCAAAAACATCAGAATTTGTCTTCAAAAAAGCCTCAGCCTAACCGGATTCAAAGCCGATTTGTGCTTCCCAAATCATACCCGTTAACGGGTGATTGCTGTTGTGCCTACACATTTCATGTGCGAATAGCTGGTCAATGAGAGCGGGGTGTCGGTGGTGTATTGGTAATACTCTCGCCCGGTAAACGATGCAATGCGGGTTCGGTTCCTGCCAGACACCTATGTTTTGTATTCAACTCAGCAACCTTGTGATCCTACTATATATATATATATATATATATATATATATTTTTTTTTTGTTGATAAATTTGTGTGTGCGTGTGTGTGTGTATGTATGTAAGTATGTATGTATGTGTGCGTTTCTCTGTGTTTGTTTGACCGCTTATTCGGCTTGACTTTCAAGACGGGCGACCTTACGGGTACGGGCTCAAGAGCGCGCAGAACGCCGTAGAGAGTATGTGGGTCCTAAGTGGGATTTCGCAAAGAGACGTAGAAAGTGTGCAGGACCCAGTGGTAGTGCGCCGGACGCCGTAGTAGGTGTGTGGGACCCGAATAGAAGTGAGCGGGAAGCCGTAAAAAATGTGCGCGACCCAGGTGGTGCTGCGCAGGACGACGTAGAAAGCGTGCGAGACCCAAGGGAGGTAAGAAGTGTGCGGGGCCCGAGGGACAGTGCGCCGGACGCCGTATAAAATGTGGGGGACCCAAGTGAGAGTGCGTTGGACGCCGAAGAAATTGTGCGGGACCCCAGCGGTGCACCAGACGCCGTAGAAAATGTGTGGCACCCAAATGCGAGTGCGCCAAACGCCGAAGAAAGTGGGCTGGACCCAAGTGGGGGTGCTCAGGACGCCATAGAAAATGAGCGGGACCCAAGGTAGAGTGTGCCGGACGCCGTAGGAAGTGTGCAGGACCCGAGTGGAAGTGCGCAGGACGCCGTAGAAAGTGTGCGGGACCCGAGTGGAAGTGCGCACCCAAATGCGATTGCGCCGAACGCCGAAGAAAGTGTGCGGGACCCAAGTGGAAGTGCGCAGGGCACCTAGAAAGTGTGCGGGACCCAAGTGGAAACGCGCAGGACGCCGAAGAAAGTGTGCGGGACCGAAGTGGGTGATCACGGAAGTTTAAAATCGTTTTGTGTGTCTATAAGAGAGTGTATACAGGCCATAAAACGGCCAATGTCTCACCGTCGACTGCGTGCCACGCGCTGCGCGACCGCACGCGCGTCGGAAGCAGACGGGTTTTGGCCGCCGCGCGACGAGTTTTGGCCGCCGCGCGACGTTTCGGCCGCCGCGCGGAGGCCGAAACTCCTCGCGCGGCGGCCAAAACTCGTCTGCTTCCGACGCACGTGCGGTCGCGCAGCGCGTGGTACGCAGTCGACGGTGAGACATTGGCCGTTTTATGGCCTGTACCACCCCTTTCTTCACGTCCCCTCCCCCAACCACTCATTTAAACTGCTTAGCTGTTTATATGCACCAACCTTTCTAAATCGGGTTTATATACGATGGAAATGTGAGTTAATCAAAATTCTGTAAAAAAGGGGTCTCCCAAGCAGAAGTGGTTTGGTTAGTGTTACAAATGCTTCAACAAAAAGGGAACAATAGGAAAGCGGAATGAGGAGAGTCTACGAAAAATGAACAATATCCTCCAAGAACTCTTTTCTTTTTCGAAACTTCCAAACAGCGGAAACAAACCGTTGTGGTTCTCTATGAGGAAGCGCTTTTGGCTCCATAAAGGGCTTTGATTATGTGAGTGCCGATGACTTACTTGACTTAATCGGTTGGCTTTCGCCTGACGCGGTCATTCCGCATCTTCACCGAGGTGTGCCGTCCTAGTAGTCAGCCGTGTCCATTTTTCACGGTCTTCAGCCACAATTTGAACACATTCCATCCAGCTGTCGCTATTCCATTTCCTGCGAAACGAAACATCGCGCCTGAACTGTCTTTCGATGCCGAGTGACTTTAAATCCTCTTTAACCACATCCGTCCAGAACTTTCGCCTACGCCCAGGTGGCCGTTTCCAGACAGGATTTGGGAAGCATTTTAAAGCGTGTTGTACGAGACGATCCGGCGTTCTTCTTAGTATATGCCCGAGCAGTCGAAGTCGACTTTCCATTGCTGCTTGAGATGGCGTTAGGAGATGCTGGCACCTCCCTCGTGTCAAGCGTTGATGTACTGCGTCGATTTCCTTGTAAAGGTCTTCGTTATAGCATACACGCGGCCAGAAATATCCAAGCAAACGCCTAAAAGCTTCCTCTCCGTGCAATCCAACCTTCCCATCTGCGTTTTCAGTGCTGCCCACGTCTCCGATCCGTACATCATGATAGGGCGAATAGCGGATAGGTAGACGCGCAACTTGACTTCCTTCGCGATGGTGGTAGACCACAAACACTTGGTTAGAGAATTGAATGCAGACGTAGCTTTCGCACATCGTTGTCGAATATCCGCTGCATAACTACCATCGTTCTTCAGCAAACAGCCCAAATAACAGAAATCGTCCACCAGTTCGATACGTTGTCCGTCCACACAAACTCCAGTTGAAGGCCTCTGAGAGACCCACATCTGCTTGCATTTGTCGGGACGAAGACGAAGTCCATAGGCTGCGGCATACTTCGAAACGAGGTTCACAATCCTTTGCAGTTTTGCGTTGTTTTCAGCGAATAACACAATGTCGTCGGCGTACTCCAGGTCGACAAGGGAGCGTCCTGATGGTGTTAGGATCACATCCGCAGGAAACTGTTCTGCAACTCTACGCATGATGTCATCAACGGCGAAGTTGAAAGAAAAGGTCCTGCAACGGCTCCTTGCCTTACTCCTGTTTTCACCTCGAAAGCTGACGTAAATCCGACAGGTGTACGAACTGCTGCTGTTGTTCCTTTGTTCATGTCCTCGATTAACCGAACATACTTTTCCGGGACTCCATCTGCTCGCAGAGCATTGAGCAATCGATCACGATGAGGAGAGTCGAACGCGGCTTCAAAGTCCAAAAAGCAAGCTGTAATGGCTTCGAAAACCGCTGCCACGATTCAATTACTCTTCTCACGACGAACACTTGGTCGATGGTCGATCTTCCAGGTCGAAAACCGGCTTGCTCATCTCTGGTCGTTCCTTCACGATGTTTGATAAGTCGCTCGAGAATGATACGTTCTAAAACCTTGTACATGACACGAAGTAGAGAGATTCCTCTGTAGTTCTTAGGATCCGTGACGGATAGCTTCTTGTGAAGAGGTACAATGATCGCATGTCTCCACGAATCGGGTATCCTTTCGCTCATCCATATGGCACGGATGGTGTTGGTCATTTCACGAATCCCAGACGGAGGAAGAGCTTTCAGCATTTCAGCAGTGATGTTGTCATCTCCACCTGCCTTTCCATTCTTCATTTTCCGGACACAATCCAAAACTTCAGACTCAGTCGGCGGTTCCTCACTGACATCGTAATGTGCTCTCTGAACATGCGGGAGCTCAGGTACTGATGGCGCTGGACGATTCAGTAGTGAACTGAAGTAATCCTTCCATATTGGCAGCGTCGCATCACCAACTGCAACTCCATTGGTAGTGTTCAAGACAGGAGAACATCTCTTCATCTTCCCGCTATACTGTCGCAGCAACGTGTAGGCTTTCTTCGGATTCTTCTCCTCCCAAGCCTTCTCGAACTCCTTAGCTCTACACGTCCACTCTCGTTCGCGGTCACTTTGAAGCTGCCGACGCAACTTCCTCCTCAGACGCTTCTCCTCCACGAAGTTTCCTGCAGTTCGGAGAGCACATACTCTGTTGTAGGTAGATGTTGTTTCTTCTGAGACGTAGGCGAACTTCTTCTTAGGCTGTACAACCGGGAGTGCCTCTTTCGAAGCGTCCTGGATGCACTTGACAAAAGAATCCGCGTCGCAAAGTTTCTTCTTAGTCCGTACTCCGATGTGAATAGAAACGCGTTGTCGGAAATTCCTTCTGCACTCTTCATCTCTGAGACTTGTCATGTCATTCCTCTGGTCAGGCTGAGCCCGTCGGTTCCTCCTAGGAATCCTCGCAGTGAAGTTCAACAGAACAGGACGGTGATCCGAATCGAATGCGACATCACACAGCTCTAGATCTTCGAATGTCCGATACTGGAATATTCCTCGTCAGGACATAGTCAAGCTGTAGTTTCAAAGTTGTCATCTTCCGCTTCCGCTGCTCTTCTGTAGATAGCTGGGTTGGTCCCTGCCACGTAAGCTGATGGCGGCGATGATTCCTCTTGAATGTCGATGCAATAATCAGACCACTGCGTTCACAAAAGTCGACAAGGCGGTAGCCATTGTCCGATGTTTGCTCCACTGGGTAGAACCATTTACCGAGTACTTCGGATTCCTGATCAAGTCCCATCTTCGCATTTGCGTCAATCCCCACGACAACAGCATGTTGACAAGGTATCCTGGCCAGCAACGTATTGAGTTCCTCATAAAACGCATCCTTCGAATTGTCTTCGGCGGTTTCAGTGGGCGCATGAGCACTCACTATCCACAGATTGAATCCTCTGTGATCCCGCAGTCGTACGAATGCATTCCGACACGACGTTGAGCCGAACTCCTTGACCATACCATTGAAATCCTTCCTTACAGCTATTGCACAGCCTCCCACTCTCCTATCGTCAGCGTTACCGCAGTAGATGGTGTACTCTCCGACGCTGATGACGGGTCTATCCTTGAGGCGGGTTTCCTGCAAAGCAGCAAACGGTGCATGGAAATAGCTCAGAAGTCTGGATAGCGCAGTTTTTTGGATATCACTCGACAGCGATCGACAGTTCAGGGTGGCGAAATTGTGGCTTGTGGCCAAAGACTCCATGACTCCCTAGGTACGGATCCTAAGGTGTTATGGACCAGAGGCCTTAGTGTGCCGGACGGCGACACCTTTATGCAATGTGCGGGATACTTTCGCGATATAGTTGTGCACGCTATATCGCTCGAACGTTCCCTGTGTACACTCAGACGTCTGCTGGGTTCAGTAGAAGCAGGGGCACCAACGAGCAGGTACCAACAGACTTGTATACACACCCCCAGAGTGCCGATAAAATATGTATATATGCATGTGAACCTAATAGCTATCATTAAAAGGGGAGATGCTGTTAAATTGTTTTAGGGAACCAGTCAATTCTTCCTCGTAAAATACCACAACGGTTTGTTTCCGCTGTTTGGAAGTTTCGAAAAGAAAGAGTTCTTGGAGGATATTGTTCATTTTCGTAGACTCTCCTCATTCCGTTTTCCTATTTTTCCCTTTTGGTTGGAGCATTTGTAACGCTAACCAACCCCCTTCTGCTTGGGAGACCCCTTTTTTACAGAACTGTTCACTTTTTCTTGATATTACGCTGTAATATCCCATGCAAGAATTTCGAACAAAGACCTCTTCATCTCCCCACTAGATCAGTCCTCTTTCTGTGGTCACAAGAATCAATGACCCAAACTGTTGTAAAACTATCTCAGAAAAATCAGTCGATGTGGCTGACAAGACCGATGTTCACATGATATTAGCTAAGAAATGAATGATATCCATGATATCGTTCCCCATAATTCATTCATATTGATCGCGTCAGCCACATCTGGCTACACCGGGTGTTATTTGCACCTTCCATGTTTTTCATACGTATCGAACGGGTCGGCCACGGTGATTTTCTCAACCAACTCTGACAGGGACCTTAGGCCCCGGTCATAGATGGTGCTATTTGCATCTGCATCCCCCCCCCCCCCCGCACCCCCCAACACCCCCCAACACCACCCCGGTCGATACATATGTTTAAAATGATGGAGTGAGGTTGAGAAAATCACTCGATGCATCCAACTAGATATGACGATGATTACGTGGCCAACAGGATTGCACTTGTTCAGAAAAATAGTGAAGGCGAGTATGGTGAAGTCCCGGAGGTGGCAGTAAGGTTAGCTTTCTAGTGATACGCAATGTTTTATCTTCGACCCGCCCACCCGGTGATTTTCTCATCCACGTATTGCATGGATATCGACCGCGTCGGATACACCGAGTGATTTTCTCAACTTCACTCCATCATTTTAAACATACGTATCGACCGGGGTGCGGGGGGTGTTGGGGGTGCGGGGATACACCAGTGATTTTCTCAGCTTCACCTCACCATGTTGTTCATACGTATCGACCGGGTGGGTGTTGGGGGTGTTGGGGGTGCGGGGTGCGGGGGATACACCGAGTGATTTTTGCATCCCATTTCCAATGCATTCTGTGTGTATCGACCGGGCTGGAGGCGTTGGCTCATCCAACTATGACCGGGGCCTTAGGCCCCGGTTATAGTTGGTCGCCCAGACGTAGCCAGCCCGGTCGATAATCATGAAAGCCTGCTGGCCTACAGCAGGATGCAGAATCTGCCTGCAGTTCTTCGCTTTCAAATGAAACTAACTTAAAACCGGGACAGTCAGAAACTACCTTCCATTCCATCTGGACACTTTCACATCAGTGGAACAAAGCAGTTTTACATACTCATTATTTCGTTTCCGTTGCCCCATTCCTTCGCAGAACAGCCGCTTCGATTCCATGAATCTGATATGAAAAAGCTCTGCTGAGCTGTGAATGGAGATAGTTCTAACAATTTGTTTTTGAATTTGGATGCTAATAAGCAAGTACCATTTATTGCAGAAAGAATCAGTAGGCTGGTGAAGAAGGAAGAGGGAGCACTCAAAATGGGGATGTGTGAATGACCTTACGAAACTGAAAAGCAGCCTGGCAACATGACCTGACATGACTCACATAACATCTCAAACTTTCTGCTTGCTATGCTTGTCATCCTTACACTTTTACAAAAGTTTTGCAAGGTGTTCTCTCCTGCGCAAATTCCGGGGCATAATTTCTCGGATGGCTAGCATCGAGTCTGGGCTCCTGCTCACTCTACGGGGTGGTCTTCACAACTTTTCGGATGAGCAGCAACGGGTCCCGAACACCTGCCCACTATCCGGGTTTCCACGACGTCCCGATGACTTCATCAGAAGCTCGAAGCACTTTTCACGACGTCCTGATGACGTCATCAGAAGCCCGAAGCACTTTTGGGACTATCCTAGACGGGGGGGGGTCACCCACGATTTTCCCATGAAAATGAATGGAAAACCTGATGAAAGATGTTTGATGCTGCTATCAATCATTGTTGTTGATGAAGTTCTGTAGAAATACTTCGATTGATAGCGTTATAGATCGGTGGTTCATTCCATTTCTGACTTGAATCTTGGGTGCTTCCCCACCGTCTAGGATAGTCCCGCACTTCTCATGATGTCCCGATGACGTCATCAGAAGCCCGAAGCACTTTTGGGACTATCCTAGACGGGGGGGGCACCCACGACTTTCTCATGAAAATGAATGGAAACCTTGATAAAAGGTGCTTGATGCTGCTATCAATCATTGTTGTTGATGAAGTTCTGTAGAAATACTTCGATTGATAGCGTTATAGATCGGTGGTTCATTCCATTTCTGACTTGAATCTTGGTGCCCCACCGTCTAGGATAGTCCCGCACTTCTCATGATGTCCCGATGACGTCATCAGAAGCCCGAAGCACTCTTGGGACTATCCTAGACGGGGCACCACGACTTTCTCATGAAAATGAATGGAAACCTTGATAAAAGGTGCTTGATGCTGCTATCAGTCATTGTTGTTGATGAAGTTGTGTAGAAATACTTTGATTGATAGCGTTATAGATCGGTGGTTCTTTCCATTTCTGACTTGGAATCTTGAGTGCCCCCGTCTAGGGATAGTCCCGCACTTCTCACGATGTCCCGATGACGTCATCAGAAGCCCGAAGCACTCTTGGGACTATCCTAGACGGGGGGCACCCACGACTTTCTCATGAAAATGAATGGAAACCTTGATAAAAGGTGCTTGATGCTGCTATCAGTCATTGTTGTTGATGAAGTTGTGTAGAAATACTTTGATTGATAGCGTTATAGATCGGTGGTTCATTCCATTTCTGACTTGAATCTTGAGTGCCCCCGTCTGGGGTAGGCCCGCACTTTCACGACGTCCCAATGACGTCATCAGAAACTCGAAGCACTTTTCACGACGTCCCGATGACGTCATCAGAAGCCCGAAGCACTTTCACGACGTCCCGATGACGTCGCAAGAAGCCCGAAGCACTTTTCACGACGTCCCGATGACGTCATCAGAAACCCGAAGCACTTTCGACGTCCCGATGACGTCGTCAGAAGCCCGAAGCACTTTTCACGACGTCCCGATGACGTCATCAGAAGCCCGAAGCACTTTTTCACGACGTCCCGATGACGTCATCAGAAGCCCGAAGCACTTTTCGACGTCCCGATGACGTCATCAGAAGCCCGAAGCACTTTTCACGGCGTCCTGATGACGTCATCAGAAGCCCGAAGCACTTTCACGACGTCCCGACGACGTCATCAGAAGCCCGAAGCACTTTTCACGACGTCCCGATGACGTCATCAGAAGCCCAAGCACTCTCGACGTCCCCATGACCTCATCAGAAGCCCGAAGCACTTCACGACGTCCCGATGACGTCATCAGAAGCCCAAAGCACTTTTCACGACGTCCCGATGACGTCATCAGAAGCCCGAAGCACTTTCACGACGTCCCGATGACGTCATAAGAAGCCAAGCACTTTTTACGACGTCCCGATGACGTCATCAGAAACCGAAGCACTTTCGACGTCCCGATGACGTCGTCAGAAGCACAAGCACTTTCACGACGTCCCGATGACGTCATCAGAGCCCGGAAGCACTTTTCACTACGTCCCGATGACGTCATCAGAAGCCCAAGCACTTTCGACGTCCCGATGACGTCATCAGAAGCCCGAAGCACTTTTCACGGCGTCCCGATGACGTCATTAGAAGCCCGAAACACTTTCACGCCGTCCCGATGACGTCATCAGAAGCCCGAAGCACTTTTCACGACGTCCCGGTGACGTCATCAGAAGCCCGAAGCCCTCTCACGACGTCCCGATGACGTCATCAGAAGCCCGAAGCACTTTCACGACGTCCCCATGACGTCATCAGAAGCCCGAAGCACTTTCACGACGTCGATGACGTCATCAGAAGCCCGAAGCACTTTTCGACGTCCCGATGACGTCATCAGAATCCTGAAGCACTCACGACGTCCCGGTGACGTCATCAGAAGCCCGAAGCACTTTCACGACGTCCCGATGACGTCATCAGAAGCCCAAGCACTTTCACGACGTCCCGATGACGTCATCAGAAGCCCGAAGCACTTTCACGACGTCCCGATGACGCCATCAGAAGCCCGAAGCACTCTCACGACGTCCCGATGACGTCATCAGAAGCCCGAAGCACTTTTCACGACGTCCCGATGGCGTCATCAGAAGCCCGAAGCACTCGACGTCCCGATGACGTCATCAGAAGCCCGAAGCACTTTTCACGACGTCCCGATGACGTCATCAGAAGCCCGAAGCACTTTCACGACGTCCCGATGACGTCATCAGAAGCCCGAAGCACTTTTCACGGCGTCCCGATGACGTCATCAGAAGCCCGAAGCACTTTCACGACGTCCCGACGACGTCATCAGAAGCCCGAAGCACTTTTCACGACGTCCCGATGACGTCATCAGAAGCCCGAAGCACTCTCACGACGTCCCCATGACCTCATCAGAAGCCAGAAGCACTCACGACGTCCCGATGACGTCATCAGAAGCCCGAAGCACTTTTCACGACGTCCCGATGACGTCATCAGAAGCCCGAAGCACTTTCACGACGTCCCGATGACGTCATAAGAAGCCCGAAGCACTTTTTACGACGTCCCGATGACGTCATCAGAAACCCGAAGCACTTTCACGACGTCCCGATGACGTCGTCAGAAGCACGAAGCACTTTTCACGACGTCCCGATGACGTCATCAGGAGCCCGAAGCACTTTTCACTACGTCCCGATGACGTCATCAGAAGCCCGGAGCACTTTCACGACGTCCCGATGACGTCATCAGAAGCCCGAAGCATTTTTCACGGCGTCCCGATGACGTCATTAGAAGCCCGAAGCACTTTCGACGTCCCGATGTCGTCATCAGAAGCCCGAAGCACTTTTCACGACGTCCCGGTGACGTCATCAGAAGCCCGAAGCACTCTCACGACGTCCCGATGACGTCATCAGAAGCCCGAAGCACTTTTCACGACGTCCCCATGACGTCATCAGAAGCCCGAAGCACTTTCACGACGTCCCGATGACGTCATCAGAAGCCCGAAGCACTTTTCACGACGTCCCGATGACGTCATCAGAAGCCCGAAGCACTCTCACGACGTCCCGGTGACGTCATCAGAAGCCCGAAGCACTTTTCACGACGTCCCGATGACGTCATCAGAAGCCCGAAGCACTTTCACGACGTCCCGATGACGTCATCAGAAGCCCGAAGCTTACTTTTCACGACGTCCCGATGACGCCATCAGAAGCCCGAAGCACTCTCGACGTCCCGATGACGTCATCAGAAGCCCGAAGCACTTTTCACGACGTCTCGATGACGTCATCAGAAGCCCGAAGCACTCTACGACGTCCCGATGACGTCATCAAAGCCCGAAGCACTTTCACGACGTCCCGATGACGTCATCAGAAGCCCGAAGCACTTTCACGACGTCCCGATGACGTCATCAGAAGCCCGAAGCACTCTCGCGACGTCCCGGTGACGTCATTAGAAGCCCGAAGCACTCTCACGACGTCCCGATGACGTCATCAGAAGCCCGAAGCACTTTTCACGACGTCCCGATGAGGTCATCAGAAGCCCGAAGCACTTCCGACGTCCCGATGACGTCATCAGAAACTCAGGCACTTTTCGACGTCCCGATGACGTCATCAGAAGCCCCGAAGCACTTTCACGACGTCCCGATGACGTCATCAGAAACTCGAGGCACTTTCACGACGTCCCGATGACGTCATCAGAAGCCCGAAGCACTTTTCACGACGTCTCGATGACGTCATCAGAAGCCCGAAGCACTCTCACGACGTCCCGATGACGTCATCAGAAGCCCGAAGCACTCTCACGACGTCCCGATGACGTCATCAGAAGCCCGAAGACTTTTCACGACGTCCCGATGACGTCATCAGAAGCCAAAGCACTCTCACGACGTCCCGATGACGTCATCAAACCTGAAGCACTCTCACGACGTCCCCATGACCTCATCAGAAGCCCGAAGCACTCTCACGACGTCCCGATGACGTCATCAGAAGCCCGAAGCACTTTTCACGACGTCCCGATGACGTCATCAGAATCCCTCACCTACAAATCGGTTAATTACCAGCCTACGTACCTCCTGCAATACCAACTCACCTGTCTGCCAAGTTGATTGCCGAGGACCATTGGCAGTGGCTATTAGCAGTGAGGACTGAAAAGCGTGACGGCCCACGGCCTACGGCCCAAGCCTACGGCGCACACCATGAAATTTTCTTAAGCTTTCGGGCTCACAACTTTGTTATTTGTGAAGCGATTTTGCTGAAATTCGGACAGCAGGTGTCTTCTGGACCCCTTCGCTTATATCCAGAAGGAAATCTTCAAAATTTTGTTTCAAAGATTCTATAAACTATTTTATAAAATTCTAAGTGATCACAAGGCCTAGGCAAAACCAAACCTCTCCAGCCGCTTCGCGGCTGGAGCGATATGCATTTAGAGAACACAAACATCATTACGCTTCATTTGGCAATAGAGGTAGCAGGGTGTCGGTTGGTCACGGAGGCATTTACTAAATCTCAAACAGCGGTTGTCTTTATCATGACAGAAATGAATATAAATGAACTACCACTTTAGGACCTCCTAAAGCTAAAGAAGGGTCGGTGTGCAACTGCATTAGAAAGGAGTTTAGCAGGGTTTGCAAGGTTTGAAATGCTTTGTAATTTCTGATTGCTCGAGTGTTGTCGTCGAAACCAGCTCATGGGCCGGCGCAACCGGATTCCAGCGACAGAGGCCGGCGATAGCCGGCTAACGTGAGATCTTTTGTACGCCATTTCACATAGAATCAGCGGATTTCGATTCATTCGCCTTATACTCAAGATGTTGGCAAATGGGCCGGCGTAGCCGGACCCCAGCGGCAGAGGCCGGCGTCAGCCGGCCGACGCCGCTGGTATCTCATAGTTATATACGATGCAATGAAAAGGCATTAAATATTTAAAAACAGATTGTATATACTGCTGTTCCCGGAGCCAAATTCTGGTCGGCATTTGCGGACAGCGGCTGTTGCATCATGCATTGAGAAAATAATCGTGCTGGAATCACTAGGTCCCGTCACGATTCACCTCTCTCCCGGCACGATTATCATCGCGTCGCGTGATGCAGCAGCGTAGTCTGCAATCGCGAACCGAAATTTAGTTGCGAGAACAAAGATATACATGATTTCGTTCATGAAAAAAAAACACAAGCCGATATCGGAGAAGCAGCAGGGGAAGAAGCGGCCACAAATAACTGAAAAATTGACGATTACTGATAAGAAACTGACGATTGATTGATACGCGCGCGCTCCCCATTTCGCAACGGAATTCACTTTTTCGTACCTTCGAGATAGGAAGCAAGAGGCAGCGAGAGTGCGGAAATGAAGGAGAACTTGCATACGCGTGCACAGGCAAGCGATAGATTGTACTATGAAATAGAGCGTACCGCGGTCGATCTTAGCAAATGCCGCAATCACACCACTTTAGCTGTTACCATCGAGGTAGACCTCATTATGATAGCCATCGTGACACATCAGAAAACTCACTGTAGGTGCGGACCTTCTTGTAGACAGTCTCTGACCACTCACGTCGAACGAACTCTGTCTGGTCATCGTCGGTTCTGACAGGAGGGGAACGCAGTTCGGGATGCTGATCGGACGGAGCAGCATAGCCCAGGACGTCGCGACCTTTCGCGTCGTCGTGCGCTTCCGCCAGATTTCGTCGATGCGTCGGCAGTACAGTATCAGCAATCACCAATAAAGACGTCAGGCAACGAATCCAGTGCATCGCATCGCGTTCCTCACACAGCGAAATGGGTTTCGATTATGAGCGATCGATGTCTGTAAGATGTCCCGTAAATCGTGCCCAAAACGACTCACGAAGTGACTGACAGCGAGGAAAAAAACTGGATACGCATGAGACGAATGGGTCCGTTTGCGGTTGACAGAAGTGGAAAGAGTACTGATTGCATATCCTGCAGTGCTATCACGGACACTCAATGAAATTTGGAAGACCTATTGAGAAGGGTCAAGAAATCTGCGAAAACCTCGCAAAAGTTTTTCGCAAGAATTTGGTAAAAATCTTATGCAAAACATAGCTTGGTATAGCTTTTGGTGCCCAGATCTCACCTCAAAAGGAAAGTGTTTGAAGTGGTAAATGCATTTGCGAAAACGACTAGTACTGTTACATATCTCTAAGGCCTCAATAGTAAAACTGCGCAGTATTCCGTCCCGAGCTGCAGGTTCCAGGAAGTTATGAGCGTTTTTCAAGCTTCGCGAAAAGACAAGGATGACATCAGGCATTTTCTTGGTATTCCCGAGTTCTGCTCAAAACTTGCGTATGTATAGGGTTTGATTAGGATGCTGAAAATGAAATGGGGTCCAGTTCCTAAAATTATTAGGTTTACTGTAGGCTAAGATAGGTACAATGTCATTTAGGGAGCGAAGCATACCGTAGAATTTCAAAAATTCTTCAATGGAGACAAATTCGTGTTCAGCATCTTGAATGAACCCCCCAAGAAAATTTTGAGTGAAATTTGGGAATTTGACCGAACTACCATGCACTCACCGTAATTCACCGTGAGTTGTCGCAAATCGATGAACGGACTTTAGATTTGTGTTGAGCACTCCAAGTGACCCCTAGAACAGCATTTTGAGCCATTTTCATCGTAGCTTCAGGAAGTAGTCAAAAGTCGCGTTTTGCCCTTAAAAATTTGCCTCACTGGAGACTTTGAACTTGTTCAGTCGAAAACTTGGGAAAAACGACAGATAAACCTCAAATTTGTGATAAGCACACCGAATAACCTCCCCCCATGGAAAAGTTTTATCAGGTAAATTTTTTTCACGCTTTTACAACCCGCCAATTGCTAGAAGAAACGGTCAACGATCATTTCGTACAAGTTCAAAACTCCAACACTCTGAGCAAAGTTCGGCAAATGAGCTTTCAGCCAAATCTCGTCAAGGGGGAGGCATTTTAGGCGCGAAGCACGCATTGGAGGTCTGTTTCCAGATTTTCGAAAGATTATTGCTCGTTGTGGAAGGTACAGAAAGTACAAAAAACGACCGTCTTACGCTTGTAATTTCTTGAAACCTGGAGTCGGGGCGGATCACTTGCGCAGTTCTACTATACTAACATTACAAGTCGTTGTTGCGGAAGTATTTACCGCCATACACACTTCCCTTGTCAAGCCTGGTCAGCCGTTGGTTGTGGTTGGGCTGCAACCACTACCGAACCTGATCGTACTTGCGCTCCAAACCATAATTAACAGCAGATTATACTAACACAAGGTGCAAGGTACCAAAAGCTCACCGGAAGCAAAGTATTGGCGAGTAAATTATTTGAACTCCTCTGCAAACCTTTCTCAAGAAACTTTAGGGAGAATTTCGCATATTCTCCTAAAGCCTCGAAAGGAGTTTTTCGCATATTTTTCTGAAGCCTCGCAATGAGTTTTTCGCATATTCTTCTGAAGCATCGCAATGAGTTCATGTTGTTCAAGGATTGATTTCCACAGAAATTCACGTAGAATCTAATATCAATATTGAGAACAATCGTTTCCCGATGCTATATCATATGAGTTCTCAAACAATCACAGCGCCAAACCGTTTCTGTGTGAGAGATTAATCAAAACCAGGGTCAGACGGGTGTTATACGGCTAAACAACAGGGTGGGATGTAAAAATCATCAAAAATTTTAAAATTTTCATGGGGAGGGGGAGGAGGACGTAAAAACTTTAGGGCAAAAATTTTTAAAAATAGGGGGGAGTTTTTTCAATGGAGAAAAAGCTCTTGACAAAGCTGAATAACGGAAACTCTGGCCAAAAGAAAGAAAATGTTGTAATAGCAAAAAACAGGTTAGAATGAGCAATAACAGCCCTATAACAGTACAAGTGAAGAACGTTACTATACATAACGATGTATGTAATAGCAGTATTTTAGACTGCAGACAAAGTTTTAGCACATAAGACAAGCTTTCAGACGAGTTACAGGCCATAAAACGGCCAATGCCTCACCGTCGACTGCGTACCACGCGCTGCGCGACCGCACGCGCGTCGGAAGCGAACGAGTTTTGGCCGTTGGGCCGCGCATTCGAGTTTGGCCGCCGCGCGACGCTCGGCCGCCGCGCGGCGGCCAAAACTCGTCGCGCGGCGGTCAAAACTCGTTCGCTTCCGACGCGAGTGCGGTCGCGCAGCGCGTGGTACGCAGTCGACGGTGAGACATTGGCCGTTTTATGGCCTGTAAATGCAGTTATAGATCTATTAACGCTTCAATCCTTAACTTCGTAGACGGGACAACGTACGTCCCCCCCACAGACCTTTAAATTCTCATCACTCCGAAAAAATTCGGAATCGCCGTGAAATTCCCTACCAACTGATACCTACATGCCATACCTTCAAAGTTAACGAGAAAATCGCGTGAAACCCGTTTTCTTGCAGTCCAATTTCGTTGTCCGTAATCGCGCCTTCAGCCAAAACGGGACAACGCAGAATTTTCTTTCAAAAAGACAACCTCGAGTTCCCAAAGGTACTACTTCCATCCTAAACCTATCCTCTATAAACGGAGGTAAGATTGCCCGGAAACTCAGCAACTTAAGGTATTCAAGAGCAATAATCCAAACTACACTGCGGCGACACTCTCCTTCATCACCTCGCTCCCATACCTCACTGTCTATCCTCCTCGCTACATACACTCACGCAAACAAGCCAAGTAAATTTTCCTCTTAAATGGAGTGTGCACAGTGCTTTTCACATATATGAAAAAATTTCAAACATCATACCGTCGGCATATGTGAGTGTCCAGTCACCCACTAAGGTGTGTTCTTTTCTATGAACCACTACCTCAAAACGTATCAATTTTCGGGGAGTAAAATCGTCCTTGAAATGAGTGGCGAACAGAAGCCTGAGGCATCCTCAACTTATACTGAATAAAGATAAGTCGCCACGTAGCTACCTTCGGCGATTCTTTCTACTTCTCTCATGTGTACGTGGAGAACTGCTCAAATGGGGTCATTCTGGAGCGGAGGGCGTCTACTTAGAAAGGCGTTTGGAAGAAGTCCTCGGACTCTCTAATAAAGAAACGCGGGAGCGAGATGTCGATTTCCACACTTGGACTCGGGTGAATTCAGGGCACCCACATTTTCGTTTTTTTGCATTCCCTAAATAAATCCTTGCGGCGAACTTCGTGATCGAAAGCGGTTAAAGATTATCCATCGAATTGTGCACTTTTCATTGATTTCCAGAGAGTCGGCGCAATGTGCACAGATCGATTGGAAATCTTCAGGTGCACATATGCTCCAAGTCTGACGCCATGACGATGTCTGGGAAACAAAAAAGAACGGATGCAGCTATTTTGAACACCGTCCTGGCACAAAGTTTGTTTTCGGAATCTTGCTCTAGCGTTCTTTTCATAGCGGGTTCAAAGACTCCAGATGTGATACGTTTTGGAGTAGCACCATCTGCTTTAAAATGACCCCGTTGGATCAGCTCTTCACGGTCATGTGCGGGAAAGAGGAACAATTACCGAAGCAAATTTAGCGACGAGTTTTACTGTGGAAAACCATGAACCCTCCAAACGTTCGCTCACCATTCGTTTAAAAAAAGCAGCTTGCGCTACGAAACTGTGCATTTTGGGAGAGAAGTTCAATGGAAATGACAGACTACACAAGGTGATTATCGATGCGCTCATTTAGGCGGGGTAAGATCAGAAAGTTTTGTCCCCATATTTCAAAAGTACCCTGCATGTCGTGCTTTATCGTAGTCCAGTCAGAATGAATTCGACAAGTTGGCCTCTGCAAAAATAGGGTTGCCGCTTTTCTTTGACAGACTGGTGTGCCATAGGAATGCGGCGATGAGGTCGATGAATGCCTGAAGACGGCGATTATTCAGCGGCGGTGTGAAGGTTGTTTGGGAAGCTTTGTGCCCGCCACACCTCGACTTCGGGGATACGACGAGGGCGACGATGACGACGGCGAGGCCAATTCTGTTTTTGATTCTGCGCCAATTTTTTCAGCGTTCCACCCAATATCGCATTATTGCACGCCACGCCCCAATTTTCATACTTGAGTTTAGGCATCCCGTTGCAGCCTAGCGCTTAGATTATCATCCGCATAGGATTGACGAGAACGGATTCATGAACGAAAAACAACACATCTCTAAGGCGAGTGAAGAAAATGCACTTACAACTTTTCGATTAGGTAAAGCAGATTCCAGGAACTTTAAAACAGAAAAACGTAGCTAAACCCATCCAATGTACGTAAGAAAAATGTGGCAGGAAACCCTGAAACCTCTTTTGTGTATTTCCACTGAGAATGTTTTAACTGCGTGGAACTGCTCCGTCTCCGCATTTCCGAAGTTTATTAGGCTGCACTCCGTCTCAATTCCGCTTCCGGTTTTTTTTCCGACCCGGAAACTAAAGAAATGATGGTGGAGCTAGTGACGCCCTCTCACAAGAGAAGTGGTTCAGTGGTAAACGCATCTGCAAAAACTACTGGAATTGTTAGTATCTCATGAGCCTCCTCAGTAAAGTTGCGCAGTAAGCCACCTCGAGCTGCGGGTTCCAAAAAGTTATCAGCTCAAAACGGTTGTTTTCTGCACTTTTGTACCTTCCAAAACGAGCAGCAATCTTTCGAAAATCTGAAAACAGATATCATAATCGTGCTTAGCGCCCAAAATAGCTCCACGGACAAATTTTGGCTGAAAGCACATTCTTCAAACTTTGTACAGAGAGATGGCGTTTCCCTGTTCTACGAAATGTTCGTTGATCGTTTCTTCTAGTAGTTTGGTGGTCGTGAATGCGTTCAAAATTTTTATCAGATTTGACCTAAAAACTTTCTCATATGGTTATTTGGTGTGCTTATCACGAATTTGAGGCATATCTGTCGATTTTCCAGAGTTTTCGACAAAATTCGTTCAGAGCCTCCAATTAAGGGAAAAAATGCGGCGAAACGCGACTTCTGACGATTTTCGGAACGTTAGGATAGAAATGGCTCAAACTGTTCCTCTACGTGTCATTCGGGCTGCTGAAAACCAATCTGACGTCCGTTTATCAATTTTCGACAGCTCGCAATACATTACGGTGGGTATACGGTAGTTCAGTCAAAGACCCAGGATTGACTTAAAATTTCCATTCGGAGTTTATTCGGGGTGCTGAACACGAATTTAATGTCTATTTGCCAATTTTCGAATTGCTAAGGTAAGCTTTGCCCCCTGAAGGACATTGCACCTACCGTAACCTACATTAAACCTACGAAGTTCGGAAACTGGACCTCAAATTCGTTTTCATTAAACCCTACGTATAAATTTTGACTGAAATCCGAGAAAATGTTTCGGAACACCCAAAAATGCCTGATGGGTAACCTTGCCTCTTCGCGAAGCTTGAACAACGCTTATAGATTCTTGGAACTAGCAGCTCGTGGCTGGATACTGCGCAGTTCCACTATGGAGGCCCAAGGAATACTAACAAGTCGTTTTCGGTTTTCAAAGATGCGTTGAACACTAAAAACACTCCCTTAGTCAGCAAACGTGGCAATGCAAGGCCGTCTTTTTAGCGACATCGTACGCGAATAAAATCACATTCAACTTCTTGTGTCCTGTTCAAGATCTGAGGATAGGGTGGTTGATTTATGTCATTGTGAGCCGGGAATATCCCAAATTGGCCCTCTTGTGATAGGAAAACACTAGCTGACTAACTTACAGGAGGAAAAAAAGGACCTTCATCCGATCACTGAATTATAAAAAAATCAATGCGAACAATTATAATGATGTATAAAAATATAATGGCGGACATGAATAGAAGAGAAACAGCTAGTGTTTTTAACAAAATTTTATGGAGTTGAAAAGAAGGACAAGTCGAGAGAACTTTAAAAAGAGCAATTGTAGCATGCAGCAGGAGGTTCGGCTCTACTTTCGGAGCTGCCGAAAGGTCTAACAATGCTTTTGTTGGCCGTGTCGTCAAAGTGCATAATCGCAGAGACTGCTTCTGAATTGCCTCACCTTCGACGCGTAACGTCTGATGAAATCTATCCAAACTCAAGCCTATGTTCTACATAGGCTGGCTGGAAAGGATTCTTCACTTTTTTACAGCACCGACTGTGTACTTGTGAATCAACAAACCAACTTATTTCAATCTGCAAAAGCTTCACAAGAACAATGGCGGCAGATTGAACCCCCAAAGCTCCAACCAATGTCCAAGATTTCCTTCTTTTTCTTTCGCTTGAAACCAGCGTACGCGCCAAAAACCGTGTCCGAGTTTTTTTACGTTTTGCGCAGGTACATAATCTTACGAGGTTGAGATATATAGCAAATGATCCAAACAAATCCTTCAAGTTCTGAAGAAAAACTCTCGAAAAATTGCAGAGTATTATACTGCCTTTTTCCGCGTCTATGTATCTTGTGTAACACACAAATGTAGGAAAACTGGACGTCTGAGATGATCAGGGCCCTTCACCTTCTTGGGTTGATTATTTCTTTTTGCCGAACCATTGTTGAAAACTCTCTCAAAACAAGAAGTTTCCCACATATAGGTTTAAATGCAAGGTTCTCTTGAAATAAGGAATACAGAATTTAGGATTTCCACGGCCTGTCGGAGCCTGTCGTGGCGCTGCTGCTCTCGCGCAGAATGATCGAAGGGGAAGACGGCTTTTCAGACTACGGAGAAGTTTTCACGAGGCTATAGTTTTATGAATACGCAACATTGAAGCCTCAAGCTTTGCCAACTATCTCTTCTTGGTTCAAACATTGGATTGAAATAAAAATCAAATGTGGTTTCTGCGAAGACACTGTCTATAAACTAATTCCTGAATAGAAAAATTGTGTTTCTTGATTCCGCTATAGGACGAAAATTGGAACCAAAATTCGCTGCAATGAGAAGCCTACAAAAAAGTTTGCGAATTGAACGAAAGAAATAAATAGAGCGACGCAAAGCACATTTCAGGTAACGCAGTGGTGCTCCTCTAATAGGACAGTATGTTCACTGAGTATATGTACAAAAAATGACGTTTGAATACAACCCAAACCTAACCCTTCAATGTCTAGGGTCGCACTGAGTCAATAATGATGCTAATAATCATCGTTGTCGTCATAATCAGACACGCATTGAGAAGTGCTGCCACAATCTGCATAGGGAATTCGCTGTATGATGATGAAGCGCCCCCATTGGAGGCAGAGAAGGGGAGGAGGACATATGAATGTGCGTGCCCCCGCTGACCACAGAGCAGGTTAGGGGCTGAGCACCTGTTTGAAGCCAAGTTGAAATCATTGCCACAAAACAATTCGTGGAAGTCTATAACTTATTCTGAGATTGCTGGAACAGAAATAATCCGCTGGTTTTCCGACCATACATTTTGGAACAATGTACTTCTACTAGGGTCCGGAAAGCAATGTCGTTTCTGCGCATGTCGATTCCCGATCTGCAGTCTGATTCGAATCCGTGTCAGACGATCAAGGAAGTGTCAAATAGTCTTAACCAACCTTGGTTGACCATTCAAGAACTTTTGAGGCAGATTAAGAAAGTAAGCAGAGCAGGTGTTCGGGTCCCACATACATATCCTGTCCGAACACAACAAGCCTAACCGATCAATCATATGCAACTTATTGCGTGACCGACAAAAACCTCGGACAGTCGGGGCTTAGTACGTCGGCACAATACCGTTAGTACGCCGGCACAAAGGTATCGGCAGCACCTGTGCTGTAGCTGCTGGTAACAGCAGGATATGCTGGCAACGACCAGGAGCTCCTGTTGCTTGTGCTGGCGTACTAACGCTTTGTTTATCGTGGCAGGCGTGCTATTGCCAGCCACTCTCTCCTAGTGTCTGCTGACACTCTGCTCCATTGATTTGTCTAATACGAATGAACATTGCAGCATCCTCTTGTACGACGACGGCGGGTATATAAGCCGGCCAGCCTCTCTTAGGGGGCAGTTGGCCGTTTGAGGCCAGTCCGAGGAGGTGACCTTGTGTCACTGTTCGGAAGATAATTTTTGGAACGCTGAGGAGATTATTCCCATTGCCCATCGCGAGGGAAGCCTCCTGGTTGCGGACCGCGGCGAGGATGTTATCCTTGCTGCTGGCCGTGACAAGAATTATATCCAACACCGGTGAGGAGGGTGGCAGTCTAAATTCTGTCGATAATGAGCGTTAGTACGCCAGCATACGTTGGCAGGATATGCTGCCGCAACCAGCAACTCCTGCGCACAACGAGCGTTAGTAAGCCAGCATACGTTGGCAGGATATGCTGCCGCAACCAGCAGCTCCTGCACACAACGAGCGTTAGTAAGCCAGGTTTGCCCTGGCGTACTAACGGTATCGTGCCGACGTACTAAGCCCCGACTGTTCGAGAGAGGAGCGTTTTCTGATCGCTTGATCACGGAAGATGAGAAATGGGTTCTTTATGATAACCCAAAACGCAAATGGCAGCGGCTCCTTCTGAATGAAATCCCTCGAAGTACTGCTAATCCAGTTTTACATCCTAGAAGAGAGTTTTTGTGTGTTTGGTGGAACAATCGCGGCAATGTTCATTTTAAATTGCTGAAGCCTGGACAAACTCCTCATGCAGATCTCTACAGCGACTAATTGTTGCGAGTCAATCACTCTTCAACTGAAAGTGGCGATTTCCACTTATTCCAAGCGCTGCAAGTTTTTTAAGTGGCAAAATGTTTGCAAGTTTGGATTATACCCAAAATTCCACCTCTAGATATTTTCTGAGAAATCAATTTCTATCGATGAGGGATCGAAAATTTACTCACTAGACGGCAAAAAATTATTGACAATCATGGGGAATACATCATGGAACGAAAAATAAAGACTTGTTAAAAATGTCTGTGTTTGTAAGCAGCGTAAGAAAACGACAATACTTCCCGGTCCCCCCCCCAATAAAAGACTGGCTGTACTAGAAAGAAGAAAAATTATTAATATACCACGTCTCTAGAAAAACACTTTTCTACAAAATGGTCACACGTATTTCGAGATTACCTCGCAGTCTTATGCTTTCGCCATTCGTGTCTCATTACGATGGAATTCGGACACAACGCGGTTAAGTTTGTTTGCGGAGCCACACTGGTCAGTCTGCCCGCATTTTGGCTCGAGCTATGTAATAATGATAGTGCAGAAAGACTGAGTACAACTAGATTATACTATTTTTTGCTGAGGATAATCACTTTGTAGAAAAAAAAAGAGTTTCCGAAGGCAGCAGTGCAAAAGTTGTGTCTAACATTTTTTTCACATCATTCTTACTACGGCTTGTTTGACATACATACATAGACCCCTATGTTTCAAAAAACCATGTTCTGCATGTTGCAGATATAGTCCTGTGTATCAGTAATCCGTGTTCGGAATTCCTAAACGCCCCAGGAATCTCCATAAAACGGCATCTTCACGGCTTTGCCCAAAGAAAAGGTACAGGAAAGGCAAACTAGGGTGATCAAAAAATTTTCCGAAATTGGCTCGCAGCTATTTCCAAGAGGTTGTTCTGGGTGCTTATACCAAATCTGAGGACCATTTGTCGAAATTTTCCGAAGATATCGACTAATTTGGCATTTTCTTTTCTTTTTTCTGAAGACCTTGGCAATTCACTGATCGTACCCTTACTATTTCGCAATGCAATGAAAACGCCTCTTTTGGGATCTTAGGAGGCATTTAGGACATTTCGAGCACGAATTTTTCATGTACTCTCCCTTACCTAGTATAACAACGATAACGTGGTTTTCCAATTCGTCGCGATGCGAACACTCCTTATAGTCAGATCATATCAGAGAATTGAGAACAGGGTCGGAGGGGGGTGGAAACTTCACAATGGGCGGAGAGGGTGTTGTCGTGAGACTTTTAGACTGATTAAATAGAAAAAATTGTTTTAAATAACCATTTTCGTGTGGGGGTCGCAAAAACTTCTGCTTGTTTACGGTAGTTTTGGGAGCATCTCGTGAGTGTTACCGCAACTTTCGAAGCCCAAGGTAGAAGGATCCTATCCTTAGCTCCACTGAGGTTTTGAAAAATAGCCAGTAGGGAAAAGGAGAATTTAGTACGCTCTATGTCTCTTGCTAAACTCTACACAATGGAGCCAACTCACCCATTTCCGGATATCCATCCGGATGAACAGAAATTTCCATGGCTTAAAACCCGACTCAATGAAAACTTTGAAATCCGAGTGATCCGAATTCTGAATAACTGAAAAAAAGTGAATCTCGGATCGATCCGAGATCCGACCATCCGTTTAGACTCTCTATCCATATGAATCGGATTATCAGGTGTTGCTATTTCGAATCTGTCTGTTTAAGCCGGTTATCCATGACCTTAAATTTTTGAGTTATTGAAAATCCAAGTAACCAATTTTTTTCATTGGGTCCAAGTTCATAAGTAAGCACACTTGTTGAACAGAATTAACACAAAGACAGCTACCACTTGATTAGCTTTTTTTTCTGAGAGAGCATAACAACAATGTGCCGCTCAACTCAAAAATTTGGTCAGGTGGTGCGCGAGAAGTGAGGTTTTTTTTCAGACGCTAAAAGTCATATATGAACCAGGTGAGGAGGGTCATTTAACAATATAATGCTTTCTAGGGTGTACATCTAAAGCAGAAAAAGTTCGGAATGTGGTTTCCGGTATACACTACACATAGCCGCATACAGTTCACGGCAATGGAAGAAGTCGGTGGTGCGGTTGTGTGTTCACGCCAATTATTCTGTAGCTGTGCCTGACCCAACTCCGAGAGTGTCATTAATCAATATTAAGAAGCTGGCAATTTTTTTCTGGGCTGTGTTTTTGTCTGTTCTTTCCGAATTCTCGTCTTGTTCCTGCGTGAGTCAATCGTAAAGACTTATTGTTAGGCGTAGTGGTATTGTGTGTGTGGTGGGGGAGTTACCGTTTCTCTATGTTTCCCGCATTTTTTTCTCCAAAATTGAGAAAGAAATTGAAAAACTTCAAAATTCGGCAAAGAATACTGTAGCCGTGCCTGGCCTCGCCAAGTACACTGAAGCCGTGCCTCTGCAGACATTCCGCCGTCACCGACGGCTGATTTCTACTCTTTTTTAGAATTTGGGAGAAAACACACTGGAATTGTAAAGAGACAGTACAGTTAGGATCATGGCCTGCCTCCTCAAAAAAGAGATAACATTTAGATCTAACCCGCGGCTGGCGCAGGCGGTCGCGTGCGCAGGCCCGCTAATCGATTCAAGCCGAGAGAAGAGCTCACCATGTCGCTAGTATAGTTGTACAATTTCGAAAAAAATGTCGAACAAACGAAAATCGAAATTTTTTCGTTCGAAATATTTTCGAACGAACGAAAAATGAAATAATTTCGTTCAAAAAAATTTCGAACGAATGAAAATTGAAAAAATTTCGTTCGAAAAAATTTCGAACGAACGAATTTCGAAAAAATTTCGTTCGAAAAAATTTTGAACAAACGAATTTCGATTTCGAAGGTCGAACGAACGAAATTTGAAACTAATCGAAATTTCGATTTTTTTCGAAATTTGTCTAAAATTTTGAAATTTTTTTCGAAATTTGTTCAAAAGTCTTCCGAACGAACGAATTTCGAAAAAAATTTGAAAAATCGGATTTTGAGCGAACGAAAATTGAAAAATTTTCGTTCGAAAAAATTTCGAACTAACGAAGTTTGAAAAAAATTCGTTCGACGAAATTTCGAACGAACGAAATTTTAAAAAAAATCGTTCAACGAATTTTCGAACGAACGAAATTTTAAAAAACGTTCAACGAATTTTCGAACGAACGAAACAAACGAAAAAAAATTCGGAAAATCTTTCGAAAATTGCTCGAAAATTTCGTTCGTGTACAACTATAGTCGCTAGCCGCTGGTGAGATTCACGCCTTCGGCATAGTGGCAAAGTACGAGCGAGCGAGCGAGCAATGATGAGGGGTGGGGAGCGCCACGCAGTTTGACCGCGCGCGCGACCGCTTTGCGCAGCGCTCCCTATCACTCATCATTGCTCGCTCGCTCGCTCGCCTTTGCTACTATGACAAAGGCGTTCAACCACCCGCGCCAGCCGCAGGTGAAATTTGAATGTTTTTTTTCGAGGAAGCAAGCCACGGACCTGACTGTATCTTTTCTTTCCCACACAGAATAATAGTTTACCTGGAGCCTTTATTATAGCAATAATACGGCAAATTGAAATAAACAGAAAAAAACACAACCCAGAAAAATATGATCAGCTGTTCAGAATTGATCAATGGCAAGCTTGGGGCTCAGCCAGCCATAGTTACGGTATGCTTAAAGGCACAGTACACCCTCAGATATGAATTTTGAGGTTTTCGTGTAATTGTGTAGAAGACCCCTTCTGTATAACACGTGCCAAATGCCAGATCTCATTTCCTTCAAATAAGCGAGATATAAGCGACCACCACAGGCCCGACCCCCTAACAGGATTTCGAACTCGATAGCAGATCGATGGAGAAATGAATTCCAACAAGTCGTCGTTCTTCAGTCCATTACCGGACTGTCTCCTTATCCTGGCTTTCTCTCACGCAACGATTGCGAATGAAGAGAGATACAGGCCTGAGACAACTCGTCCACCAATTTTCCACCCTCAAAATCTGGGCATTTTTGAAGAGCCATAACTCTGTTCAAAGGGGTTCTTGGACGATTTCAGAGATACCACTGTGATCAGTGTGTGACCCTCTCCAAGATAAGCATGAAATCTGAGAATGAATTTTTTGGGTGTCCTGTGCCTTTAATCAAAATACGCAAGCGTATCAGCGCCTTTTTCCGTTGCAATGGGTACTATGTACTTATTTTTACTGTACATATCTCACCCTAAAAATTTCACCCAAACTCTTTCCTTTCTAATTTATACCTAGCAACCATTACGCTGTTGCTTGGTCCATCTCATATCTATCTTCAGTAAATTTTCGAATCCAAAAACACAATATAAAGGGATTTACTGAAATAAAAAAGACGCTAAGGAGATGAAAACGCGTCTCCGCGCCTTTTCACTGATTCTTCCGAGTGGTTTATTGTTAGCGTCTGTTCAAATAAAGCTTTCTGAGACAAGAAGATGGGACGGAGAGTAGGAGTTCACATCCCAAACCCACAATGAAGTTAGAAAAACTAGGTAAAATTGTGAATTTGCAAGGAAAAAAAACTTGAATATTCACTATAGAAACAGCAGCGAGGCGCAAAGCCCTCTGCTCGGTGACAAAAGCTGGCTGATTACATATTCCACTAGCTTATGTTGTGTATGCGCATGTGTCTATGGAGAGGTGTGAAGTCGACTTTGGGCTACACCGGGGGCGATGGCCATCACGGTGTTATGGGCGGAGTCGCAAATTAGTCGCCTCACTGAGGTCGAGTTTCCGGTGCGGTGCCACCACGAAAACAACGCAAAACAACGGCAGATTAACGCTACGCAAGAGGAATATTTCTGCTAAACATCAGGGGCCTGCCTCATCAATCAGCGTCAAACCTAAGGATTAAGGGTAGTCAGGATGGCGAAATAGAGGTATTAGGGGGACCGGAAAGTAATGTCGCCTCTTTGCATGTCAATACTTGATGGTCATTTATTAGCTGACTGTTTGATGCGAAGATGTGCCAAAGACATAGTGAGGTTATAGTGACTTCCTCACTTATAGGCCAATGAATTACAAATTTTTAAATTTTGGGTAAAGTGGCCAGCCAAATACCAGGAGACGTACATACCCGGCATTGCATGTTTTTTTGAGTTTCGTAAGAGAAGTAACTCAACGGTTCTAGCATCTGCGATGTTTATTCAAATGCATTGGACATTCCTAAGTGCCACAGGTGATTTTCCCGATTCAAATCGGATAATTTGGGTCTCTAAAACCCGTATCGATCTTGAAGACCATCAAAGTTCGACAACGACGTGTGAAGGCCGGGATTGGAAGTAAATAAGTGTCAGACCATCGAGGAATAGTCGAATAGTCTAAGCCAACCTTGGCCGACCATCCAAGAGCGTTTGCAGCAGATTGGAAAAGTAAGCAGCGCAGTATATGTTCGTATTTAGCGTAAGAAAACGACATTACTTCCCGGTCCCTCTAATATACGATACATCGTCGGCGTGGATCCTGAAGAGACTTCGCGTTCACTGTTGAAGGTTGGCGCAAACTCAGTGCCATATGCTATTACATATGTAGGTGCACCGAGTTTGCGCCAACCTCCTATAGTAACGCAAAAGTCTCTTCAGGATCCATGTTGATGTTACGTAGAAGGCAGAGGTCCGACTACGACGTCTAATGGTGACCGTTGAAATGTGTGAAGTCGAAACTGTTCGCCCACGCGGTCGGCGTGCGTGTTTAGCGGTCGTCGCAAAGACATTTTCTTGACTCGTGAATCGATTCGCAGGACTATCAGAGGATATTAGTGCATGGAATTCGGATAATCTGTTCGCAGTCCTGGAAAAGTTAAAAATGCTTAAGCGACGACCGCTCAACACGCTCGCCGACCGCGTGGACTGACAGACTCATACGGATAGACATTAGCTCTATTAGAGTGACCACTCTGTCCAGGTATCTTTGTGAGGCCATGCGAATTTTTTTTGTTAGGTTTTTAAAACAGGGAGTGCAATTTCAATAAAGTCTTTCCACAAATTCAATGAATAAACATTTCCTCAACAATAAAAAAAGACTTTGGACAGAGACGTTTTTTTCAACACCCATTTAATCAAATCAGGAGGTAGATGTCCTTTAGTGCAGGAGGCGGCAGAATCCTCTACTAATTCGACAACACTATTGGGGATTAGCAGAGAGGAGAAGAGGGAATTGCAAAATAGAAACAGCTTCAATCAGCGAAGATATTCCCTATGCAGGATTAATGTGAGAGAGTCGTACAGGAGTCTATGGGGAGCCTCTTCACCTACGTAAGTCTCTGGCGAAAGAAGCCGACTTCATTGTTTCAACTCAATCGGCGCATCTGCAGAGCTGAAAGGGAAGGACTGAAATACAAAAAATACTTTCAAGTACTTTCAGCGAATTTGGGCACATTAAGGAATTGTTTTTTTTGCAAATCCCTCTTTCCTTCATCTTCCCGAAGGCTGACAGCTGAAGAGTAATGGATCATAGCACATACATATTTCGTACTCCGGACTCATTTTCTCTACTTGAGAGTTGAGGGAAAAACTAGAAAAAGTTTTTTATCAAAGATGTTCTTCGTTCTGTATCCGTCATCTGTTCAAAGGTTGTGGACGACTTAATGAGAGATTGGCGTGAGATGCCCGTTCTAATACTCTCAAAATGAGAAATACGACGATGACGGCAGAACGCAAGTCGCAAATTCAACCTGTGATCTTCAGCCAGCTCAAACTGGGACTGAAATTTGGCACCCGCAGTGCTGAACTTCCGTGGCGCATGTGTTGTTGACTGGGTGGGGAAGAAGTTCCCGCGTATTTTTCAATCGAAATTTTCGCATTGAATTTTCAGAATTTCTGATACATGTTACAGCTCATGCAGAATGGAATCATGTTTGATCTACGAGCGAGGGTGGTTGTTTTTTTTTGGAAAAATGCAATTTTAGGATCGATAAAGTGATATGCACCTGCCAGAGAAATTTCGATGGGAAAGACACCGACAAATTTGTAAAGAGGTGGAGCCACGGAGAACATCTAACAATTAGTTATAGAATCGTTGGCATACAGGGTGGCGGGCGTTCTGTCCCGGCTGGTCGCAGCCTGAGCGAAGCGCGAGAGTCTTTCACGAGGTGCTAACGATGGCGGGTCGTCGCACTGGCTAAATGCCTCTCTTTACTCACCGCACTAATCTGCCAGTGAGACACCAAATGCTAACCACTGGAGAAATTAAAGAAATTATCACACTGTGTTATGTCAAATACAAACATTACGATCACAATTCTGTAACATTCACTGTGTTACAATGATGGAAAATATAGGTTTGTTTTTTTTTCAAATTTTCGAATGATTTATTGAACTTGAGGATAGTGTTTCAAATCTGTTCAAAAGAACTAATAAAGTTATTTTCAAGCTGTACAATACAACAGCCAAAATCAGTAGCTCAACCAAATAGATCGTTTGTATTGAAAGGCTGAATTTCAGGTAAGTTACCAAAAAGGCATTGGTAAAAATGTGAAAATTAGGAGAAGAGGATAGCAAGCATGTGCTTGTTGTTTGTAATAAATAAATTATAATCTCCCTATTGGCAAAGTGGTGTCGTTCTGCTATATACGTACATAGTGTTCACGATCTTGTAAACATCTGTGTTGTTCGGGGTCAATCTCAAAACTTCGCACGCCAAAGGCTCACTGATTAACCATTAAACATCCAGCAGGATTTCTAGATTTCCGAATTCATGAATATAATCGAATGGTCTCTCATTTTTTTCGAATAATGAATTGATAAATTCTATTCTGTACACTGCGTCGTTTCATTTTATATTTGAAAAGCATTTAAAATCATCAAATTTCAGAAAAACATGACAATATTTATTTATTTTCAGGCTCGAGCTTGATGCTTTGGAGGTTACAGAGCAGTTGCGAACGAAGCATTATGATGATGGTATTCCCGTATGGATCAAATACTCAAAAAAAAACGAAAAATTCACGAATCAAATACTAAATAGAAAAGAAAATATTCGATGTTTGACTCTCATGAATGAACTTCCCGAATAGTTCTTCGGTTCGAAAAGAGAACGCCACTAATAAAATTATTTGAATTTATACTCAATTCGGTCCCAATCCTCAGCATATTCATTTACAACACACATCAAACACATGCTTGCTATCCTCTTCTCCTTATTTTCACATTTTCGTCAATGCCTTTTGTAACTTACTTGAAATTCAGCATTTTAATACAAACGATCTATTTGGTTGAGCTACTGATTTCGGTTGTTGTATTGTACAGCTTGAAAATAACTTCGTTAGTCCTTTTGAAAAGATTTGAAACACTATTCTCGAGTTTAATGAATCATTCGAAATTTTGAAAAAAACAAACCTATGTTTTCCACCATTGTAACAAAATGAATGTTACAAAATGCTAATCGCAATGTTTGTATTTGACATAACACAGTGTTATAATTTCTTCAATTTCTTCCGTGGATAGCATTTGGTGTCTCACTGGCAGATTAGTGCGGTGAGTAAAGAGAGGCAATTAGCCAGCGCGACGACTCGCCATCGTTAGCACCTCGTTAACGACTCTCGCGCCTCGCCCAGGCTGCGACCAGCCGGGACAAAACGCCATGGACCCTGTCATACAAGCTGTTTTTGGGAATAAATCCTGATATTCAAAAACACCGGAACTTACTTTCCCAATAAAAGTTGAAGAGGAAACGCTTGCGAACTCCTTCACACTGTGCACCGATTTTCAAGAATTTCGACATAATGTTAAGAATAGTTCAGAAGAAAACTGTTTGCTCTACAAGACTTTTTGTCGGTTGTTTGAATTAGGTTCAAATTTTTTGAATTTCGGGTCAGTAAAGAAGAGTCAGTCTTTTCCCCTCCAATTTACCGATCGGAAAATCAATGAAATTGCGATTTTCAAAAAATACCGCTTAGGCCTCCGTCAGAGTGGGTGGATCTACTGAGTCCCACCGGGTCGATACGCACCGAATTCGTGGGAGACGGGTGCAAAAAAATCAACCAACTGAGTCCGACTGCGACCGTCTGGTGCCCACCGCAATCCCCCCGGTCGATACTGATGGTTCTCATGCGTACAAGGGCGGGGCCAATGCACCGACTGAGCCCCACTGAGTCCCGCTGCGTCCCAACCAAAATCATCCTCACCCCACCCGGTCGATATAGGAGTTTCTCACGTGATTTGGGTGCATTTTCTTCGGCCGACTGCGACCTGCCGAGTCCCGCCGTATCCCGACTGTCGTCATCTGCGCTCTGCCCCGCCTACTGCTGCCGCTGACTATCGATTGCGTGTTTCGCAGAGGAACTGGGTGGCGCTGGGGGCAACCGGACTCAGTCGGTTGCAGACGGTCGAGAACGGTTTTTCCGCCGCGGACTCATTCGGACTCAGCAGGTTTTTCGACGGTGTCTGACGGGGGCCTTAGGCTACCTTGTGGAGAGAATGATTCCCTTTCGAATAGCCTATAACATACCGCCGGAAATTGCTAAAAAAATGCTTAGCTACCGATTGAAAAAAAAACGCGAGAACTTATTCCCCAAACCAATTGTTACAAAGTGGTAAACAAAGCTGGTGTTGAAGCCCAGCAAAGGGGCACGAATGAGAAAAACTGAATTGGTAATCGTCCACTATATACTACCGCTAGTAGGATTTGGTCCCAGTTATACACCAGCGGGACGATAGGAAATAGCTAGACAACTACCACTTATGAACGCCCTAACTGTGCTGTGGCATGCCAAACGAAACAATTATCACAGAAAAACGCGCTGGGAGCTCGCACCAAGCCGTTATAGGCCCGGATCATACTACCGTCGCGGCGATGCATGAGAAAAGGCAGTATCGATCAATCGCGGCGATATTGCGCTTCTGAGGGAATCGATTGTTTTGACGAGCAGAACATCATATCGTTGAGTGAAATGGGATGATGTAAACATTAGAGATCGGTTGAAATCCACGTTTCCATTCACATCTACAAAATATTGAGCAAATATGCATATCGCCGCGATGACATCGGCGCCGCTCTCCATTGGGCAGCGTTGCAATAAAATCGCAGCGATATGCATAATTGCTGAAAATTTCTGCATTGTGGTTGAAAACGCCGGTGCCAACCATTCTCGCATGAACATCTCATCCCATTTTACCCCACGAACTGCCTTTGTGCTAATCAAAACAATCGGTTTCCTCTAAAGGGCAATATCGCCGCGACTGATCGATACCGCTGTTTTTCATGCATAGCCGCGACGGAAGTATGATCCCGGCCATACACGCCACAGCGCTGTATCGTTGCGGGACCCACACAGTCGGAAATTTGCCAAGTTCCATCAGCTGATTATTTTTCAAATTTAAACTTGTTGAAAAATTACCAGAACGACATAACGAGCACTGAATGATATGACAAGGGGAATAGATTATTCGCCGATTTCTGCAATGAACAAGTGATGAGACGTAAAATATCGATAAAATACAAATGAAACGCCCGGGAATTTTTAGTCTTAGAGAATCACGCATAGCGGCGGCAATGTCATGGAGGGACATTTTTATTACGTCGGAGTATAAGTATGGCCTTTGAAGAGAGGGCCCGAGAGGACGCGTTTTCAGCGTCCTTTCTTATTAACACCATTCGAAATACTTTGTTTCGGAGAAGTTATTTAAGATTCCGGTGAGAAGGGGTATTCGACGGTGTAAGGTGTTCTAAGGTTCAAGTTTGAACAAAAAATTTCCGGAGGAATTTTCAGTGTGCCATACTTCATACAAATACAGTATGCACCTGCACAGCTTCATGTATAGTGCATAGTGATCTGGATGACACATTGCAGAGTTGCTTGTTTCGATCTGAACCCAAGAAAACAGTTTATTGTTATTAGATAGCCATCTTCACCTGGATCATAAATTACTCTAGCAGTACTCTGTAGCAAAATCCTCGAAGATGTTTAGCATCTCACAGAAATTTTCCAAACAATAAAGGCAAAACATAACTTTCTTACTTGTGGCAGGCAAAACTGAGGTAGAATAATCAGGAATCATTATGCATTCAGGAAATAGTGGAATTCTGAGCGAAATTTCGAATATTAGACACAACTTTGTGAGATGACCATGAAGCAGTAAAATGGAACTGAAAATCTCAGATGTTCGAATGCAAATAGACGAAATAGCACTCGAAAAAAAAACAGAAAGGGAGAGAGAGCGAGTGCGCCCACATCCATCTTCCCCATGAGAAGCAATCAAAAGTGGTCGATTAGAGAGGTATAATCGATTGTGCTAGATAGGTCAACATAGCCGTGGTCTGAGAAGGCGGAGACCCCCCCCCCCCCGAATCTCAGTCTTTTCAGACCACGGCTCCGTTCATACAGGGCTTTAATACCTATTGTGGATGCGCAACGTTGAGATCTCGAACATTCTCCACTACCTTCTCAATATAGCAATGGGAGCTGGAAGCTTAATTGCAGGAAATACGATATACAGGGCGCTTTTTAAATGTGGTGGCAACTTTTCAAATTTCAAAATGCCGAAATCCACATGTGGGGTTATCCAATTTTAACGTATTTCAGAGCTCTTGCTTCTTTTTCGCAGAACCTGAAGACATCCAGGCGGCAAGCTTGGTGTCAAGTGCGGTTGAATATTCCTCATAGATAGAATTTTGTATTTGTCATTGATTTTTAGAAAAATCGACAATCGATGGAGTATATTGATTTTTGAGCAGAGTCGATAATATGTGTACAGAATGATAGAAAATCAGCACTTATGCTCCAAGCTTCACGCTTGGACAAGCGAAAAAAATGGCCCACATGCAGCTCTTTTAAACACTGAACTGGCCCAAAAATGCATTTCGGCTGTTTGCTCCTGCGTTCCTCTGACAGAGGGTCCGAAATTTTGTATTCATTTCAAGAAAGCTGTTTGATGAAAAGAACGGACTAAATAAGGTGATCGGCGACGCGCATATTTAGGCGCGATAAGTTTGGAAATTTTTGTCACTATATATAAAAAGCACCTCAAATAATGCTTAAAGCCTATCTTGCTCAGATGAGTAATTGCGATGCAAGCAGCGGCGCAGTCGGTCATGGCAAAATATAGCAGTTATGATGACACCTTGACATGATAAGCCTGATAAGCCTTACTTCGACCGGCTCAAAATGAGAGAGAACGGCTATACATGTGGTCCGAACTTCCTTTGCTAGGTACTTGACCCCGACCATTTTTCACCTACTGAAGTCACCTCCCAAGATACAAATCGAAGTCACTGTCGTGCTCCAACCTTCCCTTAAGCTCGAGGAAATCTGATTTCACTAACAACTTTAAAACGTGTTCTTAATAAGCCACAAGGCCAGAATGACCTAGACATATCAATGGAAAAATACTTTAGCAGGAGAAAATTAGGCAAAAGAATCTAAGCACGAAAACGCGAGCTATAGTCCTAACTGACAGCGGGATAAGCAAGTTTGTCTGCTAACTCGTATGTTTTGCTACGGATGGCGTCAAAGTTAATTCTATTCAGACTCCATGATTCAGCAGGGTCGCTCCGGAGACTCGGTGCCATAGGTGTGAACAAGCCATACGTGCGCGGACATTAGGCTTGTTCAAGAAAAGTTTGGAGGATAGGTCTTATGTACCTGAGGGAAACGTCCATTTGTTATCTTTTCGAGTGTTTCATAAGAGGCCTTCAAACGCGTCAGCTCACCAATGGGTGAGGGGAGATTCCCGAGAAGACGTTCTCCTCTGGTTTAAGGGTCCAGTTCCGCGGCTGTCTCTTAATCTGCCAGTTGCAAGAGTTGAGCTGCCTATTATGGTAAGGGATCTTGGTCTGAATCACAGAGGTGATGGTAAGCTTCAAACCCGTATGAAAGCGATGTTTAGGCTTGAGTAGAGTGAGACCTGCTAGAACTTTGCAGTCGTTATTCTCATTTCCTTCCCTGATCTTTTCGAGTTGTCGCGACAACATTTTGGAGATGAAAGGCGCCGCGTCAGATCCGCTGGGACACATTCTGGAGACCTCACTGCAGCTTCTCAGTGTCCTAATGATCGTTCTGAGGCGAACGATGTAGGAAAGTGCCAAGAGAAGTACACCAGCAACTGGAACATCAATGATTGCAGTTTTGCCTCTATCTGTGCAAGGTTCAGAGAAAATGATAACAAAGCGTAGCGATATGGATCTGAAAGTTTTTCTCGAATAAACAAAAAATTTTGATCCACATCCGAAACAATTCCTATGAACACCCTGATAATTGCCCCATGCGCCGACAGGGGAGACGCGCCGTAACTGGGTTTAGAGAAGTTTTTAGCAGTTAAAAACATAGATTTGAAAACGACATTGGAGGTACACTAACTAGTATGAGTTTCTTTGGGAACGACCTTTCAACCAAATGTGTTTCCCTTGTTGATCAAAAGCCCGCAGAGCATCGAACAAACCCTCAGAAAACCCTCTACTTCTCGAAAAGCGGTACTAGCGACCCAATCACCTGGAAAGTACTGAACACACTTTCAATTCGATTTCAAAAATGAAGATTACAGAACATACTACATATATCGCTAATACAATAGCGCTCGTAGGATTTGGCAAAGCGCGCGAGCATGGATTTTCAGTTCTTTTTGGTCCTCTTTGATTAACTCGCTTGAAACTCAGCTTTGAGCGAAACTCTGGTCGTATTTACGATCCAGGACTTGAGGGCTGCCTAATGGTATAGCCTTTGTAGGAGTTTCGTTAAAGGCAGTGTTCACGATAAAAAATGTGTTCCAGTTTCCACTAGGAATGGGTAGTGGAGGGGCGCACTGTAACGTTGACGTCGAAAGAACGCATGAAAACAAGCCAGGAAAAGCTCCAAAAGAGCCCGAAGTTGCCACTTCGAGCGCAAGGCAAACCCCAAAAGCGCATCACACGCCCACCCACGTGAACAAATGAATGCTCGAAATCGTCAGATGAGCGATGATTTCCAATCATTAGCCCCGTTCTTCTCTTCATTCTCAGCTTCTCTCTTCACTCAGGTCAGCTCGAATAGATCGGCTGCAAAAGACGGAAGTTACAAGCCTCGGACAACTCGTCCACCATGTTTCTTTAGCTCAATCTTTGAGGGACCATAACTCCGTTCTCAGAAGGTCTTGTACGATTTCAGAGACATCATTGGAACCAGCATGGGGCCGTTTTCAAGATAGACGAGAAAACAGAAAAACGATTTTCATCGTGAACACTGCCTTTAAGAACTAAAGATCGGAGTTTCAACAGACTATTTTTTATAGAGAAGCAACTTCCCACCACGACGCAAAACAATCAGATTATTGGAAAGTTGAGAGTATCTTTCTCTAAATCAAAGTTGGAAAAATTCTACGGTGGCCTATCTAAAGCAAATTTGAATAGAAATAATATTTCCAGCGAAGAAAATGTTTTATATGCATCTAAAAACAGTGTGTTTCGAAGCGAAATTTATGCTTAGCTTACCTGCGCATTTGCACATGGCGGAACTAAATTAGTTTGGGACAGAAGCAGAGGGTACATTCGTATGTGGGAGCATTTCAAGAAACAATAAGCGGGCTTCACAAACCTGTGCGGCACAAATCTAGCACATACATTGTACCAAGCAATACGAAAGTTGGTCAGAAAAGTCTGCCTCCGTAAAATTTGGATTATCACAGAAAACGAAGACAGGTTTTTTGAGCATTGTATTCTTAATTAACGCATTAGAAACTGCAACGGCATCTATGGGGTCGTTTATACTTCCACGACCAATCGGCGCGGCGAAATGCAATTCTATAATTTGAAGCATTGCGAAACTAGCATTAAGAACACTGCGATGACAAAATGAATAGAGTGATAGAGGATTTCTGCAATAAATTTGTGATAGAAGTCAAAATTTCATCAACGACGCAATATAGCAGACGAGTTCCTAATACACGGAACAAGCTGCGGCAGGGTCATTGTGGGACGTTTTCACCCGCTGGTGCATTACTAGGGCCTCATAAAAATGTTCTTAGCCGCGCCACTTGACGGCAAAAGTATAAACGACCCCTAAACTGTCTACGTCGCTCACTCTTGAGGCAGCCGTACTTTTCAGAAACTAAATGTGAGCTATAATACGCAGCCCTCCATAACCTTCTGTAGAACTTTTCAGCTGAGGTCGCATTTCAGTTGTGTGTCTAGAACACATGCCCAATGGGTAAGAATAAAGAGATTGAGAGCAGAGTGGAGGCTAGTTTTTGCGGCTCGATTCAGTTATTCGGATGTATTCAAAGACCGGTGAGGTCAGTGTCAATCATCATCACATATTCGACTATTAATGTTGTATACGGATGCATATTCAAATACGAATATTCCAGCACAACTAGAGAATCCACGTTCACTTTTGCTACAGTAATAACAGGATCTCTACAAGGTGCAGATCCAGATTCGGAAACATCATTCGAAATATCAATAATTAAACTGACGGAATGCTAGGGGTTAAATGAACAAGACTCTCGTCTGACGGAGGTTAGCCAAGGATTGACCAAGAAAAATGAGGTACCCGTTGGGGAGGTAATCCTTGGGGCCGACTTCAACGCATGGCTGAGGGAGGAGGAGGAGGGACGACGACGGAAGTGTTGGGGTATATAATCGTCGCCGTACGTGATAGATAGTGATGAGCGAGTCCCTTGAGAAACAGCATCAGGCCCGAGCTGGAGCTGGTGCTCGTTGGGGTTGGCGCCTGCCAGTCGTGCTAATCACAACCATTTGTAGCCACTGAATAACTCCTGAACGCCCTTTTTATCTAGCCTTGGGCTTTCTCATGAGGAAACAAACTGGAAGAATGAGAAGCGCACCAACTCAGAAAGTCGTTCCTCTTTTTTCAGTCTTAGAACATGGCGAAAAATGAAAAATTTGGATTTCCAAATATCATTCTGGCTCGAGCTCAGAGAACGTTTATGCCGTACAACCTAAAGGCAGTGGTCACGATGAAAAACGTTATCGGAAAAACTACGAAATCCAGCTTGAGTCGAAAATAGCTGAATAACTATGAAGATAATGCGGTGAAAAACGGGCTATAATTAGAGTTTCTAGGGCCCAAAGGGGCCGGTTCGTGCACATGTGCACAGCGCCGCTCAAAAAGATCGCAGTCTCATGCCGAGCAGTCAAAAATCGTCGAGATTCAGATTAAGAAATAAATGCAAATTTACCTAACAAAAACACTTGAAATTTGGCCCGGAATGGCGACTTTTTCGTGATTTTTTCTTATAGGTCCTACTGCTCTAAACCTGAAAAAGGGTTTAGAGAGGAAAAGAAGACAAGCATATTTGACCGCGACCACTGCCTTCAAACTCCGTAGGTAGAATATTCATGTTCTGTTCGAAGAGACCGAATAACGATTTTGAGTGCACTATTTGCCAAGGTGCGAATATCGAATGGATTCGAATGAACGCGTTTCCTCAAAACACGTTATAAAGTATATACATTTGATTAAATTTGATTTTGAATCTAATGCTATAATGTCTCGAATAAGTTCGAATAGGTACAGTTCACCTCCGCACTGCCGTTCAGTCCGCAAAGTGCACCCTGATTGCGAAATCTTGCTGCGGCGCGGTTGCGAACATCCTCAGACAAGGATGTGGGATCACCCGGGCGCTTTTGGCCTTTGGTGCCAGGGTGATCCCACCGCCCGGGTGATCCCACATCCCTGTCTGAGGATACTCGCAACCGCGCCGCAGCACGATTTCGCAATCAAGCGCACTTTGCGGACTGAACGGCAGTGCGGAAGTGAAGAATAAGTCCTCAAACTTGCTTTTTACTGAAGAGTGAATTATTCAGACCAGCGGAGAGCCTCGAACACAGGTCTCAGACATTTTTGAGCATAGCGTTTAATTTTGAATCATTCACTACACGGATTGACAATCAATACATGATTACAAGCTTCGTCCTGGAATTCTCGAGAGCACACGACGGGCAGTAGTGCGCAGCAAAAGATCTTACCGACTTAGGGCGGTAGGCGATAAAAGCGACTTTTGAGCATTTTTCATGAGAATGTAGATTTGGTCATCACAAACGTAAGAGTAGAAAACCTCGGAACTTCGCGTGAGAAGCGCTCGAAAGCAAGGTATAGCGGCTAATTACCGGTGTCAGCCGGCCACCTAGTTAACGAGATTTTCATTAGTGTTGCTTATTCGCTTTTTATTTTGCTGTAAGGTATTCCGTAGCTTCCAGAAGTGCCCAGAAATTACTTTAGAAGCAAAATAAAAGCTGAAAATACGGGCTTTTATAGAAACCTCGAGAGTTGGGCGCGGGCGGACACCAAGCAATAACTTGTTACTGAGCGTTTTATCTACAACTTTTCACTTATTTTCACATTTGTGATGGCCAAATCTACCTTCTCATGGATAGCACAACAACCGTTTTTACCGCGAACCTTGCCTTTGAAGGAAGCAAACACGCTCAAACATAGTATCGGCTTTGCGTCATTAGTCCAAGGTTTAGAGCAGGAGGGACTAAAAACTGTTGACAAACCCGACGAAAATGCGATGCAAATAAAGCCATTAACCGAGTATTTTGTTTTAGAATGAAAGCGGACGAGTCACGCCACAGTACAAATGCTCAGCTAAAATAGTGAATACAGCCACAAAATGGATGAGATAGCTAAGCAAATAGACTCTGTACTGAAACGCTTACGTCGTTAGAAGCAACAAAATCTCGCTGAAGTGACCGTATTCCAGCAATCAATTGGGACGAGTTTCTATAAAGGGGCGGGAACCGTGAATAAAAAGTTTGCGAAAACTGCATGATTTGTAGACTCAAACCATGTCGAGTCGTTTTTTGACGCTTCCAACGACACGTGCGTTCTATTAGGAGCCAGTTGAGGTTCCTACCTCAATCAGTTTTTGCGAGCGTGTAACCTAAGGCTGCACTAGCTCCAACAGCAAACTTCGACTTCTCAGGCTCCATCCTATATAATCCCTTTTTGGGTGACAAAACACAAAAAAAAAACTACACCGGGAGCAAAGCTTTCACCCAGCTCGCTTCTTCTTCTATTGAGTTGACAACGATAGTTACCTGAGAAAGTCATATGATTAATCTTCAAAGCTTATTGGATAAAGCTCCCATTACCACAGCTCGCATTATCATAAAGTTACAATTATTCGGAACCTGAAGACAGCGCACACGTAAGAAACCGTATCTTACTTGTTCATTATTTTCTGTAGGTAGGCCCATGAGGTAGAGGAATAGAGCAGAGAACCTAAAAAAACACTCAAAAATCCGAAAAAGACCTCTGAAAATTCCGGAACATTTTACCATCCGTCCCTTACGCCTATTATGGTGCGTTTGGTGTAATACACAGAAGTCGGGGATTTGAACGTCTGTGGTTTGACGGCTTGAGCTCCATAGAATGTTATGAATGCGCAACATTGATGCCGCAAACTTTGTCAACCTTTTTGACTTTGTTTAAAGGCAGTGTTCACGATGAAAATTGTTTTTCTGTTTTCCCGCCTATCTTAAAAACGGCTCCACGCTGATTCCAATGATGTCTTTGAAATCGTACAAGACCTACTGGGAATGGAGTTATGGCCCCTCAAAAATTGAGCTAGGGAAAATGGTGGAGGAGTTGTCCGAGGCTTGTAACTTGCGTCTTTTGCAGCCGATCTATGCGAGCTGACCTGAGTAAAGAGAGAAGTTGAGAATGAAGGGAAGAACGGGGCTAATGATTGGAAATCATCGCTCATCTCACGATCTTGAGCATTCATTTGTTTACGTCGGTGGGCGTGTGATGCGCTTTTAAGGTTTGCCTTGCGCTCGAAATGGCAACTTCGGGCTCTTTCGGAGCTTTTCCTGGCTCGTTTTCATGCGTTCTTTCGAGGTCAACGTTACATTGTGCCCCTCCACTACCCATTCCTACTGGAAACTGAAGCACATTTTTTATCGTGAACACTGCCTTTAACCATGGGACTGAGAGCCTTTTTTCGGCCTATCCTAGAGAGGGTCCCAAGATAATTCCAGTGACGTCTCTGGAATCGTACAAGACCCCGTGGAAACGGAGCTATCGCCCCTCAAAAATTGAGCTGCCTTTGTTGAACTCGAAAGATCGTAAAAAGGGCTTGCCACAGTGGCTTCCTGATGTGGGCGCCCCACGGTGGCTTCCCTTTTATATTTCGCGTGATCGGAGGAATCGAGGGCTCACACTTGGTAGCTGTTATATGGGATGAGTCTACATCACAAATATGTGGAAACTTCAGATTTAGTCCTTGAGCTTGGACTGTGCCTTTAAGGCCGCATTGACGAATGATAAAAGCACCTGTACAAAATCACTGACAAAAAGGACGATCAAAACCGTTGTTTTGACAAATATTTCTAATAAGGACAACTGTAGCAAGACAGCAACGATGTTTACTGAGAGCAGTTTGTAGTTTTTTTTTCTCTGGAGATATATGATCGAAGGATGTTGGGTCACCTGTCGACAGCCATCTCATATTCGTCAACTTTTTTACCTTTTTTATCTGCCGCCTACATACTTTCTGTAGTTTGAAGACGCGTCAGGCGGTGGTTCCAGTTTAAACACATCTCATAGCGCAGGGTATGTCTAAATGTTCCACAAAAGGCTCAGCCACATAATTATGATCAGTTTTAGCTTTACCAGGTGTTCAAGATTTGGCGTAAAACTCTTTCAGGAGGGGGGAAGTATTTGGGGGTGCTGGTCACGAATCTGAGGCTTATTTGTCGATTTTTCAAAGTTTTCGACTAACTTTGTTAGAAGCTTTCCATCGAGAGGATTTTTTTCGGGTGCCATGCGACTTTTAAAGATTTCCAAAATGCCTACAGATTTGCCTAAAAGCTTCTCTATGGATGTTATATGGAGTGCTTATCACGAATCTGAGCTCCATTTATCGATTTTCGATAGATTACGTTAGGTTGAGTACAGGGCAGTTTGGTCAATGTCTCAGATTTGGATCAAAACCTCTCTGTGGGGGCTATCTGCAAGGCCGAACACGAAGTTGTCGTACATTTATCGATTCTTGAAATATTAAGGTGGGTTACGTCAGCTAAAAAGCCTTATATCTGCCGTAACCTGGAGCAAGCCCTGAAATATCGAGAAATAGACCCCAGATACGTGATAAGGAACCCATTCAACCCCTACAAAACAGTGTTGACCTAAATTGGAAACAAATCCTCGAAACACCCTAAAATTTGACTGATGGATCGAGAGGTGAGACTCGCCGTGACTCAGTTAAGAGAACTCTCTAACAGAAAAAACATAGATTTGAAAACGACATCGGAAGCATGTTATGTGGTATGAATTTCGTTGGAAACGGCGCTTTCCACCAAATGTGCTTGCCTACTGTGTATACCCATCTTGGGAAATTTCGCTTGACAGTGAGAATTCGCGTGTCCTCGGGCGTACGTACATACATAGAGATCGCTATCACATCCTCTTTCGAAATTCCTTCCATTTCCATTTAAGTTATATGTATGTAAGATTAACTCAGTTAATAAGGGAAGGATATGAAGCGAACGAATATAATAAGACCTCTTTTCAGCTATTCAACAGACAGCTGGAAAACATCCTTTGTTTTGCCAAACATATAGGCAGAACACTCAAGAAGGCTTTATACATGAGGTTTAAAAATATACTAAAGAGTAGGGATTACGCAAACATATACTCATATTTATGTACATAGTATGCATCCACATATCCAGATGTGACCCTCTAATGCAGAGGGTACAACACTGAGAAAAGCGAATTAACGCGAAGTGCATAATGTAGCCAAACAAAAAATGAAATTCAATGAAAAATAGTTCCAGAAATCATGAAGAAATTGGAAAAATTTTGTTCCATGAAAAAATATCTGTGTCATCTGATCAGGTTTAAAGACGTGTGCGAGTGAATAAGTGTAAGTGAGACGATGAAAGCCGAGATCATAGGGTGAAATCCTATCCCGCCAAAGCTCCCGTTGGCATGCGAATTGTTAACACCTGAGCGGCGTAAGAAAACGTAGAAATTCGAGATTCTTCATAGATGTGCTCCGAAAAAAACTCTGAATCCGTCTAGTGAAAGGGATTGAGTTTAGTCCCCTAGGCATCAGTATTTGTATATATAGGCGAAACAGCTTGCCTCTTACATGTGCGAATAAAGGAACACTTAGATGGGAAGCAAAGGTCGCGAGCCAGCACTGCACTGGGTGGCCACAGGATTAATTGCAATGAGGTAGAAGAATTTGAGGTGTGAGTGGTGATCAGGGCTGAGCGGAACTGTTACGTTTCCGATTCCGTTTCCATATTTCCGGGTTTTTTTTTGGGCTGTTCCGTTCGGCTACCATTTCCGGGTTTTTGTGCCCGCAAACGGAATAAAATAGTGCCACGCGACCTACTTCACTGAGTCTAGGCAAGGGTTCTGGAAGGTATTATGAAACGCTGAAAACTACGTAGGACCTCTTGTGCTCAAGCAACTATTTGAGCTTGCCTGAGGTTATTAAGTTTGGGGTCCTGAAACTGCGGCCCCATAAAACGATGACGCGAAATTGGCGTGGCAGGAATCCGAACGCCTTTTGGGGGTTTTTTTGAAAATATGCTGCTTCTTCTCTGAGAATGGATGATTTCGTGAGGCTTTCCCTCTTGACTATACTTCTTGATTTGTTTATCGCCACAACAGCATAAAAATGTAGTTTTTTTGCACGTGAAGCCTGTCTTTCAGAGAAGAGTCTCTGCGGAAACAGGTGGATGTGACCACGGTAAGCGGCGCAGCTCGTTTGAGGCAGACCATAAGAGAACTTTCTCATCTCGCCAAGGAGTTTTGTGATTTCTATCTTGTAAACTCATCCGTTTGATATCGAATCCAATAGGCAATTAAGGTTTGGAAGAAAAAATGAGAAGCCGTCGCTGATAATCTGAAAATTGACGTCTAATCAGCCTTGAAGAAAACCTGGTCTCGCTTGAACTACTTTCTATGGAAACTGACAGTACATCAGGGGCAAGCGGCACTGAAAAATAAATTTTTGGCAAACGGCAAAGGCAAACCCCTAAGACGGCAGGCTAACCGCAACCGGCAAACGGCAATTACCGCACACCCCTGCTGTACACCGTTTCGAAGGGCGACTACATATACTGATTAATTTTCGGAATTGCCTTTTCCTATCTCCAGACGCGAGAAATCGAGATGCCTCGCAGTTAGTTCATTTTGAAGAACTATTAGATAATTGCCTGATATCATTGGTTATTGGACGAGAGCTACAGGCAATGAGTAGTGGCGGAACGAGAGAGTAAACCCCCTATCACACTTGCCCGACCGACGTCGGACGACTCGTTATCGAATGTGTAATATCTATTCACCCTACCCTACCCATCTTATCTATCTTAAATTATCAAATTTGATAACGAGTCATCCGACGTCGGCCGGCAAACTATGAAAGGGGCTTAAGACAACCCATAAAGTCTCGGTCTCTTCCGTTTCCGTTTCGGGATTTCCGTTTTCGGCGTTTTTTGGACTTTTTCTTTCCGTTTCCGTTTCCGAAAATCTTGAAAAAGATTTCCGCACAGCCCTGGTGGTGATCCTAGCGTTGGAGACCCAGACTAGTGCGCGAAAAGCGATGGAAGCGTTATGGATCAGAGATTTCAAGATCAACCGGAAGGAGGAGGGTAAAACTGAAACATGGGAGCTTCAACCATACGTCAGACTCGGCTTCTGATCTGGGCACTTTCTGTCCCTCTGGTACCTGTTTCGCTGTTCTACTGATCACATGATTTTCTGAGGACTTTTAAGGAGGTATGTCGCTCGGTCCTATATTTCTAGTCCATTTGTTTGGAAATTTTATCTGAATTTCTGTAGGATAATATCTATGTTTGGCCGACTATTCTTGCAAGAAGGTTTGACTTTTTCAGACTTCGATGAGGACGAATCAGCCGAAATGTTAGTCAAGTAAGTCAACATACCACATCGTGTGTGCTACAGACGAACGTTTAACGCAAAGAGAAGATGATTATCGATCAACTGATTTTCCGCCCAATTTTTGAGTTCGGCTTCCTGATCGAATGACATGAAAAATATGAAGTACCACACAGAAATACGTTTTCCGTGCACTCTATCCAATCAAAAGAATCTTTCTTTGAGCATGATTTCCATTCTTATAATAAAGTTTTTTTTGTCAGCATCGGAACACCACTTCAACTGGTTGGACATCTCATTTGCATATGTGTGGGGAACTAGTAGTGGGTGCTTAGTATGTGATTAAGATATCAATGCTTGTGATTCCCCTGAGACGTGACGAAGAGGCGCTGGCGCATTAATGCTCACTGGCCCGTACTAAACGACGGAACTCCATATAACTCATTCGGGGAGTGCAGGGTTTCCCACGAAGAACAACATACTTCGGTGAAGAAGAATATGGTACAAAAAAAGAGAAAAAAACTCACCTTGCATGGTGAGATTGATGCTGATTTGATTGGCGGCGAGGATGAGGTTGGTGAGAGGTAGGTAAAGGCCGTTCATTTAGGCCGCTCTGAAAGCACATTCTGCGGTGAAACATTGAAAGAGGTAGGAAGGGGGATGAGCCATTGGCGAAACCACAACATCCTACAGGAGTTTTCCATTTTGAGTATAGGATGAGGTACAGAATGCGGAGAAATAAGCCCCATCAAAAATATGATTCTTAGTTTTGTTTGCATGTACAAGAAGCACATACAGCTGACAAGGCATGCTTGACACTCACAAAAGCGAGCGGTTAGTCAAAGCCGACTTAAAGTTGAGTAAATACATGAAATTCCCTATTGTATGTATCGTCGACAATTTAAAAAAAGGGAGAGGAGTCTCTTGAAAAGAAGCCCAAAATTCGCAATAGAAGTTTTGTTGAATGATGAATGCTTTCAGTGTGTACCTGGCGACTGATGCCATAATATCTTTTTTGTGATCTAGAAGCTGCAAAAGTTGCACCCTTAGAAATATCGCAGTATAAAACACCCTCGAAGGTTTTTCGCATACCTGTTTTGAGTAGTTTCTTACAAGGGGAGGTCACTTCGAGAAAGCAGCCATTCCGGACAAAAGCAGCTTTGTAAAATCATTTCTTTACCAGATATGCGAATTTGACATCTCACTCGATTTCACTGCGCTTGATTTTTCTGAGCGGGGCTGTAGACGTTCATTGATGGGTTAGCGTACATATTTGATGGTCTTTATACCTACCGTAACCTATCTTAATCTTTCTTGGAACAGAAAATGGACCCCATAAGCGTGATCAAAGCTTCGGATTGCCCCACTGTTCAATATCGCATATAACTCCGATCTGAAGGATCGAGAGCAGCTGGAAATACCAAATTTGAGTTTTCGTCAAAAAATGTGTCCTGAAAGTTGCACTGTTTCTGAAATAGCCACCTTACCTAATGTGTTAGAAGCCTAAAATAGATAAATCTTCTCTCATAGAGAGATCTGGTGCTTGGTAGACCACTATGTACATATCATGCACTTGTAATAATTCAGTACGGATACGAAGCACTGAATTTGAATATTGGATTTGAGGGTGGCCGGATCTTTCGGAAAGGGCAGGGAAAATTAGGTAGGGGAAAGTCCGCTCTCGCATACATGCATAAAGTTCGTCCGAATCAAATTGTCCGCCCACGCGGTCGGCGCGCGTGTCGAGCAACATTGTTTTGTTGCTTTTTTTGAAGAACATTTTTTGAACTTCTACGTCGTTTGGTAGGAATATGAGGCGAACAGTGAATAATATCCCTGCTAGCTGTCTGCAGATGTGGGAAGGCTAGCCTGAAAAAAATGCTTTTGAGAACGTCGCTCGACGCGCATTCCGACCTCGTGGACGGACAGTCTCATTTGGACAGACTTTACACCTTGCTGAAGAAATCACAGAAAAAAAACGAAAAATAAAAGAACGAAATGTGCACGTTAGGGAACTTGATGCTCAAGTCGAAATATCGAAAGTACACATGGAAAGTCTCGAAGAAAGAGAACTCAAGAGATGAGACTTTAGAGGAGCGAAAGCGGAAAAAAATTAGGTTTTAAAATAAACTCATGTTATGGACTAAAATGTCTATACTCCTATACTAGAACACTATCCTCAAGAGCCTGGAAAAAAGTCTTACATAGCCACCTCGCTCGTTTCAGAAACTATGATTACTTTCACGCCTTTGTGTTACTAGCTATGAGAAACCAGCAGAGTTTTCTCGTTAAATCCATAAATCTCGCAGGTAAGGGTGGGAAATGTCTGCTTGTGTGAAAGACGGAGCAATTTGAGAGGTCGTCGGTTCCTGTTCGATATAACTCCAGCCAGCGTGAGAAAATCGCTTACTGCACCAGAAAAATCCTTGAACGCTACCGAAAACACGCTTTATGACGGCATCCTCGTGTTTACGCCATAAATAGTCAAATATATAGAGTTATCGATCGAGCTTGTAGAGAAAAAGTGTACATAATTTCATATTCTACCAAATTTCGGAACTCCTTTAGTTATTTAATAACTTTAGTCTCACCAGATGTAGAGGTGCATTGCGTTCCCTCATCTTGTTCAATACTAGCGTAAAGTTTTGGAACAGCAGATAAAACTCCTTTCAAAGATAGTGTTCACGATAAAAAATTGAATATTAGTTTCCGACAGTTTTGGGTAGGTAAGTCCTTCAAGAAGAGGTTAATAGGGAAAAGTTCCGACTGAACACTCAAACACCGGAGGAAGAGTTGTTCAAAGAAATCTCCAAAAAAATTTAATATGCCTATTTGTTTGCTTCGGGAGACTGCGGACAACGCATAAAACCTTCGGGTAAATGATTTCGCCCTTCAAAATTCTTGGGTAAGCGGCTTTGTTTCTGTTTCTTGTACCAAAAATTCTTAGAAAATGAGAGGGTTCCATGTGCATGCTGGGATGTCAGAACCTTTCGCAATGAAGAATGTTTCAAAATTCGGTGTCTGTTCTTACTGTAAGACGAAAGCAGGACAATTGTTATAGGACGTGGGCGGAGTGGCCCCATTGGGTCGGCTGGCCCACGAGATTTCCACCCCCTTCCCGACCGTTTTTCGTCGTTTTTGCGTTCTGACTCTTCTTAGAATGACCCAAGGCTTACTTTTCAGCCAAAAAAGGCAACTTTTTCTTCGTGAACACTGCCTTTAAACCAGGTTCTTTTTTTTTGCAAAGTTTGAGTAGGCGTCCAATAGGTGAAATATCAAGAAGATTAAAAATATGAGGAGGTTCAATTCTAGCAGAGAGCTATGATTTCGTGGAAAAATATGAGGGAGCAGCATGAAGGAGTGAGGGCTGCTAATGCGTTTCGAATGCAGGCTTGGTTATCCAGGAAGCGATAGCTTTTCCGTTATTTGCCTAAGATGGAGCCTTTGATCGTCTTACTTGCGCCTTGGGAATAGATTTTATATACTTTGAAAATTGTATAAATAGTTCAAGAGTTTGGGATAAGAGATTTTATTGCACTTTCCACACAAAAACTGAAAAAATTGGAGATCAAGTTCATGTGTCTTTTTTAACCTAAACTTCGCTTTAACTAGGAAATTTCGAAGAATGGTTTGTTGAGTGTTGTAGAGTAGGTTGCAAAGGAACAATTTGGAGCTCGCGAAAATTCCTTACTAGGGAAAGTATTGAGGGACTCGCGACGCTCAGGAAAACGTCCTACTAAAAGTTGTGAAAGATGAATAAACAAACACAAATGTAAGCAGGGTTTTCACAACGATCTAATTGGTGTTGAAAAATTGATACAAACTGAGGAAAACTCACTGTAATTCTTCAATCAAAGCGAGTAGAGTGAGAATAACCGCTGAATGCACTACAGGTTATGAGCAAATTAGCATCTACAAAGTTAGGGACCTTGAATTTGGTTCACTCTTGAGAGATGAGCTATTTCCGTGATCAGAGCTTTTTTTGCTTTCTTTTTTTTTACTCGACTAAACAGAATGGCGTCATCAGCAGCGATAGCCGAGAGGATAGCTGGATTGCAAGGCGGCGAGAATAAAGCGTTATCACGTGTCCGAATCCAGTCATGGAATTTCAGCATTACGTTACTGCTTGCGAGAAGGTTCACTGAGATTTTTATAGTTGCAAAGAATGTGTAAAGAAACGAAGATGCAGAATATTTTGCCGAATTTGCCGTTTTGGCTGTAGTTATGAAAAAATATCTCGGTAGAATGTTTCGGTAAAAAATTTACCGCGAAAAAAATTACCGCGCAACCCTTGGTTGAGATGTGGAAACGGGTGTATTTAACAGCGCATAGAACTCCCTTGCTCAACTTGTCGTCATAAGTGCTATTCTCATAATCAAATATTAATAGTGGAATTCATGAATACTTGTTTTCCTGAGAAGAATGCAGTTGCTCGAGTTTTCTTTAAAACTTTGAAATATATTCTGAAAGCTTAGCAAAAAGCTATAGATTAATCTTAAGAGAAGGTTCCGCCCCAAAAGGTAGTGTGAATGATTTTTCAGACCAATTCTTTTCACTGAATGTCGGATCAATCGAGTCCCTTTGACTTTTCGTTTTATCAGTCTGAAAATCTTCGAGAAAAAACAACAACAAGCACTTCCAAACGACTGTTGCTCTTTCGAAATAACATACAGCCCAAGTTTTCGAAAATCTATGAGCAATTTCAAATAAAAAAAAAACGCAAGAGTTTTGTGTCTAAATCACTGAACACCCTGAAAAATTACGAAAGTATTTGAGCACGAAAGTGTTCATTTGGAACTCCAATTGCAAACTGTCGGAATTATTTGAAAACAAAAATGTGTGGCATGTGGTTATATACCTGTATACAAGAAAACATACTGTTCTGGTAACGCCTAAACAAACAGCTATGACTTTGAAAGGCTAGGTCAAATGGAGCAAAACAGTTTTTACCATGCCTGCCAGCAACGTTTTCCACGAATTCTAGTCAGGAAACAATTATAGTGAAACACTGAAGCAAAGCATAATTACGAGTTTTTACGGCAGAGGTCGTTTTACCCCGCATGCACACTTCGAAAACTCTAAAACTGCAGGACTGCACGAATCCATAAGTACTTTGGAGGATATAAAGGACGGGAAAAATTGTTTCAGCTGAATTTGAACACTTTTCCTAACATGTATATGGAGTTGGAGATTAAGTTCCCGCGATTTTTTTTTCAATCGGCAACTCTAAATCGAAAATGGCAAGATTCGGCGACTTGTTGTAGACCCCTTTGATTTGAGGCACATTTAGATGAAACGGATTCTGGAGTGATTTCAAAAAGGAATGTTTTCGCTATCACTCGAGCGACTTTCGGCCCTGGCCCGCCTGACTTTTCGACCCCTCCCAATTTGAGGGTCGGCTTCTGTTGCTCTTCGGGTCACTGCTGTTGCTGTTTGCACTCTTCCAAATCGCTCGAACGGCAACAGCCGTCACAACAACGATATCCAGCTGCTGCTGACCGGAATCCCACTGGCCAAAAAATAGTATCATAATTCAGTAGCAAAAATGTATTTCGTTGTCAAGAATCAACCCGGTCATGAAGAATCGCATTTTTAGCTGCGATCACCACCTTCAAGCGAAGCAACCCGAGAAAAAGGTTGAACAAACACGATTGAATAAGCCAGTGGTAGTGGACGGCTATTCATTTGAACTCCAAGAAAAAAGGTGTTTGTACGGGAATTTCAGATGATGAACACCTTTGAACAAATGTGTCACCAATGGCAACACGAAAACTCCGAAGGGATAAACATTGTTCTAGAAGACTTCTTTTCTGAAGGAATGGAAAGGCCCTCTTTTACAAAGGATAAACTCTTTCTAAGTGATCATGGGGACGGAAAGATTTCTCCAGCTCTGATCTTTTTTAAAAGAGACTTGAAGTCCTAAGCCCGATTCAAAGGCAGTGGTCACGATGAAAAACGTTATCGAAAAAACTACAAAAATCAGCTTAGATCAAAAACAGCTGAAAAACTATGAAGGTAGCGCTGTGAAAAACGGGCTACAATCAGGGTTTTAGGGCCCAAAGAAGCTAGTTCGTGCACACGTGCACAGCGATGACGAAACAGATCGCAGTCTCATGCCGAGCAGTCAAAAATCATCGACATTCAGAGGAAGAAATAAATGCAAATTTAACGAATAAAAACAGTTGAATAATGAAAGCATCACCTCAGTCAATGTTTTTGACTAGATGTGTACATAAATTCGAAGGTTCATTGATTGACATTCAATTTCAAGCTAGCTGATGTTCTTGATATAAGAGGTCATCGATGCCGATGATGTGGAGAGGGCTCGTCCACCATCAAAAGACAAGAAAGTTCAGGTTTCAAATTCGGCCCAAAACGGTGGTTTTTCGTGATTTTTTCTTATAGGTCCTACTACTCGAGACCCAGAAAAGGGTTCAGAGAGAAAAAGACGACAAGCAAATTTGATCGCGACCACTGCCTTTAAATTTCGATCCATAAATAAGGGGAGGGTACGATGGGTATACGATACGGATATCTATCGAATGCTAGCTCGATAAGAACGGGAGCTAAACTTTGATCATCAGAAAAAAGCCAGAAAGCGGTACTTGAGTCGAAGTCTCATTAGGAAAATAGTCCAAGAAGAACCTGCCGCTTGCAGCGGGATACACTCTCATAAGAAGTATTTGGGATAGTGTTCCCCAGTCTGAATTTGTAGCTGCTTAAAATGAATCCGAGTCAAGTTGCGGAGAAGTTTTTTAAAACCAGTCGAAAAACTCACTAGATTGGGCAGTTTTTAAGGTGTTCAGAGAAAATGAATCGGGTTAGGCTCGAAACTTCAAACTGAGGGTTATTTGCGGCTCCCAACACGAAATTGGTGTCCTTCAGTCGGTTCTCGAAGATCTTCGACAACTTTGGTCCAGAAACTTTCACCGGGGTGGATTCCTGAAGAAAAATGTCACTATTGGTTACTTCCATAGAGCTACGACAGTTTTTCCTCAAAAAATCTATGCAAAGGGCTAGGAACTTTTCTGTGGAGGCTATTTCGGAGTGCTGAAGTTCATTTTGAGGCTTGATTTTGGAATTTCGAACTATTTTATGTGATGAAATCGTGCTGATTTTGTTCACATTCCAACCTACAGTGAGCCTTATAATATTAAAAAAAACGTAACCCAAATTCATATTAAGGATTCCAAATAATCAAGAGAAAAAAAGCTTTGAGTTAGTTCCGAAACAACTTTCCGAACGCCCTAGAAACCACCTGATGGGTACCCTTACCTTTTCGCCACATTTTTATATCCCTTCCATAACCCAGTTCAGAAATCCCTTCAGCAGCTGCAAGCTTAGATTTTGGGGCTTCCCTAGAAGTGCACCAACTGGGAATGTGTTTCGTTATAAACGACCGGAACGAGCGAAATCGCTTTCTTAAAGAGGTTGGGCTCGATTTCCTCTATAGGGGATGTGTAGAGCGCTTAACATACAGAATAGAAGTCCATTTTTCGAATAGTGAAAGTGTAAAGGAGACTACTCGAGGTTAATGGATGTTGAATAACGAGTATGCATATAAAGCCTATCCGAATGCGTGCGTGCTGAGCGGCTGTCGCAAAGACAACTTTCGGACGCGTCTACCCACAGCTGCAAACATCTAAGAAGGTTATAATTCACAATTTGTCTTGAAATCCTGCTCGTGAATTTACAAAATTGGAAACAACTACGCGATCGCCGCTCGCGCCGACAGCGTAGGCGGAAAGATTTATTCTGACGGACTCCACCTGCCGCAACTTACAGTAAACCTCACAACATTCAAAAACGCAGAGCAATTGTCCGGAACACTCTAGGATAGCCTTTTATCTTTCAGCTAAAGTCTAAAAACACATTTATCTTCTCTCAGATTAGCGCATCGCACATATGGAAACCAGGTTAAGTTCTTCATGGAAATTAAGCCTCAGCAAAGTATACCACTTCTGGGACGGTGACTTTGTCCAGGAGAAAACCGGGAAGTGAGAAGTGTTAGAAGTTTATTTTCTCAATGCATGACATCAGAGGGTCATGGTAGAGTTGATAAAAAAGGCCACTCAAACTGCACAAACCCACACCTAAAAGGGTTTATCGTGGGTAGACTGCAGCGAGAGCACTTAATAACACAATACGGCACGAGTTTATGAGCTTTCGGCGAAAGTCATCGAATATCGAGGGTCCAAAATAAAGGTGCCAATGCACTTTATCCAATTCATAAATAATTTCTCACACGAAACCCCGTTGAGAGGCAATTCTTCATAAAGCTGAAAACGCGGGCTTTGTTAGGGAGGCACCGAAAGTGTTCAGAAAACCTTAGTTAGAAGAAAATCAGGTCTGCTCTAACAAACACAGATGACCTTCACAGCAATTCGCGCACAACAGGAGCATCGAACTTAAAAATGGGCACGTGTGTCGCGGAGAAGCGTCGTTATGTCATTGTCTTCAGTCATGATTTATTTGGCAGAAAAGGAAGTGCAAAGACTCCAATATTCTAGTGGAGAGGGTGCTCCAGTGATTGCAACTATGCTCGTAGGATATGGTCTGGAGACTCGCGAGGGACGCTTTTCCGCGCAGGGTCGAGCACGCGTCCCGGATAACCTTAGGGGGTTGCATGTTGGACATTGCAGAGAGGAAAAAAGGGGTGCCCAACCTGAATACCTTTTGTGATTTTTAGAAAAAAAAATTGGACGCGTATTTCTTTTTATTTGTTGTTATTATGGTCTGCTTTTCAGAGCCAATACTTACATGATACGGAGTACAGATTCAGAATGTTTTTGTGTTATTCGGCACGGGAAGATTGTTTATGCAGACTTTGATAAAGAACAGATACCTACATAGTTCAGAGGAACGTAAATCATGAAAGGAAACAACTCAAATGTGTGGAGGCAGCCATTAGAGAAAAAGACAAAGCTCTCTAGTGATTAATGAATCGCTAGTAGATCGCTAGTAGATGGACAAGTGATAAGCTTAGCGCATAAATCAGAAACTTTTTGCAACCCACGAAACACGCTTTCAGCCGTAAAATTTGGGAGTCTCGTCCTTTTTTCCCTTTTCTATTATAAGGGAGCACACGAAGTTAAAAAAATGTTCCTCGTCATTTCTGGCACGCTCCCCCCGAAACTAAACTACGATTTTACTCTCGCACCTCCCTGGAGGACGGTGCGCTGCAACGCTTTCAGAAAAGTAAACAAGTTTCAAACAATAGGTATCCACTGAGCAACCCAAAAGCTAGCAATAGGAGAAAAAATAAATCGTAGGTTGCTTCCGAAGTTACTTTACAGCCGTTTTTTTCTATACCTCAGCCCACGAGATTTTAGAAAACTTTAAATATGTTGTTGCATTTCACCTACTGATGAACCACGAGATTTTTATTCAAGTCTTGGGTAGGTCAATACAGTGATCATATGTAGGTTTGAAAGTAGTTTCTTGTGGAAGAGAAATCGATTTTCAAAAAGGGTGTCCCACCGGTGGGACACACGGTCCGAAGTGGTAGTCAACGCGTGTCTCACTGGTGGGACACGTGGTTGTGGATGGGTTATGGCTCTGTCTGGCGGATGGAAGATGGACCCACGGAATTCTTTCAGAAAACGACAATTTGTGGACTTCACATTTGTGGTGAGCACCACGAACCAATACTAATAAGTAAATTTTAGGTAAGACTCTGGTTAATTCTCTCGTAATTTCTTTGGGCAGAAATCTCATAACGTCCAGTTTCATTTTTCCGGTTTGGAACTCCGAGAAGTCGGCAGCATAAAGACGAGAATGGATTCAAAAATGGGCAGATATAGCAATCAAAGGTGTTGAGACAAACGAAAGAAATGCTTCTAGTACTTGGGGTGCAAGCGGGGCTATTATCCACATACAGGATATCCGCACCTGAGCGCCGTCCTTTGCGATGCGAGGCTATCTAGAGTGCATAATTGACACAAACACACCATCATCGAAGGTGGCTGTGTGCTTCAACTCGAGCTCAGTTTTCTTCCCTTTGACAAGGTGCTATGAATTTGGAGTTCACCTCCTGGTTCGACAGTTGATCCATTTCGAAAACTTACCAATTATCCAGTCTGCAAACAAAGGAAAAAAGTCCTTGTGGGAGGTGAAGAATGGAATTGAATGATGCCCTCACACTTATATAAGTGTGAGGGCATCAATCAAATCATATATCATATAAATATGTATCCACAAGATAGTTTTTTCTATCTCATTTTTTTACGTTTTCTTGCGCATTCGATTTCATACGATTGGCAAAACTATAGAAACTGTGCCTGGTGCTTTTTGAATCTGGTGACAAAATGTTTTGATACTGCAATTGATTTCTGTTATCTTTTCAACATTTAACGTTCTACGAAAACTCTGAAAAAAAAAGACTTCTGAGATATTCTTTAGATCCATGCGACGATATGTACAATTTACCGCAACGTTAAAAGGCCATGGTGCAATTGCGGTTAACACACCAACACTAAGCACGGTGCGAAACCTGGCACTTTGCCAGATTTCGTCATCGATCTGCCGGATTTCGTCATCGATCGACAGAACAGCTGATATTCTAGGTTAGTTATGGTTTTTCCTTTTTTACGCTCGTTTCTGTTTTATTTCTATTTCTGACTCTATTGATATTGCGAATAGGGGATTTTCTTGGTGCGTTAGAGGAATTTTCTGCTTGTTCGAGTTTGGTAATGTTTTTTCACAAAATTATACTCTCAATTGAGAGAAAAAAAAACGCCAAACTCCACTCACGCACTAAGAAATGCCCTTATTCGCAATATTAAAAAAGTTGAGGTACTGATTTAGATCTCTTGCTGGGAGTAGATTATCCGCCCACTTTTTCGCTGTCGCACAGTCACGCCAGCCTCTGCAGCGCCTGAGGTAGGTCAAGGGAGAGAAAATGGGCGGATAAGCTATTCTCCGCAGAAGATCTAAATTAGAACCAAAAGTTGAAATGAAATTAAAGCAGAAACAAGCGTAAAAAATAGAAAAATCGTAGCTCACCCCGAACATCAGCTGTGTTGTCGATCGATGACGAAAGCTGACAAAGCACCGGATTTTCCACCGTAGTGTTTGTGTGTTAACCGCAGCCGCACCATGGCTTTGCGGTAAACTGTACATACAGGCTATAAAACGGTGAAATTCACTCGGTTCATACACGTGTGGAGCGGAGGTTTGAGACAGTGAGAGAGCGTAGGGCAGACGGAGGCCGAGACATCGCGCGCACCGCTCGCGCCTGGAATGATGTGAATTACGGCGTTTTATAGAGGGTACTCATTAACCTGAAAATTTAATAACTGTATATCGCATAGAACCTGAAAACTATTAGAATATTTGAATTTTTTTCCCAGAATATTCGTGGGATTTTGGAGTGTGAACGACCCGAAAAACCTCTCGCAAACTCTCGTCACCGCGCTGCGTGGAGACGTGTTTCAAACGCAAACCAAAGCGTGGCGCGATATTGATGGGTGCCCACAGAGGTTGCCCAATTGCGTCGCGATGCGATGAAACCCCTAAAACGGTATTGTGCAGCGCTCGGAGGGCCGCGGGATGCAGCGCCTTGCGGACAGTCATAATTTGCTCTTCGGGAAGTTACGATCGTTTTAGGGTGAGAAATGCGCATACGTAAGTGTGCTGCGCCTCCTGTCTAAGCGATTGTTAATTTGTGTCTGAATTTTAGCCGCTGCTTCAACCTACATACAAGCTTTTCATGCGATTCCATGGATTACCTGAGATTATTGAGGGCGTTTTCTCGTAAGTTACATATGAGAACAGCTTGATTGATTGAAGACAGCAGAGGTTATATCACAAAATTAAGTGCTGTCAATCTCAGAGCCGAATCCCGGTCCGCATTTACGGACAACCGCTATCGCATCGCGCAAGATGATGATAAACTCTCTGTAACCCCTTGGTCCCGGCACGATTTACTTTTCTCTCAGCACGAATATCATTGTGTTGCGTATACACCAGCTTTAATTCGCAACTGCGGACCGGATTTCGGCTCTGAGTACGACAGTAGTCTCAGTCAAAATTATCGCAAAAACCGAGCTGAGTAAGGATGTTCATAACCTTCTAGTGAATGATTAACCAATTCCCCGCAAAAAAAGGGCATCAAAGTTGAGAGCTTTTTGCCGCTTCCCAAATACACGTTTTTTTCCACAAAATTCCGCTTCAGAATATTCTTACGAAAGAGGCTAAATGATGAAGCTGGTGGTCGGTGAAATGAACAATTCACCACTCATTTGATTGTGCCAGTAGGAGATGGAGTGGAAGAGGAGGTGCAGCAGCACCAGCCAATTCCAAAATGGAGTTGCAGCTCAGTCAGGTCCCTGGAGTAAGTCTACCTAAGCATGCACTTTCAGGCGTTCGAAGTCAGCTTTGGACATATTAACGTTAGGCTAAAAACTGCCCTCAAAATAAACTGCATATCGTCAGCTCATGCAATCTCATGGACCACCTCCTGACAACAGGCGAAAAAAAGTTTTTTCCTGCTCTGAAACCCCTTTCTCTTGCTGCAACACGAAGTCAAAAGGCGGACAACACGCGGAGCTTTCGGGGCGATAGGAATGTCACTAGGGAAAAAAGAGTCGTTGCGGTTATCAGCATGAAGGGTTGTATGCGATCACTGACATTTCTTCCAAACTCACCCCGCCATGACTGCCCCGAAGGTCTCCAGCGACTATGAACTAAGCCGCGACGCCTCCATAGAAACGAACAAAAAGGATAAATTGGGTGAGAAATACCTTCAAGAACTGCCACACTATATAATTGGTGGGCAGAAATAAATAGGTGAGGTTGAATGATTAACTACCTCGTACCAAAAGAGAAAAGACTAATGGACATTTGCTGGTCCTAGGAGATTTACCTATGCATATGATTCTTCGAAAAACTCGATTCGGAGAATTTCTGTAGAACACGTGCTCATGAATTTCTGTACTGCGGACCAGGGAATTTCAAGTAATCTGTAAGATAGGCATATTGCTATTTAAATGCGTAACCTGTGCTTATCTGAGCCAAATTCCGGTCCGCAATCGCGTCCAGACACGCTTTGCGGCCGCACACGCTCAAGTCGGTCGAGTTTCCAGCGCCAAAGCCGAATCGATGGGGCTTTCTTACTCAGTTTTCTTCAATTGTTCATAGTTTCCAGTTTTCAAAACTCACATAGAGTCAACAGATCGACTGCTGCGACGCTGGAAACTCTTCCGACTCAGCAGCGTGCGGCCGCGAAGCGTGCCGAGACGCAATTGTGGACCGGAATTCGGCCCGGAGAAGCACAGTACCCTAATATACCGAAAATCGAATCTCAAATAACACCGACAGGGAAATTTTGACCCAAATCCTGAGCTTCGACTTCACTACAGTATATTACCTAAGCATAACGTGATTAAGAAAAATCGATAGACGATCAACAGATTCGTGCTAAGCGGTCCAAATGACCCCTGAAGACAAATCTTGAGGCAATTATGGTAGCATTCTAGAAGTCGCCAAAAGTCGCTCTTTGCCTGCGGATTTCCCCCAGGGGCGAGCTTTGAACCACCTCATGCAAAAACTTTGAAAAACTGACAAATAAACCTAAGACTTGTATTCAGCACCTAAAAGAAATCCTAAAAATAGTGTTTGAGCCACAAACAGAACAAACTTTGTGAAAAACCTGAAAATTGCTTTTCGCGTACCACTTTTCTCCTCAGAAAGCTATGAAGATGCCCTCTTCTGGAATTCCTCGGGAATCCCTGCCTAGGGATTGATCCCACCATAAACTGGTTTTTCAAAAAACTGGTCTGTTGAGTAGTGTGGGGAAGATCAAAGAGAGCAGTTTAAATCTTGGTGAAGTCCCTTAATGCACCTGGGTAGATCAAAAAGGGCAAAATATAATTTTCTGAAGTGTATAAATTAAAACATTTCCAGCCCAAATTTGTCCAGGGGAGATAATTCGAGGCGCTGAACACAATTATAAGGTCTACTTTCAGTTTCAAACAGATAACTGTAGGTTAAGGTAGGAGAAGTATCATTTATCTACAGTAACCTACCGTAAGCAGAAAAACTGAAAATGAACCTCATATTCGTGTTAAGTGCAAGTTGTCCAAGGGGTGGGTATTTTGAGGCGCTGAACATGAATGTAAGGTTCGGTTTCAGTTTTTCAGTAGATTACTGTAGGTTACGGTAGGAAAAGTATCATTCATTTACAGTAACCTTCCGGAAGCAGAAAAACTGGATATAAACATCATATTCGTATAAAGTGCGCCAAATGACCCACTAAGCAAACTGTTAAAGACAGTGTTCACGATAGAAAGCCGTATTCTAGTTTTCTAGACTTTTGAGTAAGCAAGTTTACGAAGTCGTGGAAAATAAGGAGAAGCCTCCATGAAGGCTGTTCAAAAAACGTGGTAAACATTTATTTACGTCCTACGCTTAGTGCCCTGCGGACAGAACGTCAAACCAAACGTGGCAAATGTTCTTAGTTTCGAAATTCTCAGGTGAGTGACTTCTTTGTGTTCTGTTTCTTGAACCGAAAACTCTTGAAGAATAAGATGGATCAATGCACATGCTTGGATTTTAAAATTTTTTGCGATAAAGAGTATTCGAAATTTCGGCTTCTGTCAACCCGGTGAAAAGAAAACAGGTCAACCGCTTCATGGCGGTTGGGGTGACCCAATGGGTTGGCTGGACCACAAGATTTTCACCCCCTTCGTGTCCATATTTCCGTACTAACTCTTCTCAGAGGGACCCAAGGCATAAGTTTCAGCAAAGAAACTTCCATCGTGAAAACTGGCTTTAACTGAAAAAGTTAAAATTTATCAAAACGAAAAAAAATTATCTCTGGGTATTAAAGACGAACTAACGATGCAAGAACTGCACCTACGGCATGAAGAACATGTTTTCCTTCAATCAAGGTTTGTATGCGAAACAAGCCCCAGTTATGTACTGAGAAAAGCTGAAAATGGAGATGAAAAACTTATGTTGATGCCAATATATGTAAGGACAGATATGTATCTTGTAACAAGACGTTTGGAGAAAGTGTTGACGCACTTGTTGACGATCATAAAACCCATATGTGGAAAATTCGCCGTTGAAGTGCGAGAAGAAAATGGACCCGTTCAGTGCCAGCAGCCAAAACGATACCCCGGGGACGGCGGACTCGGCAGGAGGGACCATCAAAACTATGCCCATCCACACCCTAACATCATCTTGATAACGCGCTTCTTCCTGTCGTCGCCCATCCTGCCTTCATCACCAGTTGCATAAGCACGATGAGGACTTATAGAGCGCCAACGCCCAGAAACATTTCTCTACGCCTTGCTATCAACTGCCCCGCGAAAATTTAAAGGCACACTACACCCTCAGAAATAAATTTTGTAATTTTCATTTATTTGTGTAGTAGACCCCTCCTGTATAACACGTGCCAAGTGCGGGATCTCTATTCCTCCAAATAAGCGAGATATAAGCTATCACCACAGGCCCGAAGACCCCCTTCACTCACCACCATAGGCCCGGCCCCCTTCCTGGTTTTTGACCTCGATATCAGCCGGATGGATGGATGAATTTCGACCGTGTCGCGTTCTTCAATCCATTTCCGGACTGTCTCCTTATCCTGGCTCGCTCTCGCGCAACGATTGCGAATGGAGAGAAACACAGGCCCGAGACAACTCGTCCACCAAATTTTAACCCTCAAAATATAGTCATCTTTATGGAGCCGTAACTCTGTTTATAGGGGGTCTTGGGCGCACTCAGAGATACCACTGTGATGCGTGTCACCCTCTCCAAGATTAGCATGGAAGCTGAGAAATAATTCTTTGGGTGTCCTGTGCCTTTAATGCCGTCTACTGCGAACTTTGGACAGTTGAAGAAACTGAGCAGATGAATATGTGAATAATGACCTATCGAACCTTGAGCGAGAAGTTCCGGAGGGAACCGTTTTTTTAAGGCAGTGTTCACGATGAAAATCGTTTTTCTGTTTCCCCGCCTATCTTGAAAACGGCTCCATGCTGATTCCAATGATGTCCCTGAAATCGTACAAGACCTTCTGGGAACGGAGTTATGGTCCCTCAAAGATTGAGCTAAGAAAACATGGTGGACGAGTTGTCCGAGGCTTGTAACTTCCGTCTTTTGCAGCCGATCTGTGCAATCTGACCTGAGTAAAGAGAGAAGCTGAGAATGAAGGGAAGAACGGGGCTAATGATTGGAAAACATCGCTCATCTCACGATCTCGAGCATTCATTTGTTCACGTCGGTGGGCGTGGAAAGTGCATCTGGGGGTGACGAGCTGACGGGTGTCCAACTTTGGGCTCTTGTGGAGCGTTTCCTGGCTCGTTTTCATGCGTTCTTTCGACGTCAACGTTACAGTGTGCCCCTCCACTACCGATTCCTAGTGGAAACTGAAACACATTTGTTATTGTGTACACTGCCTTTAACAAAGAGAATCTGAAGATGTGGGCTCCCGAACTTATCGCCCACCCGATAGAGTTCACGTAATAAATTTGGTCTGATGAATGGACTGGGTGCGTCGCAGGTCGATCTCCGTGTGCGAACCGAAACTCCGTTGGTCAGTGTTGCCGCCAACACTGCACCGCCAGCCGCTTGGTCCATGCTTCAGACTTAATCGAACCCGGAAACCATTATTCCCGAGATAGGGGTCGCATAACAATTTTTATGACAATCGTAGTATGTCTTTGGGGAAAGCAGGGATAATGAATGGTAGTAATTTAAAACACCTTTTCAGCCGCCTTAATACAATACCTCTCACAGGATTCAGTCAGAAAGCAAGCGAGGTTCGGTTTCCACGTCTTCTTCATCTTTGTTAAGATCTAAGATTCGCGATCAGCCAGCTTTGTGATTACGGTACCGTGGCGGGTGGGGCGCTACAGTCTCCGTCTGCGTTCCCCTTTGTCTATTGCATATAGAAAGCGAATTGGCGGAACTTCCATGGTTCTCTATGAAACCCGACATTGGCTATACCACTGGATAGCCCTCACCGCCTGGATCATGAATATCTCTATAGTTCGGCTCAAAGTTAGGTTTGGAGCGAGTTATAAAAAAACACCAAATGGCACCCGACCTGGCTCGCTTCCTAACCAAATCCTACGAGCGCTACTGTAACAGTACAACGAAGTTCCGAGCCAAACAATTAGCTCTAAGGTACCACTGATCTACCGTACCCTGCCGTAACCTTTGGGAATACTGATAATTAGCCCTATATATATTCGTCTTCAGGGCCCCACATTACCCCTCCCCCTGGAAGATAATCGGGCAAAAAAATGTTTCTTACGGAAACTAAGTTTCTATACTGTTATGGTTTCCGTATCAGATTTTGCCTTAAGAATGGAACAGGCGTGATCATTGCGGCTGGCCGTGCGGCCTTGGCGGAAAACGAGGTGTCAATCGCTCACGGCGATCTGCCTTCGCAGCCCCGTCCATTCAGTAGACTGATTTGACTACGTTAAATTAAGGTAAAAATAAAAAATAAAAAAAACCAACCTTCCGTCCAATTTTCCTGGCGATTTTCGCATTCCTCAGCTCCGCGGGCCATACCTGAAACGGAAAATTTATTCTACAAATTCTAGCAGGCACGCCAATATAAAAAAACACTAACAAAATCACTAAACTACTAAAAAAACAAAAATAAACAAAATAAACTCACCAAAACAGCTGATCGCAGCAGCGTGCGGCAGCCAAGACTCGTCGCGCGACGGCCAAAACTCGTCCGCTTCCGACGCGCGTGCGGTCGCGCAGCGCGTGGTACGCAGTAGACGGTGAGAATTTGGCCGCTTTATAGCCTGTACGTGAACTATACATGGGCAACTGAAGGGGTAAAAAAAAGCAATATTCCTTATACGAGCTTCATGGGTACGCAGCGGTTACAATATCATGAACTGTGGATAAATTTATTCGCAGCAAAAAGAAACACACGTAAATAAACAATCTTAGTGTTTATAATAGTGGTAATCAGAAACTATGTATGCTCAGCAGGATGAAGGAGAAAGCAATAGAAATCAAATTTCGATCCCATCTGCAGTACGTAATTGACTTTTGAGAAAGAAAAAAGTGTTCATATGTAAGTCTTTTCTTGACCCCTTTCCTCCATGGCTACCCAGAGTGCTAGAGTTGGATATCTATTCCAGAAATAGACAAATACAAAGTGAAACAAGGAAGACACGATTAGAGTCAGAAAAATTATAAATCGTTGAAGATCAATATGTGGCAGCAATATGATGGTTGGTCATAGCACAAAATCAACTTGAAGAAGAATGATCAGCAAGAAGGTCATGAAAACAATCAACAATCGATACAACTCAACTGAAAGCCGTGAGCCCTATGGTACCACAAGCGAGCGGACCCTCATTTCTACCTTGCAGAGAGTAGTCAGTCGTGGAAAGCCTGTAGGAAGTAGAAAATGATCTTAGAAATCTCTTCGATGGTGAATCAAGAGTGAGAAACTGCTAGAAAACAGACCTATAAATGGCGATTGATCGACCTACAACATCGGAAATCGGCCAGTCTACCACCCGGTCGAAAGTGGCTGCAGATGAGTCATCAACTGAAAAAGGAAAAAATCTGATGTATTGGTTGACCCAATATATTTTTCTTGCTTCACAAGCATAATACGCCTTCCTAGTGAGAAATGGGCGAGAAACTCTGAGTCTGACCTCCGCCGTCATTCTCTGATGGGACGCTGCGGAAATGACAAGACAACTATCACTATCAAGAACAAGTTCCGTTCTCAAAGGAATTGCAGGTAGCAAAAAAAGGAGCGAGCGATCAAGCTGTAATACATGCCGCAGTACCGTATTCTGCGTCGTTGCGAGTCCTAACTCGGCTGGATACTTGCCAAATTCGGACAGTTGACTTATTTTCTCGTCTTCCTTTTTCTAATAACTTCATGAATTAAAGGCAGTGTTCACGATTGATAAAATATTCGAGTTCGACTTAAAAATGGGGTTGTTCAGTCGTGAGCTATCAAATGGGAAAGACACAGCAAGGGATCGCGCTCAGAATAAGCTAAAATAGTGGTTTCTAACGTTCAGGGGGTGGACGAGCTTACGGGCCCCGCTAGTTTCCGCAAGCGCGCGCTCATGACGAAATCTGCGCGAATCGATCAGGCTGGACGCGGTAGTTGCCTGGCGATTTACCATCGAAAAAACGTCCGCGGCGCAACAAGCTCGTCAGAACGGGGGCGGTGCAGGCTAGGAGCAGACGTACTGGGCTAACAAAATCTCCACTTCGCCGTCGTTTTTATCAATTTCTTGCCCCTTTTCGATGCTTTGTTCGACCCTTTCCTCTCCAGCATCTGCCAGCGTAGTGTTTCACGCTGGAAACTCATTACGAGATTTATCTTGAACATTGCCTTTAATAACTTCTTTCTACATTCTTGTCTCAAATTTCGCGTCGGCGATGTACGTTGGGCTGCGTAGAGGCTCGTATCGCTCGGCAAGGGGCGGCGGCTGCGACCGCCTGTGGTAGGTTTTAGCCTCACCGTAGTGTAAAGAGATTCCCAATAACATGTGTGAAAACACCTACCGACAACATCACCCAATGATGGTGTTCCTAGACCACCTTTGAAGAGGAAGGGTGGTCCAAGACGACTACATCCGTCGGAGAGATCTCCAAATTGATGAATGAGAACGGCATGCTCTCCACGTGGCAGTCCAGAGAGAACTCCTGAAGTTGAACAGTGCAGTTTAAGGGCCATAGGAATCTACTACTGTATGTACATGCCCAAGCATGGCAGCAATCGGCTCACCACTGATACGCAGATTGTTCGCGCTGATCTGTGTGAAGCTGAACCGACCGCTGACGGGTTTCTGGGCAGGAATTAGATTTGCAGTGGCGAGCTAAATACAGAATTTTTCATAGTTGTTTCAAAATTGGGAACACACATTTGGGGATACCTGTTGATCCGAAAACGGGTCCTTCGGCGCCACTGGAATCTCCCTCATCATTGCCCGTGGTTCGTCACTACTTGCTTAAATGAATGTTTTTTTATAGCACAATACATATGATTGTAGCTTCAAGGTTGGTGCTATATTACGATGCCATGACTGGAACAGGGCGGTAGAAGCGGGAAAAAAGGAAGGCCGTCATTGACGCTCTCAAGATTGGCCGTGGGCGTGTCTGTGCGACTACTACACGGTCAAACCGTTCCGCCTTGACACAATTGGCATGGCATCGGTGCCGTCCAATGGCTGCCTTTCGCCGTCCCCCGTTTTCTCCAGACTCTTCGCGCTTTGGCACCTAGAGGCTAACAGCCGAACTCCAACTTACTGGTGGTGAAGTTTGAACATTTTGCTCGAGCAACACACGGGGCAGTGACGTCATTCCTGGACTTCACAAATCCTGGAGCACAGTGGCAGCCGGCATTGCAAGTTGACGAGCAGTGAGGGACCTGCGGAAATCGCATTCATGCATTTACTACAAAATGGATTAGCTGAATAAGATCAAGCCCAACAACAATAAAATATGGAAGCGATTTTAGCTTGACTCGAGACGGAGTCAAAAATTTTCAAAAAGTCATACGTAGGTAAATGGTTACCCCTGGCTGTCCACAGTATTCTGGGCAGAGACTACCACAGGCCGACCAGACCGCATTCGGATCAGTACAAGTGCATCTTTGTGGGTTTACAGCCAGCGATACAATAACTGGACGGCAACAGCGCTGAAAAAGAAAACAGAATAAAAACTTGAAGATATACAGTTCAGGCCTTCACTACCGCTAGCAGGATTCGGTGAGAAGAAACACGTTTCCCGGGCCTTTTTTCCGTACATTTCTTTTCCTTTTCTTTCAGAATCATTTTTTGACCTCATTTCAAACAGAAACAAGGTGTTTCCAAAAACTGTGCATGCGGACCTACTCTCGCGTTCTTTGTGGTACCTGCAATGGGATTTTATCAAACCAAGACTTTATCTTGTGATATCAATGTTTCAATTCAACTGCTAAAGGCAGTCTCCACGATCAAAAACTGTAATCTAGTTTCCGATGTTTTTGTGTAGGTATAGTCTACAGCAATGGAAGTAGGACCTGGTGAGGTTCCGGACTCGTCCTAATATACGGTAGTTTGTTAGAGGTATCAATCATTATTCCGAAACAGCTGTGATAGATCGGTGAGTCTGTTTTTTCACCGATATGACTACATCTGTGGAAGCAATGAAAACAGGTGAAAATGTGGGAGTGGAAACAAAACTGACCGACCAATCTCAGTTATTTCGATTAAATGAGTGATAACACAATCAGACTACAGTATGTTAGGGAGAGTCCGCAACCGCACCAGGTCCTACTTCCATTGCTGTAGACTATAAGTCCACGAAGTAAAGCATAATAGGAGAAATCCCCGACAAATATCTCGAGCAGCGAAGAAAAAAACTATATCAAGAAAAACTCCGAAATTTTTAAAGTGGCACCGTTCTGTGTGTTTGGCACACTGCGGGTTTGCGACAATGCCGACGTCGAAAATGATTCTGCACTTCGAGATTCTTAGGCAAGTGAGTTTGTTTCTTTTCTGTACCTTAGACTTAACATGGGTCAATGCACATGCCTAAATGTCAGAATTTTTTCGTGGGAAAGAGTATTCAAAAAGTCGGCAAGTTTTCTTTTTACCCCTTTTATCGATTTCTTACCCGTTTTCGCTGCTTTTTTTGACCCTATCTCCTGCTGCATCAGTCAGCATATCTACTGTTTCACACCAAAAACTCAGAAAAAAACTAGATTTATGGTGAACACAGCCTTTCACGCTTCCCCAACCTAATCCTGCGGGCGGTATTGTAGATCACGCCGGTTTGTTCGTGAGTTCGGTTTATTTCTCTGCGTCATGTGTCTCCATGAGTTTTTGCCTGTCTGTGTCTTCTCGCAGCCTGTATAACGTCGGCATGGATCCGGAAGAGACTTTGCGTTCACTGTTGAAGGTTGGCGCAAATTCGGTGCACCTATGTTATAGCATATGTCACCGAATTTGCCCCACCCTTCAACAGTGGACGCAAAGTCTCTTCCGGATCCATGCCGACGTTATGTTTTTGTTTATGTCTTCGACCGAACACACCGAACCGACGAATAATATCGCGCTCACCGTATGTATATAGGAACCAACTTGATTTTGTCCGAAGCAAAAAAAAAACGTATTCATTTCTTAGCGTTCAAACCTGCTCCTCAGGGCAATCCGAATCTGATGCACACGATCTCCCACCAACATCAACAGTTGTGGCTGGACAGGAAGATGAAGCTTCTGGAATAGTTCTGGTTGATCAGATGCCATAAAAGATGTCAAATGAGGAATGAAATTCGTTTGACCCTCAGTTACACAAAGCGCACTGCAATTTTTCCAAACACTTGATTATTTTGAAGGTATGACAATCCTTCTCCCGCTTCTTCCTTTCCATTAGCTAGGCCGGCTGAATATCAGCGTAAATGTCTAGTTATACTCCGGCGCCTTGCTGCTGCTGGCCGTCGCGGCGAGTCTTGTATTGACCAATTTTGAACTTTCTCCAGTTGCAGGCGTGGAGAAAAAGTCAGTGGCAGCAAAACGCCGAAGTATGTATAACCGGAGCCTGAACCTCTGCTGAGCCTGGGCAGGTGCGAGACCCTTCGGGAGAAAGGAGGAAAGGCAGTAAGCAAGCAATTGTGGGCAAGTCTTACTCGTTATAATCAAACCCTTTTCATCAGTGTTGGCGGATTCCGAAGTAGAGGTTGTCGGGGTTGAGTCCACTGTGGTTGTTTGCACTACCCTTTCCTGAGTGAAATCGGGACATTCATCCAGCCTAACGCAATCAGAGTTTCTCCAATCCGTTGAATTCATAAACACCAAACCTGAAAATTTCAGATCAGAGTTTCAGATCTCAACTTCCAAAGCCAACTCCTGAAATAATACCGTTTTTGCAGAAACATCCAGATTCACATGGTGTACAACTTTGTGGTCGTCGATTGTCGCACCCAACCGGACATGATGAGCCACATACAATAAATTCCTAAATTGTTCCAATCCTTATAAATTTGTTTATGAATCTTTTCAAAATCTTTAATTTTAATTTATCAAGAATTTGAATACTTCATCACCCTCTGTGCCCTCTCTCATCAGGGGCTGGTGAGAAGTAGGGAATAGGAACTCCCATACTCTCTTGGTTAGCTCTTACACACATAATTGAAAGTCCAATGGTCTCCTAGCAAGGAAAACAGGAAGACATTGATCAGGAAAATTTTTAGAGATTTTATCATAGTAAGAGAAACTCTGCCAAATTTTTACCTTTTTATTCTTTCCAATCTATTGAGAAGGAAACAAGAGAAATCTCTGAGAAACCAACCTTTAGAGGATCGCTGCACTTACGCTCACATTCTGACGGGAGAACACATCGGGACGAGGGGTCCATTGGGTCCTAAACAGTAATTCTCGAGACTACAAAAGGCAGGACTATGAACATTGAAGCAAATTAGCTACATAAATAATAATTAAAAAAACGTTTTCAGTTATTCATGCATTCTATTTTTATATTTTTTCATTTTATTTCATTCCTTGATTAATTAGATAATTAATTGCCCCAATGATCGACTATGTTGATACTTTATTTTTCGAGAATCGGTCTTATGTTGCTCTACATCATTTATTTAAACTTGTTTGCTCGACTTGATTTTTCATTTCCGTTTTTTTTTTCTTGAGACTCCTCAGACTTCTCTTCTCTCTTTTATGATTTTCACTTCCTGTAAATGTTTTCCATCATTCACTTATCAATCGACTGTTTTCTTGTATTCCATTTTTTACTTTATTTAATTCTTCATCTATTTCATTTCATTTCATCATGTAGTTGTCTTCTAATCATTTATTATAACTTGTCTGCTTCTTTTTAAAAACTTTTATCAACCGTATTCTTGCTTAGTTTTTCAATTCACACTTATTTTATGTCTATCTATTCACTATTCATAACTGATGGCTAAAATTTATTCTTTATTTACGGTAATTTCTGAATTTTCGAAACTTCTCTGCCAGCATTCCATTTGCTTTTCCGACTTACTAGATTTCATCTGTTTGTTTTCTACTTTTTAATCCGTACTAGGCGCCGAAAGCTCAACAGAAGGTCAAGTTTTGGAAGGTTACTCTTGTATAAACTTTGGCAGCTTATGGATGTTTTCACATAATCAATCCTATTTGATTCTTTATAGATTCAATATTTTGATTATTTATTTCACTGATTTTTTGATTGCATCTTTACGCAAGCAGCCGTAAATTATAACTCAGATAAGATATCAATTAAATTTAATATTAACTAAACAGAAATCCAATTATTTCCATTTCCGCCAAATAGTATACTTTTTCAGTGAAAAAATTTAGCATTCGTGGCTTTGAGTTCATCGACTCTCAAAAATATTAGCAAGTTTAGTAGAACACACTTACGGCGTAAGAAAAGTTTTCAACTCCGAAAAGCAGAAAAATACATGAAATAAAGCTAATAAATTAGTTTTCCTCTTGATTTCCTGCATTACATTGAGCCTAGGGTTGGACTGGATTGAAAGCGTTGAAAAACTGAGAAAGTGAGTCAGGGTTCCAATAAAGTAGCGTTCCAATAAAAAGAAAGAAATGCAAACAAGCAAATTTGCCCTGTGTTGTAGTTCATATAACACCCGCGACGGATACGGCGCGTAAATTCTCGCTGGCTAAAAGAGTTCAGCGGCCGCATTGTTGGTGGTCGCTCCCCAGCTCCGTCTCGTGTCCACGACTGAGGCGGCGTTATATGGAGCGTAGATAGACGGGTCCGTTCCACACTTGGGGTCATCGTAGAGTTGCTCGAGTACTTTCACGGACTGCACATTTTGAGCCATAGATTGCTTTTGAAGTAGCTATACTGGAAGCTGTTATTAGGAACCGTACCAAGCACGATGACTGAAGGCATTATTCAAAATTGGTCACCTTAGTATTAGAAACGAACGATTAAAGCTTCGCATCCGCATGAAGTTTATTGCAGAGCAATGTGGAATATTTGTTTTAAGAATGTCAAGGGGCCTTTAACCATTGCTATTAGGTTGGCCGGAAATTTCTTCACGAAAGTCTTGTGCACAACTTTCACGCATACGTAATATTAAATTTGCGGCCCATTATGACTCTGGAAAAGGGCTGTGCGTTATAACGTTAACGTGTTTACGCATTAACGGGCTATCGCGGTTTTTGTTTTCGAAAATAAGCGATTAGCGCTTAACGAAATGTATCGAAATCACGTTAATTCAAATCATTAATCATAGTGTAATCATGGCACTGAGTGATATGGGACCTCTGATGCTTCACTGATTTTGGCTGTGGTCAAGAAATGCTTTTTTTTCAAATGTTTGATGAAACGCAAAATTAGCATATCAACGAAATAACGTTTTTTTTCGAAATTAAACGATTACATTAATGCCCACCCCTGCTCTGGAAGTTCAGGTTTTTGTTCTGAAAAGTCGTCAGATTCAGGGTTATGTTCAACGATTTTGAAAAAATTATATTTTGAATACCTGGAAAACCCATTTTTTGACAACCTTAGCTTCTTCCTATGAAAAAATGATTGTTATTGCAGCTTTTACAGACTCCAAAGGGCACACTTGCAAGAGAATCTTCGTATTAGTGCAAAGAGTTCCCCTAAGTACTTCGGGTAAAGGGACGGAATCAAGAAATTTGGCGATATTCTGGCAAGATCCCGAGAGTTTCTAAAACCTTGATCTGATAGAAAATGGAAATTTCCCGTCTTGGCTTGCGGTTCTTTGACTTTTTGTGGGTACTTTTACGCCAACCTTGACAAGAAATCGAGTGCATAATATCCGAATAAATTCACGGCATAAGAAGGCAATCGTATTTTTTTTAAATATTTGATTCATTCGGAGTAGTCTCTATTCAAGCATTCGATTTGCTTAAAAAATAAATTTTCGTTTTATTCTCTGCAATACTTGAATCATTTGGAAATCGAATTGAACGTCTTCAAAAAACTGACTTCGCTCCGAGTATCAGACTACTTAATTTCAATATACTCGATTTCTCAAGTATTCTACCAATGTCAGGTTGGGACAATCAAGCAGTAAGAAACCGACGGAACTCTTCGTTTGCCATCGTGAATTACTTGAAAAAAAGTTGGAGAGAAACTTTTTAAAAAAAAAACAACAAATTCAAAAAACTTGAATAGCTGGGTTGATCTTTAGAATGTTGATTCAAATCGAATAGAGGCCAACCTAATCGCATTCTGAGGTATAAAAAGGATAATTTAGGTGATCAAGTGAAAAATAAAGCCCGAGGAATCGCTGACCTGGAGAACGTACGGTTCCCGGCAGAGGCATCCAGATGAGCAGAGGCCAGCTTCACAGCGTCCAAGGGGATTGTTACACGATCGGGCACACCTGTACTTAGATAAAAATATCTCTCACGGTAAGATGTCAAACAGGTTCGAGTTCTTGCACATGCTCTGGTGGGTGTGCCATACACTAACCCAAGCGCCCCGCAACTTGTCCATTCCTTTCTCGGATCAGCACATGTGCCGGTTGGTGTAGACGGGCGTGGACAATGCAGTGGCAGAACGCATCCCGATTGTGGGTCCTAAACGGAAGAAATTTCTTCCTCAGAATTCGAAACTATCCTTCATCAAATAAAAAAAAACATTCAACGGCAAACCTTGGCATCCACAAGAATATAAGGTGACCGACAAAAGCACCCAGACACACAATCGAGGCTACACGACTTTGGGTTCGCTTCATTGCAGCCCACTAGAAGAATGTTTATTGAACTTTTTTTTCAGCGCGGGAAGGGTTTCGAAAAGTCTTACAGGGGCATTTCGTTCCACAGTTCAGGTAGTTTTTCAGTGGATCGCTGCAGTGATTGGAGTCGGGTAATACAGTGGCAGTTCCAGGCGTTGGGTAAAACTCAGTGAAGGGTTTCTGGAGCATGTTCACATGTATAAGTCGTTATTTTCGGTGAAGCTAGTATACGTGTATACGTACAGGCTTCAGAAAAAGGATAATAAATGCCGGATTATGTACATGCATGATCGAAAACTTCAAATTTCGTGGATGTGGAAAAAGAATACAATCCCAGGAAAACAATAAAGTTTACCTTGGGCATGGGAACTATGGCTGTCAATTCTGGACTTTGTCGAACAGCTGTTGGGTTGATCAGAGGGCATTGAGAAGGCAGAATACATCTGAAATTGGGCGAACCTCTCTCAGCACTACTTAGATGTTAAATTACCGTCGATGTTGCAGAACGCAGCGATGATCCGAGCGCAGGTCCCAGAGCGATTATCATTGTGTTGCATGTTGCAAAAGCGGCTGTCCGCGATTGAGGAGCGGAATTTCATTCTAATTAGAACAGTCGGTTGTCGGAAAGCTTAACCTCCATCTGATTCTGTCAAGTTCTGAACGGTTCAGAAATAACCACGTAGCACAGTGTGATCATCATTTGAAAGCCTAATTTATTCTACCCAATACATTTTTTCCGATTCGAAAAAAAAAACCTCTTGGCTTTCAAATTGCGTTCGAGTGCTTCTATTTACTTTGGCGCAAGTCACCAAAATTGTCAATGTTTGGTTAGACATTCGAACGGTTTGAAGACTAGGGCTGATATTCACGAACGCAGACCATAGACTACAATTAGGCTTGTCTCCGAATGTTGCGCACTATTTCTCAGCAGACCCAACTGTACGTAGCCCATGGTTTGCCTTTCATGAATCTCAGCTTAGGCGCTATTCATACTCCTCAACGACAGCGCATCACGCGGCTGACGCGCAAGCTTGGCGTTAGAGTATGAATACCTTCTACGAGCGTCACGCTCGTCATCCGCTTACGAAGACTATGAATGCTCCACCGGCGACGCCATGGCGGAGCGGAAATAAGGGCCCTATTCTTATAAAATAGGCAAATTCTGTACATGAGGTCACCATCACGATAACAGAGGATAGTAATGGATTTAATTATCATAAAACGGAATGAAATTTATGATGAAATAATAATGAAAATATAAAAAGGTCGTCGCGGCCGTCGCCGCCATTGTAGAGCAGGCGTCACGCGCGCCGTGCGGGCGTGGCGTCAGACCATTCATACTCCAACGCAACGCCCGCGCGTCATGAACGTGCCGAGCTGGAATTGAGAAGTATGAATAGCACCTTAGGTTGTAGCATTAGCGAAAAATCCGAACGGAGCGTGATTGTAATTCTTTACATCTCTGTGGATTCACAACGAGAAAGGTTGGATGAAGCATAAGGAGAAATCCACAAAACTCGCAATAAGTAGAAAATTACGCTCCGTCAAGATTTTTCGCAAATGTTATTATTGTAATGTACTAATTCCAACATATGCAGTGACCCCTTTGTCTGACCAAAGAGTCCCATCAGCAAATAAGCGATGGGCGTGGACAGATCATACGGGAGAGTAGGAGTCGCCCCGTACGTAACAGCCAGCCGGCTGCCCCGGGTTGCATATGTTGGAATTAGTACATTGCTCACCAAGAGGTGAACGGAGGCCCCGACGGAGGCCTGGGACCGAGAAGGGCAACCAGGGGCAGCCGGTTAACAGGGACGTACGGGCCGACTCCTACTCCCCCGTATCATCTGTCCACGCCCATCGCTTGTTTGCTGATGGGACTTTTGTTGGACAAAGGGGTCACTGTATATGTTGGAATTAGTACATTACATTATCTAGCCTTAGGAGTGGTCGATTGTCTTATCAACTTCGGCAGATTCGGTGGCTTGCGTGAATAGAAGTATTCGAATGCACTGAGAGTCCCACTGAGGTTCAGCCAATAACTTGAGAATAACTGATTGTGAGGCTTTTTAATCGGAAATAAGCCGCAGCTGTAAAATATCTTAAGCTTACGAACGGTATATCACGCTTGGTCAAACGACAAACTCTGGAAAAAAATCGAAAATTGACAGATTTGAAGGCTTCAGAATTTTTTCCGACAACCTTGACGTTTTCATGAGGTTCAGCAACACGATTAAACACTATGCGTTCAATTTCCAAATTTACACATAGAAATATCTATATCAGTCCTCAAAGGAATTGTCAATTGTGTATTGGCATTCAATCTGAAAAATTGATTTCTTAAAGAAAAAATAACAGCGAAAGAAAACGATTCGGCGATTACATTACATCAATCGACCGATAATCAGGATTTAGAGAAATTGGAGAATCGCGAGATTCAGCTGGGGGTTTTTTCGGTATAGGACGCTTTTGGTGCTACATAGTCTTACTCTTCTTACAAAGCTTATATATGTACATAAATTGTTTCTGTGGTAACTTGAAGGATAATGAACAAACCGCGAATGAAGTGGATCGTTGGCATTTTCGAGTACATAAGGAATGCGGCAGAAGCACCCGGAGACACAACTCTCATGACACCTGCAACATTTCTTTTTGATGTTTTCGACGGCAGGTTCACAAGAAGAATTTCAAAAGCAATGAGAATTGTAGTTACATATGCATATCACTCCGCGAGAGTCCGCTTAGCTCTGATTGGTCTCAAAATACATAATGAGCCAATGCGAGACGAGCTTCTCGCAAATGAGGAACTGGACGAAAGAATTAGCATTTTCTGATTCCGCGAGTTTCTTTGTTTTCGGTCATAGTGAACTCCTTGAGAAAGCTTCGTAGAAAAGACGTCGAACAACCCTTATGGCTATGCTGGGAAGTGATATGTATATTACCATAGCACTCGAAGGACCAATTTCGAAGTCTCACCTGGGCGAATTTCTTGTAGCACAGCTGATTGGGCAGGCTGAACCGCAACTATGGTACTGCCTTCTTGGATCCAGACACCTCGTAGTGCTGTCATACATCGCACAGGCTGCACGCGGAACGCACGCGGAGCGGGCCGAACCGTCAGCGCGTATATAACCTAAAAGGAGTGACTCACGAATCTGTGATGCTCTGCCATTTTTGCATGTGAATTGTCTACTCAAAAAGACCTGAATATTATGGAGCTTCATCAGTACTTTTCTGCAAATCAACTTATGTTCTGGTCAAATCGTGAAAAAAAAACACATATAAACTCCAAGGCATTTCTAACGGGCTCTCAATGTCCACTATCACCCGCAGCAGAGCGATGGACCTTAGAGAAATATACTCAGACGTGCGCTGTTGTCCACAGGACACGAATGAGATGTCACCTCACGCAATGCTCCCTGTAGACATCCAAAAGGGGCATGGATCGCCCCTCGAGAACTGCCCGTCGTCCCCCTCCTTGGTGCCGTAGACAACCTATCGGCCGGAACGCTTTTGCTGTAGACATCCCATCGGAGGAGGGTCTCCATCCCCGATTCCGCGTTCACATCCTATCAACATCCTGTAGACCTGATATTACCATCCCAAAAAGCATCAGCCGCCTTATGACGTCACCCCTTGAGAAACTTGATAATGAGGCTCGATTTTTCTGGTTTCGGTTCTACTTCAACCGCAATAGAGAAAATGGAGTCTCCTTCCCAAAAATCCCAAAAAAAAACTACACCAACTCAATAATGACGTCATTATGCGGACAATACTCCACTGTTTGGTGGTAGGCGCTAAATACAAATCAATAAAGCCATTTACCGTGGTCACAACGAGCAGACTGGAGTATCTTGCGAGGATGCCCTTGCTACTAGGTGAAAACTGTGGGTGATTGTGGCCCTATCGCCAGATCAAAAAACGTCACGACATTGAAACGATATGCCTTTAAAATCAATTGATTTCTCCTTGTCACAAATTCGTCAGGGAAGTTATTTGGGGTGTTAGGCACGCAGAAGGGGTTTGTCTTCGCCTTTTCGGGCGACTACGGCAGATTATTGTAGGTGTTATGAAATACTGTTCTACTGTTGAGCATCATATCGTGCTCAGCACACCAAATCAGCATCCTGAACGAAGTCGGAACAAGGAGAAAAATCAGTTTTTGGGGCGTACCTACCGTTTTGTGGTGGTAACTTTTTATGATCTGCGATCAGGCGACAGTCAGTCACAATTTTCGCTTAGTAGCAAAAACATTCTCGCAAGGTACTTCGGCCTCCTGTTTTTGACCTACGCTAAAATAGCTTACTTTGTCAACCAGAAAAGGCAATATCAGTAAACTACGTTTATTTTCCTCAAAAAATCTACAATTTTTTTCTACTCACTACATTTACCTTCTCGAGTAATGACAACATGGATGGGAATCCTGGTAAATCAACAACACCAAATTATCAGAGATCCCTGACGAATACCGGAGTAAATGACCCACATCAAAGGATGGAAATAACCGGAAAATGACCGTGAAGGCAGTAGCTGACAACTCCGGAACCACGGAAACCGCCGGGTCCACCACGGTTAGCTCCACGAGGTGCACCTGTCGGCATGCCACCAACACCCCTTCCATGGATAGACTTCATAAAAAAAGATCAACAGAATTCAATAAAAAATGAACGCAAATATAAGCATATACAGCATTATAAAAAACGATTAACAGATATCACATAAACAGGAACACTTAGAAGCGGGCGGACCTCATTCCTAACAGCATTTTTCAACGGTTAAGCTTGGATATAACGAAGTTAAATAAAAGGGCAAAACGATGTTCCTCAGCACTCCCGTAAGCCTGAATACCCGGTACCATACCCGATACATGATACCCGATTTTTGGGAGGTAGGGCATAAAAGAAATGGAGAGCGGAGTATGCATTCCTACAGCGTTCTTCTCCAAGAATTCACAGTTGAAGCTCTGGACAGACTAGGAAATCGGAAGCAAGCCTAGCTGGTGAAAAATATATGACGACAGCGGGTACTAAACATAAAAACTTTATAGGAAAAATTTGCTTCACTTCGGTGAGAATTTTTTTTGCCATGGTAGATTACCAACTTGCCGCACAAATTGCTTCGTATATTTCATCCCAGCTTTTTATACCCTTTCCTCAAATGTCCGCCAGCCTGCTCTACTTGAAAGAGATCATACGAATAGCAACTCTTAGATACAAAAATGTTTGTCAAAACAAGTCTAGAGAAATTAATCTGACTCGAGAACTTGGCGCACGGGCGAAGTTTCTTCAGCGAAAACTTCGCTTGTTATCGCTAGTAGAAGAATAATAAGGATAAGAGATTAGAACAGAAAAGAGAATATACTCGCATAATCGCTGAGCAGCTAGGACACATCATGGAGGTTTCTAGGCCAAGGCCGTTCCCTAGCTGCTGAAAAAGTGGGCGTAACGGGGCGGAACCACCGCAGCATATGCTGCTGCCAGTTTTGCGTTTGAAACCTCAGTTCACGGAACATATACTGCTCCCAGCGCGCGTCCGAGTACGACATGGTGCGCTCATCGTCGGCAGTGTTCCGAGACGCGCACCATCACTGAAATTTCGCTGTGAGCGCACCATTACAAAAATTTTCCGGCCCGACATGCCCCGGGGACATACCACTGAGGTAATCCGCTTTGGGGTCCCCAGAGGGGGGGGGGTTCACCCCACTGCCACGGTCCGCAGTGGGTGCACCCCACCGTGGACCGTGGGGAGGTGACTCCACAGTTGGGTACCACCCCCCACCCCCGAACCGTGGGGAGCCCCCTCCCCTCGGCGACAAAAATTATCCTCCGGTATCCAGTGGATCATCTGGTGAGTGACTCGAGGCCACCTTCCAGGCCCGACTCCGAAGAGCCGACTGAAACACACTGTGAAATGAGAAGCCTTTTATACCAGCAACATTCTTAATACTTTTGTCTAAACATGTCAGGATTGGACCAGTGAGGAACAGGGGTGGGCGGAGCCATCCAATGGCGAGCGGCCGCTGGCTGTAGGACATTTTTCTTCCGTAGGGCGCTGGAGCTCCGCGACATATGCTGCACTTTCAGCATCATGGGACGATATCCTGCGACGATGGGGTTTGTAACGCTGAGTCCATCCACCAATCACAAACTGGTGGGCGGCCGTCAGCAGATATCTCCATGATGCTGCTCAGAAAATGAGAGGCCGTTTCAGTGCCCTAGCTGCTCAGCGAATTCCTGAGTAAGATGAGAGATTAAGATTCGATTTCGCGCTGAATTGAAACAGGCGTGGGGGTACGCTTCGTGTTAATAGGATTTATCTTGTCATGAGAGTGTAGCGTCTCTTGACAAGATAGAATTCGTTAACAACAGGATCTACTTTGTCAAGAGACTTCTGTAGAACTGCCCATCGACCTGCGCAGCTGTAGACACCCCGATATGACGTCCTGTAGACAACAACTCGGTCTGCGTCGATTTAAGGCACTCGGCGGGATTGCCGGTCGATGGGCTGTTTAACAGCCCGTCGCCCCCTGTTCAACAGCACACCGGGACGGCCCCGCGTAGAGCTGCCTGTACGCCAGCGGTGACTCATTCTGGGCGGATCGACGTCCTTTAGACAACGGCGAACGTCTGAGTAACTGCTCATAGCAATGTTTTGACAAAAAGGCGACCGCTCACTGCTGGTGGTGAACAAGTTCAAGAGTCTTTAAGAAAAGCCTCAGAGCCTAAAACGCTAAATCTCGAACTGAAAATAGGCTAATCTAAAGGTACTCCTGTACCGTGATCCATCAGTGCACGTGTGTTCACTATTTTTCTTTCTCGAAACCCATGCAAGTTTTTCCTGTCCCTGTGATCATCTAGAACTGGTCTACCCATTCAAGCCAAAGCAGCGCATGTCAAAAATTTCCGCCCGTTACTCAACCGTACGACATGTTTGCACGACTGACACATCATAACATTCGTTCAGGAGCCAAAAAGCTAGTATTTTGGGTCAACTGAGTGTATCCTTACTACGCAGTCCTCCAATCAAAAATCACAAGCGCCGAGAAAGGTATGCCTATCCATTCCGAGCTGATCCCTTTGAACGTCGCTGCATAACATAACATAACATAACATAACATAACATAACATAACATAACATAACATAACATAACATAACATAACATAACATAACATAACATAACATAACATAACACAACATAACATAACATAACATAACATAACATAACACAACATAACACAACATAACATAACATAAAATAACATAACATAACATAACATGCCAACGTGACATATCGAAGCTTTTTGAAAAGCATTTCATTAGATAGAAATTCTTACCTGGCTGGCAATGACAGCCGGGTGTACACGCTGGTGGTGGGCATGGGATAAGTGTGGGGTCATCGCAGGATGGTTGACATGGAGTGTGACATGCTGAGTACTGCTCATTCATACCACAGATAAGCGTCATCGACTGCATTGTTGGAACTGCAATGAATGATTGAAGGATGCAGAGTCAGTGATGTCAAAGATAGCGTTAGGCTGCGCTTTGCAGTAATACGGAGAGAGGTGCTCAGAGAACCTCACAGTTTTCTAAAAATATTCATATACATAGATTTATGCTGGTTAAAAAGCAAAGCAAGAAAAGCGTTAGTACTGTTGGGTTAGTACCAGGCGCCTGGCATGTTAGTCCTTTCCGATGTTCGCAGCATTTCCATTTCTTTGGACAGTCAGAATCGCACAGACACGAGAAGCGCACAGAGTTTAGTTCCGTCAAAGGAGACGTCGGGCATTCACCACTCCTGTACTCATCGCAAACCTGCAACGTATTCGTATTGATTAAGATTAATATGCTATCACGCTGTTTTGCTATGTCATGTTTTGTCCTACTACGATATGTTGTGACATTTTATGTTATGTTATGTTATGTTATGTTACGTTATGTTATGTTGTTATGTTATGTTATGTTATGTTGTTATGTTATGTTATGTTATGTTATGCTGTGTTATGTCATGTTATGTTATGTTATGTTATGTTATGTTATGTTATGCCAAGTTACATCGTACTTTTCCACGCAAAAGTTCTTCTCGCAGTTTCACTGCTTTCAGTGCCATGTTTTCCTGTTTCCTGCGACGTGTTTCACAGTACAAGCCATCTCCTGAGAATCTTCTTCCAAGAGGTGTGACACACCAACATGCTTCTGTTCCGGCTAGACACTGCCTAAAGGAAGGTAAGAAAAGTAGCACTGACAAAATCAGGCACTATAGATGGCAGGTAATGCGTTGATCATAGAAATTTGCGGAAAACCAGGGGTGAAATATGGGGAGAACTGATTACTTCTTCCTATATCGTTTCCCGTCGGCTTCACATTGAGGAATCGCCAGGCCGAGCAACTCGTTTTGAGCAGACTCATCCAGAACCATCCTCCTTCGCCGTGCACACGCTGAAACCATGCTCAGATTTGAACTCCTAATCACGAAAGAAAATATATGATTAAAATGTGTATTAATAATATATGGATAGAAAATGTATTGGTAATATGTATATTAAAATAAATGGATAAACGAATACAGCTTTTTTGTTGAAAACTAAGATTTAGAGAGAATGTTATCCGATCCGAGTCATGTGAAATACGGGTTGGGAAATTTCATGAGTTTTGGTAAACTTTTCCTTGGTCATCAAGCAGAAAACAATGAAAGAAAGGAAGTTTCCGAAGTGGTCCCGTGAGCAATTTCAAGCTATTTCAAGCTACTCATCAGTGAATTTTTATTTCGAGACGCGAAGAGGCACACACGTAAAGGCAAGGTTCATTCCCATTTTGATTTTTCCAAAATTTCGGTTACATGAGTCGACCTGGACTGGGTGAATAGTATTTTCGAGTTTTGTAAGCTACTTTTTGAGAAAATGCTGTTCAAGTAAAGAACCAGGGAGTTAAAAGCATGATCAGCTCGTCCAAATATCGCTATTCCTGAATCATGTCGGGTCGTCGCGTCGCGGCCACGCGGCAGGGTCACCGCACTCACGCAGACGAAGGCTAACAAAATGGACGAGGGTTGCTCTTCTGTGCTCACATTAGAGTTGCAATTACAGCTCATGCCCAAGCCGAAATAATCTAAGACAGGCCGTTTTTCCCGAAGCTTTCACATGTTCTTTGAAAAAACCTGACGCAAACGCTCCGATTCATCTGATAATCTTGAAACCCAAATTCTGGTTCCAGGATTTCAAGCCGAAAACCTTGTCTTTTTACAGAACGGGATGCTGTAGATTGAGCGCTTATAATTTCGAACTCTCGCATATCTGTTGAGAAGAATGAATGCATGATTGAGCAGTCAAAGTTTCGTAAACACGCCGATTACCTTCGGTTTTCAAAGGCGAACATGAGCTCCTCGAGCATTTTGTGTTTGCTCCTAAGCATGCTGAAAGTCGTTTGATACGATAACTGTAATATTTTCGCAGCTCAAAGAACAGTTAGTGAACCAGCTTGAGTGCAATCTTTCGGTCTAACATGCCACCCTGGCTGAGCAAATTTGACAGTTGTCAGCGTGTTTTGGCCTACCGGAAATCTATATATTTTATGCCTCTCATCGATAAATTCTCGTCCTTCTCTGCACATGAACGGCATGGCATTATTTCTCTTCTCACCGTTCCTCGAGCAAACAAGTTTTTTTTTAGTTAAGTGACCTATTGGCTCTTACTTGAAGAATTAATCATTTTGGAAGTACACTTTTACCTTCTGTGACACGCCAGCATCCCTTATGATCCTTGTCCCCTGAGGATCATTCATCGCTTTCCTGTTGTTTTCCTTCTTGCTGTCAGCATACGTTTCATCCTATCCGCGTTTTTTTCTCTGCTTGCTTTTACTCCTTTGAAATAATGGCATTTAACCAGCTCTAAGACAACCGAAAATATGGTTGGCACTACTATGCACCAGCACTGTTGAGTGGAAAAACCGAAATCACAGTAATAAATGGAAAAATATCAAAGTCGATTCATGGCAGTTTTCAATTTTTTTCTTCTAAACCAAATGCTTGCAGCAGATTTTCAAATAATGCAACAGCGAAAACTTCCATAAGTGTTTATAAACGGCTGCGCTTTAAGGGGATGTGTCTTTAGTTTCCGAGGCTGCGTGGCTTGTCTGCCATTCCGTTCCGTTTTCGCTTCCGGAGCTTTCTCCTTGCACTCAGACGCAAGTGCCAGTATGTAATCGAGCGTACCCATGCTTCTTGCGAAATCATTGAACGCGCTGAAATGCAGATTCAATCTTTTCGTGCTTAGTCAAACTCCTGGGCTTAGCTGAGATCGTTCACAAATCTCGTGGTTCCGAAATTGAGTCTTCATGGAATGATGACAGGGCTTGGCGAGGATCGTAGGCTATTTCAAAGTTTTTCCATGAGTAGTGAATTACATAGACCTGTCCGGTTTTATGTATTCTACTTCGTGAGCCTATCTGCTCAAAAGCATTCCAAGATAGGATGTTATTTTATACGCGTAAGCTGACTTTGAAGGGCGGATAAAGCAAGTGAATTCTGAGAACCCTTTCCTGATCTTAGATGAGCGAGAATGTGAAATGTTGTCTTACCTTGATATTGTGTATACTTTGTATAGCTTTTAGTCTATTGATTGGAATATTAAAGGTAGTGTTCACAATGAAATTTTTTTGGTAGAAACGTAAGTTTTGGGTCCCTCTAAGAAAAATGAGAATGGAAGTGAGATGAAAATGGCCGGGAAGTGGGTGAAAATCTCGTGGGTCCAGCCAACCGATTGGGCCACCCCGCTCACGTCCTATGACAGTTGTCAACGTCCGTTTTACCGTACGAACAGGCACCGAATTTTCGAATATTTTTTTTTAGCGCGAAAGGTCCTAACATCCCAGCATGTACAATAGCCCCTCTTATTTTCGAAGGATTTTCAATCTAGGAAACAGAAAGCAAAACCACCTATTTAAGAATTTTGAAGCGCCAAACCATTTTACTGACGTCAGGTTCGATGCGTTGTCTGCATTCTCCGAAACACGCAAACAGGCACAGGCAAGTTTTTCAGAGATTTCTTTAAAAGATTTTTTTCCCGGTATTTGAGTGTTCTGTGGAGACTTTTCCCTATCAACTCTTACTTAGTAGATTTAGCTATTCTAATTTTAGACTTCCAATAAAATTGAAGGAGTCTCGCGACGGGTTTTTGCGTCTTTAGTGTCCGTTTTCGATCACGTACATACTTCCTTCAGCATCAATTTTCTCATATTTGAACAGTTTATCAGAATTTAGGTGAGGAGGGCTACTATCTAGCAGTGTAATGCTTTCTAGAGTTTAGGTTTGAACAAAGAAGTTCGGAATGTGATCTACAGATGTGCTATGAAGCAACATATTGTATTTAGCACATTGTACATACATATGTATAATGAATTCAGGGCGCCCTAAAAATTTTATCCCAATCTTTTGCTTTTGAGGTTAAGACTTAGCAACCATTGTACAATACCCGCGCTAAGTTTTGTAAAAACCGGGAGCATCTGGCAAACTTGGCAAAAAAGCGTCCGATGCATGTAACTTTGTTGAATGAAGACTTTTTCGAATTCTGAAAACTCTGTCATATTCACAGATCAAATTGCTACCTAATTATGTGATTTGTGTGCCTTAATTCCCTAAAATCGCTTTGTTTTCAAAGGAAATAGTTTTTGCAATCGTTTTTCAAAAACGTCGCGCGCGGCGAATGCGGCGAAACTTTGAGCAGTATTTGTACAAGTAATCGAACAGCAATCGGTGTGTTTTCTTCAAGAATCAGGTGCAGGTGAGAGAATCTCAAGGTTTGTTCAGATTGAATTTTCGAAAGCCTTCATTGATGAGTCCGGGTATCTCTGAGAAAACTCGCCGCGAAGGAGCCATGAACCTACCGCGAACCTCGTGCCTGCCGCGAATCTGCCGAAAACCTACCGCAAACCTCGAACCTGCCGCGAACACCTTGGCACCGCGACGTTGTTTTAGTAATAACTCTGAAGCTGGTGCAAGCCTGCCGCGTATCTGCCTCCAACCTACCGCGATGTTACTCTCTGCCGCGAACCTGCCGCGTATCTGCCGCGACCCCATCTGAACTGGGTTATTATTCAAGATCTTAATGAGCGCAAATCGTCAATAGTGGTTTTACATGTTTCGTGAAATCCTGATAACATTGATGATAACCGCTTCACTTTACCAGTTGAAATCCTACAATATATGCCTCACTTCACCATTTTTTTACCTGCAAAGGTGCTTGTTTTCTCCTTTATCTTTCTCTGTGTTCGGTTACGTAGTTTTCTCACTTCAACGTCTCGACAAGCGGCTGAATCTACGCCTGACATCCGGCGTCAATTATGGTGTTTCGCTTGCGCCACTGCAGACGACACATCATAAACGACAACGACCTTCAAAATTGCGCTTTGCCACATTGGGTCATTGTTATACCTCCAGTCTGTGACCGCGACAGGCTAACTCATCTATGATCGTGTCGGGACCCACACTTTCACCATGAAAATGGCTGTCGCAAGAACACTGCATGCGCCGGTCGCGCCGCAGGATTGATGTAGCGCCGGCATGGATCGTGAAGAGACTTGCGTTCACTGTTGAAGATTGGCGCAAGCTCGGAGCCATATGCTATAACATAGGTGCACCGGAGTTCGCCCCACCCTCCAACAGTGAACGCCAAGCCTCTTCAGGATCTACGCCGATCTTATGGCACAGCACAACTGGCCTTCAGAGACTGCGACGTCGCTCAGGTCTGCGACCGCGACAGGGCTGTGGCAGAGTACAACAATGGCCTTGTTGTGGTGAAGTCTATCGGACAGCTATTTTTTACGTTGACGTATGTTCCTTAGAAGATGTAAAAACGATGAAATCAAAAATTATAGGGTGAAATATATGAAGGTACAAATGTTGTGGAAAGATGATGTTCTGCTGCTGATGATGATGAATGATGATGAAAAAATTCTGCTTTCATAGTTTTGCACCTTCTAAAGAACATACCTCAACGTACCAGGTTGTTCAATAAGTTTTGTCGTTCGATAAGAGAAGGCGTTGCTACTAGCCTAATTTTTTTTGTTTTGTTGGTGCACTCTTGATATGAAAGTATGTGAAGTTTCACTTCAATCTGTCAATTCATTATTTGTTCACAAGCCATTTAGTGTCGCCGTGCCACAGCAATGGAAAAAATTGAACATCGTGCAGTGATAAAATTCTTATTTTTGGAAGGTGTAGCCAAGAAATTCACGAACGAATGTTAAAAGTGTATAATGATTGTTCACCTACAATTAGAATAGTAGAAATATGGGTTGCAGAATTTAAACGTGGTCGTACAAGCCTTGAAGACGATCCACGTAAAGGACGTCCAAAAAGTCCATCAACACCAGAAATCATAGACAAAATACAGGATATGGTTTTGGAAAATCGATGATTGACTGAAAGGGATTCAGTAGAGGCTCTATACATCTTATTAGGCAGTGTGAGCCATATTTTGAGTGAAATTTTGGGTTTTAGAAAGCTGTGTGCACAATGGGTGCCGCATTCGCTAACAATGGAACAAAAACACATTCGAATGCGAATTTCTCAGCAACATTTGGAGCATTTTAAAAAGGATAAAGTGGATTGTGTGCGTCGATTCATCACTAAGGATGAGACGTTTTTGAAGTGTATTAATGTTCAGGGAGATTATACTGAGCAATAAAGTGTATTTTGAACCATAAAATTGTGTTTTTCTTGTTGAACGACAAAACTTATTGAACAACCTGGAAGAACATAGTTTTCCGATAGATTTTTACCACAGTAATGGGGCGAAGTGCAATTTTCTTCCATTGGGTCACCTACACCACTAAACTGTTCTGGTAGTGTATCGGGAACGCGCACGTTGAACGACTGATCGAACCCGCGCGGCCTACTATACGCCCCTGTGCTGGGTGGACAGACGATTGGTCAGACGAAGTTTACACAAGCGTCCCTGTAGTTGACTGACCCGGATTGCCTCCTTTATGTGAGGTGAGGGAGAAACGATAGAGGGACTTTGTCCCCCTTTGCAAATTTTTGCAGCTGACAAGCTTGCCAGCGGGGAAGCATGAAATTCATGCTTCAAGTATAAGCAATATTCAGTTGGCGCCTTGGACCTGCCGAGTCGGTGCCTTGAACCTGCCGGGTCGGCGCCTTGAACTTGCCGAGACGGCGCCTTGAACGTGCCGAGTCGGCGCCTTGAACCTGCCGAGTCGGCGCCTGATAGGCTACGACTCGGCAGGTTTGCGGGAGATTCGCGGCGAGTTTTCTCAGAGTATTTCGCAACAAAACTCCGACTTTTCAGGTAGCTCTCAAGCGTGTTTAATGAAGGATTTCAAAAATTCAACCTGAACAAACCTTGAGATTCTCTCACCTGCACCTGATTGTTAAAGAAAACATACCGATTACTCATCGATTACTTGTACAAATACTGCTCAAAGTTTCGCCGCATTCGCCGCGCGCGACGTTTTCGAAAAACGATTGCAAAAACTATTTCCTTAAAAAACAAAGCGATTCTAGGGAATTAAGGCACACAAGTCACATAATTAGGTAGCAATTTGATCTGTGAATATGATAGAGTTTTCAGAATTCAAAAAAGTCTTCATTCAACAAAGTTACATGCATCGGACGCTTTTTTGCCAAGTTTGCCAGATGCTCCCCGTTTTTACAGAACTTAGCGCGGGTATTGTACTTCCAGATGACCCTTCTCACCAGTATCCTAAATATTGTATCAGATGTGAAAGAAATTTCGAATTCAAGGGAGTCTGAAAAGGACGCTAAAAACGCTATAAATCGTCCCCGAGTGCCTTCTTACCAAATCCTACAAGCGTTCATGTACGACTTTCAATTAATCTCGGCATTGACAAAGTTTATATTGACAGTAGTTTTCTGCAGCTTAGAACCGAGTATGGTACAGGTTTATTCGGCTGAAGTTTCGGCGATTTCGCCTTCTTCGGAGCCTAGAAAATAGAGAGCATTTGGAAAAACTATCCGATCAAGCGTCATTCCATTCAACAGTATCGCTTTCAGTGGGAAGCAGGACCACCCACGACGCGAAGAATCCTACAAGCCCTACAAGCGTTATTCTTGATGGTCTCTCTGGTTAACCACATTTCTAGCTTCTATAATGGATAAATTTTATCCATGGTCCAGTTTGCTTTCGATAGAAAGATTGCTTTTCAATGCCGGCCCTTCACTCAATCCGAATTTTGCAGAAATGTCCAAATTATACCCAGGTCCTCAAATAATTCAAATAATCAAATATTACACATTATCGCATTGTTATCAGAGAGTATTTGCAACCTTATTGATTCCAAACGTTACGCTAGAGGTTCTTATGATCAATTTGGAAGAGGAATTTTGTCGTTGAGTCAAACTTGAGCTAAAAGTTATTCAAAATTACTTAAATTAGGTGAATAACTTCCGAATAATTGGATCACTTCCTAAAAAGAATGCAACAATGGTATTTATTCGGTAATTCCAAATAGCCAAGCCCAAGTATAATCCTGATCTTTGAGAAATTGGAATATTACGAAAATATCACTGAAAATTTGCGGTGGCTGAATATCTATGTGTGTACTAATTATCGCCGTAAATTGGTTGAATTTGTGTGATAGTAGATTACTCTTTCAGAAAGACCCAATTACTCGGAAACTGATTATGTAGATTTTCTGGATTTAGCAAAAATGCAAAAAGTTGAAAATTATCATAGTTATTCGAATAGACGGCAAAGCACGAAAGAATTCAGAGCGAAACGAAGAATAATCGATCTGGAAGTTCAGATCTCAGATCAAACGGGTGTTATGCCGTGAATGGATTATTTCTTTTCCGAGCGTGTTTGAAGTTACGGATATTGCAGCCAAATGCAGGAAACGTGTGCATAAATATGCAGTGGAAAACTATAGAATAGCTCAGAACAAATGGCAATAATTTAATTCTTGAGAAATAATTCACATAATTGGTATGCGATAAATGAATATCAATGACCTTCCTAAACGAATTTCCTCAAAGGTCACATTTCCAGGTGTTGGCGCGCATCAATGAAAACGTTTCAGGTCGGTACGCATTTTTTATGACATCGATCTGAGGAGATTCCAGTTTTTCAAGGCGAGTAGCGCAGCAGTATGCAGCTTATCGTTTTTTTTTCTGATAAACACAAACGACCTCACTGTATATACGTGAAGGGGCTAGTGTTCTCTCCAAGCGTGAAAATGTACGATTTTCTAGCGGATTATGGAGCCAATCGGCCCGTGCCAAGGACAGACAGAACGGCGCAGCGCGTGAGTCACAAGAGCCACCTGACCTCTGATTCGAACTCGCAACTTGAGTTTTCTTACTGATTGTAGCGAATATGCATGGCAATCGATGGGCAGTGTAAGGAAATCACAATTGAATTGAGATCCAGTATCAGAAAACATCCAACTCAACGAAGTGCGCAGCCTAATCTATGACAAAAACATGAAAACCGCCAAAAATCGCGTTTAACTTGAGAAAATACCCCCGGTGGTAAGCATTGAACCCACCCACGAAATCTTCAAACTTCGCATCCTCTCCCGAAAAACCCGCATAGGAATAAAAAAAACGTAGACCAATACAATGCACATGTGCTCGTGGGATTTAGTGAGAAGGTGAGCGGGGATGCGTTTTTTTGGGTTCTTTTTTACTATCTCCCTTCATGTTATCACATTTGCTAATCTGAAAAAATTATTTTGAGATCCTGGTGAGAAGAGCATTTAAGGGTATAGTGATTGCTAGATTCAAGTTCAAATAAAAAATTGAGGAGATTCTTTAGTGTGCCGTATATCATACATTTAGCGCTATGAGTGACAAACACATATTGCGATTTTTTTCGGTGGAAATCTAAACCGTAACAAGCATCAGATTGTTGCATAGCCCTTCCAGATATATATTTATATTTATATAAAATACATCCGCGGAATTTGAAGAAAAAAAAGCTGATTCTGAAGACGAAGAAACTTATTGAAAGTATGCTAGAGTCGCGAAAAGGCGTATAAGCGCACCTTCTGACCAAGTCCTGCGAGCAGAACTGTATTAGCAGCTCTAGACCTCTTTTGAGTATCGTTAGACTTACAGATTTTTCTCCAGACAGTTATTGAGATATACCAAATAGGCTTTCTAACACACTTGTATAAAAATCTTTTCTATCTGCAGAAACAACAATGGGACGCGGAACTGACAAGGGCTAGCTTTGGATTTTCTGCGATGTTCCAGAAAGACATGTAAAGAAAGTTGTAGATGTGCGGCGGTACAATAAAACACCCCCGGAATTTCCTTATTTCCCCAGTGAAGTCTAGAAAAGGCATTTTCATAGTTTTGCGGAAAAAGAGGTACTCAAGATGCAAATTTAAGGGTATTAAGAAACATTCTTTGGGATTTGGCTCTAAACTTTTTTCTAACGGTTGTTTTGGGTGCTGATTACAAATCCGAGGTCCAATTTCAGATTCCTGAGAGATTTCGGCTGATTTTGCTCCGAGCATCTCATTCAGAAAGACTTGTTGACAAAATGCGACTGTTGGCGATTTCCAGGTAGGCACAACATAATTGCCCCAAAATATCTTTATAATGGTTACTTGAGTAGTATGACACAAATCTTTGGTCAGTTTATCGATTTCGCTTCGATTAAGGTGTGTTAGTTGGGTTTACATTGGTTTGGTCAAAGTCTCAGTCTGGCTTGAAATGTCTCTGCGAGGGTTATATGGGGCGTCGAGCATGAATTTGAAGTTCATTTTTCAATTTTCGAAGTATAAAGGTAGGCTACGGCAGTGAAAAGGCATTATGCCTATTGTAACCTACAGTAACCATCAGACCGTTAGCTAATCACAAATATAAGGTTTAGTCGAATCCGGAAAAAAATTATTGAACGCTCCGAAAATGTTCGAACGGGAACCCTTACCTTTTGGCGGGAAGATAAAAACGCTGGGATCTTTCGAAGCATTCGGAAAAAGTCGAGCACAATATGCTTATAGCACAATAGCACAATATGCTTATGTACCGTCAAGACAGCTAAGCCGGGCGGCGCTGAGTTGAAGCGCGCGAGACGCTGCCGCGCAGCGTGTACCAGATTGCTCCCGCCACTGATATTCAGGCGATTCTTCTAGTCTGCAGTTGATATTCCCAACATCTTTCGACTTCTTCATCCTCAAATTTACAGGAATTTGAGCTGGACTGGCAAAACCGCTCGAATGACAAAGGCGGGTCACTTTGATACACGCTGCGCTGCCGCGCCGGCTTGAACTCAGCGCCGCCCGGCTTGTTAATCGCAGGCTTGACGGTACTGCCTAACTCTTGCAAATTCTGACCCACGGTTCTGCAAAACCTTCCGGGAAGCCCTATCGCGGCACACGGGCGTCAATGAATCTTGGATGCCCTTTGAGTCAACCTCAGATTTTAGCGGCAGGGATCAGTCTTCATCGAGAAGCCGCTTAGGAATTTCATGAAACCTAACGAATTCTTCTGAAACGGCCAAACCTAGATACTTTCCTTGAGATTCGGGAAAAAAAACCTTGTGTATTCTCTGACCTCGCTCTCGGGTACCCTCGTCAGCACAATGTAGCCGACATTTGTGGTGACTGTATGTGCGAATGTATCAATGGCGCCGCCGTTGCGCAATGGTTGTATGGCTATTAAACGCTTACGAAAATGATCGACGGATTAGGCGATCGCGGAGAACCTGTCCCTCTCCAAGGACTGACTGAGTATGAGGAGAAACGTCATGAAAATCGGCCGAAGGAACAGCATGGATACGAAAAAAATCACCGGGTGGTAAAACAGCATTCTCAGAAGCATCAGTATTAGGAGGATAAACAACCGGAAATGATTCTGACTTCCATAAGTATATGGAAAACCTTGGAAACACGGAAAACCTTAACGGTAAAGACGACAATGTATGTAATAAAAAAACTCACTGGCACAGCAGTTTCCTTCCGCGCACATCTCGTATTTAGCGTCGCAGTCCTCGTCGAGACGACAGGTCTTCGTCCACGAAGATCCATCGGGGCACAATTCGTCCGCAGATGAGGACGAGTTCACCATGTTTTGTGGATGATCTCGTGCCGCGGTCCATTGGGTAATACGAGGTACTATAGCGTGCAATTAGTGGCATTAATTGGCAGGGTTATTGGATATGACTCCGCTTGGAGCCCGAATTCGGTATTGGTATAATTATTGGTGACCAACAAATTTTCGAGTTTCAAAAATCGAAAACATCTTTTCTTTATGCCACGGAATTACTAAACCAGCGCTGAACCTGGGCTCAAGGGTAGATAAGGTTAGTAAGCGAAAGCCTATTACAGAAGCTAGTTAAACGATCGGAAAGTTGGTAAAAAATTCTAGGTAGCTAATAAAAAATAAATTTGAAAGAACACCTTCGCTTTGCATGCCGATGATTGGTCGAATATTGGGGCAACAGAACCCACGATCGCACACTTCACCCAGAAAGCAGTCTTCCTGAATTTGAAGATTCATTCTACTAACTATGGTACCTCTCTGATGTTACTAACCTGCTGAGCGCATCTATAGTATGAATATCGTGTGTCCGCGCACTGTCGACATGTTCCTTCTGCTTCGCACAGCCCTTGAAAAACGAAAAAAGCTTTCAAAAAATCTCGGCCACAAAAGTAGAGTAATGGGTTTTCTCTCAACGGTCTCTGACCATGCAAAAGACTTCGAAAAAATTAATCGTAGGCTCGCTCACCTTTATATTCTCATGCGATTTATCACGCATTGTGCTTTGCAACAATTAAGCATGACCAACTGGTTAAAGGCAAGTGATATTGTTTTTGTGCTACAAATCGAAGGTTTTACACCGCATGCTCAGGTGAAGTAGCGAAGTTAGCCATAAAATAGTTGAGATAGCGAAGCCAATAGACTCCAATGGCCTCTACTAGAACGCATACGTGGTTAGAGGTATGAAAAACAAGCAGAAGTGACTGTAGTAGAGCTATTAATTTGGACAACTTTGCATTGAGGGGCGGGAAATGTAAAGAAAATGGGCAGAGACTGTATGCCTCGCGGGCTCAATACGGTCATTTTGACTCGTTTTTGATGCTTTCAACGACGTGAGCATGCCATCAGAAGCCGAACGACCAGGTTAAGGACCATATATTAGTTTTTCCTAGCGAGCATATATGCTGCCTTTAAGGAAAAAAATCATCATTGGGCAGGCTTTGAGAAAATTCATTTCACTCAATAAATAAATAATCCTTTTTTTTCAAGACATTAAATGCGCAGAAACTGCGTTCCACTTCTTTGGCATTTCGCTAAAGTAGGGCTACGAGATTGTGAAATATAACGGGAAGCTCACTTAAAGTTTAACACATTTCTAGATTAGCAAAATCTTCACCCTCTCGCCATATGCTCAACCTCTCACCATTGCTTACATAGTCTGGGTATAAGCGAACCCACGTGTCACTAGAGGACTTCCGGATTTTTCGTTTGATTTCTCTCCCTCTGTTTGCTTTTTTTGTCTCTTCGATGCTAATGGTTTCCTGCCCGAGTATTTTTCCTTTTGATGTTGGCGCGTCCATGTTGCGCGCTTAATAATAAACAATAAACAAATAAACAATATGAGCGCAGACGCACGCGACAAACGGAAATAAATTTCACTCTGAAGCAGATATGTTCTGAGATATACGCATTGAGTTCGCGCCAATGCACAATAAAGAACCCCAAAGTATCACTGCGATTCGTGCCGACTGTACCTAAAAATTTTTTGGAGAGCAAAACCACTTCCCTCGTTTGGATTGTCGAAAGTCCAGTGTGCGCCAAACACACCAAACATACGTAATTGCATGTTTCAGTAGTTCCTTTTAAAAATTTTTTTCTCCCCATAGTTGTGGGTTTTGTGGGGACCTTCCAATATTATCCTCTATTTCGCGGACTTCCCTACTCAAAAACATCGAAAACTAGACGACGACTTCTATCGTCTTTAAAGAAAGAGAGTCATTTTCTCAGCGCTTCTTTTCTCAAGAAATCGCTTTGCTTAATTTGGTATGAACAGTCTTAGGGAATTCCCGATATTTTCTCGATCTGATTTAAGCTTCCGAATTCCGCAAACAATCTCATCACTGAAAACTTGAAAAAAGACGGATATGAACTATTAATTATGGATATGAATAAAGAGAACCGTTCCAAACTCGTTTTGAAACAACTCACTTTTGTTTGCGCAAACCTGGTAGATCGATATAAATGCGATGAATAATCGCATAACGTGAAGCTGTGTCTCGATAATTCTCGGAATAGGTAGGTGCGGGTGGGGACAGGTGCAAAGCGGCTGCGCAACAAGATGTTTTTACGGGTAAAGAGGCGTGGCCTCGCGGTAGCGCCACCAATTACGGTAACCGACAATGGAGGGCAGATTAGGGGGTTCAGGGGATATTGATACGGCAGCGAGCGAGGTACGTAAAACTGAAGTTAAAAAAAGTCTTCATGTCTTAGTTAACACAATATAGCGCACGTTCCGTCTTCCGTTGTGAAACTTTGGATAAAATGAGTTCCTTTCGCTCCGGTATTAGTGGCTGTCCCATCTCAGATGAATAATAATAAGGTAGAGAGGTTGGCTCCTGGACCGGGATGCCCTGCGAAGCTATTTTTTTCAATTTTTTCAGAAATTTTGAATGTTCCGCTTTGGTGATTTTCTTCACACCTTCAACGAATCTAAAGTCACATTTTGCGGATTCCTGCAAGAAAGTTATTGTTTGTCGGTGTTTTTCCAGAACATGGCTTTACTAAACGCGAAGATTGTGATATTTCAACAATTTTGTTTTGATAATGTGTAGATCCTTCGCCTATAATGATTTTCTTCAAGAGATCAGTGCGAAGTTTGTGGATTCTGGACAGATTGGGCTTTGAAGACACTCTCTAAGCGAGTTATTTGGAGTGCTTGAGGTGGTCGTCTCGTGGCGCCAAATAGTGAGGAGGGGCGGGTAAATCAGTGGGAAAGGCTAGGCAGCGGTATTGGTCTTGAAATTGGCATCGACCAATAGCGCTGCTTAGCCCTCCCCTCTGATCCGCCCGCCCTCCTCACGCCACGAGACGAAAACCTGGGGGGTGATCATTAACACCAAAGAGACCGCGTGTCCACACCAGGGCTGGGCACACGTCCCGGCATGGCGATTCTGAATATGCACCCCCCTTAGCTCGGTAATTTTTAGGCATTCCCCTATGGAAATTCTAAATCGTCTGTTTTCCAAAAAAGTTGAGCACAACAGCCATGATTTTGACTTCCTGATTTCGATAAACAAGAATTAAAAAAAACACTGAATAGAGAAAATTCCGAAAATGGCAACAAAAAGGGTAGTGTAATTTCTAAACTTTAAAACAATTCCATGAGGAAAATTTGTTAACAAGATGGTAAGTTATGAAAGAAGATAAAAAAATTTTATTACAAAACAATTGAACAATTACAAACAACAGAACTACTACTATTGCGATAATTAATGTTTCCTGTCGAATGTTTTCATAAACCTATGAAGGATTAGTTAATCTGTGTTTGGTTGTTCTGATGTGGAAATCGGAACTATTTTGTGTTGTGGAACAAGGTTAGGATTCATGTGATGCGTAGGGAGTGGAAAACAAGAGTTCTACCCTCCTAGAATGCCGCAATCCCTCAGAGAATCGTCTTGCCGTGCGATACGGTGTTTGTACGCAGCTACACAGCGCACACGGGAGTGGACGCGCACACAATATTAATAAAAAATGTATTTTATTACAGAAAGGGGAGGAGAAAATATTGAAACTGAAGGAAATGGAAGATGGTAAAGGTAGTCTATTCTGGATGTACCCATTTTAGAAATTTAATGTAAATAAACAAAGTTAGAGCGGGTGTAAATATTTAGCCGTGACAAGGTTCATTCAAACGAACCTAGTTGATCGAATTTAGCATTATAAAGAGAGCAAAGGATATTGTGAGAAAGAAGAGAATCTGGCGAACATTTTGGTTTTATTGAGATCGGTTTTTAATGTGATTTAAGGACCTCAAATCTCGTCCCGGTTTTACCCCGAAAACCGGGACAAAACCGGGACGAGTTTTAAGAATCTTAAGTCACATTGAATAATAAACCTATTGCTATTGGATTATTTGCCCGATTCTTCTCTTTCTCTCACTGCTCTTAGTTCTATGTTTATTGGTGTTTTTAATCAACCAGGTTTATTTGAATGAACCTTATCAAGTCCAAAAAATTCACTCCGCTCCAACTTAGTTTGTTTACATTAACATTCTATAGTGGATACATTGAAAGTATCCTATTTCCGCCTTCTTCCATTCACTCTAGTTTCAATCATTTTCTCCTCCCCGTTCTGTAATAAAATACATTTTATAATTAATATTGTGTGCGCGGCTACTCCAGTGCGCGCTGTGCAGCTGCGGACAAACACCTTATCGCACGGCAAGAGAGATTACGCCATTCAGGGTGGATAAAACTCTGGTTTTTATGTACAGGGTACTTCTCAATGAGGAAGACACGGTCATTCGCTTCTTTCATAGGAACTTGCAGTCTTTACAGATGGCTCTCTTCATAAGTCACATTCTCATGAATTAAAATCTATTGATTGGTTGTGATACTGACTGTGCTATCTGTACTTTTGAACTGTCGGAATAAAGCCTAGCCTGCTCGGATGAGTCCGGGCGGAGTAAGCAGCGGAGCGGTTGGTCATGGCAAAATACATATAACAGTGATAAAGAGATTTTGGGATGATAAGCCCGATACTGCCGGCCTTGCTTCGACCGGCTCAGAATGAGCGACATAGGCTAAACATCATTTAGCTAATTTTTTTGAACTTGAACGATAGCTTTCCTGGGCGCTGTCTTTGTATCTTTGCCTCGAATCGGTAGGCACCCGCGTAATCAATGAACGTTGAACCAAAGCAACATGACGCTACATCAGTCCTTACTTGCTACAAGATAACAGAAGGGTGTTTATACCTTCATCAAACTTCGACAGCAACCGTGAATTATTGCGAACACAACCTGCATCTCTATCTATAATTTGAATTCTTCAAGTGTTCGCCTCAAAAAGCGGAGAAGTAGATATGGCAACTTAGAAGAATAGTGTGTATTTTTTTCCTGATATTCGACAAAACATGCACTTCGTTATTTTTTTGGTGTTCGGTTTAGGCACCCTTTGCCCTCTCTGCAGCGTTCAATATGCACCCCCCTAAGGTTAACCGGGACTCGTGCCCAGCCCTGGTCCACATTGCGCGCAAACGACTGTTTCGCCCTTGGGATCGCGTGTCAACACTGCTCACCCACGCTGTAAACTCGACTTTCGTCGCTTGTTCTGAAAATGAGATTCCCTTGCAATGTAGCTGAGAGACCACTGTTGAAAAGAACTCATATTACGGGTGCGCAGACATGAGGCACCTTGAAATTCTTCTATTCCTGTATATTTCTTTCCGAAATCCAGGTTTTCATACTCCTGAATTGATTGGCCCTGGAGCGCACTGTCGGTTGCGCAGATTAGCTGTGGGGTGGACGGTCTCTTAAGTGTTAACCTGATGGTGAGTTTTGCAGTTATTGATTTTTGATGAATTACGGTAGGTCACGGTGGGTACACGGTAGTTCGACCAAAGTTTCAGATTTGATAAAAAAAATGCAGTTCATGAAAATACAAGAAACAGGTTGTCTGGAGAATTAATTGTTCGACAGGCGGGTGTTCGACAGGGTGATGTGATTTCGCAGCCGCTGTTGAATACTGTGATCGATGCTTGTATGAACGAGGCTTTTGAAAACAATAGAAGGGTCCAGTACGATACCAATGATAGGGTCACGGACTTGATGTATGCGGATGATAATGTTGTGCCCGCGGTTACCCATGAAGAGGCTACGAATGCATTAGTAGTTGAAGCAACGACGGAGATCAAACATCGGAATCGGGCACACTTCGCTGGTGTCTATGGGAAAAAGCCAACGTTTCGATGATGAAAAAATTCGGCCCTTCGGAACATCTCTACTATAATCCCTATACTATTATACTGCTAGAAAACATGGACTCTGCTCACGTCGAACCTGGTGTAACTTGATTCCTTCCAGCGGTTATGCCTGCGCCAGATCCTCGGGATCACTCTTTGTGACCGCGGACGCAACGAAGTCATCAGGGAGCGATGTGGTCACCAGCCCACCAGGGAGCGATGTGGTCACCAGCCCACGATCGAGGACCAAGTCCAGAGCAGAGAGTTGCGATGGTTTGAACACAAATTCGAGATGGATGCGAGCCGGCTACTGTACAGCATTTTATGGAGGAAACGTCCAGCTCTATGGAAGAAATCCTACGAAAGGTCTTTAAAAAGACATGGCTGACAAGGGAAGGATACTTACACCAACAATGACTGACCGTTTCAAATGAAATATACATACCCGGGACCAGTTTCTGACGTAAAATTCAAATTTCAATTCCAAAGCTGCGAGACGTTTCCTTGGATGAAGTTATGAGGGTTTTCAATGGATCTCTATACCTAAATGACAATACACATGCCGTAACCTAAGGATAACTCTAAAAAACCGTAAACGGACCGCATATTTGTTTTGAGCACTCCAAATAACCCCCTGAGCAGATTCATAGCGAAAAAGATTAAATCTCTGAACCAAGAAAATGGGTTTCAGCCAGGGGGCTGGGGAAGTCAAGCAATTTTTCCCCCAACGTCGTCTGGGGGAAATTTGGGCTAACAGTTTGCAATTGTGACGAGGGTTACGGTTTTCCAGCTACATGTACATATTGCACCTGTGCGGAAATGCCACACGCAAAAGATTCATATGTTTCATAACATTATCTTACAGATATTCTTAACTATTCTTTTAGACGATCGCGTAAGATGATGTCAATTTGATTCTGAGTTGGTTTACCACCACCCTCAAACTAGGGGAATTTGAAGCTCCTCCTAATGAACTATGAAGCCCAGTAGTGGCTTCAGCCCCTAAAGCATTGTAGCTTCCTGATATGGTCCTGAATTTATATGTAATCTCTAATATTTTTAGGCACCTTATTGACGAGGTGAGCGACTTAATTTAGAGCACTTTAGGAGTATGAAACTACACTTAAGGGCGACATACATACTGAAAATGGGGACAGATTTCCGGGATAATTGGGCGTTTATGTCTCCTTTGTTACAGAAACGGAAAGAAATGTGACAATCTACTCAGCTATTCATGTCCAAATCCAAACTGGGCTGTATTCCTACTCTGCGTTTACCCGAAACTTCACGCGTTTTTTGGGCAGACTACTTCGCTGAATGAACGCGTAAATGAAACGACTTATTCAACACGTCTACAAGTTCCGCTCCGATATTGTTTAGCACTAACCAGGGATTGCTTCAGAACTTCCGCGAGGTCAAGAAAGAGTGGACAGAAAAATTGCTTTTTTTGCGATTTTCGGGAAATAAGAAAAAAAAGATTGGACTCAGAACTGTTTTCTCGGGGTTGCTATTGAAGCTGATCACGAACTTGAGGTCCATTAGTTCTTCAAACGTCCTCGACTAATGCGGTCTATAGTCTTCCATCGAAGGGAATTATTGAGGTGTAGAGGTGACTTTGACGATTTCCAAAACACCGATAGATTTGTCGACGCAGCGTCCACGTCATGCTTCTTGCAAGTTACACACAGAACGCTCGAGGTTGACTTCTGAGTTAAAACCGGCGCTCTTAACATCAGGTCGTACTACGCAGTTCTCACCTGCGAAGTATGTCCCGTCTTCGTGATCCAGTGGAATACGCACCGAAAGCTAGATTTCGATGAGTCAGTCACGTTATGAGTAGAGCCGACGATAGTTGACGAGAAGAACGGCCGAATGGACTTCGATTCGGCACTTGAGGGAGGCCACTTGTAAGATGGACATAGTGTTTTTGTCGACACTGTGAATAAGCTGCCCGAACCTTTGCTTCCGGGCTACTCAGGCAATAGCAGGCCCTAAGCCCACCCCGAATGCACCCGGAGCCGCGTCCATGTTGCGCTCAGGGTGACAAATCTAGCGATTTCCGGGCCACATATGTATTTTGCGATCCAGGCCGCATACGTTGCCGCTCCGGGTGCTACCGACGAGATTGATTCACGCAGCGCCCTGAGCGCAACTGTCGGCTGATGACGTCACAGTATATCATACAGCGTAGATGGTTGCGCCCAGGCGCTTACTATAAACCGATTTAAGCAACAAAGTTGCAAAAATCGATACCTCGAAGTGGTCCAGGCGCTTCGCTGATCGATTATCGCACCCATTTTAGCTGATCAATTTTTCAAGGAAGAATCCAACGATTTCCACACATTCACCGAATTACCCCACCCTACTGAATTTCCTTGGATTTATAAAACCCTTAATTGTTCCTTTTCTAAGCTTGTGCTGATTATGAAATACCTTTAAGCTTAATATACTTTCCCCTGCTTAGAATTTTGATTCCGTCACAACTTCCCTGACAGATTCACCCATTAATCTTCTGATTTCACCTGATTTTCTCCAACTATTAGGTTTATTTTCCTGAAATTATTAGGTATTCATAACAACCGCCCTTCCTCAGTCCCTCCAATGATCTCGTTGAACGATTCAAAGCTAACATTGAAAAGTATTCCCTTCAAGAATTTTTGCAAAATGCTTTCGGAAAGTCATGTTAACGTTTCATTCTTCGAATACAGTCTTAATATTGCACAATTATGAAGAATATAGTGAATTCTAGGATGGTCGAATATTGAGCACAAATGAAGCAGAGGAAATCAATTACAAGCCCCAGAAGAGAAACAGTTAGAAGCCCGCTCAAAAATCGCAGGAAGCCCAGATGCTCTTCCTTGTTTCAATTGATTCATCCAATTTCGAAATGCGCGCGTCAGTCAACGCATGTGGCCCGGAGAGCAACCTGAACGCACTGCACGTTGCAATCACAACCGAAACGCACCGCAAGTTCGAATATCAACTGCTCTGCGTTTTGGTTGCAGTGGGCGGGGAGAGGCGGAGCCGGTTGCACCCGGGGCCTGCTATTGTGTGCGTAAGTGATCGCGATCGAATGGCAAGACTTAACATACCACCACTATGGCAAACGATTGCGAAAAAACGAGACGAATGCAAGTTGTGTTCGGGCTAGCATGATCTGCGAAGACGAGCCGTCAAAGTATCAAATTAAAGTAGGTCTACGATAGGTTTGGCTCAGATTTCGTTTCTGGGAGTTGGTGGAGCGCCTAACACGAATGTGAGGTCCGTTCATCATATTTCGATATATTGCGGTAAGTTACGGTAAGGATAAGCTAGTTTTGTCAATGTCACAGATTTTTCTCAAAACTTCTGTCTGGCGGATATCTGGGATGGAGATTATTTTGAGGTCCATTTGCCTTTTTCCGAAAAATTAGAGTTTGTTGAGTTAGTTAAATGGCATTATGTTCACCATCGCCTTCAGCAACCTTCAGAAAGCGACAAATGGACCACGGATCCGTGCACGTTACCCCAAATAACGTTTAATTAGAAGTTTCGAGTGGAATCATGAAATTTTTTTTCGACACCCTGAAAATTCACAGAATTCCCCTCCCCCACTCACCTGCCCGTGAAGCCGTAGAAAGGCCTTTACTGTGATCCCCCGAGGCATTTAGAGAAATCAAAGCACGGATTATCTACGCTCGGTCACACCTCCGCAATTATCATCAAACTACGACTTTGTCAAAGCTTGCGGGAGGGTAAAAGACTGCTCCCTGCTGGTGGTAAATAAAATTGAGAGTCCACTAGAAATGTTCTAGAACCTATAGCCGTATTCATGAAACTACGGGAGCCCCGGAAAGGTTTTTAGAACCAGCCGACGTATGCGACGGGTGGATTTTGGATCTTCCCAGGAGGCTCCCGCAGTTTAATGAATACGGCCACAGCTAGCCACACTCGTATGACGCTTCTCCATTTCGTGTACTCTAATCATAAACCTAATATAGTCCCGTGGGAACACGTACTGGGCCTGGTAAGGCGGAGCTCCGCAGCTAGTCATGTAGCACAAAAAGACGCTACCACAGGCGCAAACGAACTAGTGCTGAATACTGCAGTTCGAGAGATCCTAACAAATAAGCGTGCACGTCGTGAGCTCCATACTTCTGGGAAACTCCTGATTGAAGGGTCAAGATTGAGGGGGTCATAAAGCAGTGCGCTGAACGCAGCAGATGGACAAATGGGATCAAACCGCCATGCGAATGCATGCTTGCGCCGTAATTTTGGCTCAGTCCATGCAAGGCAAATTCTCGTCCTTAAAAAAAAACACTCGCCATGACCAGCATCAGTAGTGTCAGGTTTATTGATTTGTCCTACTCTTTTAGGTCCTGTTCATGAAACGTCCATTCACGCAAAGTTATGTGGGTCTGGATAATTCCTCGTAATCGCTGCTCTTTGAGCAATCCCTAATGGAAGATTTACGGCTGGGACAGCTTTTTTTTCCGGGATTTATTGTCGCCGTTGCTCACGAATGCGCTGAATCTCGTCATTTAGCAGCGAGGAGTGGCAACATGCTCACCACAGAGTTTTCGTCTTGTTCCTGAGCGAAGGATAATTCTTTGGACTCTTAGTTCAATGTCTCGTATGGTTCTTGCCCTGATCGAGTTATTGCATAGGGTGTAGAAATGAAATTTCCGGGAGTAGTTCTCAGCGATTTCGTACGATTTTGAAACGGTTGTTCTCGAAAAATTTTTTGTCGACTGTTTCCTGATGATTGATTATTTTTTCACGCTGACAAAATCACACCCGGGTAACTCGAAACACCTTGAGTCGACCGGTATCCACGTTTGTTTTCCTTTCTTTCTGTAGGGTTTTGAAGCTTTGCTGTTACTGAACAAGGATCTGGCGCGTCTTTTGTCGGACCTCGGCATGGTAACCTCTTCTACGTGACCAAAGAATCGTGGAAATCTCACCACTTCCATTCCCTCATCTCTTGTAGAGATTCCTTTAAAAGGTTGACATCCCTTTTCGATTGTTTCAAATGTTTTCGCCAGAATTGTCGAACGTATTATGCCACGCTATCTACTAACCACCTGATTGTGAGTGTATTCCAACCTTCTCACTACAACAATTAACCGATTAATGACCACGTGTCCCACCGGTAGGACGCACGTTTCAGAAATCGATTTCTCCGCCAAAACGATGGATCGCCAAACCTTCTTTTGATCAATTTCTTGGCTTATCTCGATCTCAACTACGTAGCTCCTAGTCCATCGGCAGCTGCACTGTAGCACAATATTCGAAGCTTTGTAAAAATGTATGTATTATGTAGGTAGGCTCAACTATAAAAATTTTTTGAAGCACGTCATGACTAAATTTTTCTTGTAGTGCATTTTTTGGCTTTCAATGACGGCGGTCATCGGTGGAGTCGTGCTCTACTTAGCTGGAAACGTGCCACTAACTTTACTATCTCTACCCAAATTTAAACCTTACTAAATTCGAAAACAGATCTCTCATGTCATTTCTAAATCGCTTTCAGAGCAATCCCTCTATGTGGAAATCACTGGATATTCCCGGTTAGCGCTGCTGCGATTTCAAGCAGTTCTTTCTCTTCATAGAAAGTCTTGAGCGTTTCTTTTTAGTATTATGTTTGCTTCATCGTACAGCTACACGATGAACATTAAAAAAACGAAAAATCATTCTCAGTGGAGTGTTATTTGAGCAAATAAATCTCACTGGTAGGACACGGCATACGGTAACGCATTATTGCTCACAGTTTGAATGAGCAGTTACCCAGAATTAGGCGTGGCCTTTTAAGACCTAATACTGGATGTTGAAACAGTGATTTTGAGAATTTATTGTTTCAGCTAACGAACGACACCTTATCCAAATTCTTGATTTATAATTGCTCGACTCCCAGAAAACAATTATTTTCGGCCAAACTTGTTACGAATTCCACCACCACCTTTTGTCTCGTTGCGAAACATCCTTGCCTGACCCTTTCACGTCTCCATGTTACCATTTTTGGCGTTTTTTTTACTCCGATTCCGGCGCTTTTTATCCGTTTTCGTTTTACAGTAGCTCCCTAGCGCAGTGAGAGGCAGCATACACGCTCGTAAATGTGATTGAGATAACTACGGATATAAAATGGTATGGCTTAGAACACAACGCTTACGCATTTTGAAGCGTTAAAAACGACCTACATGAGTGAGAAGTTCACCCAGCTCCTGCATCTGCCTGCACCCTGTATTTGCGTCCTCCTCCAGAACAGGGGTTCTGGGCCATTTTCGCCGTCGTCAATATATGCGGTCTACTTATTACACTTACTGTACCACCCGCAAACTTCGCTGATGGTGGAAATGGCTCAGAACTCCTGGGGCGGAAGGCATGAACGCAGCGAAGGCAGTCAGGGAGCCGCTCCGCGTGCTATGCGCGCAGCGTCGAGCAACGGGACGGCTCGAAGTTCATGGCGTGTACCCTCTATAAAACGTCGTAATTCACATCATTCGAGGCGCAAGCGGCGCGCGCGATGCCTCAGCCTTCGTCAGCCCTCCGCTCTCTCACTGTCTCTAACCTCCGCTCTGCACCAGCACGCGTAGGAACCATGTGAATTTCGCCGTTTTATAGCCTGTATTGATGTGCCGCGGACTTAAATGCACTACGCACTGCAAGGCCTACGCGCGCACTCTTTGTCATCGCAGTCGATTTTATCATTCCGGCCATGTATGGGACCCTTTCGCTTCTCATCTTCGGATATTTCGGGTTTTCATTATTTCCACGAATCCTCCGGATCGAAATTGTGATGACAAACCAAAAATAATTTCGTGTCTGTCAAGGGCAGAAGCTAACAAAGGGTTCCACTCTCAATAGAATTCTCAGTTCCCCATGGGTTTTTTTCAAAAAACTGATCACAAACCTGGGGTACATCTGACAATCTACGAAAGTCCTCAACATATTTTGTTCGATGCTTCCTCTTGAACAAAATTTTATTGGTTTATTGGTTTGTTGTGGCCAGTTACAGCGTCGGCATGCAGGATGATCCACAGACAATGAATAGTAGTCGGTATTTAAGAATAGCAATAGCATGAAAAGTAACTGATGCCCATTTGCTACGGGGATATTCTGCTGCATACAGAACTTTTGTCCGAGATGGTAATGTTAAAGGCTTAGTACACCCTCAGATATGAATTTTGTGTTTCTTATTTGATTGTGTAGTAGACCCCTCCTGCATAACATGTGCCAAGTACGAGGTCTCGATCCCTCCAAATAAGCGAGATATAAGCGACCACCACTGGCCCGACCCCCTTCGCGGACCACCACGGGCCACACCTTCTTACCAGATTTGACAGCGGCTAGAGGGTTGCATGAACCCTCAACGACTCCTCGTACTTAAGCCCATTTCCGGATTTTCTCTATATCCTGGCTTGCTCTCGCTCAGCAATTGCGAATGAAAAGAAATACAGCCTTTGAAGGCATCGTTCGCGCTGGAAGCCACTTACCATTTCTCACGCTCAATTTTATGTATGAGCCCGGTAGACCACATCGGTAAATTTTGGCGGGTAAAAAACGTAATGTTATGAGGTTTAAAGGGGTTTAAGATGAGGCTCCGCCACAAATTCTCACCAATCATTTAGCACAAGGAACAGAAGCGCCATGTCAGGCGCAAGAGATCCAGTATTGCAAACCCTCAACTCGGGGAAACTTCTCATCCAAACTTGCGCAGTGCAAGATTTTTATTCTGAAATGATTTTCCTAGAACAAATGCAAGAAAAATCTACTCTTTCAGAAAGTTGAAAGCGTAAAACCACTTTTGACGTTCAGAAAAACTCCGGGCGTATTGCACCGAACACAGCGAATTCGACGAAGGGGCGAAAGGAATTTTTCAGAAGGTTTTCAAGTGCGTTTATTTTTCGAAAGCTGGGGCTGGTAGACTGGATAAGGGTAGCTTCCCACCGAAATTCGCGCGAATGACGCGATTCACGAAACTTGCTACCCACGGTAGCAACCTACCAAAGCCTACCCAGCGCGAATCTCTGGTAGGGTCCTACCAGCGGCGCCCAATCCAGCGAGATTCCGCGCTCTGATGCTAAATTTACGCTCTCGTCTTTTGAACAGCTAATTTCAAACCCCGTGTATAACGGATTTCCATCACTTTTGTCTTTATTTGGATAAAAAGGTTGTGTTTTCATCCACGAAATCCGCAACTTTCTTGTCAATACTCATTGTTTGCGGTAGTGCGAGCGTCCGCCTGTATTGGAGCCCTAGATCAAAACTTTTAGAGTTAGACTTAAAGGCAGTGTTCACGAAAAAAAGTTGCTCGTTTTTTTGGCTAAAACGTAAGCTTGGGGTCCCTCTAAGAAGATTAAGAACGGAAGTGCGACGAAAATTGGCCGGTAAGTGGGTGAAAATCTCGTAGGCTAGCCAACCAATTGGGCCACTCCGCCCACGTCCTATAACAGTTTCCCTGAATTCGTGGTCAGATGAGCGATGGTTTCCGATTAAAAGCCCCGTTCTTCCCTTTACTCTCAACGTCTCTATTTACTCAGGTCAGCTCGCACACATCGGCTGAAAAAAAAACGGGAGTTACAAGCCTCGCACAACTCGTCCACAATGCTTCCTTAGCTGAATTTTGAGGGGCCATAGCTCCGTTTCCAGGGGGTCTTGTACGACTCCAGGAAAATGATTGAAATCAGCATGGGACCGTTCTCAAGATAGGCGAAAAAACAGAGAAACGACGTTTACCGTGAACACTGCCTTTAAGCGCAGATATTCTGTTATTTAAGTCCTATCCGGGCTCCAATGTTTTCGCAAGCTATTGAACATGCAAAAATCATCAAAGCTCATAAAAACGCACAGAGAACAAAACAAAACGAAGTGAAGTGAATAAGCTTCCGGTGAAATACTTTGACGGATAGTGATTGCAAGAAAAGTCGATTATGAGAACCATTATGAATGGAGACTGAAACGGGAATGGAATTTTGAAGGGCAAACGCAATCTTTGACCATTTCCGAAATGCTATTTCCAGAACATCCGTCTACAGTTTTTTCTCTGGGGTTTTTTCGGAGGGTGTAACATGGAGCTCTGAAGCCGAAGAGCTCTGAAAACCCACACTTTTTCTCCCAATGTGGTTCTTTCCAGCTTTGAGAGTCATATTAAGGCTTCGTCTTCAAAAGTTTTTCTAGAAATGTTTTTAATTAAGAATGGCCGCTTCCACTAGAAGAAGTTTCCTTGTTAGATTCGCAAAATCCTATTTGAAATCGAACCGTGTTATTCAGAAAGAGTTGAGGAAAAGTGTTCAGAAGTGGTGCTTTTATCCCCCTTTCTTGCGAAAGAATCGCACTCGTGTCAACTATGAAAGAGCTAAATGGGAATCGTCTTCACGATATCGTCGAGAGTAACTAAAGTATAAACATAAAGTGCACCGCTGACTGAAGAAGACATCATTGCATCTCTGAGCGGAGCTTCTTGAGTGCTTAAGAGGGATGATTTGTTCTTCTTTGCTATGAACATCCTGTGCCTTAATCTGTGGGGCAGCGATCTAGTGAGTCCCTCTCTCTTCGAAGAGAAGAGATCTCCCATGACTTTATTACTGTTCATTATCGCCTCACAAACCACAAGCAAATCCTAGCAATCGCCTGAAAGCCTTCATTTCGTCTGCGAAAACCCTCTAGGAATGTACTGCGTCATCCATTGTAGGAGTTCCCAGGCAATTGTGACGAGAGCGAATGATGACTTTTCCTCGTGTTCAAGGACTTATAGTCATGCTTCAATGAAGCCAATGTTTTCGTTACATCTCTATAAAAATTGATGACCTTCGATATCTCCTGAATATCTCTTGATAAGTTGACTTTGGTTTGCTTCGAGGGAATGAATTACACGACAGAGGGCAGTGTTTACGATTGAAACCATTTCCCTTGTTGCGCGCCGTGACGCGTTTTCGCTCCGTGAGCACCTTTTTCGAATGACTATTCTTGAATTGATTTGTTTGGATCTGGGAAATTAGTTAAGGTTCCTGTTAGATGGGCTGTCCGAAGTTATAATGGCCGGGATTAGGCTTTCAGCGACAAACAATGTAGTATAATGTTGTTTGTGTGCATCATTATCACAAAATGAATTTCAATCCGAGCACTGATAGAATTTTGAGATCCTCGGATGGGTTAGAGTTTGATGCACCCTAAGAAGTTTCTAAATTTCTTAGGGACAAATATTCCGAATCAGGTCTGCACTAGTGGAAACGTGAACGGGGGCGAGTTGTCCGTCTTCGTAAATTCTTTTGTTACCTTCCGGAGCTAGCGAAGGGAATTGGTGTCTGCCTCGCTTTTTCTTATCAAATGCACTTAACCAACATTTCGCTCTTCTATCACAAATTTACTGCAAAATTCTTAAATTATTCTAGTCCTGCCCTCATGGCATCGCTGAGTGTACCATTTTTATTTTTTTGGCAAGCTTAACCTTGAGAGAGCTTATTTATTTTGGCGAGATTCCAACCGTGTAGTTCGCGCAATGACACAACACGCAGTGTTTCGACGCGGAAAACGGCTTGGTACTGCTTTGCTCTGGTTTTTTTAGAAACAATAGTTTTTTTTTAGAATGCCTGAGCAAAGTGAGAGTGTTCGTTAGTGACAGTTGTCTTGTCATTTTAGTCCGGCCTTAGCATGACTAGAGCCTTAGTCCGCACAGAAATGGACCTATAAAAACTGTCTAAGGAAGGGTGGGCCAACATGAGGCCCAGCACCAAAGTTTACCCTAATAAACTGAGTTGGTAGAACAATCTGAACATGGGCTAATTCGATATCTTTCTCTTGAAAAATAGGTTCATTTGTGAGATTCACACCAAACATTGTACCCATACATGACTATTAGAGTAAAAATATTCTCAGAGCCCTAATTCGGCTCCCGAATCGTCTTGAATGCGGTGTTAACGTTCCGTGATGCATTAACGAGCTTCGAGGCTGATCGAATACTACCGTAACATGAGATCCCGTACACTAAAATACATTGTGTAACAGTATCGATCAGAGATAGATAAGCTTGACATGCATTGCCGTTGCCACTGGTCGCTGGAAGTATGATCGCTGCCTTATGACTGCAAAGGCCCAAGTTCAAGCAAAAAAGTTTTGGGAGAATTTTTTAATGCACCATACAATTGCCTAAAAAAGCAATAATTTGTTGGTTAGTCCTCCTTACCTGAATCCCAAAAAACTTTTCAGGTATTAGCCCTTTTCAACTGGTTCCTCAGCGGGGATGAGCGGAATTTCGCGTTTCGCGTTCCGACACTAGCAGTTTCGCGCATTTTTGGCATCCCGCGTATCGCATTCCGAAAACCGCAGGAAACGCGGCGCAATGCGAAAATATCGGGTCATACGAGACAAAAGAAAACATCAGATGAATTCTGAATAATTCCGCGTTTCGCTTCCCGAAAACCGCATTTGCGCGCATTTCCAGGCGTTTTGCGCCCGATTTCCTAGACCTGAGAAAAAAATATTTCAGTTTCGAAACCCGAAAACCGATTTCCGATATTTCATATTTTTATTACGGTCATCCCTGGTCCTCAGTATCTTTTCAGATATCAAAAAAGTTTGTTCTTAAAGCTTTTCCGAAAAAAGGTGCTAAAAGCACAAAAACACAGTCTTGCCTGCCTTCCTATCTGGTCCTACGAGTGTTAGTGTAGTTTCTCAGATACTGAGGTGATTCATATTTCTGACTATTTTTTCTCGTGTTCAATGAAGCAGACTCTCTGTTTGGTTTTTCTTTAGCGCTTTTCCTGAAAATTGAGCGCTTACGCAAGTTCTATACAACATAGTGAATTGTGGTGCTTTTTCCATGTTTTTACTCGCAATTGATACAATTACTTTCTATTGCTAAGCTGCAATTCGCGACTTCTATCTGGTCGACTCATGATGCAAAAACGTTTCCAAGGTACGAGTAGAGTTTGCATTCTAGAATCCAGCAAATGTCACTTTTCCTTTTCTAAGGATCATAAGTTCATACTGTGCTTCTCGGCCAAACTTCGGTCCGCAATTGCGTCTCGAAAAGCTTTGCGACCGCACGCTCCCGAGTCGGAAGCGTTTGCGGCGCTGCAGCCGCCGATAAGTTGACTCTAAGTGGGTTTTAGAAGCTGGAAACTTAGAAAATTGGAGTAAACTGTATGAAAGAGCCACCTTGAGTTGGCATTGGCGCTGGAAACTTGACCGACTCGAGAGCATGAGGTCGCAAAGCGTCCCAAGACGCGATTGTGGACAGGGATTCAGCCTCGAGAAGTAGAGTACAGTTTTCAAAAGCTTCGAATAATTCCACGTGAATAAGTGCCATGCGGATCGGATCTGCGATGGAGCGCGCTCTTAAAATTCACACGCTCTATCGTTTTTCTGTTTGACTCTACTCTTTTCTTATCCGTTTTTTTGCGACAAATTGTCCTGCATTTCAAATGGCACCCAGCACGGCCGCGCAGACTCAGGTGCGAAGTGCATTTAAAGTCCATCCGAATAAGACTGGCCGCTCACGCGGTTGGCGTGCGGATCGAACTGCCGTTGCGAAAGCATTTTCCGAGCTCGTGGTTTCATTAGCCGGACTAGTAGACGAAGAGCGAATATGAATCCAGTAAGCTTTTTTCGGCGGCGGGAAGGCTCGTCCAAAATAAAATCCTTCGTAACAGCCGCTTGACACGTACGCCGACCGTATAAGCGGGCTATCTCATTCGGAAAGACTATGTGTAGTACATAACGATCTGGAGATCTCATTGCAATCCTTTTTTAGTTTATTTCAAACATTAGCAAGCATAGCATTGCTGGGTGGCCCTCTTCACATAGATTCCAAATAGCCTTTCACATAGGCAAAAAGTTGATTTTAGGGTAATTCGGCAAAAAAGGACGCTAGAGACGCGAAAACGCCTACACGTGCGCCCTCTGAACAAATCCCACTAGCGTTAGTGTAGTTCTGACATTGAAGGATTTCGCATGCGAGGAGATTAAGCATCCGCTTAATTTCTGTATAACATTTTAGGACTATATTCGTTGACTCATCAATCATATTTTACAACACCACCCGAGTCTTAGCTGAAGTATAAAGCTTGTTATGCGTGACGTCGCATGAATAAGCTTCAGAGACATGTTTCCAAGCGTGTAGAAAGGATCCCCGACCTAAACGAGATGACCAGCCTTCATATATATGTCAGTTCCTCACAGCTCCACTTTGCTAAAAATATTTCTGATTCAGGGATTCCTGTATTCATGTTTGAAATGTATAATCGCCTTAAAGCGCCAGTGTTATCACATGTTCGAGCCGTTCCACCACATTTCTACGCACTGCCCTCATGAGTTTATTCCCGATTTCGATCACTGGGTTGAGTTCATAGCAGTCTAGATCTGGTAGATCTTTTTTGTTTGCAGTCCTGAATCGTTTTTTGCAATAGTAATCCTTTTCATAAAAGCGATTGCGAAACCATGCCAAGTTTCCCGAAACTCGGCCTGCTTGGGATCGGTTGAAAAAGATCCGGTCCTAAAATCGCACCTTCATTAATTTATGGCCACCTGGAAATGGCTGTGTTATTGGTCATTTAGTACTTCTGCATCGGATAACTGCAACTTTACAAGAGGATGGCATTTTCGACATGAAAGAGTCATGGAAAATTCAGTACGCGCATCTAGTAAGGAGTTGGGTAAAAGCCAGCACGCTATGAAAGCAGTGTGCACGCGGCGCGCGACTGTCGGTGCTACATTTTGGTCAGTCAAAATTAGCAGCAAACATCTTGGTCAGCTTGGTCGTCGCTCACGAATTAACGTAATCTGTCCTTATCGGAGTGAGATTCCCGTCCGTAGTTGCAGACAGACACAGTTGCAACACGTAATGTGTATAGTCCATCCGAAGGAGTCACCTTCAGATATCTGACCAGATTATCCGATAGAATATTTATCCGAGATCCGAGCCGAAGCCGAATCGAAATTGGAAGATAACTAGGCGAAATTCGTGTGATTTCGGGAAAGAATCGGGCTCGAAAATTCTATTGCTAATTATTGACTCATCTGCCCATCGTTTCGGTTCGCTTCAAATTTGAAACAACGATTTCAACTAGGAGGCGACCTTAATGTGTCAAACAAGCAAAAAGAGGAGGGAACCAAGCGCTGTGATTGGCAGCAGCCATTATATTCCCCAATTGTGATCCTTCGCTCCTCCTCCGCCCTTTTCGCGGTCTGCACGGATTACGAACACCACCCATTTCCGTCGACTTGCACCATGCAATCGCCATAGTGTGCGGCTGTGAATTAAGGAATCTGCACAGTGGCAGCGGCCGGCGGCACGTCGCTCAGGGAGAGATTCGTGGCGTTGTCATGCCACACTGCACTGCGCTCCAAAACTTCGCCAATTGCAGTGATGCCGCAGCCAGCCTCGCTGTTGCAACAGAACGTATACACTCACTCAATGGACTTCAAATTTGGATTTCATTGGTTCAATTTTTCTTCATTTTTTTATTTCGTGTATTATGACGGTTTCAGTAGGAATGACAGTCGACAGATCATAAAAAGTAAATAATATTTGTGGAAATCAGAGAAGTGATTAAAGGTGCATTTTCTGATTCTCAAAGAACATGTCTTCAGATGATCGGATGTAATAAAAAAGAAGAAAAATAAATCGATCCGATCGACTTTAGTGGTCGTAGTGAAAAAGTATGATATTGTTGGCATCACACAACGAAATAGGCTGTTTCAAAAGTATTGGCGCGCTTCCGAAAATGGGGAGAAGACACTATGTTCCTTCCCCCTATACGAATTACCTGGTTCAAATAAATTGAGCCTCGCTGTATCCGCCTCTCCCAGATCTATCTAGTCCAATGCATGTGGTGAAACGAATAAGTAAGACCAACACGAGAATCAGCAAGCAACCCTGCCGTTTTTCGAGGGAAGCCGCTAGACAAAAACGCTATTCTGTCTCCTAGGGAAGCAAGGCGATTTCAGGGAGACTGGAGAAGCTGGTTGCTCAAAAGGCTCACGGAAGTTGTCGTATAGTTTCAATATCGAGGCCGACAACAAGTTTAATTCCGGCTGATTTCAGGGCTTCCGCTACAGAGAGCACGGTCTGAAGGGACAGTTGACAGAAAAAAAAACAATACTCGTTTTACGTGACGCTCACCCTGCCAACTCACCCGAAAGAGCTTGCTCACTATAAAGATACTAGCTTTGTCTATTGCGTGCATCATTTCTTGTGGTCATGCTTTTAATAGAAACTCAGGGTCTAGAAACAGGTCTCCATCGGCTCGTTGCTTACCGAAAAAGATCACCAACGCACCAAATCTGCATTAAAAAAGCTCTAACATCTCAAGAGGAAATAGTACCTGCTTGGAGCAAACTCCTTGCCATGATCTTCATAGTGTGCGGCACTCGAGCTCTCTCGGGTGGGTCAGTAGAATGTGCATCTGGTGGGCAGAAGCCAAAAAATCAGCTTGAACTTCGCTTGGCTTAGATCTTGAGTCGGGTTGGAAACGATGCGGTGAAACCCCGAACCTTTTGAGCAACCAACTTCTTTAGTCTCCGGGGGGGGGGAGATCACCTTGCTCCTTTGGGAGTCAGAATAGCAGTGGTGCCTGTCGCTCGCTGCAGGGTTGCTTGCCGATTTTCGAGTTGTTCATATCTGCTCGATTCACACTCCATGTAATTAAACTGTCTAGATATGGGAGGGGCGATTACCACGAGACATTTGAACTACGGGCTGCGAACGCGTATCTCTACCCATATAACACTTTAGTCAAACGAGACGAGGGAATATGTAGTGTTTTCTCCCGTTTCCGAGAGTGCGTCTACACTTTTGAAGATTTTGCTATGTCAAGCCAAAAATTACATACTTTTCACTGCGATCACTGATAAAAACTTCCGTGGAGAACTTGATCGAGACCCAAAGAAAGACTCATTTGGGGAGGGGGTGCGTCTAAACTTCTGAAATGCACCGTATAACAGTGACCCAAAATCCTAGCACAGGAAGTGGTTCTGGAGATCCCACTCTCTGCCTTTGTGCGCTGTTGTATTTACGAGAGGCCACCCAAACAATCGATCTCCTCGATGTTTTTGTTTGCCGATTGTGGTCGCGGCTGAACCATGCCTTTTGAGGGCAAACTTCATGTAATGAACACCTGCCGTGATTTGTTGGTCTCATACTGCAAGTACATTTCAATACCTTTTCAGGATCCTTTTTTTTGGCCACGGCTTACACACTATCGTTCTCAGTGTCTTCGTCTTTGGTTCTTATTCACATGTTTCCAACACCAATATGGTTCGAATTGGAAGGTCTGCAGAGCGTTTACATTTATCCAGTAGTTTTTAGTGTTCCTCTCGTTACACGAGTGATGATCTGGTCCGGAAATTGCAGCTATTTTTTCGCAGTTCGCCATAGGATAGGGAATTATGTTGTTTATGTTCATGCACTTTTGAATGTGAGAGGCAGGCGAATTCATTATTTTCCTCCCGATATACACATCATGCTCGTACTCAGTACTCCTTTCTGGGCACACTTGATCGTTATCAGTGATCACATGAAGCCGACGCCTCTCATGTGCCGTCGCTCCTCCTTTATTTTTACAGTTCCTTTTCATCAAACTTGCATTCTTCATGAAATCTTATTTTTTCCAAGGAGTGCAATAAGTACGTGCATGCAACAGTCTGCTTTTGGGGTGCGTTAAAGCTGTTTGGACTGTATGGCTAGCTATGACAATTACATCCCGATGTTTTAGAAAACCACGTTCTGGATTTTGTTGGTGTAGTCCTATGTAACAACAATTTCTTTTAAAAAATTTTCAGTTGCCCGACGAGTTTCCAGAAAAAGGCATTTTCTCTTTTTGCGAACAGAAAATGGGAACCCGAAGGCAATGTTGAGGTTGCTCAGAAAATTGTTTTGAAACTGGCTCATATCTCTCTCCGAGGGGTAAGGTTGAATGCTGATTACTAGCGTTATTTTCGTTTGTCAATTTTTAAAAGATTTGGGCTGACTATCCTCTGAAGTCTCCCACTCGGGGAAATTTCGCTGGCTAACGCGACTTCGGGACGTTTTGATTCGATTTTATATTCGAAAAGCTTTAAAAATCGTCGAACTTTAGAGAAACATTAAAATTCGATGATGATGATATGTAATTCCGAATGAATCGAATATACCAAACAGCGAGTACCTCACGAATGAATCGAATATTCGTAAAAAAAGAGTGTTTGATGAATTCAAAACTCTCATAAATGAACTATCCGATTATTTCTTCTTTTCGTAAGAGAACACTAATAATCAAATTATTTGGACATACATGTATATTCGATTCGGTCCCAATTCCTCGGCTTACTTATTTATTACAGACAACAAGCACATGCTTGCTATCCTCTTTTCCCTAAGTTCACATTTTTAAAATGCCTTTTTAAAACTTTTTTTTGTAACTTCAGCACTTCAATACAAACGATCTATTTGGTTGAGCTACTGATTTCGGCTATTGTGTTGTACAGCTTGGGAATAAATTCGTTCGTCTTTTTGAACAGATTTGAAACACTATTGTTGAATTTATCAAATAATTCGAAAATTTGAAAAAAAAAACTATTTCCCACCGTTATAACATGATGAATGTTACAGAATGGTGATAATGAATGTTTGTATTTGACATAACACAATGTTATAATTTCTTCATTTCTTCAGTGTATATGGTGTCTTACTGGCAGATTATTGCGGTGAGTGAAGAGAGGCAAGTAGCCATCGCGACGACTCGCCGTCGTTAGCACCTCGTTAACGACTCTCGCACCCCGCCCGGGCTACTGCCAGCTGGGACAGAACGCCACGGAGCCTTCCAGAATGCTACGGTGAAATCGCCACAAAATTTGTCCATAGTGGTTCTATGGACTTTGTCCATAGTGGTTCTAAAGGCAGGGTTCGCGATAAAAACTACTTTTGAGCTCTCTTCATAAGAATGTAGATTTGGTCATCACAAAAGTAAAAATAGGAGAAAAAACCGGAAATTCGCTTGACAAACGCTCAAAAACAAAGTATAACGGCTAATTACCGGTGTCGGCCGGCCCCCTAATTAACGCGATTCTCATTTATGCTTACTTATCCGACATTTATTTTGCTTTTCAAGTAGTCAGTAGTCTCCAGAAATGTTCAGAAGTTACTTTGGAAGCAAAATAAAAATTGACAAAACAGGCTTTTACCCAAATCTCAATAATTGGGGTTGGGAGGACACCAAGCCATAACTTGCTCCTGAGCGTTTTTTGTCCAATTTTTTACTTATTTTCACTTTTGTGATGGCCAGATCTACCATTCTACGGTGATAGCACAATAACCGATTTTATCGAGAACCCTGCCTTTAACACGACTCTGTAGTTCATGTATCGATTTTTCACGCGTTGCAGAATGTTACGGTGAGTATCTCGTAGTTCGGCTACAATCTCAGATTTTTTTGACACATGGTTGAAATTGCGAGGCAAGCAGATTAGCGGGGCCTGGACTAGAACGCTTACGTCGTTGGAGGCGTCAAACACGATTAAAAGCGACCGATTGCAAGGGGGCAGGGTTTGGCGAGAATGTGGGCGGAGTTCTGACCATTGGCGGCGGTCCAAGGTGTGTCAGATACGGTAATTTTTCCTTATTTGGAACCTGCCGACGGCGCAGTTTTTGTAGTACAGACAGTACGAGTCTATTAGATTCGCTACTTCAAACACTTTCGCAAACGTGTATGCTGCTCCCAAATCTGCGGACTTCCTTCCAGCAGTAAAAATGAGGATCTATTTTATCGATTTTCTTTTCCTTGATGAGATGGGGGGACAAACAACCTTAGGCTTAGGACGTAGATTTCGTCTCATTTGGCTCACAAGGACGACTGGAAGTCTCCGGTTTGCTCTATGAGGTAGCTTGATGTAGAGTGCTCATTCGGATTTCGTCTTTAGATTTGATGCGAGGCGAGAAGTGTGGGTGTCTCTGGCGCTTTTCTGCTGGACCAACAAAACCGTGCGGGTGGCGAACCTCGCTCTCGCTTCCCACCCATTTTCCACGAATTCGATGCGTATCGACCGGGTGGGACTCAGTAGATCCACCGACTATGACGGGGGCCTAACAAGTTTGTTACTTACTGTTCAACATTAACTATTTCACTTATTACTGCTTATCATATCAAGTGATATTATCAGTTGGTACATCAAATCGCTAAAACACGTTGTAGGCTGTACTTTTCGATGGGAAGGGACAGGGGAAGTGACTAACAAGTTTGTTACTTACTGTTTAACATTAACTACTTCGCTCACTCCTGCTTATCATATCAAGTGATATTATCAGTTGGTAGATCAAATCGCTAAAACACGTTGTAGGCTGTACTTTTTGATGGGATGGGACAAGGAAAGTGACTAACAAGTTTGTTACTTACTGTTTAACATTAACTACTTCACTTATTGCTGCTTACCATATCAAGTGATATTATCAGTTGGCAGATAAAATCGCTAAAACACGTACTTTTTCGTAGAGAAGGGACAGGGAAGTGACTAACAAGTTTGTTACTTACTGTTTAACATTAACTACTTCGCTCATTCCTGCTTATCATATCAAGTGATATTATCAGTTGGTTGATCAAATCGCTAAAACACGTTGTAGGCTGTACTTTTTGATGGGATGGGACAAGGAAAGTGACTAACAAGTTTGCTACTTACTGTTTAACATTAACTACTTCGTTCATTCCTGCTTATCATATCAAGTGATATTATCAGTTGGTAGATCAAATCGCTAAAACACGTTGTAGGCTGTACTTTTTCGTAGGGAAGGGAAAGGGGAAGTGACTAACAAGTTTGTTACTTTCTGATGACGTCATCAAAGTGCGTGGGGCATCTGATGACGTCATCAGGATGTGGTGTAAAGTACACACGGCATCTGGTGACGTCATCAGGATGTCGAGGAAAGAGAGTCGTACGTCATTTGTAGCGTGCGCAACAAGTCAATCACTTACTGATTGTCATATCAATCCATGCTATTTGGAAAATATTGAAAATTTTTACAGATATTACTTCGTAATATCAATAAAAGTGAACAATTCTATCAAGGGTCTTCCAAGCGAAAGAGGTTTGGTTGGCGTCAGAAACGTTCCAACAAAGGGAACATTAGGTAAGTAGAATGAGGGAGAGTCTACAAAAAGTGAACAATATTTTCTGAGACTGATTTTCCTGGCCGATACTTCTTAACAGCGAAAACAAACCGTTGCGGTGTTCTACACGGAAGCACTCTGTGGTTCCAAGAACGGTCTAGATTACGCGAGAACTGTTTAAATGTATAAGCATGTAAACTTAATACTTACCATCAGAATAGAAGATGATGCCAAAAACACAGACGGACGGTTAGCTCCAGTTGCTACGAGAAGCGAAACCAAAGTGCAGCATCTATTGAGAGTATTTTCTTATAATCTCGTCAAAATTTAAGTCCATTCTTGGAAACCATTGAACTCTTCCTCGTGATATACCACAACGGTTTGTTTTTGCTGTTAAGAAGTATCGGCCAGGAAAATCAGTCTCAGAAAATATTGTTCACTTTTTGTAGACTCTCCTCATTCTACTTACCTAATGTTCCCTTTTTGTTGGAACGTTTCTGACGCTAACCACACCTCTTTTGCTTGGAAGGCCCCTTTTTGATAGAATTGTTCACTTTTTATTGATATTACGAAGTAATATCCCCGAAAAATCTTCAATATTTTCCGAATAGCATGGATTGCTATAATAATCAGTGAGCAACAAACTTGTTGTGCACGCTACAAATGAAGCGCTACTCACTTTCCACGACGTCCTGGCGACGTCAGAAGATGCCCTATGCACTTGGCACCACCTTGGCACGACGTCCTGATGACGTCACCAGATGCTTTATGCACTTGGCACGACCTTGGCACGACACCCTGATGACGTCATCAGATGCCCTATGTACTTTACATGACACCCTGATGACGTCATCAGATGCCATATGTACTTTACATGACACCCTGATGACGTCATCAGATGCCCTATGTACTTTACATGACACCCTGATGACGTCATCAGATGCCCTATGTACTTTATGACACCCTGATGACGTCATCAGATGCCCTATGTACTTTACATGACACCCTGATGACGTCATCAGATGCCTATGTACTTTACATGACACCCCTGATGACGTCATCAGATGCCATATGTACTTTACATGACACCCTGATGACGTCATCAGATGCCTATGTACTTTACATGACACCTGATGACGTCATCAGATGCCCTATATTACTTTACATGCCACCCTGATGACGTCATCAGATGCCCTATGTACTTTACATGACACCCTGATGACGTCATCAGATGCCCTATGTACTTTACATGACACCCTGATGACGTCATCAGATGCCCTATGTACTTTACATGACACCCTGATGACGTCATCAGATGCCCTATGTACTTTAGATGACACCCTGATGACGTCATCAGATGCCCTATGTACTTTACATGACACCCTGATAACGTCATCAGGTGCCGTATGTACTTTACATGACACCCTGATGACGTCATCAGATGCCCTATGTACTTTACATGACACCCTGATGACGTCATCTGATGCCCTATGTACTTTACATGACACCCTGATGACGTCATCAGAAGCCCTATGTACTTTACATGACACCCTGATGACGTCATCAGATGCCGTATGTACTTTACATGACACCCTGATGACGTCATCAGAAGCCCTATGTACTTTACATGACACCCTGATGACGTCATCAGATGCCCTATGTACTTTACATGACATCCTGATGACGTAATCAGATGCCCTATGTACTTTAGATGACACCCTGATGACGTCATCAGATGCCCTATGTACTTTACATGACACCCTGATGACGTCATCAGGTGCCGTATGTACTTTACATGACACCCTGATGACGTCATCAGATGCCCTATGTACTTTACATGACACCCTGATGACGTCATCTGATGCCCTATGAACTTTACATGACACCCTGATGACGTCATCAGATGCCCTATGTGCTTTACATGACACCCTGATGACGTCATCAGATGCCCTATGTACTTTACATGACACCCTGATGACGTCATCAGATGCCCTATGTACTTTACATGACACCCTGATGATGTCATCAGATGCCCTATGTACTTTGCATGACACCCTGATGACGTCATCAGATGCCGTATGTACTTTACATGACACCCTGATGATGTCATCAGATGCCCTATGTACTTTGCATGACACCCTGATGACGTCATCAGATGCCGTATGTACTTTACATGACACCCTGATGACGTCATCAGATGCCCTATGTACTTTACATGACACCCTGATGATGTCATCAGATGCCCTATGTACTTTGCATGACACCCTGATGACGTCATCAGATGCCCTATGTACTTTACATGACACCCTGATGACGTCATCAGATGCCCTATGTACTTTACATGACATCCCGATGACGTCATCAGTTGCCCTATGTACTTTACATGACACCCTGATGACGTCATCAAATGCCCTATGTACTTTACATGACACCCTGATGAAGTCATCAGATGCCCTATGTACTTTACATGACATCCTGATGACGTCATCAGATGCCCTATGTACTTTACATGACACCCTGATGACGTCATCAAATGCCCTATGTACTTTACATGACATCCCGATGACGTCATCAGATGCCCTATGTACTTTACATGACACCCTGATGACGTCATCAAATGCCCTATGTACTTTACATGACACCCTGATGAAGTCATCAGATGCCCTATGTACTTTACATGACATCCTGATGACGTCATCAGATGCCCTATGTACTTTACATGACATCCTGATGACGTCATCAGATGCCCTATGTACTTTAGATGACACCATTATGACGTCATCAGATGCCGTATGTACTTTACATGACATCCTGATGACTTCATCAGATGCCCTAAGTACTTTACATGACATCCTGATGACGTCATCACATGCCCCATGCACTTTGATGACGTCATCAGAAAGTAACAAACTTGTTAGTCACTTCCCCTGTCCCTTCCCTACGAAAAAGTACAGCTTACAACGTGTTTCAGTGATTTGATCCGCCAACTGATAATATCACTTGATATGATAAGCAGTAAGAAGTTAAGTAGTGAATGTGAAACAGTAAGTGACAAACTTGTTAGTCACTTCCCCTGTCCTTACCCATCGAAAAGTACAGCCTACGACGTGTTTAAGCGAGTTGTTCTACCAACTGATAATATCACATGATATGATAAGCAGTAAGAAGTAAAGTAGTGAATGTGAAACAGTAAGTAACAAACTTCTTAGTCACTTCCGCTGCCCCTTCCCATCGAAAAGTACAGCCTACGACGTGTTTAAGCGATTTGGTCTACCAACTGATAGTATCACTTGATATGATAAGTAGTAAAAGGTGAGGTAGTTAATGTTAAAGTAAGTGAGTAGATAATCATATCTGTCCACATACCAACTTACCTACCTGCCCAACTGATCGCCTGCGACCACTGGCAGTGGCCAGTGGCAGGAACGAGGAACGAGGAACGAGGAACGAGGAATGAGGAACGAGGAACAGGATACGAGGGACGCGTTACAAGAAAAAACGCGAACTTTAGCTAAGCTTCCGCCGATCTAACTTTGTTAATTTTTAATCGATTTGGCTCAAATTTTGTCAGCGGGTGTCTTCTAGACTGTCTCACTTATATCCGGAAGGAAATCTCTAGAAAATTTGTTTTACAGGTTTTATTAACTACTTTACCAAATTCTAAGTGATCACAAGTGCCAGGCAAAACCAAACCTCTCCAGCCGCTTCGCGGCTGGAGCGATTATTCGAAAGCTTAATGTTTGGATTCAGTTTGTGTGCATTATACATACATGCCAAAAAAAGTGCAACTATTGCACGCAAGCGGTTCAGCTAAATCCTTTTGAACTCCTTGTCTATCGGAAACAAATCTGCAAGAGATTCACCATGGTTTCTAGAAGCCCAACTCCAGCTCAGAATATTCGCTTGATTAAGCGCGCAGGTCTTCCTCCCTACAATACTTTTTCTTTCTGAAGGGGCTAATTATTTCTAAGAAGACTGCTATCAATCAACCTCACTATTTATGCAGGGGTCCATCATGGAGACATGTTTTTCCCGTACAATGGATTAGATATTCGGGAAGCCTTTGAGAGGGTGGAGATTGCGAGCGATTTCTCTGTCATGTATAGGGAGCAGGGATGAGCGGAATTCCGATTTCCGTATTCTGAAATTCAGAAAAAACTCCGCTCAACCCTGGCGAACTTGATGCGGGCGATCAGCTGCGAAGCAGCTACGCACGGTCAGGACGATACAATAATACTCCTGCGATTTGATAAAATGACGCGCGGCCACGAGTTTTTGCGTGTTCAGCGTTCTTTCGATGTGTAGGTTCGATTCACTTTTTGGATCTGAAAAAAAAGTATTCAAGACCTTGGTGAGACGGACTATTCAATGGTTTAGTGATTGCTAATACTGGAGTTCAGACAAAAAAGGTTGCGATGAAATTTCCAGTGTACCATAAAGTAGGTCCCCGCCTTGGACGAGAGTCCAACATAAAGTCCTCCTAGGTTGTCCGTAGTCCCGCCTAGGTCTTCAATAAGCCAGCCGAGGGCCCGCTCGACAGCATGCCACCATGGTAGTGCTGATCCAACTTCCAGCGCGGTGGGACAAGGAGAGACCACGTACGCCTCAGGAAGCCCCATAAGTGGACAAATTATTTGTCCCCGTCCAGAGTGCCCTAGATTCGTATACCCAAGCGGAACCACGGACATCCCAGGGCGGCCTATCGAACGACAATTTTTTGTCCTCGTTCTGCGTGCTTTACTAGCGTATCGAGCGGGAGGGATTACGGCCTATGGTTGAACTATGGTGAGGCCGTGGACAAATGCAGTACGCTGCTGAACACCCCTACGTGTACATAAACAATGTAAAGATCACATTCCGAACGTTATTATTTTAACTTCAAGGGTGTGTTCACGATAGCCTTTAATTTTGAGATTGTTCGCTGTACTGATTAAGGGCAGCGTTCACACAAAAACCTGTACTAGTTTTTTTCTTCCCAATCCAATGTTTGAACCAAGTGGGGATAGTTGGCAAAGCTTGAGACCTCAATGCTGCCTATTAATAATGCTACAGCCTCTTGAAAACTGTTCCGTGGTCTGAAAAGGCGTTTTCCTGGTCGCTCATCTAGCACGAGGAATAGAAGCGCCACAACAGGCTCCGACAGACCGGGGAAATCCAAAATTCCGTAATCTTATTTTCGAGAAACCTCTCCTTCAAACATGTGTATTGGAAGCTTCTTATTTTTAGAGAATTCTTGACAATGAAAATGCCAAAGGAAATAATCAACCCAAGACGATACGAGGGCTAAACCCTTTCAGATGTCCACCATTTCCAAGATTTGAGTATTACTCAAGACACACCGGACGTGGAAAAAAAGAAAGCTGAATGCTCCGTTATTTTCAAACGAGTTTTTCTCCGAAATTTGAGTGGTTTTGGTGGTCTTTTTGAGATATATCACAACCTGGTGGACCTACCCGTGCAAAATATGTGGTGAAAAACTTGAGCACGGTTTTTTGCGCGTACTGCCTTTGAGTGGCCCCGAGTAGAACTAAGATGACGTAGAAAATTGAGATAAACCCACTGGGAGCACACGAAATCCTTTAGTCTCACCCCGCCTCTTGAGTCTCACAGGAACTGTTTGTTGTGACAATGAAATCTTTTGTGGACCCATCCTTTACAATTCTCTACTCTCTATTGCTCCGTTCTTTCCTTAGGACCCTAACTGATCCTGTTTTACATAGAATATCTTTCTATTTTCAATTGACCTAATTTTCCACCGGTGACAACTACCATGAACATGTTCATCCAACCGGACAACTAGTCCAGGCACGAAAGAAATGTCACTGAAATGGGACGTTTCAATGCGTTTTTAGCCGTTTCTTAAAGGCAGCATACACGCTCGCAAAAGTTGTTGAGATAACTACACTAGTGGGGTCGCACGGGCCCCAGAAGAGCCCTCACGAAGTTGGGAGAGTTGAAAACGAGTTAAAATGACCGTAATTGAGCCGTATTGAGTCACAAAATCATCCTTTCCCCGCCCATCGATACGGGCTCCGCCCCTCGATACAAATGTTCAATGCTCAATTACGGTAATTTTGGGTGATTTTTTACGCTTCTAACGTTGTAAGCGTTCCAGAAAGGGTCGTACGAGTACATCTGCGTCCATAAACCAGCAAATTTGTCGCTAGCTCCGCTATTTCAGCCAATGCTGTAAAACTCGTCCACTTCTGGGCCAATATAGAACGAACCGTTATATCTTCATTTCGGTTGTTTTTTTCCCGGTTTTTTCGTTATCTCTGATTATGAACAGCTTCAGACCTTCGATTCATTCCATAACATTGATATCATTTTTGAGCGTGTATGCTGCCTTTAAGAATTTTGGTAACAGTTGGAGGTCAACGCATAGTTTTATATGAAAAACTGGGGAAACGAAAATCATCGTGAAGACTGCCTTCAAACATTAGCAAGCATTGCATTGTTGAATAGCACCCCTCATCTGAATTCTTAACAACCTATCAGATCTGAAAAATAATTGAAGAAAGTTATCGAAAAAGGACGCTGAAGATTCGAAAACGCGTACCTGTGCGCTTTTTGACCAAAGCCTACGAGTGCGAGTTTAGGGGCGATCACAACGAATGTTTTCTGATGATATATGTATGTAGTTATTATAGTTATATATTCGTGAGATTCTGAGTAGTCTCTACGCTCAGACTACAGACTTATGCTTGTTTACTCTCTGTCTCATAGGCGACCAAGAAGTTCGATTCCTTTGTTTTGATGAAATTTCCATAACACAAACAAGAAATCGGAAGTGTTATGTTAGTCCTCCTCATCCACTGCTGTCTCTCCGTCCTCTATCTGTCCACATTGAAATGGTTGATCACATATCCCTCGCTACTGTTTTCCAACGATTTCCGATCTTATCCAGCTCTCAGGTACAATAATATTAACCTGTCCTTTTCATTCGAGCTAACTGGCTCCCTGCTATTTTTTCCTCTGTGTTCTTCTTATACAAACCCGTCTGTGGATTACGTGGGCATAAAACTTCTATAGATTCCATACCACGGTTTGTTTTTTTCAGATATCTTTGTCAATCCTCTTCTTTTTGTTCAAACGCCTCCGTTGCGTCCATCGAGATCACTGTCGGACTTCTTCCTACCCTACGATGCGTCAAGTCACGCTTTGAACTCTGCAGTAGATTCCTATGGAGCAGTGCTCGAGAAGGAGAACTTTTTGCTCCGGCCATAATCGGCGAGCGAGTTCTAAGCTGAAAAAAATGAGAAATCTTCGGAAATTCGTTCAAGATTTGTGACCTGGGGGAGTTTCTTCAATTCCCAAAGGTGGTATTGATGAGCCATGGTTGAACATGCGAGAAGGAGCCTATACTTTTTTGACAGCTTCTTGTCACTTCCTATGCTCAATCTTTAGCGAAGTCGTCTTTTTAAAAGATCCATTGTTGACGCAGTGCCTGCTGGGCAACAAAAATCTTCAACGGCTTAGACTGCTCTGGGAGTGAGCAAGAATGCAAAGTATGTGAGTAAATCCCTCAATCTTCTGCCATTGGTGTTTTGGCCCTTCAAAAATAGGGTCTCTGGATGCAAAAAAAATCGTGGGTCGTCTCGAGGGTGCATTTCTCGGAATCAGCAGCTACTGTGCACGAGCGAACTCTGTAGTGTGAAAAGCTAGACCGATAAGGATTTAAAAATTGGGGATCGTGATTGAACTCAAGCCCTTACCGCGCCTGTATTAACTTTGAAAGGTCTTCCATGAGCGAAGCAAATGTTAGCATTTCTAGAGACGGAGCAAGTGACATTTCTATATTTTTGAAAGACAGTACTTTAACTTTTGGTTGGATTGCTATGTAGCCCTATTATGATATGTACTGAGGATTTCCGATTTTGACTGCGCAACGCTGACAACGTTCACAGCAAGTTCCAATTCTGAGTTCTCCATGGTTCGCTCTCACATCAGAGTGACTGAACCAGGGTTTTAGGATCTACCCATGCAGTCATCTATTTCCGATCCACTCCTTAATGGGCACTCCTAAAAGCCCCATTTCAGCTACCCGAGCAATAATAAGAAAAAGTTATGAGCCGAAAAGTTCCGAGCGACAGACAAATGATATAATACCTAAAAAGTTAGGTATAATATCATTTGTCTGCCGTAGTCTGCAGTTATACTAAAACTGAGTCTTATAATCGATTTCGGCGGCCCAAGCTGCCTCTAAACATGGTTTCGAGCAGAAAATAATTTTTTTCCAACCAAAAGCAACCTTTCATCATTCAACGGGCAGCTGGAAGGTGTTTTTGTAAAAAAGGGATATACTTCGACAAATAGCGTTATCGAATCGTCATTCATTTCATTTTTATTTTGAATCGCTAATCGCCCCACGTCCAGGAGAGTACCAGAGGCCAGATGCAGCAACGATTATACCCCGGGTATACGGGCGCATCGGGGTATAATCGTCCGTATACCCCCAGAAAATGTGATTCATCAAAAATTATACCCTGCCGACTTGTGGTATAAATTGGAGTATATTATACCCCACTCTGGAGCTGGGGTATACGGTATACCCCGGCATGTATACTCCACGAAAACGTGGCCCATGGTTGATTCGCCTGCGCCATTCAACCAAATCAGCTGGCGGACAATCTTGCGAAGCCTTAAAAGCGATTTTCGCCTATTTTTTGTTTTCCGTGGCGCTACAGCACGTATTGTCTCCATAATTTGATAACGTTTTCTACATATCTTGCCCCTTTAAAATAATTTCTTTTTCTCCGTTTATTTTACTAATCCACTTTTCTTAAAGGCAGTGTTCACGATAAATTTTACTTTCGATAATTCTCACGATTTGCGGAAGGCCTGGTGCTCCATATAGCGAAGGACGCTTGGAAAGGACGCGAGAGACGCGTTTTTGAGCCAAAATAGGTCCTCCCTTGTTTACGTTGATTTTCGACCGTGGAGGAATTGACAGCTAGACTGTTGATACCTATCAGTGCAATGAAGAGATCAGCTCACTTATCAGCACTTCCTTCACTTGATCATTCCTGTAATCTGAGTCTTCATTTGTTCATATCGAGGGGGCGGATCTGGAGCACGGGGAGTGTCTGGGACACCAGAACGCTGGTTTGCAGCCGTTATTTTGCCACTCCTGGCTCGTTTTCTACCGTTCTTTCGACACTGGGAGCCTAGGACCCTTCTCGCCTATCATTTCACCGTGGAAAGTCAACGAGGATGATCATCGTGAACGCTGCCTTTAATGGACGATTTCGCTCTTCGATATCTCGCTCGCGGATTCCCCTTTAAAGTTCCATTCCCAAACAAATATTTTGAAATCTTATAAGCATTAAAATTAAATTGAAATTTAGTGAATGATTTACTCATATAGAAGTAGGAAAAACTAATTCTAATGTATAAACTAATTTTTCATCGAACCCATAACTGGGACTGAGCAGAGTAAACTTTTCCAAGTTTGCTTCAAATTCATTTTCTTCTGAAATGCTCTCGGATCCCCGTAATTGATATGAGGAAAACGCAAAGGTAATAAGGAAAACTCCATTTAGAACAGTCTAGCAGCGCCCTGAAGATAATTTCTGAATTATACGCCAAAATTAGGTACTTGTAGACATGTATAGTTCGTTCGGGCTGGTCATTTCGTCAAATTTTCTCTTCCCATTTGGGATGCACTAGATATAGCTACAGGATTTCTCTGTTTTTACAAGTGACTTCTATGCCATACAAGGTTTTCGGTGGATATTTATGTTTTTATGTTTTTACAAAATATTGTACGGTTGCAGATTTTCTGTTTTGTATCGTCATCAAAAAGTGTTCGGTGAAAGATAATAATGGGCGTTGCAGGGCCCGTAGCCCGTATACCCGTAGTATATTATACCACGGCTGCCTGTCGCGTTGTGAATCACACAATCAGGGTATAAGGTAATATACCTCGGAGTGTATTTACCCGGGGGTATAATTATACTCGGGGTATAATTGATGAATTTGGTCTCAGGTGTTAACGTCCACCGGCTCAAAGTCGCTTGATTCTCATCACCGACGAGCATGGCTAGGGGTGTGTCGCATCAGAACCGCCCCTTAGTAGAAGTGTTCAGTTGCAGGTCTCTGAAGACTCCAGTTATTCCTTTTCTTCTCATCTTCTAGGGTTTCTACCTCAAAGGCATTGTTTGCGTAGAAAAGCGTATCTCATTTTTCTATGTTTTTGTGTAGCTTGGCCTCTTTAGTGAACGAAAATGTCAAAGGGGCCAATGAAAACCCTTCATTTGTGAAGAAAAGTCAATCGGGACACATTGTGAATATGAATTTGAATTTCGCGCTAAAATCGTTTTTGATGTTTTTTTTTGCGTTTGGAGGCCTCGTCACTGTCATTTTCGAAGTTCTTGTGCATATGGAATTTGTGCCGTATTTTTTTTTCATGTTGTTTGACGGTCGCATCAACATTCTATAAAAAAGTGCTATTTGACGGGTGAGAACGGGTGGCGAATCCCCATCTTTAAACCCTTCCAACCTAATAACCGTACGTTTTTGACGCGCCGAAGCTCACCGGTGTGGTCTTTCGGGTTCATTCATGAAATTCAGCCTGAAAAATGGAAATTGGCTTCAGCGCAAACGATGCCTTCAAGCCTGAACTGTACTAAGCACTTTATTTTGATTCGGCATTTATGACTATAATATTGGTTTTCCCTTTCTTGGTTAGACTTCCAGACATAGGTCGAATTTTCCAGTCCAATACTCTCATATGTTTCGAAGGAAAAAGGCTACTTTGACTACAGGTGTATATACGTCAGTTTTTCCTGACACCTACCACGCCACCGTAGATATTAGAGCTATCAGAACCCCATGTAACGCTGCCGTTTATTGATCATTGGGATGAAAAATCTGTATGGGAGAAACATTATATTCCCAACTGTGTGAAGGTATGACACCTCGTGTCTTGTGTTTGATGGTCAATTAACCCTGAGTTTATTCGTCGCGTCATCTCATTTCGGAAGCAAATCAAGTGTCGCTAATCTTTCACTCATCTCGACAAGTGCTCTTTCACCTCCATCCACTTTCGCATTCCTCAGGTTCTCACGAACGACCACGAAAGCCTTGTATACTCTTTAGACTCGTTCCGGCTGTGAGATGAGCATCCGTCTGGGAGCTACGGTACAAAAGATTAATGTTCGTTCAGTGCCGACTTATGAGGAATTCTGGAGTGTTACGGAATTCATTTATTGGCGACTACACAACTAGCGCCCTATCCAATTTTCTGCACTTCCGACAACTTACATAAATAGAACTAGACGACCCCGCCATTCGCAACAATTTCTATTTCAATCAGGTGATTCTCTAAGGCGTCGTTTATACGTCCACCGCCGAGTGCCGCGGCGAACTTCGGCCGCGGAGCGTGATCATTTTACAGAAACGCACTGTGCCGCCCCTCTCAGCAGCGGGAGTTTGAACGACCCCTTGGAGTGCTTCAAACCCCAAGTTTATAGCTGCTACGGAAATCTTCTAGCCGGATTAAGAAAGAGTTCCATCAGTGGTGTCGGGACACTCACCAGGGATCAAGCAATTTTTAGGGTGTTCAGAAGAAATATTCCGAATCCTTCTTGGAATTTTTTTCCTGAGAGCTATTCGTTGTACTGATCCCAAAAATGTAGCCCGTCTGTTGGTTTTCGGGACAGTTCGACAGGTTTGCTTCGAAGCCTGCCACCGGGGACGAACTTCTGGTACAAATGATTTTTTAATGAATTCCGACACGCTACGACAGATTTGCCTGGAAGCTTTCCTGTGGAAGTTAATTGAAGTGCTTAACACTAATTTCTTGCCCGCTCATCGATTTTCGAGACGGTGGCTTACGGTGGGTATAGGATATTCTGTTCAAAGTTTGTGAGTTACCGTAACCTCTACGATTTAGCGATTTCTGATATTTTTTTTGAATGCCTAATTTTAATTTCTGGAACACGCCTCAAAATGAGAAGGAAAATCACTTTTACCCTTCACCCCATAAATACTTTTGCCCCCTAAATACTGTTTAGCCGAATCTGATTTTTGGGATTACCCTGAAATTGCCTTATGATAGAAGACTTTCCTGTCTTTGACTTCACTCATAGTGGTTGGACCTCACGCATATAGAAGGCAAATTAGAATTCGACTCTAGAAAACAGCACCAGTAATGTATGCGTTCTTCGGAATGGCCATTTTGTTCAAGTACTCTCCCCTTGTGGCTGGAAAGAGCCTGAGCCTTCTCCATTTTTCCTGCCCATAACCTTCGTTTTTCTTCACTTCTCGTTGGGAGCTATCCTTCTCTCCAACCTTAAATATCCAAATTTTTAAGATTTTCGCTCTTTAAAACGTTCACCCAGCACGTTTGAGAGATTGCTTACTATTGAGAGTTTTGATTTAAAATACTTTCCACTACAACTACTATCTTGTTGTTCCAGGCCGTTCTAGAGATCCTACGTCATAGCCTGGCAAAATGGTATTCTTGAGTCCGGACATGTGGCGAAAATTGCCTTGTGAATCTTAACATAGTTGCCAGCTGGAGCGCAAACTCGCCCAGAATCGTTTTCCGGCTTTCTTTATTGACTATTCAGTGAATTTTTTGCTGACAGCTGCTCAAAATAATATTCAGACTAAGCAGCTGCGACTCCTCTCCTTACGATCTCCAGTAGACAAAAGCCTGGCTCACAGATGTACTCTCCCCGATAGCAATTAGTTTTTCGTGGTAGCCAACTTCTCGTAGGGTTGTGAAACATGCGAAACCAATCTCTCATGTGGTTTTCGTGTCAATAATACGCGATATATATGTATGTATATTCCTTCATATTTCCAAATACTGTCGTTTTCGGAGCCGAATTCCGGTCCGCAATCGCGGACTACGGCTTTTGCACTATGCGACACGATGATAATCGTGGTGTGAGAAAGCTGGATCGTGCTTAATTACTGCTGTCGTAATTGGGAAAATGACTGCTTCCAGCTGAAATTCGTCCATCGATTAATCTAGTCGGCGAAGCGAGGTATCATGCAAATTTCTAGCGGACTTATAAACCAGTTCACCCCGATCCTTGATTCAGGTCCCTTCGCTGATTCTGACATCGCGTTCGAATTCCAGATTGTTTATATGAAATGCGAGATCTTGACACGCTATTTTGTTGGAAATAGAGTTCCCATTTAAACAGTCTCTACAGTGAGGTTCTTTTTTGAAATCAGTTGCTCCGTCCCTCTGTTTTTGCATTAAGATTTGGCAAAGTATTATTCGCGGAAGGCGGTCGTTCTATGGTCGTCAATCAGGCTTAGAGACCTCATCCTAATCCTAAATGAAATCTGCCTTGTAATCCAGGTGTTTGTTTTCTAACGCATCATTAAGCCTTGATATAAGATGCACGTGTATGCATCAACAAAATACCTAACGTACCCAGAAGCATCTGAGGGAAACTTTCCCGACTTTCTCCGAAAGATCGTCATGCAATTGAGGAACGATTCCCGAAATATGTATACTCTGTTTATCTTGAATTGCACAAAACACGGTCCGCCAATAGTCCTCTAATTGGCCGCTTGTACCGTAGTGTACGTCCACGACGCGTTCTCGGCAGACCCGGAGTGCACCCGGTGTGCAGAGCAATCGATTCGACAACGCCGTCCCTCGGCCACCCACCCTGCTACCAGGGTCTGCCGAGACTTCTTCGTGTACGTACACTACGGTACTAGCGGGCCAATTAGAGGACTATTGGCGGACCGTGTTTTGTGCAATTCAAGATAGACAGAGTATACATCACCGAATATTCAGGCCTCGTCCTAGATGGTCGATCGGAAAAACACCTTTTCAGACCACAGAGCAGTTTTCACGGGACTATTGCATTATGAATGTATAACATTTGGGTCTCAAGCCTTGCCAACTATCTCCCCTTAGTTGAGACATTTGATTTGGAGAAAAAAAACAAACGTGGCTCTCTGCGAGACCGTGCGCTCCACGGCTAATTTGCGAAACCCACCGCACGCTCCACCGCCAGTAAATTCAGTATTTTGAAGCCGTGATTTCCGCTATGAATGAACTAGTATAGAGAATTTTGAGGTGCCTCATGTCTGCTCACCGGTTATATAAGTTCTTTTTAGTACGGCATTTCAAAAGGAAATGATTTTTTTCATTAAGAAACGACAGAAAATCGAATTCATGGAGTGGGTGAGCAGTGTGGACACGCTGTCCCAGGAGCAAAATAACCGTGGGTGCGCAGCGTAGGTGGTAAAGGCAGTGTTCACGATGAAAAAGATTCTCGTTTTCCGGCTGAAACGTAAGCATTGGGTCATTCTACGAAGAATAAGATTGGAAGTGCGCCGAAAAACGGTCGGGAAGTGGGGGAAAATCTCGTGGGCCAGCCAACCCATTGGGCCACACCGCCCACGTTCTATAACAGTTGTCCTGCTCAATGTCGAAACAGTTGGTGTTCGTCCCACCAAAGAAACGGTAACCGAATTTTGAATACTCCTTATCCCGATGAATTCTTATGTCCGAGCATGTGTATCTAATCATTTTTGGAGGAGTTTTAAGGTATACGAAACGAAAAATAAAGTCACTTACCCAAGCATTTCAAAGTGCGGAAGAAATTCTGACGTATTGTTCGATATATTGTGTGCAGTGGGCAATACACGCGAACAGGCCTAATTATATATTCAAGAGGTTTTTTTGATCAGTTTTTTCTCTCATATTTGAGAAGTTTATGGGGACTTTTCCTACATATTTATACTCCACTTTGTGAGCTTGCCTTCTCAAGAACATCGAAAATTAAAATACGGTTCTTTATCGTGAACGCTGCCTTTGAACACGCGAACGCGTCCCCGCGCGCATTCTAATCGAATTCTGCGAGCAGTATTGTACGGTCCGCTGCATAAATCGCACCACTCTGCCGCATTCAGTCCAAATAATAGAAATCGTCCTCAAATTCGATGCCCTGTCCACACACGCAGGCTTAGTCGGAGGCCTTTTAGAGACCCGCATCTGCTTGAGTTCGTCGAGACGAAGTTGGAGTCATCAGGTTGCGGTCAACCTCGTAACGTGGCTGACAATCTGTCTGAGTTTTGCGTTGTTATCTGCGAATAGAACAATATCGTCGGCGTACTCGAGGTTCACAAAGAAGCTTCCTGAAGGTGGCTGGACCTCGTCCACAGGAGCGCTGCTTCGAAGTCAAAGAGAAAAATGGGTCATTTTCTCCAATCCAAAAGGACGACGCCGCGAAACGCTGTTGTACGATTGCTGTTGCCGGTTTTGTAGAAGTTCATTTTGCGAATGGATTTTGGAAGTTGGAATTTTCGTTCGAGAGAACAAACCTAGTATTCTAGTATCGAATGAGTCTGCTTAGTTTTAAGTGATAGAAAAGCGGGATATTTACTCGTTCTCGACCGGATTTCCCTCTTTCTTTTCCTTGCGTGCATTGCCAAGAGAGGGCGCCTCGGCCAGCAACAACTCGGGGAATTGCCACATTTAATGGTCCTTCAAGGCCTTCAGCTCTTAAAATGGGCTCCCTTTTTTGGTTTCCCTCCCACTAGCTAGTATAACTTAGGGTTCTTTCAAATGTATGCTTTTTTCTATTTGTGTGCTCAACTGTCGTGTATATATACCATAACATGTTTAATCGCAGATTGTGTTTGATCAAACTCACAAGGGAGGTTCGCCAGCATCAGATGGAGTTTCGGGATGCAACTTTAAAATGCTCTAGGGAAAGAACAGTGCTCCATAATCCCATACGCACAATCCGCTAAATTACCCAGGCAGTACCCTAAAAAGGTCAGAATCTGAGCAAGTCCAGAACACGAGGCCGAAGTGGATAGAGATGAATTAACAGTTTAATTACCTTTATTTATGTTCAGAATAGATGTAGAAAATATTTGGTGCATCGATCTTGTTCAGATCAAAAGTTATGCATTGTTGCCTAAATCACTGAACGTGCATTGGGAGCTCCTCACGTAACCCAACCCGTCTGTCAGTAATTCGGCGGCGAAATTGTTCAAGTGGATAGCGATGCGGACTAAGAAACGGCGACTTGGATGGGCTGAGGATTTTGAATTCTGCTATGCAATTTCTGGTTTGTGAGTGTCGATAACATGATTCTATTCACATATTTTGAATTTCTGACAACTGTTTTCAATTTTAATGACCAATTTCATTGGCTTCGACCAGGGAAAGTTCGAATTGCGGTTTCGTCCTGTTTGATTCTTCTTCTCCCTAGCGTTCGTCTCACGTTGACGTAATGTCCGCTTGTTTGAATGTTCCTCTTTTTTATGTTCTACTCACTGATTAAGACTCTGGTTAAGCGATTCCACGGAAATTTTCACACTTCATAAAATGAGAAACGTAGGGAACAGTTATGGTAACGCTCGATAAACACTCGAAGCAGAACCGTTTTTCATACCGCCAGCGCCGAACAAAGGCAAATTTAGAACATATTTCTGTTTTCTGGCAAAGTCTTTGGCCTACAAATGACGTAGGTCGACTGTCGTGATTTTCTACAAATTTTGAGGAGACCTGATCCAAAGTTCGAGACAGAGCATTCGATCAGTTGACTTGAACGGTTTCTCCGAGTTCCATATTTTCCTATTCTCGAGTAACTGCTTGTAATCTTGCTTACTTTGAACCCCACTTCTCTGCTTCCCTTTTATAGAGTGTACAAAATTGCCATGGAATCGCTCAAACAGAGTCTTATACAGTGAGTAGAACAAGAAGACGAGGATTAATCAAACGGGGTGGACACGCACAACGAATTTTTCCCCGAAGGAAGCAAATCAAATTGAACATTAGAATTGAAAATAGTTGTGGAAAATTCAAAATATTTGAAGTGAATCATGTAATCGGCTTTCACAAACCAGAAACTGCATAGCGGGATTCGAGCTCCACAGCCCATTCAAGTCGCCGTTTCGTAGCCCGCATCGCTATCCACTTGACCAATTTCGCCGCCAAGTCAGTGACAGACGAGTTGGGTTATGTGTGGAGCTCCCAATGCATAACTTTCGATCTAAACAAGATTAATGCACGAAATGTTTTCTTCATCTATTCTGAACATACATAAAGGTAATTAAATTGTTAAATCATCTCTATATACTTCGGCAGAGCCGTTCTGGAATTGTTCAAATTTTGACCTTTTCAGGGACTGTCTGAAGCCTAGTTTTGACTGCAGGTTGTCGCTGCGGCCATGCGAGGGGCAACTGTTCCTTTTTCATCGCGCGTGATTGAAAGGCGACCCAATTGTGATCGCTTCGTAGCAAACGTCCAACATCGCTGGGTCGCGGCGACGAAATCCTATGTTTTACTGCATCGCTGCTTGAAGAGCGATTCTCAATGGTCGCTGACCATCGCTCCATCGCGGCCAAAATTGCAGCGATGCAGCGATTACCAGCGAATGACACGTTTCGTCTAATGAACGTTGACCCTTTCACATAACAAGATCAGTGTTTTCGAGTCAAGACGCGTTATTGATGCATACCAGCCATTAATTTTACTGACTGATTGAATTTCTTCTATCATCCGTGGGTCTATGCACTACGAACAGAATCGCTGCCGCTGCTACATCGCTGCTGCAGCGGGTGCAAAATCGCTGCGATAGAAAACAGCAGCGATGCAGGCAAAACTAGGCTCGAGGCATCTAGCAGATTCTTAGTATGGGATTATGGAGCACTGTACTCCCCCTAGACCATATTAGAATTGCATCCCAAAACTCCATGTGATGCTGACAGACCTCCCTTGTAAGTTAAACGCCTTGAAGAACCCGATTTTGAAGTCAATAGTCGTTTGATTGTTGTGTCTCAACTAAATAATCTTTCGAAAGGCTCAATGCACTTTTACAAGGAAGTGTCTAGACCGGTTTGTCAGAATTGCTCACACAGCCAAGTTTTTTCTAACCTATGTAGTACCTTTCGGGTGCACATGGCAACACCATTTTAGCTGCCCGTATATTTTTTTCTGTTGAATAAAATTCAGAGTTTTTTGTCCAGCCTTCTACCACATGAAACAATTTGGGCTGCTGAACACGAACAGAGTACCATCTTGAAGAACTTTAGAAGATTACGGTAGGTTAGTTTAGATAATTAATATTTCATTTACAGAGCTCGTTACTTTTCGGCTCATAACTTCTTTCACATTACTGCTCGGGGAGACGAAATCGGACTTCTACAAGTACTCGAAAGGCGACGGATTAGAAAAACATAGCTGCATGGGTAATTCTGACGAATAGATTCGGTGACTCCTTTTTTTGACATGTGTTTTGAGGCTCTGATTTAGTTGGAAAGTATATTTGTTGCGTTTGAAGAGCGCCTTTCTGCTCCCCAGATCTGATTTCCTCCGTATAATATAAAGTGAAGAAAAATTGTGAGGTTGCACCAATTAGAACAGTTTCCGGGGGAAACTAGGCCTAAGGTGTCAAGCGCCTATAGCGGTGGAGAAAAAGACCGCCAATGGGCCGCACCAAGGTTTGTGGGCAGCTTGTGTCTACACCCCCGACAGGGCCGAAAACTGCCGCCCTGACTCGTTTGACGCTTCCGTTTTTTTGACACGGCAGTCCCCAGGAAACAGCATCGGAACACAATAGTGGACATTCGCTCCTCACGTTTTCCGTCCGCTTTTCTGTATTTTTATACTGCATAAGATTCACTTATTAAGTTGAACCGTCTTCATTCTTAGCATTGGTTTCGCCACAATCGCTATTGTTCTACCCCTAATTTTCTCATCGGAGCGAAATCTTGTTGCAGCAGGCATTGTGAAAATAGTGTTGTTGGGACTGCGTGATCTGGGCGCGGTCTACCTGTCTTCTAGCACGGTTATTTTCGGGATGCGTGCTGCAAGAGCGGTTGTCTGCGAATGCGGACCTCAATTTCGCTGCGGTAAGGACCGTATCCATGTATAATGTTAGCAAAGAAAAATGCTTTCTGCAACCATCTCCTAACCGGAATTTGGACTTAACGTCCGATGAAAATTTAAACTACATTTAGGCTATTGACAGCAACCGTTAGTTGAATGTTTTGTGTTATATGTGGAATAAGGGGTGCTATGAAATAGAATGATACTGTGGAGTAGTCTCCTTGGAAATGTTTTAAATCCTTCAACGTATTAGCTTCAAAATTCAACGTATATAGTAGAATAAGCCTTCCGGAAGGCTGGTCGATTATATCTCTCCTAGAGCTCTGCTCGTTCCGCATCCGGAAACAAAAGGAAGATGGGAGTACGTGAAATGAAGCTAGTTCTGTTGACACATGCCCAATTTGAAAACTTTGAGAAAGTAAGAGTTGAAACTAGTCTTCCCGAAAAGAACCACTCAAACTTTTCATGGCACTACTAGAGCAAGGAGGCTACTACTCTCGCGCATTTTAGATGGAGCTTGCCGAGGTATTGAGGTCAACAACAGCAGAAAAGCGCTTGTAAACAAGCGATTCGGCCATTAAGTTTGGTCAACACAAACGCTATTTGATGCTCACTCGAAGAAATTGGCGGGTTGAGCTTTCAGAGTATCCTTCAACTGACCTTACAAACGTTGTGGAATTTTTTTACTCTGTAGGCTTGTGTATGCAGTCATCTGAGAGTTTATTCCTGAAAGCATTTTGAAAAAGAAAGAAAACGTGTCTTTATTACGCTTGCCTATTCTGAAACTGCATAGGGAATAACTCATGTCCCTCTTCCGTGCATCCTCTTTACATGATTGTCCATGACAATTTCTAGTTCTCACCAAATATGGTCTCCCAATAATGTATTCATGTGTGTGGAGTTTTGATCCTTGAGCTCGCTTAGTGACACGGAATCAGAGATGAGCGAAACGAGAATATGATTGTTTAAAAATCGGGTTTAGGGTTTTGACACGTGATGTTTTTCTCATGCATAGAAATCGTGTGCGCAACACCCAAAATGCCCGGACACGTTTTTAGTTCCGCGAAACACGAAAAAGTTAGAAATTACTCGTTAGATGCTTCTGTGTCAGAAGACCCTATGTCTGCGCGTTCTGAAGCACTTTGCAATTTTTGAAAAGCGGAACTCGGAAGGACAGAATCGCACGAAACTGCGGCTATCCGAACGCGAAACTCGGTATCCCGCTCAACCTAGCAGAGGATGGTCTTCTGTACAGAAATTAAATCCCTCATAACCAATCGCCAACGAAATACACCTGATTTGATCAAGGCAGGAAATACAATGAATTACCAAACATTTCTAGAGGTACAATCCAGCCTGTCGCGAAAACACGATGCTATAGATCCTTAAAGGGGGAATAGACGCGGTCGGTCCCGCAACGAAAGCCGGAGGCATGGTAGAGACGCCGTCGGACTGGTTTGGGCGGTGCAGTTTGAGTCATCAGTCTTCGCCCCTGCCGTGATCAAGCGTGGTCTTCTTTCCTGCAGCTCCGTGCTGCTCTTTCTGCTCACCGTTGCTGTGCTTCGTTTCGGAGCCTCTGGCCTTTAGAACACTACTATTTCACCTCTAGTACAGTTGGCTCACGATCACGAAGAGCATCCCATTGAAGAGGTCAATGGCCATGGCCCGTCTTATTGATCGTGATGTCTAGTTCAACGGTGCTTTTCTCTTTTTTTGTAATATTGCTCCTCGTTTGTATTCTTTCTTGTTGCCCTCCAATATCTCTTGATATTTCTCTTGTAGAATAAACGAGTAGATTTCACCTTGTGTTCTGTTGTGTGTGCAAGAGGGTCGTATATATTTCGCAATACCTATAATACAGTCGGGAGATGTGTTGATTAGTCCAGGGAATTCTAAGTTGATGGCACCGGGTTGTCAATGCCGGCTAGGTGGTATTAGCGTGGTTTAGCCCTTGATACAATATACAGGTTGCCAAGGTGGTTAGTGCAATCGGTTGTGTCATCGGTAGGGAGTCTGTCGGCGGAACTCCCCGGGACTGACGTCTGGTGTCGGGTCAGGGAGAGAAGGCCACCGATTCGCAACACAGCCCTTGTTTGCGGATCGGAACGCTGCTGGCTGCGCTCAGCATAGATTTTAGCGACCTCTTTTGATAACTCATCCCAAAATCAATCCTTTGCAGTATCCGAGTTCGAAAGTGTTGTTCCGATATATAGCACTGTTCGTAAGTTTTGGTCAGAATGTAGCGACGCTCCCGCGCCTTTCAAGTTCCTCTTTTTTAATAACTTGCAAATTCAAATTTTTCTGAAAACAGATTTAGATTTCTAGTTTGGAGAGCTATTAAACGCTACAATCCTAGCAGTCATGCTAACTCTGAGTAGTCCATCTCATCAAGATCCAAGATTACTTTTCAGATCGGGGAAACATCGAATTCGAAGGAATTTATTAAAAAAGGCGCTATAAACCCGAGAAAGCTCCGCCGCATGCGTTCCGACCAAAACCTTCGAGCGATATTGTATTCTGGGGTGACCGCGAACCATATGGCTGCGGACCACTCATCAGCCTGCGCGGCCTCGTATGCACCACGCAGGCTGTGACGATCGATTGGCGCACAACTGGTCCGCAGCCTTAAGTTCCGCCGTCGATTGTCGGAGAACTCGGTCCCGCCAGGCCACGGTGGTGTCACAACCCGATGTCTCATCCTGCCCGAATACTAAAGCAACCCGAGTATTCCTTCCTTTTCGAAATCTAAAAAGTGAATGCCTTTGCGGCTCAATATTCCACACGAATTCAGACTCCAAAATGAGCTTATCAAGCAGATACTGGAACGCCTTTCGAGATAATCTGTTTTTTAAATTTCTTTGAGATTCTGTTTTTTTTTATTCCGAAAATCGACGCGAGATTTCCACCCACTTCCTGGCCCTTTTCACCGTAATTCCGTCCTCACTGTTCTTTCAGAAACCCAAAGCCTACCTTTCGAGAGGTCAATATTCAATTGGAATTGTTGTTTTGAGCGTTTGTTCCAAAACTCTCCTTGTAGGAGGAACATTGAAATATTCCGAATTGAATTTGAAAAAATTATATCCTAGGCTTCCCTGTGATTGTAAGTGCACGAGAAATTTCTTTGCTTCCAATCCCCCTGAGAATGTCTTTATGCTAGCAGACATTCCCCAATTTCCGCGAGAGTTCTTTGTGCACTAGTGACGAATGAGTCTGATTATAATTTATTTTTCTCTCGCCACCATATTCTACTCTTAATGAACCTAGGCCTTTAAACAAAGCTTTGAAAATTGAGTGCACTGCTCAAGTGCAGATATGTGAGCCGAACAATGTCATCTCCAGCTGATGGGCCCGAAAAGTTTTCAAATTTGTATTCTGGCCCTTATTGCATACGCATTCTCCTCATACCGCTCCCTCAAAATTTTCGGGGTCTTGCGAATATGAACGTAATTTGAGTTGGCAGCTGAATTGGACAGACTTTCGTCAGTAGAGGCATAAATTATCTGAAAGCTAAAGGTTCGCGATGACATTCAAAAATGTTGTAAATTCTGGTGGAATCTTGGTTTTTCTTTTTTTCTGGAATTTTACAGTTTATTAACTAGTTGGGTTGACAAAGTTTTCAAACGAGTTACAGAGGTTGAAAGCACCATACTCATAGGAAATATGTAGTACCTTGTTTTCTCAAGGGTTTTATCCGGGTAAACCTTCGAAGTATAGAAATACAGGGTAAAATCCGCAAAAAAGTCAATTTTTGAAAGAAAAACGAAACTTCCGAGAAAGCGTTCAAATTTCCGCCCGCGCCTTTTTTGCGCTTTCGGTAAGTAGAATTTAAAATGTCAGGAATGGCTCAGTGCCTGAGACTCCACTCTGTTTAGGTGAGTGGGATTCTTTTGTCTTCCTTATATGTACCAATTTTATGCTTAAAAGAAAAAAGCCTGTAATGCGTATGTGCGGATTAAAGGATTATTCTAGAGAGTACTCAGCGCTGTAACGTTTGCTTATGTGACAGCGCATCTTTTCCTTGTGCTACATGTCCAACAGATGAACTCCGCCCGTTTAGAACGCAACTGTTTCTCAAGACAATAATATTATAAACGAACAGTGAGTGCTGTCTAAAGTTCTGGGGGCTACCTAGACATGATCCGAACATTGCTTGGTTCAGAATCTGCCTCATTTCAATCGTCTGTCTTCAAACAACATCAAATAAAAAAACAAGGACGGGGGTTGAAATTTTTTTCAGAACCGACCACGATTTCTGACTGTTTCTGAAATGCTCAGGTGGATAAGGCTTAGAGCCTTTCTAGAAAGAAGGGAGTCGAGGCAAAGTTGAGTGCTTCTCACGAATCTGAAGTCTATTTCTCAATTCCGCATAGGTACTTTTAGTTTCCTTTCAAACAGGTACTCATTCCTCAAGTCATGGTAGAGCAACTTTGATGCAAATTCAGTGTTCTGATGAACTTTATCTATGAGCAGAAAGCCCTTGCTGATGAGAGAAGTTCATCTGAACACCAAATCTTCATTGGAATTCCTTCAGCATGACCACAGGAAGTGGTATCTGCCTGAAACAAATCCTTTGCCATGATCGTCCTAATATGCAGCACTCGAGCTTCTTCGGATGGGGAAGAAGGGTGTGCATCGAATCAGAGACGACGGCAAACACGTCTTCATTTCTGTCGACTGCCTCTCCAGACCATTCTCTTTGTATCAAAATTCAAAATATTGATTGGAATTGCACTGGTCGTCGGCCCCGAGTAAGGGGTATGGTATACTTTTGCGGCTCACGGTCGTGTCGCTCTGCACAGCTACAGCGACCGCCTCCCGTCCTTCAAATCTGTCGCTGTCGCAGTGCACTGCACAGCGACAGCGACAGTGGTAGGGACAGGCTTTAGGGGTCTGCAGAGTTGCAATGACCGGCGACTGGTCGCCGAGCGTCAGCCTTGACTTGGCGACAAAAATGTTTCCGAACATGATCGTCGCCGCGTCGGTTGCCGCTCGCTGGCAGTAACGCACGGCCGTCGCGGGGTTAAACCACTCTGCGGTGCCCCCTCGTCGCCCCTCACGCCGCGTCGGTCGCCCTCGTCGCCGAATGTAGTCGATATTGCATTACCCAGCTCTGTTAGTCGCCGCGAGCAACGCCACAACTTCAGCTCTGCCGACCCCTTATGGCACAGTTGCAGTATGTCAGCCCTCCGCGACACGTCGCTGCGACCCACACGCGACATCTGTTCCTACGACGGCCGTTGCCGTTGCTCCGATGCGGGTCCCGCCACGATTTGTGTTAGATTGCATGCCTGTCGCTCATTACAGCGACAAAGTGTACCATAGACCTAAGAAACGACTCGACGAGTACAACAAACCATTTGTGCAGCCGCATCTTTGGTCTTCCGGGCTTTGCTCCGCTCCCTTAATAGTCAGAATACTACTAATGCTTATCGGCTGCTTTCGACGAACGGCAGAGTTGCCCACCGATTCTCGATTTGGTCATCCCAACTCGATTCACTACATTTGATGAGACTTGCTATATGTATGTAGTTGTGCTCGCGAGCATTTTGAGCTCTAGCGAGGGACGATGACTGTGTCTGCCGGGTCGTCGAATCGGCAAGTAAATGCTGTTTAGCACATCCCAAATAGGTAAACAATCAAGTTTTCCGGATTAGGCTGCCGCAGTGCTTATTCGAAAGTGGATCGAGAAGTTAAAGTGTAGGCCGAGTCTCAGGTCGATTGGCTCCGTTCGAGCCGAGAACGGGACGTCGGTGGTCTGAGGTCGTTTTTTCAAAGCTTAAATCACCGGGGTGGCGCTAGGCGGGAAATGCCTCCAGACAGGTTGTTTCTGTTTTGAAAGAGTCTTTATTAAGCGTTGCTGTGAACCCAGAGATTTCGCGGCCGAGCGAAGGGCAATGAGCGTGTCTGCAGGGGCGAGGAGACGGGTAAAAACATTAATTTTCACTTCGTCACCTTCTTGAATTGGTCTCACATACTAGTATATAACTCGTCCTTGATCTTTACGGTTGATACAAAGTCAAATATTTACACCAATTCGATATCTAGCTTGAGTTTTTGTTCACTCGATTGATTCTGTTAATCCTATATGCCTTGTTCGCCGGGTAAGACATGTGCGAGCTCAAAACAAGGAGCTCTCGATGCTAATTTTTATTGTGTCGCTAGCAACCCAAACGGACTTTTCTGAACGGAGTTATGACAAAGCAGCGCTTTGCGACGCAAAAAAAGCGTGGAAGACGCCGTCTTTCCCAAAATCGCGGGCGGTATTGTATGTATAGTTGACCGCAATGTTAAAAGGACATGGTGCGGTTGCGGACTCGCACTAAAACTACGGTAGAATCTGGCACTTTGCCAGATTTCGTCATCGATCGGCGCCAACCGTCGTCTCTCTGCTCACGAGAATACCAGCTGTGGCGCCGATCGATGACGAAATCTGGCAAAGTGCCAGATTCTACCGTAGTTATAGTGCAATACGCAACCGCACCATGTCCTTTTAACATTGCGGTCAACTGTAGAAGAGGCGGAGACCGTGAGGTATTTAGTATGTAAGTTACGAGCACCTACACCTACACTCTTAACATTTGAGTTAGAGAACCCGTACGAGGAAGATAGGGATTTTCACCCATTTCTGAAAGGACTTCTATACTTTTGAAACGTCCTGTTTTGTGATCTAAGTCCGAAAATTACGCACCTTTTCACTCCGACAACTGAAATGTTGTGCACCAGGGTCCTCAAGTTTGGCGGTTTCAGTGGTAGTCACACATTCCGTTGCAGGTTTGAACCAGGCCGAATAGCGGCATATTTTGGTGTGCGTCGATACTTTTGGAGCGTACTGTATGTGCTGAATTCTCTCCCTTGCTCTATATTAATGAGAAGTGGATAGAACAATGCATGACGCTACGCAAGCATCCGTTATATGCAGCAATTGGAAAACTCCATTGAACTTTCAGAATCTAATTTTCCGTAACGATGGCTGTGCGAAGTTTTAGACCTCCCACTGTGAGACTTTTGTCGTCTTGTCTACTTCTCTTTTCCCAAGAACGAACGCTTTTGTCAACAATTAGCTGAAAGACATGGTCTCTGGTTCGAAGTGCTCACATTCTCAGAGATGATGGGTGTCTTCTTATTTTTCCCCTGTCATTGAGCTGATACAGCGGTCAACATTCTTCTTTCCTGGAGTTGTTGCTCTTGTTTGAGCAGTTTATATTTTCACAGAGTGTCGTAGAGTTACATACGTACGAAGGGAGAAATTTCAGAGTAATTTCTCTCTGTAACCCCTCTTTTCTTCTCTTCTCTATCGCCATATTGGGGACAGCGAGGGTAATAGGCTTTTTTTTGTTCTGAATTCCCGGTAATGAAAATTTGTGTTCTTACCCAAACGACTTTGTGAATTAATTTGGTGGCTAGCTATTTTTAGATCAAATATCAGTATTTGTATAGGGCTGGTTTTCATTTTTATGTGAGTGTAGGTAGTGTTACATCTCCGTTTACATATCGTAGATGAATGACCAAAAGTTTCTGAGACATTTAGACCCAGGGAAGTCAGTAGGCAATTTTCGAGGTATAGAAACTAAGCAAGGAATATTTTCAACCCGCTTTCAAACATACAAGTTCGTGCACAAGTTTCCGTTGTGGGAAAATTTGTTCAGTGCGTACACCTGTCGGATTTACGTCAGTTTCAACAGGAGTAAGATAAGGAGCTATAGCAGAATCTTTTAAAATCAATTTTGCCGTTGATGACATCATGCGTAGAGTTGCGGACCAGTTTCCTGCGAACGTGGTCTTATCACAATCAGGACGCTCACTTGTCGTCCTGGCGTACGCCAACAACATCTTACTATTCGCTGAAAACAACGCAAAGCTCGTGAAGGACTGTGAACCTCTTTTTGAAGTATGCCGCAGCTTATGGACTTCGTCTTCGTCCCGACAAATGCAAGAAATGTGGGTCTCCCAAAGGTCTTCAACGGGAGCGTGTACATGGACGACGTATTGGACTTGTGAATGATCTCTCTTATTCGGGCTGTTTTTTTTTTGAAAAACGATCGTAGTTATGCTGCGGATATGCAATAACAATGTGCAAAAGCTACATCTGGATTCAATTCTCCAACCATGTGTTTGTAGTCTACGACCATCGCAAGCAAGTCAAGTTGCGCGCCTATCTATCCGTTATCCGTCCTACCATTATGTACGGATCCGAGGCGTGGGCAGCACCAAAGATGCAGATGGAAAGGTTGGATGGCAAGGAGAGGAAGCTGTTTAGATGTTTGCTTGGATATTTCCAGCCGAGGATGTTCCACAACGAAGATTTACATAATGAAATCGACGTTTTACATCAACGCTTGACACGAGGGAGGTGCCAATATCTCCCAACACCATCTCAAGCGACAATGGAAAGTCGTCTTCGTCTGTTCGGGCATATTTTAAGAAGACCGCCAGACCGTCCTGTTCAACACGTTCTGAAGATACTTCCCAGATCTGTGTGGAAACGGCCGCCTGGACGTAGGCGAAAGTTCTAGACGGATGTGGTGAAGGAGGATTTCAAATCTATCGGCATTGAAGGGCGATTCAGGCGCGATGTTATACTTCGCAGGAGGTGGAATAGCGACTGAAGATTGGATTGTGTTCAAATTGTGGCCTAGGACCGTGACAAGTAGACACGGCTGACTACCAGGACGGCACTCCTTGGTGAAGATGTGGAATGATCGCTCAGGCGAAAGCCAACCGATCAAGTCAAAGTAAGGCATGATGTCGGAGACGTGGGCAGCACCAAAGACGCAGATGGAAAGGTTGGATGGCACGGAGAGGAAGCGTTTTAGGCGTTTGATTCGATTTTTCTGGCAGCGGATGTGCCACAAAGAAGATCCTTACTAGGATATCGATGCATTATATCAACGCTTGACATGAGAGAGGTGCCAGCATCTTCCAACGCCTTCTCGAGCGGCAATGGAAAGTCGACTTCGACACTTTTAGCATATAGTTAGAATCCCGCTAGATCGTCTTGTTCAACATACTAGAAACGCTTCCAAAGCCTGTCTAGAATTAGCCTGAAGTTGGCAAAAAGCTTGGACATATGTGGTGAAGGGAATGCGGAATCCTTTCGCTTTGAAAGACAATTCAGGCGCAATGTTTATTTTTTGCTGGAAGTGGAATAGCGAACAATGGATGGCCAGTGTTCAAACCCTGGAACCGTGACAAATCGGCGGAATGACTACAAGGATGGTTTGCCTCGGCGAATATTATCGGACTGACTGAATCAGGCGCATGCCAGCCAATCAAGTCAAGCAAGTCAGTGATTGAAGGGCATAGGATATTTGGTTGGGAGAGTAATTGAAGCCGTCAAAACTGACTCAAAGTACTCAGGTTCACCTCCTTTTTCGGCAGATTTCAAACTGCAGTTTGTATAAGGTAGCCAGGAAATTTTTGAAACATAAAGCTCGTTTTCATCCCCTAATTTTCTTGAATGCTCTGAGAATAATTAGCTCGAACGTCACTGACTTCTGCGCCGCATGATATCGACTGTTCGAATGATCAACCATTCTTTAAGCGAGGTAAGCATTTCCCACGTCGCGGCCCCTAAATAGTTTCATCGTTTCCGAAATGTCGAATGCAGCCTCTCCGATAAGACGCACACGGGCAGACCACTTACTATCGACTTCGAATCCTGGAATCCTACCGGCAGTCCCTGAAGGTGGTCAGCTCTCCTTGTATTGTGCTGCAAAGTGGTCTGCTCGAGCAGCATGTCTTCGCGCTATACAAACTGTTGATCATTTTGTTGTCCAATTCACCACTCCCTCTATTTTGTTGGCCCAATGGAATTTTCATGCAACCCCAATTCTAATATTATTGAACCCCCCCCCCCAGCACTTCTATCTACCGCTAAAGCGTCGGTCTTCTTCAGCAGGAACATGATTTCTCTCCACTCAGCCAGCTGAGACAACATAATATTTCTGCAGTGAAACTGTGAATAACTACGATTTTCCCGCGATTTTTGCTAGCTACAAACAGAAACACAGGGAGGCTTTCGATACTCATTCAATAACATCTTAGAAACGTTGAAGTCGACAGTTTTCTATGCCGAGATTATTTGTTTGAATTAAAACGTGGTTTCCCTCAGAGCTCAGATGACGTTCTGGAACTCCGCATACCCATCCTACCCTCTTGCCTCTTAGAGAGATTTAAGCTGCGGAGTAGTTTATGTAGTTTGCGTACCTCACACTATTTCTAGCTTACCTGACTACTTAGACTACTGAGCTCCTTCCGTACTTTCAGCTTAAGAGGTAAAGTCCGTTTGATTGAGACTGTGCGCCCAAATGGTCGGCGCGCGTATTGCGCGCCAGTTGCGAAGGTATTTTTCGGACGAGCCCGCTCCCCCACAGCTGCATACAGCTGACTGGGTTATTACTCAATATTTGTCTAATATGGCTGCTAAACAGCCTTCAGGTCTGAAAAAAAAACGTCTATACATTGTATAAAACAGTCGCTCAACACGCACGCCGACCGCGTCGTTGGACACCCTCAATGGGACGGGATTTGCTGCATTGCGCTGTTGGCTATTTGAGTTTCCCATTTGGCTTTTTGCTAGCTTGACTATTGTTTATCATACCTTTGTTTTGAATGAGGTGTCCTCTAGTTTCAGGAGAAGTCTTCACTGCCATGCATGATTACTTTGGGGCGGTTTGGGCGCATGGGGGTCAGATAATCGGTACAATGACGGTCGATCGCTTCTAATGGGTCGATGCAGTACTTCTACGTGATTCGCATCCGCAAATAGGCTTCTTTAACCATCCTGAAATTGAGAGAAAAATGCAAGACTGAGAACAAAGAAAAATTAAAGAGTTTGATAGGGATTCACTGCTATTTCAGTCTCCAGTGAACAAAAATCGTCCGGAATGTTTGGTTATTAACTCTACACCAGAGTAGGCGTGGCAAATGGGTTTTTCCTAGACCTCGCTCACCAATTAGTAGGGTAGATTTGATTCAGCCACATAGTGCTTTCTAATAGGATACTAGGTGAGAATGAAGGGCTGCTGCTCATGCTGTTTGGAGCAGCAGGTGGTCGATTTTGAACAGCCACATTTTGCTCATACACAACTTCTGTCACACCATCATCGTCGTCGCAGCAACACGTGCTTCTATTGTACAGGAACCTTCGACCCGAAACTGTTGCGGGAGAACTGGATCCCTACACCTTCGATAGTGGTGGGCACTCTTACCGCAGGGGTTAAAGGCAGCATACACGCTCCTTGACGTGATTGAGATAACTACGGAAATAGAATGGTATGGCTCAGAACACATAGCCCACGCATTTTGAAGCGTCAAAAACGACCAACGATGCAGCTACACAAGTCAGAAGTTGGCCCCGCCCCTGTATTTGCCTGCCCCCTGTATTTGCGTCTTCCTCCAAAACAGAAGTGGTGGGTCCTTCCCACCGTCGGCGACGTTTGTGGGTAGTAGAATAGGTACAATAGGTAAACTGCGAACGTAGCCGACGGTGGAAATGGCCCAGGACCCCTGTTCTGGAGGAGACAGCAAATACAGGGAGCGGGCAGATACAGGGGCGAGTCCAACTTCTCACTCTTTTAGCGTCATTATGGGTCGCTTTTGACGCTTCCAACGCTTAGGCGTTGTGTTCTGAGCCATACCATTCGATTTCCGTCGTTATCTCAATCACGCTTACGAGCATGTATGCTGCCTTTAAGTCCATTTTTCACGGTCACCACCAAGAAGAAAATGAGATCTCACACTCGCGAGGTGCTATTTGGGAATGGTCAGCTTCGAAAGTAAAAATCACCTTAAAGGCAGGGTCCGGGCAGATTTTCGATTTTGGAATTTCCCGCTAAATCGGTGCTCTGGCTACAGGTAGTCCTAAGGAACATGCGAAAACTGCGTAAAAAACGGTCTTCAAATTATTCCAGCCACTTCCGTTAGCCGATGATCCAGAAAAGTCGGAAAAGTGTGGCCATCGTCCATATTTTAGCGGTTGTCCACGCATTCTTCAAAAGTGCTGTGTAATTATCGGTCATTCCAGTCATGATTATCATGCTGTGAATACCGTAATCCCTGACTATGAGGCTGTTTTCTCCAGAACTAAGGACTCAGAGTTCGTGAAACGTTCAGACGATGTTCAGCTGACCAGCCCAATCTATTTAACCCAAATTTCGGTAGTGTCAAAATTTGACCGGACCTTGCCTTTAAGATAAGCAATTCTGATCACATGCCCGGAAAGTCCATAACTGACTCATGGAAAGTTGTGTTCGAATTATTTATGGTTTCGAGTTTACCACTTGCTCGTTTACTTAGACGGCTTGACTGTTTTTCAAGTGGAACTGGAAGACGCCGAGTAATTAGCATATAAATTAGCGCTTTCATGAAAGCCATCACGCATTTCATCTTTTAGACATGAGCTCGTGCTACTCATCACTTTCTCTGAAATATTACTCAGTTGTTTGCCTCTCTGAATTCTAGGAAAATCAGGAGTCTGTCAACTCTTTTGAACCTGAAGAGAATCCTGGGAACATGGATGGTAACATTGGTTCAAAGAGTTCGATACTTCTGATTGCTTTCGCAATTCCCAAGAGTTTCGTCGTGAAAGCGCGAAAGTATCGCTGCTCGAAGAACACTACGGCGCGTTCGGCCTCACATCGTAAGCCTGATGCACGCTCGTGTCGCTCGCATCGGATTGGTTACGCGGCGGCGTCAGTCTCGGCTCCTGCGTGGATTGACTGCGGTCGACTACTCGGCCCCCGTCATGGCTGAGCCGTCTCGAGGCGTCCGTAGTGATCATAGTGAGCATAAGCCTGTCGCATCATACAGTGTGAGCCATGACTTGAGAGAAATTTTGGGTTTCAGAAAGCTGTGTGCACAATGTGTGCCGCATTCGCTAACAATGGAACAAAAACACATTCGCATGCTACTTTCTCAGCAACACTTGGAGCGTTTTAAATATATAAAGTGGATTTTGTGCGTCGATTCATCACTATGGATGAGACTTCAATTTTTTTTTGGTTTTGTTAAAGTGTATTAATGTTCAGGTAGATTGTACTGAATAATAAAGTGTATTTTGAATCATATAATTGTGTTTTTCTTGTTGAACGACAAAACTTATCGAACAACCTGGTAGAACATAGCTTTCCGATAGATTTTTACCACAGCAATGCGGCGAAGCGCAATTTTCTTCCATTCACCTACACCACAGAACTGTTCCGGTAGTGTACCGGGAACGTGCACGTTGAAAGGCTGATCGAACCCGCGCGGCCTACGATACGCCTCTGTGCTTGGTGGACATACGATTGGTCAGACCAAGTTCACACAGGCGCCCCTGTAATTGATTGACATGCCTTGGAGCCGAATCGCCTCCTTTATGTGAGGTGAGGGAGAATCGATAGAGGGGCTTCATCCCCCTTCCCAAATTTTCGCAGCTGCCAAGGTTGCCAAATTCATGCTTCAAGTATAAGAAATATTCAGTCGACCCCTTGAACCTACCGAGTCGGCGCCTTGAACCTGCCGAGTCGGCGCCTGATAGGCTACGACTCGGCAGGTTTGCGGGAGATCCGCGGCGAGTTTTCTCTGAGAAATTCGTGTTCGACGTCGCAAATAACACCCAAAGCGAAAATTTGAGTCAAATCTGAGACTCTGACCAAGCCACCGTAGACCTCTACCTGAGATGAGCACTCTAAGTGAATCCTACAAAAGACAAATTAAGCCCAATGTACCTCTAAAATTCTTTTAGGTGGGAGGCTCTGAACAAAATGCTATGAGGACTTCCAGAGATTGACAAATGGGTCTCAGATGTCTCAGATTCTTGATCAGAGATTCGTGAGCACACCAAATGAGGCAGTTCTATGTTTAGTTTTCCCAAACACTAACCTCAGTGATACAATGAAAACATTCAACTGACGATGAATATCTATAGCTCCATTCATAGTATTCCTGAGCACATGTTCGGAATTGGCATTCAGAAATGTTTCCAAAAAACGTACATTTTTGTTGAAATGTCCACTTCCACTAAAAAAATCGCTTAGTCAGTTGCATCCGTTGTCTTGCATTACGTACATATTTTGATTGAAGGAATGATAGGAAGTAGGAACATAACATTGTTCTTACGTCACTTCGACTGTTATTCTACAACACCCATCTGTTTTTCTTCTGACCATTCACACCGTATTACCAATTCATGGAAGTTTTCATTTCCTTCCGTCCTGTAAACAGAACTATAGACCTTTCTTGAAATATGATTAGATCACCTTTTGGGTTGTGGATATGCGTACTTCCGCGAACTCGCTAATGAAAGTGTCGCCACTGAATTAATGACAGTAATCAATTTAGGACTGCAGAGTTCGCACGACCTATGCAGAATGCGGTGTCATCGCAAAGCTTGTAGTTCCTTGGTTCTGTAAATATGGTTGCCTAACCTAAAGAAGACGCGGAAGCAAGTCAGATTATTAAAGGCAATATACACGCTGGCAAAGGTGATTAAAAGAGCGACGTCAGTGGGGTCGTGCAACTCTTAATAGAACGCCTACGCCGTCGGAAGCGTCAAAAACGAGCCTAGGTAGCCGTATTAGCGGGGTTTGGCAAAATTAAGCTTATTCTCTACGCATTGGTGGCTCGATATGATTCGGGCACGGTCATTTCGACTCGCTTTTGACGCTCCCAACAACGTAATGTTCTTGTAGAGGCGGTATGATTCTGTTAACATCGCTATCTCTACCACTTTTACTAGGGTATGTGATTCCTTAAGGAAGACACCCAGTACTCAAGCGAAAGAAGTTTTGTTAAAGACAGCATACATGCTCGCAAAACTGGTCGAGATAAGGATCTTAAGTGGGTCGTACAGCTCCTAGTGAAAGTCTTACGCTGTTGGAAGCGTTCAAAACTAGCAAAAATGACCGTATTTCATACTTATCAAATGCCGTATTCGCAAAGATAAATAATCCCGTTTTTTTATGCAGAAACGTGAGCTTTGGGTCGACGTAAAGGGGTCTGCAGAGTTGCAGAGACCGGCGAAGAGTCGCCGAGCGTCAGCCTTGACGCGGCGACAGAAATGTTTCGAAACATTATCGTCGCGGCGTCGGTTGCCGCTCGCTTGCAGTGATGCAGGGCCGTCGCGGCGTCAAGACACTCTGCGGTGCCCCCTCGTCGCCCTTCACCCTGCGTCGGTCGCCCTTGTCGTCAAAAGTGATCGATAATGCATTACCTAGCGTTGTTCATCGCTGCGAGCAACGTTGCGACTTGAACTCTGCAGACCTCTTAAAGGCAGTGTCCACGATAAAAATCGCTCTCGAGTTCCCTACAGAAAACGAAGGTTTAGAGTCTGACTGCTTCATCAGTGAAGAAAGAATCATGAAAAACGCTCAGAAACATCTAAAATTAGCTCTTTTTTTTTGAAATCCACATTTCAACGGTGGATGAGTTGCTCGGGCATGGGCCTGAACTAGACAGCATGCGCAAATGCGCCCCAATGCTAAAACTCAGCCGCGCTCGCGCTCCAATGCTAATGTAGAAGCGGACCCAACTGTTCCTCGGAAAACTCGACCGCGAGCGGAAGTACTAGCGCGAGCGGACTTCGGAGCCGTATGGAGCTCTTTCGGGCTCGTTTTCGTTCATTCTTTCGACCCCAGTGCTCCAATGTGACCCTGAACTTTCGATTCACGGCCAAAAACCGAGGACGAAGTTTATCGTGGACACTGCCTTTAAGCAAGGTGATGAGGGAAGACAAGCGAAAAACGGTCTGGACGTGGTTCAAATTTCGTGGACCAACCGACCCATTGGATCACCGCGCCGACATCGTGGAAGAATGTTGTTGGAATTTTCGCAGCTTAGGCATGTTGAATTCGATGTTCGACATAATGCTGAGTTCTGATAGAATTTTATCATCCTCCATTAATGTGGAATGATGAAGAAAATGATTTAGAGGAAGAAAGAAGCACAGTATAATACTAGGACAGCAAAGGAAAAAATTGAAGGAGAATGCGCGCTCTAATGCAAATCTACAGCGCCAGACAGTGTGCGGGAAGCTCCTCTGAATTCTAGTCTTCCTGTGCACATCTCGTCCATGCCCAAGTACACCAGGAGGAAAAAGGTTGCTGTTCGAACTACTCCTTCGCAATTTTTTCCGTTGTTTCCTCACTAGTGGTACAGCCATTACTGTGCTTTTCTGGGCCGGATTCCGGTCCGCAATTGCGTCTCGACACGCTTTGCGGCCGCGCGCTTTCGAATCGGAAGAGTTTACAGCGCCGCGGCAGCCGATCTGTTGACTCGAGATGGGTTTTGGAAACTGGAAACTAAACAAAATTGGAAGAAACCGTGTGAAAAAGCCACATCGAGTTGGCTTTGGTGCTGGAAACTCGACTGACTCGAGCGCGTGAGGCCGCAAAGCGTGTCGAGACGCAATTGCGGACCGGAATTTGGCTCAGAGAAGCACAGTACTTAGCAACACTATTTCCCCTGGACCGCGCACCTGAGTAAGCGAAAGGCATTTTGCTTCGAAAGGAAGGATAAATGACAAGAAAGGACTTCCAGACTCCTGAGAGATTTCTTGGAAACTCTTAATACAGTTGAAGACAGTTTTCACAATAAAAAAGAAGCAAGGTGGTGGAAAAAAAGAAGGCTGAAAGCCGAGAGGAAGCGCGTCGAAGTGCGTGGACCAGGCAATTTACCGAATCTGTCTGACAATAGAATACTTGTCTTTACCACAATGGTTGAAGAATACTTTCCATCTTGAGAAACTCTGAAACCCAAGCAAGGCGCATTGAATTCCTCTTTTCTGTATAGAATTTTCGGAAATTCTTTCGTCTTCATAAAGCTCCGAGGAGGAAGTTGGATAAAAGGAATTCATTTATCTAAGAAATTGAAAGCGCGAAATCATTTCCAACATTGGGAACTCTGTTACGCCAATTTCACAAAATATGCGCAGGAGCGATACTCGATGGCTTTTTAAGAGGGGGGTTTTAGACAAAATCCCTTCTCGAATTTTTAGGGTCTAGTGAGGCTTTTTTCACTGTTATCATCGACCTCTTGGGTCTGAAGTCGTTTTGTTCTTAACTCATTTTGAGCCGGGTGGAGAAAAGAACGGAGAGGTCAGTAACGGCGAACAGTATGAGTGACTAGACGATTTCATTATGACATAGCGCTCCGCTCGTCACTCCGTCTGGCTTGAATCAAGCGAGATAGGCTGTACCTGCCCAATTAAAATAAGGTTTTTTGCGCGCACGGTCTTCGGTTGACTACTGTGAGTGTTTCACCTCTGCTGATTTTGAGAAACAATCCATTTCTGACCGGTTACCTTGCCTGGGTGATCTATGGTGACGAACGACAAGATCTTCGTGGAGTGCAATGCGCGCAACAACAGCATAAGTGCTGCGGTAAAAACACTTCTAACTGGTTCATTCCAGAAGGTGATATGAACCTCACTCTTTTACCATGCGATCAATTTGGGTCTCCTATTCCCTTTTTTCTTTGTCAGGAACTTCGAATGAACTTTTGAATAGGAACTATTGTGCATTCAGCTCAATCGTTCCTATTCAGAAGTTCACTCGAAGTTATGCTTATCGGAAATCGACTTTGAGTGGCCAGCATTCACGCAAATGTCCATGTTTTCCGGGTATTGGTGCTTTTTCTGGAAAGGAGGAAGCAGAATCCGGAACAAGGTGTTCGATCTGTTAGCTCACATGCCAGACATGCACCTCTTATATCACCGCGTACAAATTCAAGCCTGCTGCTGCTCCAGAATATTCTAATTAGGTTGTGATGTTTCGTGTTTGTATTAGGAGATATTAGCCCATGGAGTATCTGGACCAAACAACATTCGGAGGTTCTCCCAATGAAAGATTTGGAGGGTCTTGAAAACAGAACGTAGCGTTTTGAAGACAAAAATGGGTGGAGCTACGAGAGTCTGCTTTGTTACATTATCAATTGCCTACTATTTCTTGAATGAAATTTACGATTTTTACAGAAGATACATATGTGGCCGCACCGCGCTAGGGGTACCGTTCAACGATTTGGAAATCGCATCCCGAATTTTTGTTCAAGGCTAAACTCTAGCCCGCATTATATTGTTGGATAGCCCTCCTCATCTTTATCGTAGATAACTTTTTTTAAATTTGAAAGATAATTTTGATGAAAGTTATTTAAAAAGATCAAAATGCGGAAAAGCATTCCTGGGCGTCTTCTGATTAAATCCTGAGAGCGGTACTATATCTGGCTCACTGCTAGCCTTGTCTCGCCTCGCGAATCGATGCGCGAGTGTTTTCGAGTGGTCGTTTCCTGTACTTTTTTGATGGGTAACTATCCTCTGGTTCGGATCCAAGTTTACTCTGTTCCTCCGCGTACTTTGCGGAGCGAGAGTGGAGACAGCCAGAAAGTGTGGAAAGAAGTAGACGCAGCATACGCGCGCAGACGCACGCGGCGAACAGAAAAAAATATCAGTCGTAAACAAAGGATATGTAAGCTCTGGTAAATCCCTAGTGACCTGTTGTTTTCGATTATCACCAGCAGCGGAGCGTTGGGCCTCGGTGAAATATAAGTAGTGATAAGGAGGTTTCGACGAAAAAGCCACTGCTCCGCGCTGTGATAACCGAAAACATGAGTTCACTTGGAATGGAACAGAGTCTAGGTGCCCCACACATAAACACAAGATACCCAGGGTTCTTGAGGCGTTTAGTTCGATTTGGACGAGAAAATTTCCAGCCTTGATTGGGAAAAAACGTGCGCACACATTGCGCAAAAAGTGCGCATGTGACCCTTAAACTGCGAAATTTGTCAATCGATGCACAACATGAACACGTGATTTCAAGATGGGTTCCTTCAAAAAATCAGCAGTGGTTGTGAGGATGTTGTATTTGTAGCCAGGTTTCATTGGTTCATTACGAACTGAGCCGGCTCCAAGGCTGAAGATAAGGGGAGATGTCAGGAAGAGGGAAGGAGAAAGCAGCATACACGCTCGTAGGAAAAGTGTTCACAGCATACACGCCCGTAGAGACAGTGTTCACGATAGCAGAAGTATTTAGGTATTCGAGTTTTTTCTTTGGAAGTATAAAGGTTCGGTGCCCATTTCAACGCTAAAAAACGGGTCTTTAGTAGTCCTACACGGCCCAGACTTGATTGTGGGATGCTCGTAACGCCCACTCCTCAATAGCACCCGAGGAAGTAGGCGTGGCAGGGATGTCCGAATATGATTTTGTGGCTCCGGAAAGCCGTTTATGGCTCTATTTATAAGCAGATTCCACGATAAATATCATATTCTAGTTCGAACCAAAATTGGGGTTGTTCAGCCATGAGCCATCGAACAGTCAGGAAACAGTGAAGAAAATTGCTCAGAAAAGCAAAAAATAGCGGTTGCTAACGTATCTGCAGGTTCAGGGCGTGGACGAGCCTACGCGCCCTGCTAGCTTCCGCAAGCGCGCGCTAATGGCGAAACATACGCGAATCGATCAGGCTGGACGTAGCGGAGTTGCTTGGCGATTCGCCATCGAAAAGGTCAGAACGTGGGCGGGACGGGCTTAGTAGGCGTACTGGGTTAACGTCATCTCCATTTCGCGTCTATTTTTGTCGATTTCTGGCCAGCTTTCGCTGCTTTTTTTGACCCTGTCTTCTCGAACATCTGCCAGAGTAGTGTTCCACACTGAAAACTCAAGAACTTAGTTTATCGTGAACACTGCCTCTGCGCGGGTTTCTCGGATATTTACGTTCTAATGGGTCTCAAGGCTTTCTGTTTTCGGTAGAAACTCAGAGGCAGTCTCTATAGTGAACGCTGCCTTGTAAATTCATACTGAAAAATTGTTTATGGGTATGTGAAAATACAGCAGAACTCCGTAGAACTCAGCAATTTCCATATGCACTACCTGTTCTTTTGTTACTGCTCAGACATTGGGAGCAGCGGACCGCTGGCGAAAATTCGCCAGTCGCTCAAGAGCTGGAGGACAGCTGGCATTTAGCTGGCCAATGGCAATCACGAGGCCAGCAGTTGGCATACACTCGGCACGTCATTTACTACCAGCGACGGACGGCTGGCGAATATGTGCCAGTTGCCTAACAGCTAGGTGATAACTGGCATTCAGCTGGCAATTGGTAATTACGAGGCCAACAGCTGGCTCATCCTTGGCATCTCAATTAGAGCTAGCGGCGGACCGCTGGCGAAAATGTGCCAGCTGCCTGAAAGCTGCGTGATAACTTGCATTCAGCTGGCAAGGGCAAACAAACCTCGAAATTACCGAGCGCTTAAAAACGCAGTTATCCACCAATCGGCACTTGGCTGGCGCATAATCGCCCAGTGGCCTTCGCTTGGCACTGAGTCGTCATATGGCTGGCACTCGAGAGAGTTGACGACTACTCAAGTTTTAACATGTTATAGCTTGATCTCTGATTTCACTGATAAGCCGAGCCGGTATATAAGGCGATTCTGTCCAATGAGTGTTCACTCGGCACTTTGATGCCGGCTCTGGAAGGTGACCTTAAGTCACTCTACAGAGGCCAGCATATTTTTGGCAGCTGAGGGGCAAGTCCCCACGGCTAGGTGGGGGGAGGTGGGGTGGGTCCCCCACCTCAGACCGTTGCGTAGGCGATCTCCTACGCAAAAATCTGCGGTGAGGGACCCACCTTGACTCATCGGTCAGCCAAGAGGCTGGCGGACCGCTGGCAAATGATTGCTCGGCAGCGGGCTGCCAGCTATTAACCAAGAGACTGCCAGCGGTCGGTCAACGTTCTGGCGGACCGCTGGCAGGGTTTTGGTGGACCGCCGGCTAATGGCTGTCCGACACCGGGAATGGTTTTTGCTTGCCAAGCAAATGCCGGCGGTCCGCCAATCCCAATGTCTGAGTGGAAAATGAAAAATGAAGGAAGCTCCCACGCTCCCAAATTTATGAGAGTCGCCCTTTTTATATTAGTAGAGTAAGAAAATAACATTTTCTCCATGATTTTCAATTCATTTTCTTCAAATGGCCTTTCCCTACCACTCATTTTCGACTTCTTCCATCAATTCGATTCGAGGTGAAGAAAGAGGTGTTTTCATTTACCCCAAGCTGTCCCTCACTATCAGAAGTGGCATCGGCGGCAATCAGCAACTTTGTTTTGTTTTGCACCGTGGTGGACGCGTAGCAAAAGCGCCTGCATAACCGTGTGGAAATCTCTCCATTATTGTTGTTTTTGTTGATTATTCGTGAAGGCCATGCTATTCCTGCCACCATAAACATCTCGTCATACACCTCCGTAATCGCGGCAAGATCGTGCTTGCTTGTTTCACTTTTCTTCTTTGAATCGGTTGAAACGAGGGCAGAAAATCAGGATTATATCTTCCTTTCTAATCTTTCGCATTTTTTTCTGGTGGGCGGAGCGACTTTCATAATTAGACTTTTATTTAGCGCCAGATTTTTTCAAACACTTCTAGAGTGATCGTGAGGGTTGAGGTGTGATCATATTTGGTTCGGCAATGATGGGTTGAAATTGCTATAGCCGCGAAGCGGCTGGAGATGTTTTGTTTTTATCCTTTGATTCATCCTACCTCGGCCCTGCTCAAGATGCGATGCATAAGAATAACGTTTCTTACATCACAACACTCCTGTTTTTCAACGCTCCCACTATATTCTGAACTGTATTTGTCGAGTTAGACCCTACTGACACGACCATTTCTGCTCAGTCATATGTTGAAGACTTCTTCTGTGTCAAAAACAGTTTTAATTATTCATCATAAATTGAGCGTCCTAACAAATAAACGAATGTAGCGCGAGTTCGTTCACAAAATGTGAGGCATAGAATGAGTTTTTTTTCAAGAGGCTTACAAGGGAGCCACTTTTGACCAGCCTGGACATTCCGGATGATGGACGTAGAATTCAAGTGGACTCTCCGCAGCTTCCTAAAAACACTCTGAAAAAAAAAGTTATAGGCGTTTTTCAAAGCATCGGGGCAACGTAAGGGCACCCCCGTCAGAAAATTTTAAGGGTGTTTTGAAATGTGTTTTTTTTGGATTTAGATCAAACCTTGTATGCAGGGGTAATCTAGGGTGCTAAACAGGAATCTGGTGTCCGCTTGTCCAAACCCTGAAGCTCACCGTAGGGTGCCACTAAATGGCATGGCACCGGTAGGCGCCTGCCATTTAGTGGAAAACCCTTCTTTAATAATTCGAAAATCGACAAATGGACATTGAGTCCGTATTCAGCACCCTGAAAAACCCCGCATAAGATTTTTGAGTGAAATCTGAGTATAGCTGCCGTATAGCCACCGTACTCTGCCGTAAGCTGTCAAAAATCGTTAAAATGATCTCAGATTCGTGTTCAGCATTCCAAATAAACTCTAGAAAAACGATTTGAGCCACATCTATCGCAACATTCCGGAAATTGTCAAAAGTCGCGTTTTGCCTTCAAATTTTCTCCCAGTTGGTAGCTTCGAACGAATTTAGTCGAAAACTTCGGAAAAACGAGAAATAAACCTGATTCGTAATCAGCACTCCAAATAACTCCCTTAGGAGATTTTTAAGTCAAATGTGGAAAATTTTTGTTGAACGCTTTCTGAACCCCGTAATTGGTAGAAGTAAACACTCAACCGGCAATCCGTACAAATCCGGAATGCCACCAGTCTGTGCGTGGTTCGGAGAATGTGCTTTCACCCAACTTTGCCCAGGGTTTTTTTTTTGGGTGCTGGACACGATTATGAGCTCCGTTTCCAAAATTTCGAAGGATTACTGCGCGTTTTGGAGGGTCCAATAAGTACGAACATCACGGGAAAAATGCCTATAACTTTTTTGAGTGATCCTAGGCAGCTGCGAAGAGCATATTCAGACTCTACGCCCTAAAATGGTTCTAGAAAAATACATTTTATTCAGGATGACCAGTTTGACTAATAGTAGTTTCCTTATAAGCAAATTTTTCGGAGATGGAAAATTTCGAACAACATCGAGAATCGATTCATTAAAACCGAAAAGAATCGAATTTCGGTTCCAACATCAAATTTGACAGCAACACAATACAAGCCACACACATGCCCCCGACTCGAATGCTCGCGATCGACCTCCTATTATGTTCAATACCGACTTATTCGAAATTGGTTGTTCGGAGAAGTCGGATATAAAAATGTGCGAAAATCTAATGTTCAGAAAAAGTCCAACATAGAACACATTTTTGAATCGAGAAGTTGAAAACAAAATCGGAGGTTTGAACAGCTCGTACAGTTACATACAGTGAAGACTTGGCGATCTTGTCTACCTTGACGACTTTCTTTAGTGCCTTGGTGGATACTACCTACATATGTGGCCATTGCCAGCACCTAGATGTCTATCTTCTGCGTCTTGAGGGGTTTTGCCTAACTATTAAGCAAGGTGCTCATCACCGGTAACCTTGTTCATATTATCTATTTGAGGTTCTTTGTTGATCTAAATTCTGTATTGTGGTTGTTCACTTAAAGGCAGTGTTCACGATAAGTTTCACTTCCGATATCTCCACGGCTTACGGAAGTTCTGGTGCCCTATATAGCAAGACATGCTTAAAAAGAACACGAAAAACGCGTTTTTGAGCAAAAATAGGCCCTCCCTTGTTTACATTGGTTTTTGAGTGTGGAGGAATTGACCGCTAGAGGAATGATACCTATCAGTGCAATGGAGCAAACAGCTCACTTATGAGCACTTCCTTCACTTGACCATTCCTATAATCCGAGTCTTCATTTGTTCCTCTCCAGGGGCAGATCTGGGGCTCGGGACGTGTCTTGGGCACCAAAACGCTTGTTCGCAGCCGTTATTTTGCCACTCCTGGCTCGTTTTCTGCCGTTCCTTTGGCTTTCGGAGCCTAGGATCCTTCTCCCCTCTCATTTTACTGTGGAAAGTCAACGAGGATGATCATCGTGAACACTGCCTTTAACAAAAAAATATTCTGGTGTCTTTGTGGGTAAGAATTATCCATTGACATTCACTCTGCGTATATCTTTATTACCATGTTGTATCGAAGAGCAGAGTGGGGGACTCTGTGCTAAGCTCCTCCCCTACTGTTCTTCTGGGAAGCACAAAGAACTATGAGTATGTAGGTTTCAGCCTTACGCTCCCGATGCTATGTCTGCCGCTTCTTTAGCTAAATTAGTATTCTATCCTCTTTAAATAGAGCTGGAAACTTGCAAATGCTAGCAGTTTTTGTCGGTAAACAGTTTTGTGACTCTATTGTACTCTCACCAACAATGGAGGTTCTCGCGGTTCCACACTGTGTCTGTCGATTTATATACTGATATCGAGCGGAAAATAATCCTTCCCGGCTGTTTTCACTCGTTTCGGGTCATGTCAGTAACGCTTTGTTTTAAGGGTTGCCATTTTTCATTTTTTCAGTCATTATTGAACATTGTAGACTTATTTTCGCACAAAATTGCACTCGCTCACAAACTTTACCAGTCATTTTTGATTGTAAAATTTGGGTATTAGTGGGTTGCAGATTGTGAAGAAATGTACAATGTTTCTGCGATCACGCAATTCGCGTTAACTTTCGGCAGAGTCTGTGCGAAAAATATTTAGGAAGTCTTTGTATGAAGGGAAAATGAAAAACTTAGAGACAGTGTTCGTGAAAAAAACCATATTCTGGTCTTCGAGGTCTCTGTGTAGGTAAGAAGATCACGAGGAAGAGGCCAATAGGGAAGAGTCCCCACAAAACTCGAACGTAAGGCGGCGTTCAGAGTTTCCGCAAGACGACGCGGAAATCGCGTCGCGTAGGAACTCAGGTAGGAACGCTGGGCGATTACGCGCAATTGCGTACGTACGCAATTTTGCGTAAACAAGCAATAGCAATTTTCAGCTGAAGTGAGCAACAGTTCTGTCGTGTTCCTTTGAGTCCTTGCCTTCGAGTGACGACCATGGCATGGCGTTGCGACCCGATCAACGCGGAGCGATCATCATTTGCGCGTCAAATCAGATGTATCGCGCCACTTCACTGTGAGCAACAGTTCTGTCGTGTTCACGCGACGCTACGTCGCTCGATCGATACGTACATAAGCTGATTGTAACGTCACATCGCGCTACGAATAAATTCTAAACGCCGCCTAACATCGGAAATGGTTTTGCGCATTGAAATTCCTTAGTGGAAGATTTATTTTGCTTGCTGCACCGAAAACTCACCAAGAATAAAATGGACAATGCACGTATTAGGATATAAGAAACTTTCGCCATGAAATTATTGAATTTCGGCATTTGTATCCTCTGGGGAAGCGAACGCAGGACAACCGTAATATGACTTGGGCAGGTTGATTTATTGGGTCGGCTGGTCCGCAACATTTTCACCCACTTCCTGGCTGTTTTTTTGTCGTCATTCCGTTCTTACTCTTGTTAGGGGAACCTGAAGCTCACGTTTTTATCAAAACACGGGCCAGCGTGCCTCTAAAATATTTGAGCTGCGACCATTATGAATCCGAAGGACTCGGTGTTATGCGTAGTAAGAGAACAACAGGTTATTATCTAAAAAGAACTGAAGTTCACAGCCCTTGACAAAGGCGGTGGTGGTTGCGGCCTTTGCTGAAATTTACTGTAGTATCATTAATAAGTCTTCGCCAACTGAATATTGATTTCTAAACACTCCTATTCATGCTGATTACACGCTATCATTTTTAGTTACCTTTACATCGTTACGAAAACTGTGAAGATGTGTAATCTATCTGCGTCTCTGCCGAGTGCGCAACGTATGCGAATCACCTAATTTCGGGATGGATCCTGAAGAGACTTCGCGTTTACTGTTGAAGGTTGGGGCAAATTGGGTGCCATATGCTATAACATACTCAAACAACGGGGCGGACTTATCCCGATGCTGAATACGAATGAACGCGGGGTCAACGGCTATCAGCCCGCTGTTTTGCGGGCGATCAGCTCTAAATGCGCTCGCGATCAGTACTCCTGGACAAAAAAAGGAGCGACCGCAAAATATTTGTCCAACTCATTCATTAATTATAATACAACTAGGCGGAGTTTATGACCAAAGCTAAGCACCTGCAGGCGTTAGGTCCTCTATCCCGTAGAGACAGAGTGTACTCTCGCAAGTGCAACCAAGGAGATACTAAATGTACCTCGAACTTGGTCATTGAACCGGCGACAATCTCGTTTTACCTCTTAGAACAGTGCATCGTAGTCGAGGTGGGGTTCTTCGCTGTCAGTCCGAAATGTGCCGTTGCTCGCGATCAGCCGGAATACGATGCAGATCGTTCGCGATCACTCCTTATCACATTGTTGTACGCGATAGAAATGATTAATGGCCGCGGTAAGTTTTACTTACCAGTAGCTGCGCGCGATAGGTCCGCACTTCTGTCGGACACACAGCGCGAAGAAATCGAGCAGCCGCAAACTGTCTGCGATCAGTTCTACTTGGATTCTCGCTTGCGGTAGAAACGGTTCTTGAGCGCGGTAAGTATTATTCGATGATTTCTGTGCGCGATAAGTCAGCCCCATCGCCTAAGTCGGTGCACCGAGCTTGCGTCAAGCGTCAACCTCCAATGGGGAACGCGACGTCTCTTCAGGAACGAAAATAACGCAAGAGAATATTGGAGTGTGCGAGAAAAAGGAATGAGTAGGTAAAAATCGATAAAATTCTGTTTTTTGCATGACAGGTGCTAGAGTTCACACAATCATTTTAGTCTGATTAATGGACGGGGCTGCGATGGTAGATCACCCCGAGCGAATCGAAACTCCATTCCCCACTGAGGCCGCCAACCCCACACGGCCAGCCGCCTGGTCCATGCGTCAGACTTAAATGAAAACGGAAACTGTACGTTGGGTATGATGCTTGCTTACGTAACGCTTCCGTCAGAGACGCAGAGGGAGCGCAGCTTTCTCTGGCAAACCGGGTAGCAGCAAGGGCGGTAGGTCCGCCTCTAATCCCACCCCTCCGAAGGTTCAGCAGCAAGTCTAGAGCGGCGGGCTTGCTGCCGTGAACATTCTGATTGGTCAGCTGCGGAAGTGGGCGGAGACTGGGCGGGGACAGAAATCCGCCCTTGGTGCTGCGAGCGAGCGAGCTCGTAGATGTCCGCCCTTTGACCTGCATCGCGAGAATCGACGCGAACGCTCCACCTTTCTCGTCTGCTATTGGTCGAATTCAAATGCCGCTTCGCGCAATCGACCTTTTTGACGGCATCGATCGGTCAGAATTCAGCCAAACGGTTTCAGGCCGCTTTTTTCGTTATTTTTTCATTTTTCATGTATTTTTGCTTCATTTCTAACTATATGTGCCTCTCGTCATCTCCACCGTAGTCAAGCGCTAGAAATACGTCAGGGCTACGCCATTTTGAGCTCTCACGATTTCCTGATTATTAGTGTCTTTTGAATTTTTGCTTGTGTACATACTAAAGACATCAGCTGCATTTATATCGTGCACACGATTTACGTTTTAAGATTTTCAGCAGTGTTTCTAAAAAAATCCGTTTGCAGCATGGAATATTTCTCACATTCTTGAATTCATTTTCCCAGCTTGTGAACATTTTGAAGATATTTTGAAGATAGATAAAGAATTGAAATCTCACTCCTGATTTGCTGTTTTCTGCTCGTTGATCTCTTCAACCGGGTTTACATGAGTTTGTAGTGTTTGGTGCTGCGTAAATAGGGTTTTGTGTACTGGAAGGGGATCAATGCGAAAAATGTATATAAGAAATTGGATAATAAATGAGAGGAAGTCAAACCAGTCATGTTCGATTCGTAGATCTACTGAAAATATTTCCCACTCATCGAAATCTTCATAACCTTTTGCCAATCATTCCGGAATTTCAAAAATGTTGTGAACTAAAGTCTGTCTGAATGGAGTGTCCGCCCAGGCCATCGGCGTGCGAGTCGAACGGGAGTCGAGAGGGCATTTGTTGGACATATGAATCGACTAACACAAATAATACACGAAGGAGTAATATTCTAGTCAGCTGCTTGCAGCCCCGACAAGACTCTTCCAAAAAAGGCTACGGGACGACTGTTCAACACGCACGCCGACCGTTTGGGCGGGCATTATCATTCGGGCAGATCTTACATGTACTGTTCAGAAATGTTGTTTAATGTTAAACTCCGTTTTCGTAACTTCTGGGGTTTTATCGTGTTACACCTCACTCCCATTTCTCATGTCTCAAAACTGCTGTGATTGCGAGCTTGTCGTCGACTATTTCCAGAATGTTTTCCTGCAGACTGATACCTGCTGGAGAGGTGTTGGATGTTGAGATCGTGGAGGATAGGCCACGTGCTGCACAAGTCCTCCGTTACTTGTGGAACTACAAAAAATTGGACGCCAGTTGTTACATGCAAGCAAGATTCTCACATGAACATGATAAGTGGTTTAAGGTAACAGAGAATGTTTTTCCAGACTCTGCACATCGAATCCTGCTCGATTTCGGGCTACGATATTGCTGCCATCCTGCACCCTGCTCCGTCCGTGAAGTACATGTGTCTGAGGAATAACTTTCTGGAGCAACCGTGGGTAGCTCTGGCTTCAAAGTTTCCAAATGCCTTTTTTGTGGATTGCAGTGGAAACAGGTGTGTAACCTTCAATGCTCGATATGTAGATCATAACAGCCTGTCAGAACTAGTATTCTAAGCTGCTGTGCCCGAGCCTCGAAGACGATGCCGTGATGCCGCACGTCGAGACCTTGCTGCTGAGCAAGTCGTGGCCAATGTAGGTTCATTAATGAATGAAAGTCTGCTCCATTAATAACAAAGTTTTAGGGACAACGCTATTCGCAGAATGTTCCCAAAAATGGAGAGGCCAAACCATATTCGCGATTGGGACTGTGGGGACTTCGAGGACGAGTCTTCGGATGACGATGACATGGTTTCGGAGTCATCGTTCGATAAATGGGCGGACGAGAGCGAAACGCACGATCTTGAGGATTGTTTCCTCTGACGATGAGGACTTTGTGAACCTTGTGGTCGTCATGCATGTATTCTGTTGTAGTATTCTGACATAGTCTTGTTTGCGTTTGCCGAAGCACGGTTTTCTTTTCGCATCTCGAACATCAGATCATCATGAAGTGCCTTCAAAGGCTTTTTGGTTACACGTTAAACCTTTATTGTAAAAGTAATTCCGAGAAATAAATTTGCATTTGTTAATACATACTTGTAGTTTTTATTATGTGTTGCTCCAGAATTCTTCAGCGGGCTCACTCAAGAGCCAGGTTGTGATGGAGCGATTTTGGATTTACGGCAAATTCAAAAGGCCGCTCTAACAGGACTTGGTCTTCGGTGAGACCGCTAAAAAAGAATTTTTGAGCAGTACGGGTGTTGGAATCGCTTGCAAGGGCGTATTAGGGCAGGACGAAGGGCGAATATGAAAATTTAAGGCAGTAAGGGCGTAGTGTCAGGTTGGACGAGCAGCCCTAGCAAAGCCGGTCACCGCCCGTGCAAGGCTAGCCACCCGCTTTTCACTCGGACTGAAGTGGCTGGCTTTCCCTGAAGTGTACTGCTTTGAACGGACGGAGCACGGAAGGAGGCTCCGCCCCGAAAACGCCCCTTTTCGGCTATCAAGGGTGGGGCCCGAAACGTTAACCTGTCCTGTTCCTTCCTTCCTGCTGCCCCGTTTGCCAGAGTTACTGGAATCAGCGGCTGCTGACTCGTTTAGGCCAGACAATACTTAACCAACAAAACACTGACATCATAATTATGACATCTCAGATAATCATCTGTCACCTGGGCACGCTAGGTGTCTTATACTGCCCACTATAATGTGTGCCTTAAGGTAGCGCTCTCGCCGATCTCCAACGGTGACGTCCTTCTGCTCAAACCACATTTTAGCGAAGCAACTTACATGGGCCACCACCCACTGTTCCCAGAAGCTGAGAGTGTTCCGAATGTGTTGCCCAGAAAAGCTTTTGGAGCAGCATAATCCTAGATGCCAATACACACAGGGCACAACATTTTATCGCTTATGTTCCATTTGGCGAAGCTTTTTTGATTTTGTTTCTTAATTATCTCTCCTACACTGTCCTCAACCCCTGATTCGACCTTAGCTGAGCTATTGTTTAACAGAAAAGGTAATTTTATCTCACAAATGGCGAGACCTGAGCGGGAAGCCAAGAAAATCTCTAAACGGATCATCCTTCCTGGAAAGCGGCTTCTGTCTGTGGTGGCTTCCACTTCGTAGATACCAGGAAGTACTGTTAGCCCTTCCTCTGCTGTTTCCTACCCAACTCAAAGTGAAATGTTCAAGCTTGCAGTCGTAGAGCTCGTCCGTCCTTGCGGTTGGTCCGGTTGAAATTCTGCCTGACCAACCTATCACCTTTGCTATGTAATGGGTGGCCCAGGAGCTCTCTCAAGGTGGCCATTATCAAAATCATCAACGGGTCAGCCGAGGTTATTGACCCGACCTCGAAGGAAAAGTTCCACACAAAATTTAGCGCTACCCGAAAAAACGCAACCTGCTTTGAATTTTACATCAAAATGTTCGTGAAGTTTCAGCTTCAGAAATGTTGAAGAGCCACTAATTCTTTTCCTTCTTTTCGTAAAGGCTGTTTAACTCTATAAAACAATTGTTCTCTAAAGAGGCTAGATAATACCACCAAAACAGGCTAGCGGAATCTCCTCAATGGGACGATAGTTTGTTATTCAGCAACTTTAGGATACACAACTTCATAGTTGAGTGTTATGGACAGTGTCTTATCTAATAAGAACTATTTCGTCAATTATATGCTTTTTTTAAACAAAATTTGCTTTCAATTTTTTTTGATTTTTGAAGAAAAGGTCTATACTTGACAAATTATTGTCACTAGATGGGATACTGTATCTAATACTCGGCTATGAAATTAAGTGACTTGAAGTCATTGGATATGGAAGAAATGAATGAAATTGTCATTTTTGAAAATTTTCGAAATTCGCCACGTTGAAGAGACTTCGCGAGCCGTCCAGCTATGTGTGGTTTTCCCCTCACAAAGACCTTACTGTTAGGTCCGTGGCTTGCCTCCTCAAGGAAAAACATTTAAATTTCACCCGCGGCTGGCTCTGGCGGTTTAAATCTCATCGGCGGCTAGCTGTATGGTGAACCTATCAGCTGCACTCTTCTCTCGACCTGAATCGATTAGCGGGCCGGCGCACACGACCGCCCTCGCGAGCCGCGGGTGAGATTTACATGTATTTTCTTGAGGAGGCAAACCATGGACCTAACTGCACATACATACTGTGCTTCTCTGGGCCGAATTCCGGTCCGCAATTGCGTCTCGGCACGCTTTGCGGCCGGGCGCATTCGAGTCGGAAGAGTTTCCAGCGCCGTAGCCGCCGATCTGTTGACTCTAGGTGGGTTTTAGGAACTGGAAAGTAAACAAATTTGGAGAAAACTGTATAAAAAAGTCATATCGAGTCGGCTTCGGCGCTGGAAACTCGACTGACTCCAGCGCGTGCGGCCGCAAAGCGTGTCGAGACGCAATTGCGGACCGGAATTTGGCTCAGATAAGCACAGTATGCTCCTTGAACTTAGACAGCACAGATCGATAGAAGAATAGAACGAGGGCATTTTTAGCATTCCGCTACAAAATGCTTCCTCGACATTTGATGTAAACAAGCAAGTAGAGTTTTTCGGGTAGCGTTAAATGCTTATAGATAGAGGAAGACTTTTGCTTTTGAGTGGTATGCCACTCACAATCAGAAGATCAAAGACGGACAAGGAAGGAGAAGTTCGCCGACCTTTTTCCTGTGCAGAAGTTTCGGGCCAGTCTAATAGATTGGATAAATAAAAGCTTAGGCGAGTGGTGAAACCCTTGCCAAAATAATTTTCCTGGATCATTACCAGGCATGAGTGAAGCATAGACTTCTGAAGTGCTGAGAGTTCGAAATTACCTGTATTTAGTTGAATACCTAATCTGTCGCTGTAAATACGATATAGTGGGAGGGTCGAGATAAGTGTCTTGTTACAGCAAAGTTTTTGGTTTGGCATTGTAGACAAGGAAGGTTTTTGGTTGCAAAAAGATGAAGGGTAGCCATGGAATAAGGTTAAGGTCGGGTTGGATTGATTCATCGGTGTCCTCGTTAGTGTTGCTGTAATTTTAATATGCACTGCTTATTCTCATCGATATTCGAGCATTATGTATACATATGTGGTATTTTCACCACGTGGTCTCATTTACCAGTGTCACAAAAAAACCTGTCTGGGACCGCAGTTGCTTACGTCTCCTTCCTGTTTTCCCGCCTCTGTGATTCAGAAGTTGTTTAAAAAAAAGGAAAATGGAATAGCGTCGCTGATACAGTTTATGCATTCCGTGGGTCTGACATTAGCAATTAGTCCACTCGTATAATGTCCTGAAACGGGTTTCGCGCTCCATCGTCAGCCTTCATGTAAGGCACGGCAACCCAGATAGCGAGCGGCAAAGCACCGTGACACTAATAAACGAGCGGAGATTTTATTTGAAAAGTCACATTAATTTATCATAAATTTTGAATCATGTATATAGCAATGCAGAGAAATTCTATCCCTTTTAAGGAATTTCCTCAAATATCGTGCAAGGGAAACCATTATACAGTTGTGCGAAGTGAGCGAATTGTAGTACCTTGCGAGGTTGCCCATGCTACTGTGTTTATCTGGGCCAAATTCCGGTCCGCAATTGCGTCTCGACACGCTTTGCGGCCGCGCGCATTCGAGTCGGAAGAGTTTACCGCGCCGCAGCCGCCGATCTCTTGACTCTAGGTGGGTTTGAGAAACTGGAAAGTAAACATAATTAGAGAAAACTATAAAAAGCCATATCGAGTCGGCTTTGGCGCTGGAAACTCAACTGTCTCGAGCGCGTGAGGCCGCAAAGCGTGTCGAGACGCAATTGCGGACCGGAATTTGGCCCAGAAAAGCACAGTGCATAATACAATACAAAGCGCACGGAAATTTCTTTTCTGCAGAAGCGGCGTCTCGCAGCACTTTTTAGCCGTTAGAGCGCGCGCCGTATAACCATAACTCACTTTAATCATCACTCATAATTTTTACTTCTAGCATGCTTCGCAAGGTATGTACTTCGCACTAGGCTGAAATGACTTCTCTTATTGAAGCTGAGCAACCTTATTCCGGTGAGGTACTCCTCCAGTCCAGAGCTTTCACGCAAGATTTTCGCCTTGTGCTTTTCCTTTTTTCGAGCGAATGTGCTTCTATACTAATTGATGAAGCTTCCGACGAATTCTTCAGTGGGATCTGGGTTCGAAAACCATATCGGCTACCAAGGACAGAGCATTATAGAAGAGGCTTCCTCGTGGCTGCCCGCGAAGATTCATTAGGAGCTGCATGCTGTAGGAAGGGCACGATTATTTATAGATACCGAGTTTTCATCGAGGCGCAAATATTTGTGTGCCCAAGCTTCCAACAAATCTATTATTTTTTCATTCTTCTTATGCCTATTCCAGTCGTCATTATTCTTTTCAAGCCGCTAAATGTTAGAATAATATCTTAGCCATTGACAGATCAGTGACTTGAATGACGTCAGCAAATCCCTTGTCAACAATTCCTCTGTTATCAAAGGAGTCCATTAAGTTGCTATGCAAGGATTGTAACGCGACATTTTTTTCTGCTCATTAACGAGGGAAGTTCACGATTACCCGACGCACCTATTGCCAATTGAATCATATTACACCATCTGGGTATCTTGTAAATGTCTTAATGTTACTTCCAATTTTATTATTCTTCTGCAATAAAAGCTACTGTCAGAGCCTAAGCCTGGATATTTTTCAACTGCAAAAGACGAAGACAACTCCTTCTTTGCTGCGTACTGCGTCTAGATTTCACTCTAAAAATTTTCGTTTTTGTTCTAGACGTCGTGGATAAATTTCGTTCTAATGGGACTGCGGCTAATCGAGCACGCCTAAATCACCCACCTCTCCCAGAGCCAGGCGGATGTTGTTCAGGCGGAAAATGTGGGGCATGTAAAAATTGTTAAAATTAAAAAAATTTTACGGTTACGTGAAAATTTTGGGCTAAAATAATGAAATCGCAGGTTACTTTCAATGGAGAAAATGCTTCTGACAAAGTTAAATAACAAACATTCTTACGAAAGGAATTAATTTGTATTGTCATAGAAAGGAAAAGGTGAAACGGAATATTACTAACTGTATAACAGCACAAGAAGAACGTTTATATACGTCAGGATGTAGTAGCTGCATTTCAGACTGTAGCCAAAGTTTTAGCTCATAAGACATACATTTAGACGAAATACATGCATTGATAGAGCCTACTAATGCTTCAATCCTTCACGTCGTAGATTGGACAACGTATGTCCTCCACAAAACTTCAGATTTTGCCAATTCTAGAATAAGATTTGGAGTCTCCGAGAAATTCTCTACAAACTTATACCTAACAACCCTCCCGTTTTCTTAAAATTATGGAGAAAATCGCCTAAAACTCGTTTTCAAGTGGTCCAATACCGTTGCCCAGAACCGCGCCTTCTGCCGAAATCGGACAACGCAGGTTTTTTAGGGCAACCGTGAGGTCCCAAAGGTTCTATGGTTCGTTGGCTTTGGAGCGCCGAAACCACCGAATCTTCAGAAAGAGCAAGTCGAAACTACACTCCCCGAGGCTCATCAGAAGGGTAGGGAGTGCAGTATTAATTAAATATGGAACTTAATTTAAAAAAAACTTTTCACTACGAAAACTAACACATTTTTTCGGACTTTGGGGGGACGTAAAAATTTCGAATATTTCCCAAAAATTTTGATCTTCAAAAGTTGGGAGGGGGGCCTAGCTTCATCGAGGTCCTGGACAACGGTATGCTTGACCCTGCTCTTTCCACTCTCTCGTTGTCTCTAATCTCCGCTTCGCACACGCACGCAAAGAAACCACTAGAATTTCCTTTTATACAGACCACAGCGCGGGAACTCCTTATATCTAAACATGTGCATCCCATTGTTGCACATTCGACTTCATGAAAGAAAAAATAGGATTAAGCAGGACTCTGAACTTTCTTTTCATACAGTTAGATTTTTATGGTACCCTTTCCCTACATTTCTCTACTTCGTGAGAAACACAGAAGGATGTTAGCTGGCAAAGGGCGGACATGATTTTGTGCACAGGATCTGTTCTTTGAATGAATTCGCAAGTTCATTTGTAGCTTATTCGCTAATATACTGTACTAACATGTAAAAGTTCTAAGGCATGGCTACAATTCTAGACTACCCTACAATTTCAGTACATCGATGTAAAGATGACTGGCCGTCCTGTTTTTCCTACAGGGACAAACGCTTGAACCAAACGGCGATCATAGAAGACGGTTGGGCTGTGTCTTTAAATCCACAGTCCAAGCTTAGGGACGAAACCAGAGATTTCCACATAACTCTGAAGCAGACTCACCCTATATAGCAACTGCCAAGTGCGAGCTCTCAATTCCTTCGAATAAGCTAGATATAGAGGGAAGCCACTCTGGGGCGCCCACATCAGAAAGCCACTTTGATACACGCCTTTTACGATCGTTCGAACTCAACAGTGGCTAGATGAGCGATGGTTCCCGATCAATAGCTCCGTTCTTCCCTTCATTCTCAACTTCTCTTTCCGCTCAGGTCGTTCGACGAAATTTCGAACGAATGGAATCTGAAAAAATTTCGTTCGAAGAATTTTCGAACGAAAACGAACGAATAAAATTTCCGAAAAATCCTACGAAAATTTTTCGAAAATTTCGTTCGTGTACAACTATACTTGTAACCTCCGTTATTTGCAACCGATGCAACCATACATCGGTTGCAAATAACGGAGGTTACAAGTATAGTTGTACACGAACGAAATTTTCGAAAGATTTTTTGAATTCTTTTCGTTCGTTTTCGTTCGTTCGAAAATTTGTCGAACGAATTTTTTTCAGATTCCGTTCGTTTGAAATTTCGTCGAACAAAATTTTTTCAAATTACGTTCCTTCGAAATTTTTTCGAACGAAAATTTTTCGATTTTCGTTCGTTCGAAATTTTGTCGAAATTGTACAACTATAGATGCAAACCTCGGACAACTCTGCCGCCATCCTAACTGCGGATCAATCTTTGAGGAGCCATAGCTCTGTTTCTAGGACGCCTTGAACCTTCCCTAATACTTTATTGAAATGAGCGTGGGACCGTTTTCGAGATAGGCAGAAAAACAGAAAAACGATTCTGAGGTTGTACTGTGCCTTTAAGGAGGCTCCGAGAGAAAGTTGCCGGGGTTCTACGTTTTCGGATGGCTAAAGTTGCTAGAATATTTATTTATATACCTCCGGGTTGACTGTTATTTACGCTTCCAGCGCGTATGCGTTCTGGTACATATAGGATGTACGAGTCTGTTAGCGTCGTTATTTCGAGAAAGCGAGTATGGGACCTATTTGCTAATTTTTTTGGGATATACAGCTAGACTATGCTAAAAACGACATGACAGGTACCGTGACCTACGGCTAGCATTGAAATATCAGCAAACGGACCCCAGGTTCGTTTTTAGCCTCCTGGATAACCCACAGAGAGGAGTTTTCAGCCAAGTATGATATAGTTTACTGGGACACCCTCACTCAGTAATGCTAAGTTTTGAAGGCGTCTTCCACTAGGCCTATTGTTAGAGTAATAAGTCGCTCTCATAAAAGACAGAATCGTACCTAAAGTTCAAAACTGGCTCCAGATTTGTATACCCTCTTTGGAATGCTCATTCTATCCCTTTCTAGCCTGTTCAGCACTTGAAAAGATCTAACCAAATTCCCTGCTTATATTTGGCTTATGGAGAGAAACATTAGGCCTTCTGACTCACTTGACCGTAGAGTCACATACTCCTTCTGCTAAGTACTACTATAAGTTCTCTGGAATGCATAGCTAATATCTCTCGTCTCTGTTTAACAATCGCTCCAGCCGCGAAGCGGCTGGAGAGGTTTGGTTTTGTTCTATTTGAATTGAGAAGAGGGAGGTAATTGGTAAGCAATGCAGTTTCTGTCTGCTAATTAAACTGTCTCCTGCGTAGTGTAAACTTCCTATCACTTTTTGGTGTTCGCTGCTGTGAGCGAATTAGATCGGATTATTGTCGAGAACTAATCTCCTAGAGTGATAAAGGTGATAGTCACGAGAAAATCCTCTCTCACACTTGCTCCTCCCCACATGATGATGCATGATTCTCGGGATTTTGGCTCTTTCCATGATTCGCCTTCATTCGTTTTTCTACCGAGATTTATTTTCCCTTTTTTGTGATATTTTATATTTCTCACGGAATCTGATTTTTTCTCCTTGAGGCTATGTGAGGTGCAGATCAATTTACTACAGCTTACTCTTTTTTTCGTTTAGGGAGACTCGATATTTCTCTCAATATGCCAAAGTTTTCCGACGCTTTCAATTTTTTCGGATCCCAAATGACTTTCGGATCTGGAGAAAAAGTTGAGTTCAAGAGAACTTATTCGTAGAGGACCAGGGACGCGAAAACGAGTTTTATAGTAGGATCTGCCCAGATCCTACTCTGAAAGGATTCGTCGTGAACCTGCTCCAAAACTGCCAGTTTCTAGCCTAATTTTCATTATTCAGTCATCTAGGGTTAGGCATACCCCTTCCCAAAGAGTTAAGCGCCGCGAATCTCGAAACTAAATAAAGATTGCGAAGCCTAGGTATTCGAGATTGGTTCGACGTTCCCTGTAGATTCCCTGTTGGTTCGTTGCAAATATTTCGCGAGTACGGGAAAAGCTGTTAATTCAATTTTCAGCTGATGCGCTTCCGTAATGATACTTCTATATGAAGCTGTCTCCTCCGTGAGTTACGCAACCCATTTACGACTGGAAATTGAACGGGTTGAGTTTCGCCCTTTCTGTCTGTCGCTCTGGAATGGGAGGTTCTGAGTCCAAGATTTATGCCCTTGGTCTTGGTTTTCTGAGTACGTATGTAGGTGCCATCGAGTTCAATAACTCACCTACGCCCTAATGGTACTCAATGGATTTGCCGTGTTCAGCGGGCTTCTCGAGGCGTTGATCAGTCGCTTCTATGCAGTTGCTCCCTGATGAGTTTACAAGCTCAGGGTTTTCCTTCATTACAGGCTTCTCCGTCTTTTCATATGCTATCTTATTTGTGCATATGTAAGCATATTGTTTCTATAAAAAGTCTCACAAGACACGGGAGTATCCACAGGTGCCTTCTATACAATATAGGGTTTCCAAATATTCTATTATCGACCTGGAAACAGTGGATTTTTGGCCGCGCTCGTTTCCCAAAACGGAGCTCAACCAGTAGTGACATACACATTTAAATGTCTTATGCCTCCACTGCATGCCTGAATAGGTTTATGGAGACAGATTATAGTCTACTCTGAGAAAGTACGTAAATACTTGTACACGCAGATGCATTCATGAACGGTAGATAAAGTAGAAAAGGATAGCTTGTAAAGCAGAGCCTTTGGTTGCAAACAAATGCTTGTAGGATCTAGTCAGGAGGCACGCGCTTACGTCTTTTTGCGCCCTCAGCGTCCTTTTGTCGTAACTATCTTAAAAGTAATTTTTTCACAACTGAAAAAAAAATATTTGGGATCCGGGTGAAGTCCAACCTTATAGTGCTTGCTAGGGTGTAGACGTAAACGAAAAAAAGTTCGGAATGCAGCTTCCACTTTACGAGACACTATAAATTGCGCCCAAGCTTTTTTGATCAAGCTTACACCCTAGCAATCATTAAGCCTTTTATTAGGACATTAAAGGTGGTCACGATGAATATAATATTCGAGTTCGATTCAAGATTGGGGTTAACTTGGTTTTCCCCTCAAATTGTCTTATTCGCAGGGATCTTTTTTCCATTCACTAGAGGAACACACTCAATCGAAAATATGAAACAAACAACAGAATACGTTTTGCTGTGCGTACGATGCCTTCAAAAAAGGAAATAAAATGGAAATTGAGTGCATATGAGTGGGCGACTCATAAATTACTATGCATATGAATATTCATCTGGGTACATTTCTTCAACGATGCTTCAGTTTTAACAGTCTTCTCATTGTCAGGTTGTTCCAATTACCTAAACAAATTGAATGCTGTGGCTCCACTATTTTTCTCTCCTGAATATCCTTCTAATGCCAATCAGATATCATGAATCACCTCGCTAGGCGTCTCACTAGTCGCGCCGTTGTTTTTTCTCTCAAGTGCAACAGAAGAATTTGGTTTTTCTGAGGACATATTTCAGATTGGCGATATGTCGTCGACGATGTCGTCGGCGGTGCTCCAATCGTTTGCACCACTATGCGAACCACACATCTTCAACCATATACAGACGGATGCAAGGCTGTTTGGTGGTATGCCGATTGCCATCTTTGGAATCATCACCAACATCATCAACATTGTGGTGTTCCTCGATCAAGAGATGCGCTGCTCGCTGGTGAACCACTTTTTGCTCGTGAGTATTCTTTACGTGAGACACGATTTCATTTTTCTGAACTTCTATACCGCTCTTTATGCTCTTCTCGCCTTCCGCGTTATTTTCCGAATAGCTTCTTTCAGCTCGATCTGAGCTGATGATTCCAAAAATCGCTTTAGTTTTCCAAGTAGGCCATTTTGAACACCGTTATGGCGAAAGGGCTCAAAAGCGTTCCCCCCCCCCGAAAAAAAAACGAAGGATATGACCGTATTGTGTATTTGTTAGCTTTCGTAGTTATCTCAACGTGGTTGAGATAACTACGGAAGTAGAATGGTATGGCTCAGAAGACAACGCCTACGCATTTTCAAAAGTAAAAACGACCCACAATACCGCTACACGTGTACAAAGTTGGCCTTGTCCTGTATTTCCCCGCCCCTTGTATTCACCATCCTCCTCCAAAACAGGGGTGCTGGGCCACTACCACCGTCGGCAACCTTTTTGGGTGGTACAATAAGTAAACCACATACATCGACGACGGCGGGAATGGCCATGTACGCTTGTTTTGGAGGAGGACGGCAAATACAGGGGGCGGAGAAATACAGGGCGGAGCCAACTTCTTACTCGTGTAGCGACATTGTGGGTCGTTTTTTACTTTTCAAAATGCATAGGCATTGTGTTCTGCGCTATACTAATCTACTCAACCACGTTTACGAGCGTTGATGCTCCCTTCGAAGGCAGGGTTTGCGAAAAAAAACAGTTGTTGTTTTATCTTCTTGAGAAGGAATATGTTGCCACAGCAAAAGTGAAAATAAATGGAAAGTCGGAGAAACAACGCTCAGGAACGAGTCATTGTTCGGTGTCCGCCCGCCTCCATTAAACGAGATTCTTAAAATGCTGGTGTTGCAGTCTTTTGTTTTGCTCTTAATGTAGTTGCTACAGAATGCAATAGAATGAGCATATTTAGAATTTTTTGCCCTTGAAAAAAAAACGAAAAAAACTGTTGCTATTGCATATAAAAATTGCCTATGCTTGTCTACACGAAATTGCGTAAGTACGGAGTTGCCTGTAGTCACCTAGCGTTTGAGCAGCGTTCACACATAATCCCTGCGTGACGCGATATTTTGGTCTCATTGACAAGTGCTATCGCATCGCCCCTCGAAATCTGTGAACTCCGTCTGAGCCCGGGAACATAACATCGGCATTGATCCTAATGAGACTTTGCGTTCCCCATTGGAGGTTGGCGGGAACTCGGTGCACATATTGTATAACATATGGCACCAAAATCGCGCCAACCTTCAATAGTGAACGCAAAGTCTAATCTATCAAAAAGGGGTCTTCCAAGCGAAAGAGGTTTGGTTCGCGTCAGAAACGTTCCAACAAAAAGTGAACAATAGGCAAGTAGAATGAGGAGAGTCAACAAAAAGTGAACAATACTCTCTGAGACTGATTTTCTTGGCCTATACTTCTTAACAGCGAATACAAACCGTTGCGGTGTTCTACGCGGAAACAATTTGTGGTTCCAAAAAAGAGTCCTGACTACGCGAGAACCGTTAAAAGGTATGTGCATGCAAACCTAATACTTACCATCAGAATAGAAGATGATGTCGTAAAGACCTATACAGACGGTTAGGTCTAGCTAAAAGGAAAAGCGAAACTTCAGAATAGAATTACAGCATTGAGCAAGAGTATCCCCGTAAAATTTTGTGAAACGAATAGAAGCCCTTTTTCCGAAAGACACTAAACTCTTCCTCGTAAAATACCACAACGGTTTGTTTTCGCTGTTAAGAAGTATAGGCCAAGAAAATCAGTCTCAGAGAGTATTGTTCACTTTTTGTTGACTCTCCTCATTCTACTTGCCTATTGTTCACTTTTTGTTGGAACGTTTCTGACGCGAACCAAACCTCTTTCGCTTGGAAGACCCCTTTTTGATAGATTTGTTCACTTTTTCTTGATATTACGGAGTAATATCTCTGAAAATCTTCAATATTTTCCAAATAGCATGGATTGATATGACAATCAGTAAGTAATTGACTTGTTGCGCGCGCTACAAATGACGCGCGACTCTCTTTCGTCGACGTCCTGATGACGTCATCACATGACCCATGGACTTTGATGACGTCATCAAAAAGTAACAAACTTTTTAGTCACTTCCTCTGTCCCTACCCTACGAAAAAGTACAGCCTACAACGTGTTTTATCGATTTGATCTACCAACCGATAATATCACTTGATATGATAAGCAGTAAAAAATAGGAATCAATGGTAAACAGTAAGTCACAGACTTGTTAATCACTTCCCCTGTCCCTTCTCTACGAAAAAGTACATGTTTTAGCGATTTGATCCACCAACTGATAATATCACTTGATATGATAAGCAGTTATAAGGGAAGTAGTTAGTGCTAAACAGTAAGTAACGAACTTGTTAGTCACTTCCCCTGTCCCTTCTCTACGAAAAAGTACATGTTTTAGCGATTTGATCCACCAACTGATAATATCACTTGATATGATAAGCAGTAACAAGTGAAGTATTTAATGTTAAACAGTAAGTAACAAACTTGTTAGTCACTTCCCCTGTCCCTTCTCTACGAAAAAGTACATTTTTTAGCGATTTGATCTACCAACTGATAATATCACTTGATATGATAAGCAGTAATAAGTGAAGTATTTAATGTTAAACAGTAAGTAACAAACTTGTTAGTCACTTTCCTTGTCTCTTCCCATTGAAAAGTACAGCCTACAACGTGTTTTAGCGATTTGATCTACTAACTGATAATATCACTTGATATGATAAGCAGTAATAAGTGAAGTATTTAATGTTAAACAGTTAGTAACAAACTTGTTAGTCACTTTCCTTGTCCCTTCCCATCGAAAAGTACAGCCTACAACGTGTTTTAGCGATTTGATCTACCAACTGATAATATCACTTGATATGATAAGCAGTTATAAGTGAAGTAGTTAATGCTAAACAGTAAGTACTCATTGTCTACCTACTCACCAGCCTGCTTATCTGTCCACATACCAACTTACCTGCCTGTCCAACTGATCGCCCGCGACCATTGGCAGTGGCCACTACTAAGGGTGCGTAACGCACGAGGTGGAGCGAAGCACGAAGCGCGAAGCACGAAGCAGGAACGAGTAACAGCGCACAACAAGAATTTTTGATAAGGACTCGCCGATCTAACTTTGTTAGTTTTGAACCGATTTGGTTCAAATTTTGTCAGCATGTGCCTCCTGGACCCTCTCACCTATATCCCGATGGAAATCTCTGGAGAATTTGTTTAACAGGTTTTATTAACTACTTTACAGAATTCTAAGTGATCACAAGTCCCGGGCAAAACCAAACCTCTCCAGCCGCTTCGCGGCTGGAGCGATTAGGCTCTATGCCGATGGTACTTCCAGTTACGCGCGACGCGACGCAGTGTTTTCTATCGATATGCCGGGTATGCACTGGCGCTGTTGCTGGTCGCGCAATGTGTGATCCCGGCTTAGCAAATGCTTGGATCTTTATGGTTCTGGAACATCTGAAGTAAGAGATGGGGGAAGCAGTTTCATCCACTTTCATGGGGACATACCTGATTTTTGAAGGGGTTTCAACCGCAGGTTAGTTGGGGGTACTTTCATGAGGTTTTGCCCACCTCCTGAGTGGGGTCGCGCCATTTATAAAAAGTATTCAACGTCTTTCAGGAGTTTCCTCGCTTCCAGTGGATTCCCAGGGAGACTCCTTTGATAACGAAATGTGGTCAGACATCATTCCAACCCCGCAGCAATACTCAGAATTGCTGAAAATCCAACGGGGAAAAACGCTGGCATTCTGAAACACTGAGGAAAAAGAGAAAGGAAGTAATGAGAAGGGAGAAATGCGTTTAGTGTAAAATGGCAATGTTTCCTTTCCATGGTATAGTCCGCATTTCGCCGTCACAACCTATACTTTCTAAGTAAGGCGCATTTGCCTTCTCCCAAAACGCGAGGACGCAACGATTTGAGATCGCAGCATGATCCTAACTTGAACTCAACTTCGTTCACTTTTCGGGAGTCCGAAAAAGGTCTGCGAGAGCGTTGTTTCTCACACCACAGGGAAACAAAAGTAGCATAACGATGTTAGAGTGGTATCACACATAGAGAACTTTTGTTAGGTGTGTTCCTTTTTGACTCACCGGTGACCCATCACTGATTTTTTTCGAAAGTCACTCGGCCCATTGGTGATATGAGGACAGACGACAGTCACCTCTTAATTCCTAGAGTGTTGCTCATGATATGAAGAAAATACAAGACTCCAAGTGTCTTTCTTTCTGAACAGGGAGCAAAAAATATTTATGATTTCTTACCAGTAATCCCCTCTGCGTTGCACTTGAGGTTAATACGGAAGTTGGAATTGGCAGCTAAGTAACGCTTCGTAAGTGTAGTGCTTGCTTGATGATTACGACGCTTCTTCAGCTTGTTCGCGAGCTTCTGAATGCTATCGAGCTTAGGGGAACAGCGGAAATGGGCAGTCCGTCAATGCAGTCCCACAATTCATAGATGGATGTTGTCGAAAAACAATTGAAGTCTCCTTAGCCCACGAGATCTTTATCATAGCTCATGAGAAATCCTAAGAGATACAGTTAGCGCACGCATTTAAATCAATAATTATCGTGAATCCAAATAATACGATTCGTTTCAGTGTTAACAACCACTATTGCGAGAGCGCACGTCACATAGGGAAGTACGGTGGACGCGGTCAGGAAGTATTTTGAAATCTCGTGGATCAGCCTACCCATTCGATCAGCTCGCCCACGTCATTGAAAATTGTCCGCCCGATGAAACGATTGCCGAGCTTCTGATTACTCTTTATCACGAAAGATGCTAAAATCCAAACATTTGCAATGAACCAACTTGTTTTTGAAAACTCTTTAGTTGGAGAAGCAGAAGATAAAGTCGCACATCTAAGAATTTTGAAGCGCAAAACCATTTCAGACGTTCGAATTCTCGAAATTAAAGACTGCACTATATTCACCAAACAGGCGTAGTTGAATATTTCAGTTTTTTTTTCACAGTTCGAAATTTGCGGGTTGTATGGGGAATTTTTCCTATTAATCTCTACTTCTTGAATTTTTCTACACAAACGCATCAAGAACTGGGACACGGTTTCCTTCGTGAATATTCAATTGCTTCCATTTCACATATAATCAATTCAGGGATCCTGCTCAAAGGTTTGAGGAGAAATCGCAATGAGGTACATAGTGTTACAGCTATGTATGTTATAAGCAATTTTGTTTTTTTTAACACGAGAGAAGAGACTGATGATATCTCCTCCTTATCCTACTACATATACAGCATTTTATAATCCCAGCCATGTGGCTCAAACTAGTCTCTTTTGATTTTCAGATGAATTCCTTTTTTTTCGAATGCTCATGTGCCGTTAGATGTGAACAGGGTGCCCTATGTCAACCTTGCTCATCTGATCATATACAGTACCGTTAAAAAGTCTATTCCCATGGCCTTTCCGCGATTAATGTTTTTATACATATCTTGGCTTGGCTTTAGCGAAACTTGATGAAACTCTAGTATGTTATGGGGCATCACAACCCTTGCTTTACACATAGACAAAACTGGTTTTTGAGCGTGCAGTTTTTAAATATGGAGTTTATTAATCATTTTGTTGTATTATTTCAAATAACGGCTATTACATATGATCACAAGTTATCACAACCTAGCTGAGTTGAACGCAGTACTCAGAGGTGTCAGGCACTAGTCGAACCCGCATTTACCGCTTACCGGGCGAGAGTGTTACCATTACACTACCGACACCGCGCTCTGCATTCCTCAGCTATTCACACATGAACTGTGTAGGTACAACAGTAATCAACCGTTAAGCACAAATCGGCATAAAATCCAGTTAAGCTGAGGTCTTTTTAATATAGAATTTTTATATTTTGAGTATTTAATGCCTTTTTATGGCATGATATATGTACATACCAGCGGCGTCGGCCGACTGACGCCGGCCTCTGCCGCTGGGGCACGGCTGCGCCGGCCCATTCGCCGGCTTCGCCCTCATCTTGGGTGTCGGGCAAATAACTCGGTGCTTTCTTTCTTCCTGCGCCGGCCCATAAGCTGGTTTGGGCGGCAACACTTAAACCATCGGGAATCACAAAGCATTCCAAACCTTGCTACGCCCGTTTACCTCCTTATCTGTACCGTGACACACCGGTCGTTCTTCCGTTTTATAAGATCCTGGAGTGGCCTTTGATTTATCTTAATTTTTGTCATGATAAGGACAACCGCTGTTTGGAATTTACTAAACGTTTTCATGATCAACCGACCCCCTGCTACTTTTATTGCCAAATGAAGTAGAATGATGTTTGTGTTTCATTTGGATGCAGATTTTAATTAACTCTTATTTTCATCGTATATAAACCCGATTTAGAAAAGTTAGTGCATATAAACAGCTAAGCAGTTGAATTGAGGGTGAAGGGTAGGAGACCTGAAGAAAGGAGTGGTGTACGCTCTCTTTAGACGCACATAGTGATTCTGAAGTAACGCTCTCTCTCTCTCTCTCTCTCTCTCTCTCTCTCTCTCCTCTGAGTCTCACACGTTTTCTACGGCGTCCAGCGCTCCCTTTTTGGGTCTCACTTACTTCCTACGGCGCGATCTCACTCGGGTCCCGCACACTTTCTACGGCGTCCGGCGCTTTCTCACTCGGGTCCCGCACACTTTCTACGGCGTCCGGCGCACTCTCCTCACTTGGGTCCCGCACACATTATACGGCGTCCGGCGCTCTCCCACTCAGGACCCGCACACTTTCTACGGCGTCCCGCGCACTCTCACTCGCGTCCCACGCACTTTCTACGGCGCCCGGCGCTCTCCCACCCAGGTCCCGCACACTTTCTACCGCGTCCGGCGCACTCTCACCCGGCTCCCGCACACTTTCCGCGGCGTCCGGCGCACTCTCACTCGGGTCCCGCACACTTTCTACGGCGTCCGGCGCACTCTCACTCGGGTCCCGCACTTTTTCTACGGCGTCCGGCGCACTCTCACTTGGGTCCCGCACACTTTCTACGGCGTCCGGCGCACTCTCACTCGGGTCCCGCACACTTTCTACGGCGTCCGGCGCACTCCCACTTAGATCCCGCACACTTTCTACGGCGTCCGGCGCACTCTCACTCGGGTCCCGCACACTTTCCACGGCGTCCGGCGCACTCTCACTCGGGTCCCGCACACTTTCTACGGCGTCCGGCGCACTCTCACTCGGGTCCCGCACTTTTTCTACGGCGTCCGGCGCACTCTCACTTGGGTCCCGCACACTTTCTATGGCGTCCGGCACACTCTCACTCGGGTCCCGCACACTTTCTACGGCGTCCGGCGCACTCTCACTCGGGTCCCGCACTCTTTATACGGCGTCCTGCGCATTCCCACTTGGGTCCCGCACACATTATACGGCGTCTGGCGCACTCTCACTCGGGTCCCGCACACTTTCTACGGCGTCTGGCGCACTCTCACTCGGGTCCCGCACACTTTCTACGGCGTCTGGCGCACTCTCACTCGGGTCCCGCACACTTTCTACGGCGTCCGGCGCACTCTCACTCGGGTCCCGCACACTTTCTACGGCGTCCGGCGAACTCTCACCGGGTCCCGCACACTTTTTCGGCGTCCTGGGCACTCCCACTTGGGTCCCGCACACATTCTTTCGGCGTATTGCGCACTCCCACTTGGGTCCCGCACACTTTCTACCGCGTCCTACGCACTTCCACTTGGGTCCCGCACACTTTCTTCGGCGTCCTGCGCACTCCCACTTTGATCCCGCACACTTTCTATGGCGTCCGGCGCACTCTACCTTGGGTCCCGCACACTTTCTACGTCGTCCGGCGCCCTCTACCTAAGGTCCCGCACACTTTCTACGGCGTCCGGCGCATTCTACCTTGGGTCCCGCACATTTCTACGGCGTCCTACGCACTTCCACTTGGGTCCCACACACTTTTTTCGGCGTCCGGCGCACTCTACCTTGGGTCCCGCACACTTTCTACGGCGTCCTACGCACTTCCACTTGGGTCCCACGCACTTTCTACGGCGTTCTGCGCGCTCTACCTTGGGTCCCGCACACTTTCTACGGCGTCCGGCACACTCTCACTCGGGTCCCGCACACTTTCTACGGCGTCCGGCGCACTCTCACTCGGGTCCCGCACTCTTTATACGGCGTCCTGCGCATTCCCACTTGGGTCCCGCACACATTATACGGCGTCTGGCGCACTCTCACTCGGGTCCCGCACACTTTCTACGGCGTCTGGCGCACTCTCACTCGGGTCCCGCACACTTTCTACGGCGTCTGGCGCACTCTCACTCGGGTCCCGCACACTTTCTACGGCGTCCGGCGCACTCTCACTCGGGTCCCGCACACTTTCTACGGCGTCCGGCGAACTCTCACTCGGGTCCCGCACACTTTTTTCGGCGTCCTGGGCACTCCCACTTGGGTCCCGCACACATTCTTCGGCGTCTTGCGCACTCCCACTTGGGTCCCGCACACTTTCTACCGCGTCCTACGCACTTCCACTTGGGTCCCGCACACTTTCTTCGGCGTCCTGCGCACTCCCACTTTGATCCCGCACACTTTCTATGGCGTCCGGCGCACTCTACCTTGGGTCCCGCACACTTTCTACGTCGTCCGGCGCCCTCTACCTAAGGTCCCGCACACTTTCTACGGCGTCCGGCGCATTCTACCTTGGGTCCCGCACATTTCTACGGCGTCCTACGCACTTCCACTTGGGTCCCACACACTTTCTTCGCCTGCCGCCGCACTCTACCGTGGGTCCCGCACACTCTCTCCGGCGTCCGACGCACCTTCACTTGGGCCCCACGCACTTTCTACGGCGTTCTGCGCGCTCTTGAGCCCGTACCCGTAAGGTAGCCCGTCTTGAAAGTCAAGCCGAATAAACGGTCAAACAAACACACAGAGAAACGCACACATACATAAACACACACACGCACACACAAATTTACCAAAATATATATAGTAGGATGATCACAAGTTATCACAAGGTACCTGAGTTGAAAGCAAAACTCAGATGTCAGGCATAACCCGAACCTGCATTGCACGCTTTCCGGGCGAGAGTGTTTGCTGTTGTACCTACACAGTTCATGTGTGAGTAGCTGGTGGATGCAGAACGGGGTGTCGGTGGTGTAATGGTAACACCCTCGCCTGGAAAGCGTGCAATGCAGGTTCGAGTCCTGCCTGACACCTGAGTTTTGCGTTCAACTCAGCTACCTTGTGATAACTTTTGATCATATGTAATAGTCCTCATTAGAAATAGTACCAGAAAATGATAAATAAATTACATATTCAAAGACAGCGCGCTCAAAGACCAATTTTGTTAAAAAAAAAGTAATGCAAGGGTTATGGTGCCCCATACATACTAAAGTTTCACCAAGTTTCGCTAAGGGCAAGCCAAGATATGTACGAAAACATTATTCGCAGAAAGGTTATGGGAATAGACTTTTTGACGGTACTGTACATGCTCAAAAATGATATCGACTTTATGTTATAAATTCAAGTTATGTAGCTTGTAGTATTCCGAACTGGCAGAGAAATGAAGGATTAATTGGTTTTTACTGTTTTAGAAAGAGAGAGGACGAATTACATCAAAGCGTACAAGCGAAAAAATGGTTTAGATAGCAACGCTAAAAGACTCACTGACAGTACTAGAACGCTTACATTTTTGAAAGCTTCAAAATTTAGCGAAATGTAACGTATTCAACCTATCAATTTGGACGAGTTTGAATCGATGGGCAGGAGCTATAAAGAAAGTGGGCGGAGGCTGTATGTTTTCCTGACTCAGTGGGGCTCAAATACGGGTCAGTTAGACTCGTTTAATCGCTTCCAACGACGTGCGCGTTCCATTAGCTGCGGCGCGACCCAGTTGAGGTTCCTATCACGAGTGCCTTTGTGAGCGTCAGGTGACGATCAGAGAAATGGAACTTGTAGCTCTGAAAGGATCAATTATTTATTTATTCATTTATTTATCATTGTGATTTGTTTCTTTATTAAGGAATCTACTTATTTATTCATCCCTTTCTGAGAACATTTTTAGTCACTTAATTGAGCGAATGGAGTTTGCTAGCCCTTTCAGTTTTGCTAGGTTCTGTCTAAAGAAATACCCGGATAGTACTTAGAAAAAAACAAATTTTTGACGAAAGTTTATGCAGAAAATGCCTAATTCCAGGTCCTGTCAATATCCGACCTGCTGTTGCTGTTGTGTAACTTCTTTATGTTGATCTTCCCTGTGATTGCCTCAATGAGTAACTCTGTTGTTCTACACGACTCTTTCCCATTGATTCTATGGTGAGATTTAAAGGTACCTTCAACATTGCTTTTTTGCACTGACTGAGCTCTTCAGAGATTTTTGCATGAGCTTTATTATGATTTATCGACCATACAGTGCGTTCAGAAAGTATAGGGGCACCCCCGAAAATCAAGGTTTTCAAAATCATGTTATATTTGGCTATCAATACTGTTCATAAATGAATTCAACAAGGTGAAAAACCTCTATTTGTTCATTCCTATAACAGCTGAGCAATTCACAAGAATTTATTCCAAATTTCAGATTTCTTCGCCGTTCAGAAAGTATAGGGACACAACACAAACAAAAATTATTGAACAAAGAAAGAATTAAACATACAATCTAAAATGGGATAGCTGCACCACCATTAGCGATGATCTCAAAATTCTCTTTGGCATAGAATTGATCAAATTGGCGATGACGTTTTCATCCAGATTGGCCGACGCTTTGAGGATAGCAACCTTAAGCTCATCTACCGTTCTGTACTGCTTATTGTTGGCATAAACCTGGCCCACAAGTATGCCCCAGATATTCTCTATCGGGTTACAATCTGGACTACACGCGGGCCATTCCAACAAACGGATTTGATGACGTAGAAACCAGGTTTTTGTAGACCTGGACACATGCACCGCAGCGTTGTCTTGCTGGAAAGTGAAACGCTGACGTCGTGTTCCGGACAAAAATGGCAGTAGATGTGTGCGAAGAGTTTCCTGATATTCCTCCGAGTTCATGCGACAAGAAGTGAAGGCCAATTCCAAAACACCTTCGCTACTGAATGCTCCCCAACACATCAGCGAGCCACCGCCGAAATTCCGTCTGCTGAAAATCAATGGATCCTTGCGCAGATCTCGCCAGTAGGATCGAGCACCATTCGGTCCGTCAACATTAAATTTTTTCTCGTCGGAGAAGATGACCTAAAATTTTTTTGCGTCATTTCTCGATTTTTTTTTTCGGATTTTATGAGACTGCCTTACCTTTGCCCAATCAGTTGCCATGTTCCTCTTTGCAAATTCAAGTCGAGCCTCTTTATGATATGCAGATAACGACGGGGCCTTCTTCACCACTTGCCGGACAATGTTTTTATCGCCATTTATGGTGTTCCAGACTGTCGTTTTCGAAACACTGAGCGATAATTCAGTTTTAATCTGGTTCAGCGACAGTGTGCTGTTGGGGCAGAGCCGAATAATTCTCCGCGAATCTTGATTGCTGATCTTCTTTGGCCGTCCAGTACGTTTTGCAGTACCGTAGGAATCTGGATCTCGCAGGAACTGGTTCATACAGTTGACAGATCTTCCGAGCTGGGTAGCGATTCGACGTTGCAGTTAGAGCAGTACCACGAGCCGTTTCAGGAATAAAGATATCACAGGTACTCATCTTGAGTTTATGTAGCGAACTTGCAACGGGAAATTTTATTTGGATTAAAAAATCTGAATTTTCGAAGGGTGTCCCAATACTTTCTGAACGGCGAAAAATTCTAAAAGTTGAGATAAAATTTTTCAAAATATAACAATTGTTATATAAATAATCAAACATAGGTTTTCCATGATGCTGAATTCATTGATGAACAGTATTGATCACCAAACACAAAGTTTTATTGGAAACCTCGATTTTCGGGGGTGTCCCTATACCTTCTGAACGCACTGTAGTCATGAGGAATGTACATATTTCATTGGTTTTTAGGTATGCCTATCCGATTGGCCTTAGCACACAAACTTGCGGCGTATATTTAACGGTGCTTGTATCAGTGCATAGGTAAGCTTTATTAATGCTACCATACTGCAAATGTTTTGGCTAGCTATGTCCTGTCAGGACTTTTTTTATAAAATGTCTCGATTCCAATCATGCTTTCTTCAAAAACACGATATTTGTTTCTTTTTTTCCATCAGATTTAAATCTAGTTAAAAAAATCAACTTGTCACAGGTTGAGGGCATTGTACATGCACAAGACAGTATTCTGTTTGTTCCTCATTTTTTAGAGTGAGTATATTCCTCTAGTTAATGGAAATGGCAGAAGAGCAGTTCTAAGGCGGCGACATGTAAGGAAAACCAGAGTTCTAATCAAGTCGGGCCAACCTTTTTTGACGTGGTGCTTCAAGGCAGTGTTCACGATAACCTTCAATTACGGGATGATTAGCTGATAAGAAAACTCGATCTTTGGGTAGAGCTGAAATGACGAAGGAGTCGGGAAAACGCGCGAGAAGCACACGAAACGCCGCAATCTCATTCCGACCCCGCATTCTCAGTGAAACTGCTTGTTGGGACGATGGAATCCTTTGTGTAAGGCCATTGGTATACTCCAGCGACAGCCGGTCGCCGGCGACGGACACGGCGACGGAGTCTTCGTCGCCGCATTGAATTCCACGCACTTTTGCGGACTGACATTTCCGCATACGCGCATCTGCACAGCAAACAAAAAATCGATTATGGTCATGCCATCACAGTTTATGTGGGATTCCGTGACATGTCCAATTGTTTTAACATTTTGTCACAATATGATCATCATTATAGTCGTTTTAACCATCCCTATTTTTAGTTGGTAGTTGGGGAAGCGGAAATTCTAGTTCAAAGAAGAGGCAAAATACGTCGGCTTGGGATATAATCAATACATCCGACAGCCTAGACAAATGTATAGATAAAAAGAACGGTTCATAAGTAATTGAATGGAATAATGACAGCACACAAATTCCCAATTGAAAAAAAAACTGCAGGTAAACAACTAAACCGAAACATACAAAACTATAATGTCTTTTGATGTCACTGTACTGTCCATGATATGCCAAAATTACAAAAAACAGCATGAAATAGATGAATATTTGGAGTCCAGGGGAGCCAGCGACAGCCCGTCGCTGCGGCAACGGAGTGGACCAGGGTTACGTCAGTGAAAACTATAACACCCCTCAGCGACCTGTTCCAGCGACGGGCGCACGCAAACTGATCCCGCGGCCGACCCTGCCATAGCACCGGTGCTGGTCCCGACAAGATGAGTGATAGTTGTCGAAACCTGTCGCTGCAGCAACAGGGAGGTATACCAATGGCCTAAGGATCTTAAGACATTGCTTACTTCTTTGTTCATCCGTTATTTCCTTCGGGTATTGACTAGGACTGTTTTGCTTAATGTTTTCTCACATTCTCGATAGACCCCATTATTTACAGATCACAACCACCAACAACTTGTCCACCTTACCGGACAATTAGTCCAGGCCAGGGAATTAGTTCATTCGAATAAAGCGCTCTAGTGCATTTTTCGCTGATTCTTAGTAATTTTAGTAGAACAGGGCAACAATCCGAGAATGAATTTATTTGTGAACTCCAATATTCAATCAACGTCATTCTAACATTACAAAACAAAATTAACGAAGCCAATGAAAACAAGGCATTAGTCTCAAAATCCCAGCCCAAAATAACACATAGAATTTAGATCAATCTGGGGCAATGATCAAAGGCTGCTTAGGAGTAAAAAATAATGGAGAGAGAAAAAGCGAGAGCTTTTATGCGCAGACCATTTTCACGCAGCTTAGTTAGAGTCAAGGTGTCTGCAGAGTTGCAGCACAACCGGCGAGGGGTCGCCGAGCGTCAGCGTTGGCTCTGCGGCAGAAAATGTTTTGGAACGTTATCGTCGCCTCGTCGTTTGCCGCTTGCTGGCAGTGACGCAGAGTTGTCGCACCCGTCAAACGCTCTCCCTTGCCCTGTTCATCGCCCCGCCGCTGAATATGGTCGATATTGCATCTTCCACCGCGGTTCTTCGCTGCGAACAACGCCGCGGCTTGAACTCTATAGACTCCTTAAGAGCTTCAGATCAGGGATTCTCAAAAGCAAGCATTTATAAAGGCAGCATATACGCTAGAAAAGTCAACGAGATAATTGCGCTACTGGGGTCATATGACTCCAAATACAACGCTTGCGCCGTTGGCAGCGTGAACAACGAGGCAAAATTATCAAGTTTGAGCAACGAACATGAGTTTCGCAGACTCCGACTTCCAGACAAACTCGTACAGATTGATTATTCGAATACTGTCACTTCGGCTAGTTTTTTGAAGCTTCCAACGACGTATGCGTTCTAGTACAGGTCGCGAAAATCTACAGGCTTTGCTATCAAGACCACTTTACTGCTAGCTCCGCTATTTCAACCGAGCGGGCATGCTGCGGTGTAACTCGTCCACTTTTGCTCCATAACAAAAACAACCCGTTGTTTCTCTATTCGCATCAGGTTTTCGTTGTTTTTTTTCATCATTTTCACATATTACCAGCTCCAAACCTTCGATTTATGTCATAAAATCGATACCCTTTTTGAGCGAGTATGCTGTCTTTAACATTGCGCTGCTGAGCAATGACGATCAGGAAGCCAATAGCTCTCTTTAGCTGTAGATACAGTCCTAGTTACGATAGGGGAATCTTGAATCTGCGAGCGTACTTGCGAAAGCGTGAACAGGGAAGGGTGTCCTAAACACAAAACGGGAGTTGTCCCGTTTATTCAGTTCGACACATCATGCTACTCAACTCAAGCGAAGTGTTCCCGAGCGGAGCTAGAATCGCAAAAGGAGAAGCAACTCCTCCCTCTGTGTGTAGAGAGCTCCTATACCGCTTAAACAGAATAATCAGTATGTCATTACAATAAGCTGAAGGTGGCGAGGAATGAACTAGAAGTTGAGTCTGCCCTTCCTACGTCGAATCCTCGGAGTCTCCCCCCCCCCCGGCACTATTGATAGGTACTTGGGCTGAAATATTCTCATTAGTGTGTACAACCAGATTAAATCACCCCCATGAACTATGAGCCCATCTCACTTTTAGAGCAATACGCATGTAAGTAATTTTTCTTATTTGTTGTACTCCTAGGTACTTGGGTGTTTGCCATCCGTTTCGCGCAAAACGATGGGTCAGCGGTAAACCTGTGAAAGGTGCTATTATAGGTAAGTGCGCTCCTTCGCTCTGTGCAGCATCAAATTCTTATTTAGTATTATTGCAAAGAACCTTCGATTTCGCTTTTAAGAATATCAAAAGTCAGCAATTCGATTGAAATAATTGCGAAACCTTTTAGGATCAATTTTATTCAGCATTCTAATTAATGTTCATACGTGGTTGGAACTTGATATTTATGAATGTCTTTCCATGGAGTTTGGCCAGAAAGTGAGGTGAGTTCAGTTGGCTGTTGCGATTTCACGCGCGCTTTTTTCTCGATCCTCCCTCTAGACTTCCCGTTTTCAGAAGCATTGCTTTGACTGCATTGAAATCGGATGAGACTTACAACATTGTCACAAAATGTTTCCTATACACTCTGGTGATGTTTGTAATCCCATTTATTACCCTGATAATCGTCAACTGGCGGATTATTGTCGCGCTAAAACAGAGTACTCGAATGCGTAATCGCCTTTCTTCGACTAAATCCACGCAGTCGTAAGTGATATGTTGTTTACTTATAGACAGGACTTTGACACCTTGCATGGGGATGCCACATATATACCAACCTCCATTTTATCCGCTGCAATATGTTGCTGTTAACTTTTGTACATAAAATTAGACATGTGAAAGAATTCTTTCCCCATGAAGTGGTTTCACCAATTGAAAAAATTATCTCAATATTGTGTCAAAAATTCTGTTCTACGAGGTTGTTTAGTGAATTTTTTTCACGAAGCATTGAGGCTACCCTTCTCTGGAGCGGAATTAACGCGTGTTGTCTGGTAGGGCTAAAGGCGCCAGCGCGTTTGATGAACATCCCGTAAAGGCAAAAGGTCTCCTATCCGAGCAACGTCTCAGCTTCCCCAGCCTATTAGCTGGGTTGACTATTGGGTTGGGTAAGTGAACTTACGGTTTTTTCGGGTAATAATCAAAAGTGCCTACGCCATTACCTCACACAACGAAACGCGTTGATGAATTCCCCCCCTGAAGGGACATCAACATGGTCTGAGGTTCAAATTTGTACTCATATCCCACCAAACGAAACGCCATAGGCTGACAGAAGGAAGCCTCCAAAGAGTGAAGCAAATCGACAGGGAAATCCACTGATTGTGAAAGCGTTGTAGTTGTCGCTAATGCTCTCCACAATTCCGACGTCCCGCGGGATACTATGTACTATACCAGCCATAATATTTGGAGAAAACCTAAACAGGCAGCAGCGACCGTTTATCCATACGTGTTCCATCACACTGTTCTGCCAGTGGAGGTGTTCGGCGAATTCTGTTATGTATCAACGCGCCAATTTCTCGAGTTTTCAGTGCAATAAACGTCATGGATAAAAGGCCGCTGCTGCCTGTTTAGGAGGGCCCTAATATTTGTCCCAAAACACGTCGGCGACGCGAAATCGCGCCGAAGACGCCGCTTTTGTTCCGTGTGGACATTTTCAGGATCCTTAAAACCCATTCGATTCGTCTTATTGCTCTGATTACGCATATCTTCATCTTATTACATATGAACTGTTTTCTCTGCAAAAAATCGAAACCTTCTTAAAGGCAGTGGTCGCGCTCAAATATGCTCGTCTTCTTTTCCTCTCTAAACCCTTTTCTGGGTATAGAGTAGTAGAACCTATAAGAAGAAATCGCGAGAAAACAGCTGTTCTGGAGCAAATTCGAAGCCTGAACTTTCTTGTCTTTTGATGGTGGACGAGTCCACCCCACATCATCGGCATCGATGATCTCTAATATCGAGAACATCAGCTAGCTTGAAATTGAATTTCAATCAATGAACTTTCGGATTTAAGTACACATCTAGCCAAAAACATTGGTTGAAAAGCTTGCTTTCATTGTTCAACTGTTTTATTAGGTAAATTTGCATTCATTTCTTCCTCTGAGTGTCGATGATTTTTGAATGCTTGGCATGAGACTGTGATCTTTCTGTGCACGTGTGCACGAACTGGAAATTTAGGGTCTTAATAACTCTATTTCTAGCCCGTTTTTCACCGCGCTACCTTCATAGTTTTTATGCTGTTTTGTGTCTTAGCTGATTTTTGTAGTTTTTACGATAACGCTTTCATCGTGACCACTGCCTTTAAGGACGAGTGCACGAACACACACACGTCAAGAACTCAAAAGAGTGCAAAATCTTGGGGAGAAAACTGGTCATAACTAGGCTACGATTTTGTGTTTCACAAAGCTGAATACATTTTTCAAATCGGTACAGTGAGGCTAATCGAACGGTTTTTGAGATTTCAAAATGTCCATTCTAAACGAAAACGTCGTTTTTGACGCGACTTGGGACAGAAATTGTGTCTGATGTTGCATTCCTTGGACTCCCAGCAGAGGTGACAAGAGCCAATTGTCTGAGCAAACTCCATTGTTTAAAAGAGAGCCAATCGCAACAATACCCCAAACGAGGGAGAAATACCAGGTGTCCCTGATTTGAACCTCTCTGTAGTAATCCATGTCATTCTCGACGTAGTGCCTAACAAATGCGAAACATCACCATCTTGCTTACAAAACAGAACATCACTGATTCAAAATATTTATACTCTACGGAGATGGTAGATGGTATGAGAGAAAAAACTGCTCGAGCCAATCCGACGCGAGCGATGCGGGCTTATATCAAGCAATCGCAGTGGGACCGACTGCGCCGCAGGCTCTGCGTGAGCGATGCATCTATGTATGTAGCTTTCGCAACAATAGTGTTTTCGAAACAATTGCAGCATAGCTTTGCTGGTCCATTATGATGTGGTAAAGGTCGGGGGCCGACGCTCCATTAATACGAATTCGAATCAGATCTTCAGACCGTGCCCGAGCCTGTGTATAAAAACAAAACTAATTTTGAAACGTCGGAACTGATTACTAAATCCACCTAACAGTGTCACTTAGCAGATGTCTTGCTAACATCACATCAGTTTGAATGCCTGTGGTGAGAGATCTCGATAGCGTTTCATTGATCATCCTTTTTTAGACGGATGATGAGAAACTTCCGATTGCTGAAGGATGCCAAATATTCGGAGATTTTCGGGAAATTCGGCCGACTGGGATTCAAGTAAGATTAACTGCCAATATTCTCGTTTGCAGTGTTTTTAACTATACTGATTATCGTAATCTTTGACTTGCATTTTTTCTCCCATTTTTGGCTTCTGTTTAGGAGTTAGTCACGCACGGCTGGATGCGCACTTTCTCATGCAGTTTAGCCTTTAATGAAAAAATTGTAGCCTTCGTAGAAGCACCATTGCCTCAGAAGACAGTAAAATAGCGTTAATGACTGTCATGTTTCCGTGCTCTCACCTAACATCAAGAACGGAGAGAAATATTTTAAGTACGCGCTATATGGTCTTTTTGGTTCATACTTCCATTCCTGCAATAAGATCCAACGTCAATAAAAATTCTGTTTAAAGGCGGTGTTCACGATAAATTTCACTCCCGATATCTCCACGGTTTACGAAAAATCTGGTACCCTATATAGCAAGACATGCATAAAAAGGACACGAAAGACGCGTTTTTGGGCCAAAATAGGCCCTCCCTTGTTGACGTTGATTTTTGAGCGTGGAGGAAATGACCGCTATAAAAATGATACCTATCAGTGCAATGAAGCGATCAGCTCACTTATCAGCACTTCCTTCACTTGATCATTCATGTAATCTGAATCTTCATTTGTTCATTTCGAGGGGGCGGATCTGGGGCGCGGGGTGTGTCTGGGGCCCAAAAACGCTTGTTTGCAGCCGTTATTTCGCCGTTCCTGGCTCGTTTTCTACCGTTCTTTCGACACTGGGAGCCCAGAATCCTTCTCGCCTATCATTTTACTGTGGAAGGTCAACGAGGATGATAATCGTGAACGCTGCTTTCGACTGAAGGCTCGGGACCATCAGGAGACTTCCGATTTTTCGGATGAACCGACTTCTAAAGAAATGGGGTATCATAGTTTTGCTGAGAGAACTGAAGAATTAACTTCATTTGTGGAGGGTCCTGGAAGTCAAGATGGCATGTTTTGAGAATCCGGAAGATGAAAATTTTTCATGAAGTCTTGATTTTCTGTTAGTTAGTGTTATCCATAGCTCATTTTCAGCGCATTTTTCGTGATAAACAAATAGTGAGCCGATGCAGATTTCTTATGACGCACGACTTCAGGGCCTGAAAATTTTCACCGCAAACCTGGAAAGAACTCTAGTTTGAGCAACGTCATTTGCAGTGAAGCCCCAGATACTCCTCACATAGAGCTTCATCAAACGATATGATACGTACTTTTTTCAGTCCGCTTCGAGGTCCGAATCTGGCGAAGGGAGGTTCCGTTCGGGATCGCAGCGTTACATTAATGTTGCTCGCCATCGTTGCTATATTCCTATGCTGTAATTGTCTAGCATTCTGCAATAATATCTACGAAATCGTTCGTGATGCTCGTGCTCATATAGAGAGCAACTCGACGCATCCGGAGACGCCAACAGACGTGAGTTTGCGCTTTAATGTCTTTGCATTGGAGTGTGGTCTTTGCTGACATTTCCGGTATTAAGGGCATCCCACTGTTTATTAGCTATTCATTTATTCCAAAATATAGATGAGACAATTAGCCCAAGTCTTATTCCGAGAAATTGAGTTCGTTCGCATGCCTTTGTAATATAAGTGGCTGAGGAAAACGACATCTTCACATAGAGTTTGCTTGGCAGGAAATCTCAGAAAGACGACATCTTTACATAGAGTACGCTTGGCGGGAAATCAAATTCTCCATGGAGCACTAAATAGCATTCAACCGGAAGGCAGCGGTGTTTTAAATATCTAAGCTTCAAAAAAAACCTCTGAACCCCGTGTCTGAAGTGAGTGCTCCTTACACGCTTTCTTTTACAAATATGTAATTTATGGAAGAACCGACGATTACCTTAGAGAAATAAGCGCGTGAAAAATCCAATTAACTCAGTTTTTGGATTACGGTAACACAGAAGCTGCGTCGCGCACAGTTCATCTCCGCAATGCCGTTCACTCTGCAAAGTGCACGCTGATTGCGAAAGCGTGCTACGGCGCGGTTGAAGGTATCCTCAGACACCCGGGTGGGTTTTGCCTTTGGTGGCCGGGTGATTTCACCACCCGGGTGATCCCACATCCCTCTCTGAGGATACTCGCAACCGCGCCGCAGCACGCTTTCGCAATCAGCGTGCACTTTGCGGAGTGGACGGCATTGATGAAGATGAATTGTACGTGATTTCTGTACGTTTCGCACCCTTCAGAGACTCAGAGCGCTGATTCTTTGGACTCTCCGCTTGCCAACTCGTTCGGTAAAGAGTATACATATATCGTCATGAACGGCTAGATCAATCATGTGCGCTTCCCTTGTTAGTCTGAAGTCAAGAGACAACCCGTAAAGAGCAAAAAACAGTTAGCATTTGGTGAGAGCTATTTGTACAGAACCACTTCTGACATACTTAAATTAAAGAGCTGTTAAGATCACAGGATTTTTTTTGTAAATTCGTGTGTTTTGTTAGAATTCAATCCTATTCTAGTAAAGGTTAGTGGAGTGTTCGAATTCAGTTAACCATTCGTGTTTTAGGTGAACCAAACGGAAGTTATGAACCAAAATCAGGACATATTTGACTTTTCCGTGGAACTCAGCAATATTCTGATCTCCCTCAACTCGTCGTCGTCAATTTTCGTCTATCTTGTATTCAGCTCGAAATATCGATCGATTATCAAGCACTGGCTGGGACTGGAGAAGAGGAAGAAGGTAGACATACTAGCTAGAGTTAACGTAATATTTTTTGTCTGATGAATGGACGGAGCTGCAAGGGTAGATCACCGCGCGCACGATCGAAACCCCATTGGCCTGTGTAGCGGCCGAAACCGCACGGCCAGCCGCCTCATCTAAGACTAAAATAAATACGGATATTGTTTCATCACTTCAAATTTGTTCTGATTTTATTCTGCGAACCAGTCAGTGTTTAGAATTGCGTGCCTACCTAGGGACTGATCCCAGCAAAAACTGGAGTTTTGAAAAATGATTTAATGAGTGTTGCGGGAGGTAAAAAGAAACAATTCGAAATTTGGTAGACTTCCTTAATGCTGTGCATGGCATTGCATAATTTCTCTAGTGCTTCAAGGTTAAATCAAAAATTGCAAAAATACAATTTTTTGATTTCAGAAATTTGAACATTTCCGGCCTGAACTTAATCTAGGAGTGTTACTTATTTGGGGCGCTGAACACGAATATGCGCTCCGTTTTCAATTTTTGAGAAGATTATTAAAAGTTGCAGTAGAAAAAGCATCATTTGTCCAAAGTGACTTACGAGAAAGCGTTTGTATAGAGGCGATAGCCGGCTGCTTACTATCACAAAAGGCTTTGAGGCTTTTTCATTTACCATGTTACTGTGTTTATCGAAGTAAAATTCTGGTCGAAAGCTGCGGAGTCCGCTGTTGCTATACGCTCGTCACGCGAAATGGTGCTAGTTTCGTAGATAATCGTGCTGGGAACAAGCGGTCTCAGCACAATTCTCTTCTTGTTGCGTGACGCTGCAGTGGTTGTCCGCCATTACAAAGCGGAATTTTTCTACGATGAGAGCAGTACATCCCTTTTCAAAATTGGGCATATTAATAAGCTTATACTTAGTCATATTTTCCACAAGAGTTACTTTGATTCGTGGCCTCGTCAGTGCTTAGCTGAAATGGTATCACTTTTCAGATCAACGGAGTAGCCATCACGACGGCTATGGTGGCACAAAGGGCACTAGAGCTGTCCTTTTTACCGGATGAAGCCGAAGGTCAGTTTTGTTCGGAAATAAAAATTCGGCACAATGTTTGTACTTCTTCATCAAAAAGGATAGTTGAACCACGTAGGTGGAGGCAAAGGTTAGATGTGTGATCACCAAACTACTATTCAACAAACTAAAAGTTCCGAGTTAATTTGATTTTGATTGGTTTATTCATGAGGAACACTCATGTGTAAAAGGAAACAACAAAAACTAAAACGGTTAACAAGCAACGAGAATATCTCTGGAATTCATTAACAAAAAACTATGTATAGAAAGAGGTTAACCTACTGAAAACAATAAAAAGTCAAGATCAAGACGGATCAAGGTAATCATTAACCATGTTTCTGAACGCATGAAATGAACAAGGTGGCACACAGTTTTTCGTGAATTTGAGGTAGCTAGCGGATGCCCTGTTAACGAAAAAATTCGTCCTACAGCCCAACTTGGCCTTGGAAATTATTGGCTTTGACGCACCCCCTCTTGTAATAGATGGTCCAATGGTGAGAAATTTTCCAGTTGAAAGCCCGCAGCTGCCAGTCAGGAGTCTATGGAACATAATGAGATCAAATTTCTGTCTGCGTAAGGCAAGGGTGGGCAACTTAAGATTGGCGTTTCTAGTACTGGAACTAGGTATACCGTCATACAGGAAACCTAGTCTTCTGATAAAAAGCTTCCTAGTAAAGCTGTTTTGCACTCTTTCCATTCTGTCAATGATTTCGCGCTTAAAAGGATTGAAGATAACAGTACCGTATTCCAAAAGTGGCCTGACGAAAGTCTTGTAAGATCAAAGGAGCACTCTAGGATCATTATCCTATTTTCTATTTTCTAGTTAACTATCCTATTTTCTCTCTTAGAAGTACATGCACTTCTATCTCTCAAGCCGCTTTTTTTAGGTGTTAATGCAGGAAATACGGTATATGTGAAATTGATTATTTACTCCAGTGGTTTGTCAGAAACCTTGTATTTTTTTCTGAAATTCCCCTCAACCAAAAATTTTTACTTTTCTGAATGACCGTCTGATATAATGATGTTTTAAGATTTTGAGATGAAAATGTGTTATACTGCTTACCTGTGAAAATTCGATCAATAGGTCTACTGTGCCTACGTGCACACAGCTTTTCCTTGTACAGCATTTTCCTGCTATTAGAGGTTCTCAAAAAAATCACAAGCGAAAGATCAGATTGAAGTGCTGCTGCCTTTCCTCGGTGTTTGGTTTGTATTTTCTCTAAGGTCGTGCTGCGCTGTGCAAATCCGAGTGCTGTCCAATTCCAGTAGAGCTGAGGCTTAATCAAGTATACACCAGCATCAAATTTCAGAAGTAGTGGCCATTTTTCAGACTTTTCAAATGACGCCATAATCTGACGCCTTCTGAGAGCTTCCGAAGTCGATGCGAAATCTATGTCGAGTCCTTGTTTGGAGCTATCTCTCTTTTTTTAATTTCTCGATTAGCCCATGTCTGAAGGAAATTCCAAAACTTACTAATGCCCAGAACTAATACTCGTTTTTTTAATTGGGTTTCCTATGTAGAGTGGAAGTTCTAGAAGTGCGGCTGTCGCGAATGCAGGTCGTTTGTCGCGAGTCCGGCTTGACAGTGACATCAGATGCGAAATATCTCTCCCCAGTCCTTCAGTAGAACACCGGAAACCACTATTAATCACCCCCACCAAACTCTATGAAACATGCCCATAATTATATCACTCTGTGGCTAACATGGACAATGTGGTGCCTCCAACGCTCACTTTTCCACCAATCATTAAGCATCAAAGTTGTCTTTTACAAAGATTACCAATCATGAGGGGGACCGGAAAGTGATGTCGTTTTTTCGCATGTAAATACTTGATCTGCAGTCTGTGATGAATCTGTGTCTGACGATCGAGGAATTGACAAATAATCTTAACCAACCTTGGTCGACAACACAAGAACATTTGAAGCAGATTGCAGCGCGTCAGTCAATCTTTAATTGAAAAAAGGCCAGCGAATGTTAACCGAAAAAGCTTCATTCTCCAACACGACCATGCAAGACCACACTGCGGAAGGTGAACCCCACAAAAAATTAACGAATTGGGGTGAGATATACTGCCTGATCCACCATATTCGCCCGATGTTGCATCAACGGATTTCCACTTATGTCGAGTGCTGCAACACTTCAAGTGGTGAGACATTTGCAGAAATGGATAATATTCAAAATGCCATCTCTAGGTATTTTGCCGAAAAAAAAGCAATTGATTTTATCGATCGGGAATTGAATATTTGATCACTAAACGTTATTGACAAGAGTACATCATTGTTTAAAAATATAGACTTTTCAAAGATGTACGTGTTTCATTCATTTATTTTTTATTTACATTGCACTCCAGGCGCGCCATTCACAGTGAGAGAACAGAATAATGAAGCTTCTGTGGCACTTTTAGAATGAATTAAAAAACCATAGAACATAACAGCACTATTTCGACGCAATATAGACCAGTAAAATTCTTCTGATCTTTTCCAATCGCCGAAAGTAAAAGTGATCTTTTTGAATTTGTGATCACCTTAGTGGCATATGTTGTCAGCGCAAGAGAACGGCATTACTCTCCAGTCTACCCCCCCCCCGTATAAAGTGTGTCCGCATGAGATTGGCGGCCCATGCGGTCGGCGCGCTTAGCACGCGGCCGTCGCGTTCGCCGCTCTTGGACGAGCATGCGAAACGCGCCCCACAGCCTTCGAGTACGAGCGGGGCCGGCACCGGCTGGCAGCAAACGCTGCGCCGATCAATTAGCTCAACAGAAGGGGGAGGGGGAATGGCCGCCGTTGGAATCCAACACTCGTCCGAGAGCGGCAGATGCGACGGCCGCCTGCCAAGCACGCCAGCCGCGTGGGCCACCATTGTAATTCGGACACACTTTATGCACCCTCTTGCGTACATAACATTGCGTTGTTGATGCATTATTTAATGCTACGAGCTATATAAAAAAATTTGATGAAGAGGAGAATATGATAAAAGAAAAGGCATATCAAAAGAGGATCACACTTTTGTATTTCTTCATGATCGATCTTCAATGAATCTGGCCAGAAATAAGTCGTTCGAAGATGCTCGTCTTGAACTATGTAGCTGTACAACGAGTATGAACAATAGTGTTTAAAAGGCCAATTCATCAGTTCGAATCCCAGTACTCCACAAAGAAGGGCGTGAACGCAGCGAAGGACAGAGCGACCTCACCGGGCTGTGGCAAGAGCGAAGGCTGACGCCGCTATAAGGCGTCGTTTATACTTCCGCCGCCGAGCGGCGCGGCAAAGTGCAATCCTATTATATCGATCGTGCCGTACCGCGTGATCAATATTACACAAATGCACTGTGCCGCGCCGCTCAGCGGCGGGAGTATAAACGATCCCTAAGAGGTCGTGAAACGATCCCTAAGAGGTCGTGTACACTTCCACCGCCGAGCGGTGCGGTGAAGTGTCATTTTGTGTTATCGATCGTGCCTCGCAGCGGAGCGATATCAGGCAGGAATCATACTTTCAGCTGCGAGCGCCACGAGGCAAAGTTTACCATAAATATAGATGGATATGCTTTGTATGCATTGTCGCTGTCGTTGGTCGCGGGAAGTATGATCCCGGCCTCGCAGGGAAGCCCTATTCCGCGTCAAAAAGTGTGAACGACCCTTAAGAACTAATCGCATTCATGAGCTGGCATTAGTCGTGCGTACGATCGCGCCTCGGGCTTTTTCTAAGAAGCGGTAGCATCGCGCTTTTGCAGAACGCTCTTGTTTTTGAGAATGCTATCCATTGAAGCCTTTCATTGGAAAAAAAAAAGATTTATCTTTTGCCACCGATTCTTGTGACCAAGAGTTTTTTGATTGGGAAACTCTTGTATGCAAGTTTCAAACGATTGAGGTGAGTGTTATATAAAGTCGCTCCGAATGAGACTGTTCGCCCACGCGGTCGGTGTGCGTGTCAAGAAGCGGTCGCAAAGACATTTTCAAGACCAGTAACTTGATTAGCAGGAACAGTAGACAAATAGTGTATGACATCCTTGTCAGTTGTTTGCAGACGTAGAAAAAAATCTGAATAAATTCCGATGTGACAGCCCTCGACACAGAGGCCGACCGCTTTGACAGTCTCATTCGGACAGACCTTACGACTGCAGCGAGAGAAAATCAGGGTGTCCTTGCATACATATTTGATACACAATGTGTCGGGCAGAACTCATACCTTCAGCTAGTGGAAGGCGCCGAAGCAGAGCCAGGTTTATAATACGCGATGAAATTTCTGTTGCTCTATAGGTTGAATAATTTTGACTGAGGAAGGACTTTCTCTGTTCAACTTTTGGTTGCCTTGCAAGATGCGTTCCGTTGCTGAGAGTTTTCTCGAAGAATCTTCCCTGAGTTCCGTTACTTTTCAGCGCATATGTACAAAGAATCGATGTATACTCTTCTTGAGTTTTTATATGGGGACCTTCAATACATGTTAATCACCATGCCAACGAAGTTGTAACCTCTGTATTTTGAAAGTAAGGAAAACGATTAGGGTAACAGACTTTCACTATTTTTGTCGGGAGTGTTTGAGGATGCATCACAAAAGTATACACCAATGAATGTAGAGGAGGGGTGTTGAAGGTCACCCCCAGCATGAATTTGGTTTTTCTTCTTCGGCCTTTCATCTGAACTCAGAACGTTTTTCTTAACCGGCTCTATTCAGCTCGGCGTGTGAAGCGCGAAACCGCCGCTCCTCCAAAGCCATCCTCCAGGAAGCTGAACCGTGGTGTTACGATCGAGTCGCAGCGAATCGACGCCGCCGTACCACCTCCTTCAGATGACGGCGATTGTGATTCTGTTGGTCAGTCAACTAATGTTTCTAATGAGAGTGATTGCGTTTGAAGAAGTATGGTTGTCGCCAGGTTTTTTCTGCCATTCGGCCGGGACGCTAATCTCGAACGAATGTGGAGTACGCTATTCAAATTGAAGTAGTTGAACCCTTCACCCAGAGGAGGCTAGTAGCCAAACAGAATAGCTATTGCTACCTCGTAGTTGATTGCCTACTCCTCAAAAATCCCAGGTTTTGTGGAGACTTTTGTGTTATTCTCGCTACAGATGTTTTGGCTGGTGCTTTGAGAAAGTTCAGACTCAGACTAGCTAGAAGCCGAACACAAACTCAGGTTACAGCCATAAGAAAACTCGTTAGGAGCCAAACGGACAGCTGGTAGACGAACAAATAGGGTCCACAGCCTGCAGCGAGGGTGGCGCCTCGGCTGGCGGCGGCTGAGGTGACCTCTCATCGACCAACTTTGCCCTCCACCACCAGGGGTGGTCTTCTCCATTAACCCGTCAGCATCCCGCCGGGACGTTTGCAGCCATTCCAGTGTGTATTTGTTGCGCATTGATTGATATTCCTTGAGATGTCTATCGACACGGAAATTGAATCGAAACATACATACATATCAAATAAACGCTGGATTTAGCTGAGGCGTCAGTCAGGGGCAGCGAGATGTCACTAAAACATCGTTCTGTGGAGGTCATCTAAAATCATGAGCGTTCATTCGATGATTCTTCTTTCTAGACACGAAGCGCGCAAGCTCTCGACGACGACTGATCCGGTTTCAGTCGCAATGAACTTCTCACACCAAGTGAACACTATTCATATCGTCTGCCTTTGTATGTAATTCAGCAGCGCATGTGCTTAGGTCGTATATGACTCCGTGAAGCCGGTCCTGAAAGCAGATTCCCGTATTTTCTTCTTAAATGTTTGCTTTATGTTAGAGGTGCACTTCGGAGAAAGACCACATTATTGCTTAGAAGCGCGCGTTGACGCGTTTTCACTTCTTTGGTGTTCTTTTTGAATAACCTCTTCTGAGGAAAAAAAACTGTTTTAGGCACCGAGAAATTATTCGGAGTTCAAGCTAGGATCACTGTCCAATAATATAATGTTTAACAGGGTTAGAATGCAAATTCCAGGTCAGTATACAAAATACTTGGGCCGAATCGAATGATCGACATCCGATAGAAGAAGGTCGACTTCATTTAAATCGATTGGGTCGACTATTCGAAAAGTCGAATGTATGCGAATATATGGATGAGCCGAAAATCAATCATTCGGAAAAATGTGATTTTTGACTATGCGAAAAAGTCGGTGTATGTAAAGCACGTATAGTGCAGTGCAGCCGCATGCTCTGTATGCATACTGTATATGTACTGTATGCTTACTAGAATTTTCACCCTAATTTTTTTTGTTCAAACCTAAACCCTAGTCCAGTCATAGCAGCTTCGGATAGCTCTTCTCATCAGAACTTGAATAATCTTTCGGATCCGGAAAAAAATCAATTTCAAGGGAGTTATTCAAAAAAGGAAGCTAAGGATGCAATCCTCTTGGCTGCATTGTAATTGAGACTTCTCCTTATGGGAAAAACGATTTTTCTTCGAAATTTTAGGTTTGTGACCCTTGATACCTTTGTAATTTGTGAGCGGACAAGACTGCAGTCGTCTGTGCACTCTTGCGCATCTTCACTTATCAAAGAATTTCTAACCTATTATATTTTTGATATTTACTATGCCACGTGAAGCTTTTAAGGGTCCTCCGTCTCTGCTGTGTAATTAACAATTTTATCTGTACTAGGAGAACTTTGTATGATATATTGAATTGTTTACGTATTAGCTCTTGCAATGGCGAAATATTGGGTTCCACGTAGAGTATGTGTCATAATACTATTTAGTTTGCCTTTTTTTGGTGAGGAAAAAAGGGTGTCTATAAAAGAAATGATTGTACATATTTTTGATATGAGCTTTGAGATTAGTCCTACAGATTACGGGTTGCTAGAAATTTTCGTGATTTTGTGCAGATCTCCTCAGGATGTGTATAATTTGCAGTTTTTTTTTCAATCTGCGGTTTTGCTTTTCTCCTCATAGGAGAAGTCTTCTTGAAATGTAGTTTTTCGCTTTATTTGCTCGAATTTTGAAATGAGATAAATATTTGAGAACAATAGCTGATTCTTTTTGTGTCTGCAAGCACAGGTCCGATCCTCGGCTTGCAGTATGTATTATTTCAGTCAAGGATTTTTTTCTTCCTGTCCATGTTCCTTCTGCATATCTGGACAGTTTAGACTCGTCATGACGATCGTTGAAAACCCATGGAGAAATCGTGAGGTTCACCTCGCGTCCTGAGGTACAATGTCATGATTTTTTACTAGAACGAGGATTCCTCTCACCGACAGAGAGTAGTCTATCATCAAATGGAGGTGAGTGGCCAATCCTAGGAACGCTCAACAATATAGGCATGTAAGATTCAACCCACCCAAAACTCGAGTTCTTCTTATATATAAAATTTGCTTTGGCACTCTTATGTTGAAAGTTAGGGTTTGACGAGTTCGATTCATGGTATAGTTAGGTCTATAAAAGGTCTAAAAAATTCTGCAATGTCGGAGCAGAATTTGATTAAAAAAAACCTCTTGAATATTTATTTACTCCTGTTGATGTGTTTTGTGCACAGCGGACAAAACGTCAAACTGGACGTCGAGAATGGTTTTGAGCTCCGAAACTCTTAGGTACATGAGTGACTTCGTTTTCTGTTTCGTGAACCGAAAGCTCTTGAATAATGAGATGGTTTAGTCCCATGTTTGGATATTAGAATTTTCGAGGATGAAGAGTATTCAAAAATTCTGCAAATGTCCCTTCTGTGAAACGAGTGATGGACACTGTCATAAGGCGTGGGCGGGGTGATCCGATGGATCCGCTGGCTCATGAGATTTTTACCCATTCCAATTTCCTTTAACGGCAGTGTTCACGATAATCTTCAATTCTGAGATTATTCGCTATATTGATTGATTGACCCTCGGGTAGAACTAAAATGGCGTAGAAATTGAGAGAAACGCCCCAGAAGTACACGAAATCCTTAAGTATCACCCCGCCTCTAAAGTATCCCAGGAACTGTTTGTTGTGACATTGAAATCTTTTGTGGACCCGTAATTTGAAATTCACTACTGTCTATTGCTTCGTACCTTTTTTCGGACCCTAACTAATACTGTTTTGCCCAAAATATTCTTCCATTTTTGATTAGCCCCATTTTTTAACCGGTGACAACCACCATGAACATGTTCATCCAACCGGACAACTAGTCCATGTTATAGAATAATGCCACTAAAATACGCCGTTTTTATACGTTTCTCGCCGTTTCTTCGTAATTTTGGTAACACTTGGGAGCTAACGCATTGCTTTATGTGGAGAACTCCGGGACGAAAATCATCGTGAACACTACCTTTAAATTGAAATGCCTTGTTGATTCGGGCTAGTTGTTTACGACAATGAAAGAGACATCAGTGGTTGCGAACGGTGAATAATTGGGTAAATTGAAACTGGAAAAAATATTCCATGCAACCCAGTGTAGGCTAAGCTCGAAAAAAAGAACTCTAAAAAGAAGCAGCAGAAAATCGAAAATTCCAAAGGACTGCCATGCAAAATATTTCATCTTCATACCAAAGAAATTCCAAAAGTGTCGGAGTCATGTAATCTCATTTTCGAAGCGAGAAATTCACCGAACTGCGAAATTGTTAGCTCGTTCAGTGAAAGGTATGGAAATTCACGCTGCATCACCGAAAACAGCGACGGAAGCTCTTGCCTCGATTGGCAGAAAACAGTGCGATATTCCCGCCTTGATTGATCAACCTTCTCCTAATCCGTACTGGGAAGGTGATCCCAGCGATCAACCGCATGGTCGTTTTGTTACCATGTTCTTTAGCGAATTCACCACCCCCCCCCCTCCCCGGTCAAATGATCCTTTGAAAGGTCTTCAAAGAACGACTTGGGGTCACCAGACTTTAACCAGGCGAACGAGGAGTGAAGGGATTTCACTGCATTTAGCGTAGCCCGAGCGGGTTCATGAATTACTTGACTTAATCGGTTGGCTTTCGCCTGACGCGGTCATTCCGCATCTTCACCGAGGTGTGCCGTCCTAGTAGTCAGCCTTGTCCATTTTTCACGGTCTTCAGCCACAATTTGAACACATTCCATCCAGCTGTCACTATTCCATTTCCTGTGAAACGAAACATCGCGCCTGAACTGTCTTTCGATGCCGAGTGACTTTGAATCCTCTTTAACTACATCCGTCCAGAACTTTCGCCTACGCCCAGGTGGCAGTTTCAGACAGGATTTGGAAGCATTCTTAGAGCGTGTTGTACGAGACGATCCGGCGTTCTTCTTAGTATATGCCCGAGCAGTCGAAGTCGACTTTCCATTGCTGCTTGAGATGGCGTTAGGAGATGCTGGCACCTCCCTCGTGTCAAGCGTTGATGTACTGCGTCGATTTCCTTGTAAAGGTCTTTGTTATGGCATACACGCGGCCAGAAATATCCAAGCAAACGCCTAAAAAGCTTCCTCTCCGTGCAATCCAACCTTTCCATCTGCGTCTTCTGTGCTGCCCACGTCTCCGATCCGTACATCATGATAGGGCGAATAGCGGATAGGTAGACGCGCAACTTGATTTCCTTCGCGATGGTGGTAGACCACAAACACTTGGTTAGAGAATTAAATGCAGACGTAGCTTTCGCACATCGTTGTCGAATTTCCGCTGCATGACTACCATCGTTCTTCAGCAAACAGCCCAAATAACAGAAATCGTCCACCAGTTCGATACGTTGTCCGTCCACACAAACTCCCGTTGAAGGCCTCTGAGAGACCCACATCTGCTTGCATTTGTCGGGACGAAGACGAAGTCCATAGGCTGCGGCATACTTCGAAACGAAGTTCACAATCCTTTGCAGTTTTGCGTTGTTTTCAGCGAATAACACGTCGTCGGCGTACTCCAGGTCGACAAGGGAGCGTCCTGATGGTGTTAGGATCACATCCGCAGGAAACTGTTCTGCAACTCTACGCATTATGTCATCAACGGTTAAGTTGAAAAGAAAAGGTCCTGCAACGGCCTTACTTCTGTTTTCACCTGGAAAGCTGACCTAAATCCGACAGGTGTACGAACTGCTGCTGTTGTTCCTTTGTTCATGTCCTCGATTAACCGAACATACTTTTCCGGGACTCCATCTGCTCGCGAGCATTGAGCAATCGATCACGAGGAGGAGAGTAGAACGCGGCTTCAAAGTCCAAAAAAGCAAGCTGTAATGGCTTCGAATACCGCTGCCACGATTCAATTACTCTTCTCACGACGAACACTTGGTCGATGGTCGATCTTCCAGGTCGAAAACCGGCTTGCTCATCTCTGGTCGTTCTTTCACGATGTTTGATAAGTCGCTCGAGAACGATACGTTCTGAAACCTTGTACATGACACGAAGTGGAGAGATTCCTCTGTAGTTCTTAGGATCCGCGACGGATAGCTTCTTGTGAAGAGGTACGATGATCGCATGTCTCCACGAATCGGGTATCCTTTCGCTCATCCATATAGAACGAATGGTGTTGGTCATCTCACGAATCCCAGACGGAGGAAGAGCTTTCAGCATTTCAGCAGTGATGTTGTCATCTCCACCTGCCTTTCCATTCTTCATTTTCCGGACACAATCCAAAACTTCAGACTCAGTCGGCGGTTCCTCACTGACATCGTAATGTGCTCTCTGAACATGCGGGAGCTCAGGTACTGATGGCGCTGGACGATTAAGTAGTGAACTGAAGTAATCCTATATTGGCAGCGTCGCATCACCAACTGCAACTCCATTGGTAGTGTTCAAGACAGGAGAACATCTCGTCATCTTCCCGCTATACTGTCGCAGCAACGTGTAGGCTTTCCTCGGATTCTTCTCCTCCCAAGCCTTCTCGAACTCCTTAGCTCTACACGTCCACTCTCGTTCGCGGTCACTTCGAAGCTTCCGACGCAACTTCCTCCGCAGACGCTTTTCCACGAAGTTTCCTGCAGTTCGGAGAGCACATACTCTGTTGTAGGTGGATGTTGTTTCTTCTGAGACGTAGGCGAACTTCTTCTTAGGCTGTACAACCGGGAGTGCTTCTTTTGAAGCGTCCTGGATGCACTTGACAAAAGAATCCGCGTCGCAAAGTTTCTTCTTAGTCCGTACTCCGATGTGAATAGAAACGCGTTGTCGAAAATTCTTTCTGCACTCTCCATCTCTGAGACTTGTCATGTCAATCCTCTGGAGAGGCTGAGCCCCTCGCTTCCTCTTATGAATCCTCGCAGTGAAGCTCAACAGAACAGGACGGTGATCCGAATCGAATGCGACATCCCACACAGCTCTAGATCTTCGAATGTCCGATACTGGAATATTCCTCGTCAGGACATAGTCAAGCTGTAGTTTCGAAGTTGTCATCTTCCGCTTCCGCTGCTCTTCTGGAAATTGCCGGGTTGGTCCCTGGCACGTAAGCTGATGGCGGCGATGATTCCTCTTGAATGCCGATTCAATAATCAGACAACTGCGTCCACACAAGTCGACAAGGCGGTAGCCATTGTCCGATGTTTGCTCCACTGGGAAAAACCATTTACCGAGCACTTCGGATTCCTGATAAAGTCCCATCTTCGCGTTTGCGTCGATTCCCACCACAACAGCATGTTGACAAGGTATCCTGGCTAGCAACGTATTGAGTTCCTCGTAGAAGGCATCCTTGGAATTGTCTTCGGCGGTTTCGTTGGGCGCATGAGCACTCACTATCCATAGATTGAATCCTCTGGGATCCCGCAGTCGCACAAATGCATTCCTAGACGACGTTGAGCCGAATTCCTCGATCATATCATTGTAGTCCTTCCTTACAGCTATCGCACAGCCTCCCACTCTCCTATCGTCAGCGTTACCGCAGTAGATGGTGTACTCTCCGAGGCTGATGAAGGGTCTATCCTTGAGGCGGGTTTCCTGCAAAGCAGCAAACGGTGCATGGAAACAGCTCAGAAGTCTGGATAGCGCAGTTTTTTGAATATCACTCGACAGCGATCGACAGTTCAGGGTGGCGAAACTGTGGCTTGTGACCAAAGAATCTATGAACTCCCTGGGTACGGATCCTAAGGTGTTATGGACCAGAGGCCTTGGTGTGCCGGACGGCGACACCTTTATGTAATGTGCGGGATACTTTCGCGATATAGTTGTGCACGCTATATCGCTCGAACGTTCCTTGTGTATACTCAAACGTCTGCTGAGTTCAGTAGAAGCAGGGGCACCAACGAGCAGGTACCAACAGACTTGTATACACACCCCCCGGGTTCATATTGCTGTTAAACACAGGCTGTAGCATATTGGAGAATGTCTCCTACATAAATTTCGCATGAATAAAACAGACCGCCCGTAAGGTTGACGTGTGTGTCAAGCGGCCGTCGCGGTGATTTTTTCGAAATTGTGAATCGATTAGCAGGAAAGTTATACGGATAGTGAATAGTATCCCAGTTAGCTATTTACAGGAGTCCGAAAAATACTTTGGCGACGGCCGCTCGACACCCATGCCGACCGTGTGGGTGGACAGCCCCACTTGGACGCAGCTCATATGAATTCCGCGAGTTTTCGAGGCGAGAAGTTTTGCATTTTAGCGGAGGTCGCTAGATGCGGAATTTCTCGCCTGAAGGACTACCTAGGGACCGCTCTACCCACCTCGCGACGATTTGGAAAATCATGTTGTCGCTGCTGTAGTTCTGTGACACTAAATAAATGACCCGTGCTCGAAATTCCCTTAACGGCTAAGGGGAACCCAAAAAATGGCATTTTCATTGCTTCACAAGAAGAAAAGTTAATTTTTGGGTGTTCAGAAAATTTTCGGATTTGGCTAAAAGCTTTCAGCTGGGGGTTACTCAGGCCGCCGAACCCGAACCTGGGGTCTACTTGTCGCCAGGCTTAGGGTCACTGTAGGTTATGATCGGCGTAATGCCTTTTAACTGGCGTTACTTACCTTAAAGTTTTGAAAAACGAAAAGCGGACCTCGCATTCGTGTTCATCGTCTCAAATAACACACACAGAGAAATTCTGAGTCAAATCTGAGACTCTGACCGAGCTACCGTATACCTTCGTTACATACAGTAATCCAAGGAAACTCGATAAACCGACCACAGATAGGTGTTAGGCAGCCCTAGTAAACCTATGTAAAGTGTGTCCGAATGAGAATGGCGGCCCACGCGGCCAGCGGGCTCGGCAGGCGGCCGTCGCATGTGCCGCTCTCGGACGAGTGTTGAATTCCAACGACGGCCGTCCCCTCTCCCACCGTCTGCAGAGATTGATCGGCGCAGTGCTTGCTGCCAGCCGGTGCCGACCCCGTTCGTAGTCGAAGGCGATGGGGACTTTTCGCATGCCCGTCCGAGAGCGGCGAACGCGACGGTCGCCTGCCAAGCACGCCAGCCGCATGGGCCGCCATTCTCATTCGAACGCACCTTAGAAGTTTTAAGACAATTTCATCGTAGCATTCTCGACATCGTCAAAAGTCGCATTTGGCAAAATTGTCCCCATTTTGATTTGAAATATTGACAAACGGGCCTCAAATTCGTAATCGGCACCGAAGACAGCTCTAGAAAAAAGTTTTAAGCTGAGCCCAAAACAATTTTTTGAACGCTTCGTAAATTGCCATTTGTGTATCTTTTTTCTCTTCGCGAAGCTATGAAAATGCCGACTACTTGACATCTCCTGTAAATTTCTTAGTCATTTCGGGGAAATGGGAAGCGAAACATTAATGCTGTGTCCCATACCTACAACAATCAAGGTATGGTTTCATCGAAGCCCTCGAGAACTTTAAGCTAAGCCCTAGTAAGGGGGCCCGATCGGCCGCTTCCCCGAAGGCTTATAGCCACCCATCGGAAGAGAAACTACACCCTTAAGAAGGAATCGAAGCGATCAGTGCGATTCTTGCCGAATGTACTCCTCGCGCGCCTTTCGAGAACTCTCCAATCATCTTACTCGAGAACCAGGTTTTCGTTTCGGAGAAAAATCTCTGTGAAAAACCATTCGTAAAAACTGTCTTTGACGGGATGGATTTCCAACAGTAGATAAATGATTCGATGAGTTGTGGGCTATCAGTAGCTATCATCTAGATCAATTGGTAACCATGCCTAATAACGTTCTTTTTTTTCTGATAAAAAGGACGAGATGAACTAAAGCCCACTGTCGCAGTAAGTCATCACTTTATGTGTGGCGTTGAGGGATTTGCACGTGGCTTTCTCCATTGATAAAGACAACAACAAGTGCACATTTTCGTTAAATTTATTGATAAGGGGTAATGGCAAAGGTAGGTTGCGTATCGTGCGTCACATTTTTACACTAACTGATCTATCAAGAGCAGTGTTCGGCAACTCTGCTGTGGTTTCCTCGGCATCGAACGCTGTGGCAATACTGTGGTGAACCGGCATCGGAGTGTGTTCGATTGATTTCCTCACAAGAGACAGTAACGATGGTACAACCTGAAAGATGTGAAAAACCAGAAAGATTCAGTTTGCTTGTGTCCTTGAAAATCAGTAAAGTTTTGACCACCTGCCAGTCATAGGGCACATTTAGGTTAATTCCCTGACGTGCAGCACTAGCAAAGATCATCCGCTGTATGAACTGGTATCTTGGACGCTCCTCGAACCTAAAAAGGAGCATTACTAGCCTGCAAATATGAATTTGATTACGAAATAGAACCAATCAAACTTAACAAACCTTGTTGAAGTAATCCTATCGAAGATGGGACCAAACTCTGCCGGCAGTGTTTCAAGCATCTCTGCCTTGAAAGAACCGCGAGCATACTGTTTCCACTCTCTGGTCAACCCATGGTCCAGCGTCATTTTTGCATTATGCCACGGAAGGCATCCTGAATTTTGAGATTCAAATTCAGCTTTTCACAAAACAGAACTCCGTCGTGTAAAAATATTTCTCGAGTTGCTATGAAAAAGTTCTCAAACCAATTTAACCTTCTTCTTCGATAGATCTGTATCTCACAATGATCAGACAGAAACCAATTTTTTTCGCCAAGAAAACTCGAAAACTTTTTTCTTCGGCTCTGACCAGAAAACTTTCAAAATCACTCACCAACAATAATTTCCATCATCATGTAGAACCATCCTTCCAAGTCATCCTTTGGTGCCTGATCTCTCATCGTTGCGGATGCGAGCGGAGAGAATGGGAAAGTTCCAACACATGGCCCACACGCACGGCGTTTCAACAACGTTCCATCAGAATTTCTTGAAAATTCAGGCTTTTGAAGATTCACAACCTGCGAGGCACAATGCTACACTTTGGGGAAGAGCCCAAATGCTTAGGGTAGAAATACGGAATCAATATCCATGTGGGAAGGGTAGGGTACCAAATCCATGACTTACAACGAATCACCTACAGCGCCGTTCACTTGCCTACTAATATCAAATTTGAGCCGAATGCAACGATTCTCCGCTCCCGACTTGTATTGAAGAAGAAGAAGTCAACCATTTATATGATCAAATATTCGAAGCTGCCAGTTATGCAGGTAAGCCACATACACTCCACCGCCAGGGCATACCCTTATCGACGGTAATGGCGATCACTTTTGTATTATGCCTGTGATGAATTCCCCGGAAAAGCGTCACAAGCCAGAATTTCGCCTGGGATTCGCCGTAAAACTACAGCAGTTTGAGGAACTGTCCCCTAACAATTCTCAATTTGTACAAAAATTTATTCACTTATTTGTAATCTACGGCAATGTTCGCTGTTGAGAGGAATGTAGGGGCAATAACTCATTCTCGTTGGAATCGCGACAATTTCTCAACTTCGCTTAGTTGAGCCAGAAGGTTCTGCTCGGACACGGTCCTAGCCAAGGTGAAGGGAGCTGTACTAAAATTGATTGCCTCCGCTCTTAGCTTGCACTCCTTCTAGAACAAAACAGCTTCAGACTTAGCGACTCAAAAGGTAGAACCGTTCGAAATTTTTACCTCTCAAGATTTCTATGAGGATGGTGCGAGTGGGCTTTTTTGATGGTGCGATCATCACAAGATTCTGTCATATAACGACCGTCCCCTATCCTGTGCACTCATTGTGGACCACCATCATTCATCAACTTTTTACCTCGATCCAAGATGTATTTTGAAAGCCGCTTCTTAGTAGATGAGTTTCAAACTCATCAACCTTTGGTGGAGACCTAGTACTACCTCATTTCCGCTTTCTTTGATTTCGTTACCTATATTATGAACCGTTACATTTATTAAACATTAGCCAAACACTTACGATTGACTCTTGTTTCCCACTCTAATTGTATATATAGAACACAGATAAAGATGTGATTTTACATGAAGATAATGAAGATGGATATATGTACAGGAATGATAGTGATAGAAGCTGCTGTCCTGTAGGCGGACCCTTGCACACGACTGCTTTTGGGCGCCCCCCCCCTCAGGGGTCGTTTATACTTCCGCGGCCAAGCGGCGCAGCGAAATGCAATCCTACAATACCGATCGTGCCTCACCGTCTGACTCGTGACCGTATTCATGAACCAGTGGGAGCCTCCCGGAAAGGCTCAAAGTCCGCTCGCCACATACATCGGCTGGTCCTTAAATCTCTCCTGGGAGGGTACTGCTGGTTTATGAATACGGCCTTCGGTGTATAGGGCCATCCGCTAGGACATAGAGCTACACAACACAAGGTGAATTTCGAAGATGGCGTAGTCGATATAAATCCAGAATTGTCTGATGAGGCAGGTGGCGTAGAAAAAGTGTTTTGCATTATAACAAGCAATATTTCTCTCTATTACCGGCTATTTCGGTGGCTCCTAGCGTTTCTGCTGCCACATTTCGATATTTCGCAAGTGTTTAGTACGCTTCCGAGACATACCTGTAGCGCCTCGTCAGACCGAAGTCCAGCATGTATATGATTGACGACTTAGTTCCTAATCCAACCGCGAAGTTCTGGGATTTCACGTCTCTGAAAATAAACTTGATTTCAAAACCAGAGAATTTGGAAACCATGCAGTCTACCGAAGCATCTAGGGAATTTCGAACTCGGATGAATTGTTGCTACACAGGACTACTCTGATAGAAATTGCCGCTACAGTGCCGGGATAGTGCCGCCTCGGCTCCTACAAGCACCGAAGCCGCGCTGGAGTGGATCCTCAGCTGCAAAGTCGTATAGGCTCCGCCATCGGTCTGCGGTTAATACATCCTCTGTCTGAGAGAGACAGGGTATCTCCGTTACTGTAACCAAGGTGATACGGGATGCTCCTGAATTTTGATAAATTGAACCGGCGCAACTCGTTTTGCCACACGGGTATAGCAGTCGACGCCGTTCCGCTGATGCATCCTCGCGGGGTCGGCGCTGTACTAACACGGAACCGCTGCGGTACTATCGCGGCAATGACACGGCACCGTCTACGGTAGTGGTAAATTCCCATCTCTGGGGCGGCAAGTTTACCCTGAGTATACCTACAACATCGAGACCAAAGAGCTTTGCTGATTTATGATGACTTTAAAGGACGGGCAACCCTGAGCGTGGAGATGGAGTCCGCACACCTACCAATATCCTATTCCAGACTGGAAAATTTTATGAGACGTTTTCAATCAACTACTTTTTAATCAAACAAACGGAATCATCCGGCATTTTTCAGTCTCAGAGTATGTATGGAATGAATCTCTTAATCAAGAAATCACCTGTTGAGATATCCCGCGTCATGCAGCTTTTCGAGACGATCCAGTGTTTGCGCGGCAATACGGTATGCTGTTGCCGGCGAAAATCTGCAAAAAGGTACAGTGCTTTTCTGCCTGTGACAGAAGGGAACCGAGTGGTTCCAGATAATGTATATTCGAAGAATCTGGAAATATAAAGTCTGAAAAAAGCCTTGCCTTCTATGAGGCATAGCAAACATGAGAGCCCGGAGGTCTGGTCCGACTAGACGCATTACACAAAACTGGAAGCAGAGGATTACTCGGTGAAAAGGTTCGTTTGCTACAGTGCTTCTGCAGCGTCGTCAGTAAAGCCCCTTTCATAGTTTGCAGGCCGGCGTCGGACGACTCGTGATCGAATGTGATAAGCTAAGATAGGTAGGGTAGGGTAGATAGATATTACACATTCGATAACGAGTCGTCCGACGTCGATCGGTTGAGTGTGAAAGAGGCTTAACATTACAAGAATTAAAACTTTAGTAATAGAATCAACCTTTTTGTCAGAAATACTTGCGCCAATGCGCTGATGAATCAAGGGAGCATTTCCAGGCGAACGTCGCAGCGGCAAATAGCGCTACGTACGACGTCCCGGAAACGCAGTAGCCCGCCCATAACTGCATCATAACCATCCTTTCCCTTACGAAAATCACCTGTAAGGGACCGCTCCCGGCAACTTCGAGAACACCACATGCTCTAATTGTGCAGAGAGATGTACACTGTGAGTGTCGCATACTCCTTCGCAATTCACTAGAATACGTGAAGGCTTTCCGCTATTTCTATCTAGCGAACGAACCAGATCGCCACTCGCCATCAAACCCTCACTGGCCAGTCGTGTTGTGATCGCCGCACGGCCAGCCGCGAATTGTTGCGCCTTGTACATCCTCTATACCAGAAAAGGCGTAAGGCCTCCGGATTCCTGATGAACTGAGATGATGAAGATCTATCGCCAAATTTAGTTGAGCAGACGGAGAAAGCTACGGCGGTATATCGCCGTTCGCAGTCGAAATCCACCTGAATAGTGGTGTTGCGAATACCGCACGACCGCCGCAAATGTTCACGTCTGGTCCATACGCTAGAGTGATTTTGGCGACTGGCCTATTCATGTCTTTCCACTTGTAGTATTCACTCAAAAAGCGTGTAGACGCGTTACAGCGACGGCCACGAACGGCACAGGCTTTCTCAGTCCGGTCACAACGGGTGGATTATTTACATTAGATTCGTATGATGTAGACGATTATGTACCAGGCTATCAGCAGCGGATCGGCCGACTGTGACGGGAGCCTTGCTTCTCTTGTTTCCGTAGTTCTGTAGACGTCTGAAGCGGTAGAGGGCCTTAAGAGTTTGCCGTCAGGTCTAACTGCTGTCACATCCAGTGAAGATAAACCTGCTGTTAATAGTAACCTGGGTGACAGGGTAAGGGCTAAAGTATAGCGAAGTGCGGCGAAGAATTTCTGAATTTGGTCATGGCGAACACAGGCAGTAATTCTGCCTTAATGATGGGCTATGAAAGATCAAAGTTTATATGGTTCCTTAGCGTGCCTGTGTGGGGCGGAGGCTAGCAATAGCGAAAGAGCGGAGGGAAGACGGAGGATGCAGGATCGCACGCACGCGCGGTGCGCGACGAGAATTCTGTGTGTTCTAAACAGGATATGTACGTAATGCAAACCATCCAGTACGCTGTAGCACAAATACAGTTTCTCCATCAAATCATCTCAATAAAGACCCGAGCAAACCTTGAAAGTTTCGGTTCGTCCAGAAACGATTAGTGTAGGGAATCCTACTGTATTACGCATTGCTTTAAGAACTGCTACATCGAGTTTGAGCACTGGCCTAAACAACATGATTTTTCAGTGCCAACATGGTTGGAGAGGCCAATTACGATTCCAGCGAAAAAGGAACGATACCGATATCAGAAATCCAACCATATCTGAGGAACTCGAGAAATCTTTCTGATAACACCGTCGGATATATGATATCGGGTCGGATTTTCATTTTCAATTGTCAATCTTTGGTGGCTTCGTCCAATTAGGTAGGCTTCCAACAAATTTTCTCACCTTTCACACCCTTGTTGCTTTTCAACTTTCATCGCATACAATTTACGTTTATCATTGACGTCTCGAAGCTGCAAAAGTGAGCACGAATGGTGTTCTTATTTTTTTTCACTCATTTAGCTCGAGGCTTTGCGACATGCCAAACGATTTTGACGCATAGTTATCTTTGAAGTCGGGGTTGACGATGAAAACCGTTTCAGTGTTTCTGGGATAAATTGTAAGTACATATGAGTTACTCTAAGAGTCCTGCCCAAAAAAAAATTCTGCTGGATTTGCTATATGATCCGGAAGTGCCCTAGCAGGGCAAGCCGACGAATCCGAAAGGACGTGCTCCTTGTTCGTCACTTTTGGCTACAGATAAGATATTGTTAGACTCCTCTACTGACAAGAATATCCTACTATGTTCCCCATTATTATCACAAAGCAAAAGGTAATGAAGTTAGCATGCCTCTTTACACTCGTCGGCTTGCTCATTCGCCGGTTATTCGGCTTCTTCGACGATTTTCTCGTCATCTTTTCGGCAGATCATCATCCATGTTTGCGATTTCTGCCAGAAACTTCGGAACAATTCTTGACTTAAACGCTGCCTTCAAACACAGTGTTCACGATAAGAACGGTATTCGACTTTACACCGGAAATCGATTGTACCGGGGTCTGTTGCAACAATGAAGGGAAAGAACGGTCATAGATAGCCCTCTACGACGAAGCTTGGTTGTCCTATGCTCACCGCGCCCGCTCCCTCAACGGCCAACTAAGCAGTGGGCGAAGGAACAGGGTCTCTCTATACACGGAGGGAGGAGCACCAGACGAGATTCATTGCTGACGCGACGCGCGCGGCGGAACTTTTTATCCTACTACCCCATCACTGGAGCGCGCTTGCCACAAGCTCACGAGATATCACGGGCTTTCATGTTTTTATTCATTCCCACATGCCTTTTCATTATGTTCCTGAGTTGTTCCTCTCATAATCTTATCCTGGACACTCATTTCAATATTCTTGTATGTTATCGTGCCGTTGTACCGCTTGATATTTGAAGAAAATGTAATATGGTATTAAAGATTGAGCACCATTCTAGATGTAGTGATGGGATCGTTGCCGCCGACAACCAGTTCGGCTCTGGATTATGAAACATAAAGAAATAGTCATATGAGAATCAATAAACGCATGAAATGCCAGGAAATCTCGCGAGGTTGTGGCAAGCGCGCTCCAGTGATGGGGTAATCAGATAAAAAAGTTCCGCCGCGCGCGCCGCGTCAGCATGAAATCTCGTTCGTGCTCCTCCCTCCGTGTGTAGAGAGACCCTGCCCCGTGGGCGAACAGGGCCTAGCGCATACAAGCTGGTGGGCCTCATAAGGCTACCCTTGACTCGTTGTTAGGCGTTCTTTCGCTATTATTGTTGCAATGGACCCCGGTGCATTCGATTTACAGTGGAAAGTGGTTTATAGCACCATCATACATCTGAAATCGGAGCTTTTCTTCTTTTTCGATAGATAAATCCTATGTGCTATGCCTCTGATAGTGATAGAATTCTTGAACTACTGTCCCACCAATTTCAAAGTACCGTGTTTCCTGTTATTGAACACCCCCTCTATTTGAACCCCTCCCTCTAATTAAGCCCCCCCTTTCGGTGGAGGTTGAAAAAGAGAACACCTCCCCCATGCATTAGAGCGCCCCCCCCCCTCCTTCGGGCAAGGAGACATTGGAGACCCTTTGCTACCGAGCGTGAACTGCTACGCGCTGCTCGAGATGTCGACACCCAAAACCTTGTTGATTTTTTCGAAGAAATGAATCATGAGGAGGACTTGAACAATGACTTTATTAATGATGATCACTCAGTGTACGCCGGGTAATTCATTATTGTCCCACTTTGGTTTGCCTAATAAACTTTGTTTGCCCATATTAACTCTTGAAGTCTTGGTTGAAAATTACAGCCTCCCCCTCTATTTGAACCCCTCCCTCTAGTTGAACCCCCTTTTTGGAAGAGGTTGAAAAATAGTACACCCGGGTGTTTGATTACAGGAAATGCGGTAACTAGAAATTATGTATGTAAACGTGACAACTGTAGTCTGCGCCACTCACCATATAAACATGAGAAAAAAGGCCCTCATGTATTCTCTTCAGAACCTGCCAGGTATGTCCTTGGAATGAAACTGTAGTGCCCGGCTGAAAAAAAACTAGAATAAACGCTGCCGAATTATACACCTGCTCTCAAAATTGACTGTGAGAGTATGGCCTGTGAGTCGATCATAAGTTCAGAAAGATTATCCGATCAAAGGGGTTACTGTGGTTTCTATTCTTCTTTTTATTTCTTCGAAATGGAAAATATTTTCGTAAGCAATCCCAGAATTTGTGAGATCGTGCTCCAACCCAAGGATTATATCAGGAATGATACATAGTTCCCTGATGGTTGTTCGAGTTAGGTGGAACAAAATAACCATATTCTTCAGTATTTCTCATTTCTTCTGACACTGCTTCGCAGCTTAGGATCCCCCACATTATGGCCCCACCCGAACGTTGCGCAATGTGCGGCGTAGCACTTGTGCGACTTCTTGTCGGTCGCGCGACTTTATGGTAGGCCTACTGAACCGGTTCCGACTTTTACCTGATCCAGCAGAAGAGATTTGTACTGGGGGCACTATCAGAGGTGAATAAATGGAGCATTGCTGGCAGACTACAACTGTAACCGATTGTTGGGTTTCAAAGGGCGCCGTATTCGATTTTCTTATTTTCATAAATTCGAGATACTGGTTGGGTGTTGCAATGGGTTAAATATCCACTTGGGTGCTAATTTTTTCCGACCACTCTCCCATTATTGGAACAAGCTTGAAACGACGCGCACGCTCCACTATTTCTCGGTATTGTCACCATGGGGTAGATCTCATATAACATCATCTTGCGCAAAACAGCGATTTCGGCACTGCGGAGAGGTGAGCTCAAGCTTCTCTAAGTTTCCCATTGCTTCTTTTCTCGTCGAAAAAAAAACAAACACATACTCTCGAATTAGGCTTTCATTCATATTTTCAATTATGCATATGTAGGTTTGCAAGTGAAAATAGGTTCTCTTACAATGGATGGTAGGTTTGGAATGGATTTGTCCACACATCGCGAGAGCGTGCGATCACGCAAAATCGATTATCATCAAGGGCACAGGTTTTGCTTGCCGCTCACGCCCGCTCACTCTCGCGCGCCTACACCAGCTCAAAGAAGGAGACAGCAAGTTTCGAGATTACTGCTCAATCTCTAAAGTAGGAGACATAAACCTGTTGCAAAACTATTGACCTTGTACCCAATAACCCCACCACAGAATGCACAATCCCTCGGAAATGATCAGCCGTTGCGCCGATTCGAGCGATCGATCACCCGGTCAAAGATTGTCAATCGAATCAACTCGTTTGCCAAAGTTTAATTGTGGGAACGAGCTACTCCGGGTCTAAAAGGCGCACAACAGCGTGAACGCGCCCTCTCGCTATATATGGACGCTGCCTTAGAGCGACTGAGCCTTTCATGGTTTTTGCGCGAGAGCTGGAGACCACCATGCAATTGGGTGACAGCAGTGTCTCGGCTGCCCCAGCATCCTAACTAAGGCTGGCCAGGGCACGGTTGATGAATGAATTTCTGTCTTTGCAGGGCGATCATTGTAAGCACCGACACCCTGAGAATTGCTTCAACACCAGCACAACTACCTCAATAGTGCATGTTTGCTCATTCATAGTGTACGGATAGTTCGATAAACTCACCTTGGGAAGTTCTAGTTCGTCGTTGTATAGCATTTACTGAGTATATGAATGAGTTGTTACTGAAAATGAAATGGAGTGGTAACAGAGTCAAAATACTTGCGAGTGTTTATACACACTCAAACAACCAAACCACGTTGCCTTCGAAGGCACAGCCCAAACTCAGAGCCGTTTTCCCGTTTTTGTGCTTGTTTTAGAGAAAACGGTGCTATCCTAGACGGGGGGCCACTAAGTAGTTAAGAGAGAAATCAAATGAACTACCGGCTGAAAAGTTATCAATGGTGGCATTTCTAGATGGTTTTATAACAAAAACAGCTGATAGCAGTATCAAGCATCTTTCATCAGAGTTTTGCTTCATTTCTATGATTAAATTCCTGAAAGTTTAGGTTCCTGGCAAAAGTGAAGATTTGGCATGGCCATAGAAATATACTCAGTTAAAAAGGGAAAATAAAGAAAAATGAAAAAAGGTTTTGAAATATTCCTGAGAACGATTTGGCAGAGAATGATTTGTTTTTCGGGAAATGAAGTGAAATAGCAGAAAGTATGATTTGGCAGTCGAGTTTGAACCAACTATTGATGAAAGTTTTGCAAAACGAGAGATCGCCTTGTCTGTGCTTATCCGTAGAACATATCGAAGCGAAATCACGCGTGTTGATTTTACTTCACCTAATACGTGAAGAAAGCCGCATTACAGCTCCCGAAAAAGTTTCGATGCTTCCCACTTCACGCGTGATTTCGCTTTGATATGTTCCACGGATAAGCACAGACAAGGCGATCTCTGGTTTTGCAAAACTCTTATCAATAGTTGGTTCAAACTCGTCTGCCAAATCATACTTTCAACTATTTCACTTCATTTCCCGAAAAACAAATCATTCTCTGCCAAATCGTTCTCAGGAATATTTCAAAACCTTTTTTCATTTTTCTTTATTTTCCCTTTTTAACTGAGTATATTTCTATGGCCATGCCAAATCTTCACTTTTGCCAGGAACCTAAACTTTCAGGAATTTCATTTATTTTTCCTAATGGTTTCCTTTCTAACATGATTTATGCCTGGTGGTGTTAGATGAAAGTAAACCCACTGATGTCCTGCCCCCTCCCCCTTCTTTGACGTCCTGCACACTCCAACTGATGTCCTGCACACTTCTATAACGTCGTGCACACTCCCACTAATGTCCTGCATCCTTCCACTGATGTCCTACACACTTTCTACTCTGCTAATTCGAGACTTGATGCCTCGGCAAAAAGGCTTGATGCTCATGTACAAGTCGGCATGAGGTTCTAATTTGCCGCGCTAAATTCACTGTATGGGTGAATTTATAGCTAGGATAGGTGAGAATGGGGTGAATATGTCGCGAAAATAAGGTGAATGTTAAGCGAAATGATGCGAGTATACTGCGAAAATGGGGTGAAGCGTTGCAAGATTTCGGTGATCCTTTCCGGTCACGGATCCTAGCGGGCCGGAGCCGCCACAACCCACTGCGAGGTGGCCCGCCTCGCAGTGGAAAAAAATTAATCCCCTCTCGGGGCAGATATTTCAGGAGCCCTCTCTGTGAGCTCTAGACTTTAATCGCGATAGCAAGCAGCCAACTTCATTTTTGCCTGCAGCGTAACCAGCGCGGGTTTGCTGAAATCGTTTATCACATGCAAAAAGAGACCGCACTCCTCGGTCAAGATTGATAATGATAGTTCACTATCATTCGCGGCAAATTCACTGCGCTGATTGATATTCAGCCGCTCAGCAAATTCACCCTTTGCGCGAATAATAAGCTTTGAAGACGGCGCTAAAGGTGAATTTCACGCCTAATGACAATAGAGGATGATGAAGACAGCTTTCCCAGAAGCATCAAGTCTCGAAATGGCAGAGTATGAGGTGCTGCACACTCCCACTATAGTCCAGCACACTCCCAGTGATGTCCTGCACACTTTCTACGGCGTTCTGCGCACACCCATTTGGGTCCGGCACTTTCTACGGTGTCCAACGCACTCTCATTTGGGTCCCACACACTTTCTACGGCGTTCTGCGTACACCCATTTGGGTCACAAGCACGCTCATTCCGATCATTTTTCCGCAGGGCTACCGTTATCCTCCTTCGAAAATTTTTCTGAGTGTCAGCTTGGATATGAGCACATCGTAATAGCCAACAAACGCGTTTGCACAATTTCGACCTCCTCAGCCACTTCCCGGCGGCTTCTCGAAGAGAACGGTGCGTGAATGAATGCATACCGCTCCTCTGCCCTTTTATACCCCGCATGTTATGAGCGTGTGTTATCGGTCGTTATCATGTTTTGCTCAAGAATGGTTATGGTAGCCCTGCGGAAAAAATGATGGGCATGGGCGTGCTTCTATTTGGGTCCCGCACGCTTTCTACGGCGTGTGGCGCACTCTCATTTGGGTCCCGCACACTTTCTACGACGTCCGGCGCACTCCCACTTGAGTCCCGCACGCTTTCTACGGCGTCCGGCGCACTCCCACTTGGGTCCCGCACGCTTTCTACGGCGTGTGGCGCACTCTCATTTGGGTCCCGCACACTTTCTACGACTTCCGGCGCACTCCCACTTGAGTTCCGCACACTTTCTACGGCGTCCGGCGCACTCCCACTTGGGTCCCGCACGCTTTCTACGGCGTGTGGCGCACTCTCATTTGGGTCCCGCACACTTTCTACGACGTCCGGCGCACTCCCACTTGAGTTCCGCACACTTTCTACGGCGTCCGACGCTCTCTCATTTGGGTCCCGCACACTTTCTACGGCGTCCGGCGCGCTCTCATTTGGGTCCCACACAATTACTACGGCGTTCTGCGCACACCCATTTGGGTCCCGCACACTTTCTACGGCGTCCGGCGCACTCCCACGTGGGTCCCGCACACTTCTACGGCGTCCGGCGCACTCCCACTTGGGTCCCGCACGCTTTCTAAGGCGTGTGGCGCACTCTGATTTGGGTCCCGCACACTTTCTACGGCGTCCGGCGCACTCCCACGTGGGTCCCGCACACTTTCTACGGCGTGTGGCGCACTCTCATTTGGGTCCCGCACACTTTCTACGACGTCCGGCGCACTCCCACTTGAGTTCCGCACACTTTCTACGGCGTCCGGCGCACTCCCGGCGCACTCCCACTTGGGTCCCGCACTTTCTACGGCGTCCGACGCTCTCTCATTTGGGTCCCGCACACTTTCTACGGCGTCCGGCGCACTCTCATTTGGGTCCCACACAATTACTACGGCGTTCTGCGCGCACCCATTTGGGTCCCACACACTTTTTACGGGGGTGGTGGCCATTGTGTATCAACACTCCCGAGGAGGCTGGAGAAACGGAGGAGGAGCGAGGATCCTGATTGGACGCAACAGCCGGGGGCCGGGGCTAACCCGTGTTGCGTCCAATCAGGAACCTCCCTCCTACCCCGTTTCTCCCGCCTCCTCAGGAGTGTTGATACGCGATGGCCACCACCCTTTCTACGGCGTCCGGCGCACTCCCACTTGGGTCCCGCACACTTTCTACGGCGTTCTGCGCACACCCATTTGGGTCCCACACACTTTCTACGGCGTCCGGCGCACTCCCACTTGGGTCCCGCACACTTTCTACGGCGTTCTGTGGCGCACTTCTGAGTCACACCGTGCCGCGTTCCAAAAAGTACTTCCAAGATCCTGCCGTATTGATTGAAGCGTTCCCCCGTCAAATCCTGAGCAAAAGCCGATCAGTAACGATGTTTATTTCACTAGTTCATTTTTACGAATAAGTAAAGTCGGATGGTTTATAACAACATGTTTACGTGTTTTTGTCTTTCCTGACCCTCAATTTTGAGGTTCCACAAAAATTGAGCAACCAACTTCAAATTTTGACAGGAGCTAGGTGCAAACAAAACCAGCTCCCTGGCCAAAAATGAGCTCTCTAGCTCAACGATAAGTGTTCCAACAAGATCGTGAACGCCAAGTGAAAAAAAAGGAGATGAACATTTTTTCGACCAAAATGACGTGGTTTTGACACTTTTTCTCGAATCTCAGGTAACCATTTCGGACCATTTTTTGAACAGTTATTAACCTTTCTAAAGTATATCAAATGCAAAAAGAACGGTATTCCTACGTTTACTCTGGACCCCGATACTGAGATAAGGGGGATGCGCGATGGCGAATCAAAGCCAAATCTGGTGAGCGCTTCGCGCTCACCACAATATTTGGTGCCCTCTCCCCGTGTAGTATAGACCCGAGAGAACTTCCTGCTTACCACGGAGGTGTCACCAGAACCGTTAGGAAACCACTGCGAACTGTGTTATGGCCTCTCTAAAGACTGCGAGCTCGAAGGGCGAGAATTTTGTGGACGATTTATTTCAGCTTGTTTTTCCTTGCCACTTGCAGTCTTCTCAGAACGTCGGAGGGCCGCGTCCCCGTACCCACCACTCAGCGAGGCGGGCCCCTCCGCGCCTGGCGCCCAACAGGTCCCCGCCCCAGCCCATGACTCATAATGAACGCGAAGTCCGGACATTCAAGCGAAAGGCGCGGGGCACGGGCAGAACATTTCCGCGGTGTCATCGCTAAGTGATTGATTCCTTGTATAACGATCTGCGGGAACCATCCTCCCACACACCCTGGGTGGGTGCTCTACCTTTCTCCAAAATTTTCGAAACCCTATGGTGGGTGTCCCATTCAAGTCTATTCGATAGACTGGGGAACTTACCTTACTGCCACCGCGCGAAGTGCGCGATGATGTAAGTACTTGCTCGAGGCTGCCTGCAGTGAACTTATCATAAATTTGTGCTCCGTATGTGGCACGGGTTTGATTCTAGCGTTCAACGTGTAATACGATTTGCCTGAGCGAACGTGTGTTCCTCTGTTTCGAATTTTCCCTGCAGGACCGAGCTAACGAAATTTGGTGGCGCCCCCGCCTCGCGCCTGATGATTCTCCGCTCGCAAAACATGCCCCCGCCGCTCGCCCTAGGTCGGAAATTCCCGGGCACACGGCCCTCCGACGTTCTGAGTTCGCACAGGAGCGCGCCAGAATGTAATGCTAGACCGATAACAAGTGGAAGAACATAGATTTTTCTTAAAACCCTTCGCGCGGTTCGTCCCCAATCAGACCGAAAAGCCTGAAGAAATGTAGGTATGGAGCTACGGGAAGGGTGGCTCTCGTAATTAAAATTGATGATAACTTATTGATAAAGGGAAGCGTATGAAAGAAGTGGAGAGCGGTGTGCCTTCATTCACATACCGTCGTTCTTTGGGGGTCAGCAGTTGAGGATCTGCCTGTACTAGGAAGTCGTAAAACAGCACCACTGGTGGTGAAGATACAACGAAATCGGCGTAAAAACTTAGAAAATTATAAACCGACCAACGAAGATGAACCATCCTTCCCGAAACTCCATACCTACATTCAGTTTGGAGGGGGCGGAGGAAATGGGTGCTCGGTGTTTTCTCTTGGTCTGAGAAGTTGAGATTACGCGTTTGGCAGGGTTGCTACGGTTCTTTCCTGCAGTCTTTTTATTTGCAGATGCCATAAGGCGACAGTGGCTCACCACCCCCCCCCCCTCCCTGGAAACCAGCGCCATGCACAGCGTCGGTTTCAGAAGGAGTCCCAACACAGCGTTCTCCGCTCCGCAATCGTCCAGTGGCTCCCATTAGGCTGCGTTCATACATGGCGGGAATGCCCGCTCTCGCTGTTCGGCGCTCCTCAACGCTCTCTAGCGCTGATAGGTGCCCGGTGGACAGAGAGAGACGAGCAAACTCCTCCTGTCTCGAGACGATTATAAATTGCCACCGCCACAAAATCTCACGGTAAACAAAATTGATGATACCCAATTGAAAAAGGGTAGGCTATAAAAGAAATTGAGAGCGGTGTGTTTTCACTCACACACCATCTTTCTCCGAAGGTGAGCGGCTAAAGCCTAACACACTAAGGATTAGGGAAACAGCCTCACCGGTGATAGAGATAACACGATATTGAGGCCTACACATGGACAACTTTGGTAAGAAAAATTACTCCACTTTGGTGAGAATGTTGTGCCGGTGGCAAATTATAATCCTGTCCTGTCTCGTGTTGGTTCGATCGACGACGGTTGACCTGGTGGTCAATCAATCAAGTCGAATCCTTGGCTGCTCATGCACCACGCTTCGTGACAGCCGTGTTCAAACTATGAGACACGAGAAAATTAGTTTTCGGTTATTCTCAAAACTAAATGCTTTAGGGACAGAGTAATGAGCTTGAGCCTAGCTGAGTCTTTCCCGGAACTGGCGTGGGCGAGCGGCAGCCAGCGTAAACGAGCGAAAGCGGGTGTGTGGCTCCTTCCATACGTGGCGAGAGCGTGCGATTACGCAAAATCGATGGTCATCGTGGGTACACGATTTGCTAGCCGCTCACGGGCGCTCCTTCTCGCGCGCCCTCGCCCGCTCGCTCTCGCGCGCTTACGCCAGCAACACGAAGCAAGCAGCAAGTCTCAAGCTTAGTGCTTCATCACTAAGGCAGGTGGCACTAAACCTGTAGCAAAACTATTGCCCTTGTTTTTCATAATCCCACCACGGAAGTCGAAAACTGTGGGAATCATCAGCCGCTGCGCCGACTCGAGCGATTGATCACTCGATCCAACGTTTTCAATCGAATCAACACGAGATGGGGGTTGTTTTCCTGTGTTAATTTGCGGGCAGCGTTGAGGAGCGTCGAGAGGCGCACAACAGCGGGAGCACCCGCTCTCGCGACGTATGGACGCTGCCTGAGCACTCCATAGCGAGCGTAGGCGCCTGTCAGCGGCTGGCAAATCGTGTGTTAATGATGCCATCGAGTTTGCGTGATCGCCCGCTCTCGCAACGCATGGATGGTGCCTTAGTATGCGATGCAAGGATGATATCAGAGTGGGAATCGATGAGTGGGTGTTTGATGACCACTAAAAATAGTCGACTGCCCGCCGACACCCCGCAGAAAGTCGGGAAATTTTTCCTCTCCGCGGGAGATGCAAGGCTAGTTGGTGGGGGCACTCAGGATTCACTTGGAGACTGAATGATACCGCTTTCAGAAATCGGAGTATTTCCATGAAGTTTTTAGGAAAACAATGGCTGGTCTCGCTATCAGCCCTCTGATGTGATAGCGCCCCGGGACTATCCTAGGCAGGGGAGGGGAAGGGGGCACTCACGATTCAAGTCAGAAATGAAATGAGCCACCGATCTATAGCGCTATCAATCGAAGTATTTCTATAGAATTTATCAACAACAATGATTTATAGCAGCATCAAACATCTTTTATCAGGTTTTCCATTCACTTCTAGAAAATCTTGGGTGCCCCCCCCCGTCTAGGATAGTCCCAGCACTCCATCTGATACCATCAGAAATTTTCATTTCCATGGATGAATCTCTAGGGCACCCATCAACTGGGCTTGCACCAGATATTGAAAGATATTCACCCTACTGGTTTCAGCTCGCAGTAGAATTCCAGGAACGATCGCAGCGTGTATCAGAATAGAATTGTATTGAATAGAATTTGATTGATGTGGGATTCAATCAATACTTTTCTGGCACGTTTTTACTCCCACCAGGATCTCTGGAGCGCTTCCAGTGCGTGCAGGTATAGTCGATCACTGGTCGAGAGAGCGCCGCGTCGAACACATGTGGCACGCACGCAAGCGAGGAGGTAGTGATGGGATCATTACCTTCTCGCTTGCGTGCGTGCCACTTGTGTTCGACGCGGCGATCTCTCGATCAGTGATGGATCATACATGTAGTATATAGTCTGGTGCAAAACTAGTTGAGGGGGGGGAACACTCACAATTCAAGTGAGAAATGAATGAATCTGCTTCCAGAAATCTATCGAATTTCATGGAATTTTTAGGAAGTTACGAGTGATAACGTTATCACATATCTGATAACGAAAGAAATTTTCATTTTCATGAATGAATCTTTTCATTTCTAAGTAAATCTTGGGTGCCCCCCCCCAACTAGTTTTGCACCTATAGTCTCATCGAGGCGGAATTTCAAACAGGTTTATAGTTTGTCACCGGCACAAAATTCTCACGGAAGTGAAGTAGTTCTTCTTACCAGAGTTTCCCATGAGAAGGCCCAGATATTGTGATATCTTTATCACCGGTTTAGCTGTTTCCCTAATCCCTAGTGTGTTCAGCTTCAGCCGCTCACCTCCGGAGAAAGATGGTGGGTGAATGAAGACACAACGCTCTCAATTTCTTTTATACCCTACCCTTTCACAATAGGATATCATCAATTTTGTTTACCGTAAGAATTTTGTGCCCATGGCAATTTATAATCGTCTGAATTTCAGTCGATCTAACACACTTGCACACTGCAATAACGATTTTTGGAGCACACTCTCTGCTCCAATTGAGTCCGCCTATAGAGTGCCCAAAGAGAGAGGACCTCGCCCTTCGCATTTTGGCCGCGCATTAGCACTGGACAAGTACATACGCCATCGCGGACTCGATTGCAACAGTATGACCGGTGGCATACTTGGCGCGACCCTCAGAAAAATCAAAACAAGTTACTTGCAATATAAATGTAACTTACTTTATTGTCTCAAGTAGCTTACATTTATATTACATATAACATACATTTATATTACATGTAACTTAAATTTTTATTACATGTAAGTTACACTTATGTTACATGTAACTTACATTCGAATTTTCACTATGGGTGGCCATCGTGTGGCGCAGACGACACGCGACACAGAGGGCGCGTTCCAGACCACTTACTACGCAACAAAATGCTGCGCGCGGCCTTCCCTGCTGGTGGGGGGTCAAGTACCTCAAACTTGGGTAACTGAACCAACAGGAACGCCAGTCCTAAGCCTGACCCCGCGAGTGCGTCGTACATCCCCCTTGGAAATATCTTCTAGGCCGATTTAAGTTACTTGCGACTTATATTGTGCCATTTAAGCTACATGTAACATATCAGAGGCGCACTTCACGCAGTGTCTTCTCAGAAATCGAAAACAAGTTACTTGTAACATATCTAAGCTGATTTAAGTTACTTGCGACTTACCTCAAGTCATTTGAGTCACATGTAACATATCGAAGGCGCACCCCACGCAGTATCCAGCCGATATGTTACGTGTAACTTATATGACCTGAGGTAAGTCGCAAATAACCTACATCGGCTCAGATATGTTACAAGTAACTTGTTTTCGGCTTTTTATGTTACAAGTAACTTGTTTTCATTGTTCTGGGCCAGCGACGCGACGCAGTGTCTTCCGAATAGTGGTATGGAGCATCGGGGAACCAATCGGCTCCTAACGTCGAAACATGCCTGTTGAAGTGACAAAACATGTTTACCTGCAATTACCTGTCTAAACACGTTTGATTAATACGCATGATTTGCTTGAAAGCAGAAAAATTCCCCGAAGCTCCGTATTTGCACTCGTGTCTTCCATGCATACTGACTGGACATTGATGTATTTGGTGTGCAATGTCGCGTTCGCTTGTCGCCGAAGTATGTTTCTGATTTACATCACCCAAGTGTACTATTGCTCGAGGAATGGCTTCAGACTTTGTTACTGACCCACCGAACTGTGTAGCGAAGACTTATTAACTGACTGAGCATGCCGCTACTTTATGAAGCAAAACGATGATAATATATCACAATGCTGTAGTAAACACGGATATGCCACAGAAAGCGGGTGTACACCAGTCAAAAAATGAAGGTACGCTAAATACATGAATGCTTCAAGTAACTTACCATTCGTGTTGTAATTAGTTGCATGAATATTGATCACCAGTTGCAAAAAATAGATAGCAGATCTGTGAATACAATAGCGCTCGTAGGATTCGGTCAGAAAGCGGGAGGAAGCGTTACAGCATCTCAACCGTTTTTTTTTCAATCTAGAACTTCTTTCAAATCATTTTTCCGATTCTCCGTAACTCAGTGAGGCCTCGGTCATAGTTGGCTGTTCGGCGTAGCCAGACCGGTCGATAATCATGAAAGACATGCTTGGGGTGGGGTAGAAAAACACCCGATATGGCTGACCCGACCGATGTTCACTTGATATAAAGTAAGAAATGAATGATACCCATGATATTGTTCCACATAATTCATACATATTGACCGAGTCAGCCATACCGGGTGTTTTTTGCTAACTCCATCGTTCATGTTTTTCATGCGTATCGACCGGGCCGGCCAAGGCGTTTTTTCAACCAACTCTGACAGGGGCCTGAACAGGTTCTCAGATCGACCTCTCAAGCTAGCAGTATAAAATTGCTTCGATCATAGAACAAATTCTTTCTCAGTCTGAGGGAAGTATATTATGAAACGGCCCTGAATCGGGAAAAAAGTCTATAATAATTGTTCTTGAAAAGATGAAATCCTGAAATACATAACTATCATTAAAATTAAGTGAGAAAGTGTATGAGGAAACGCACTATTGTAGGTTTGCATATCATCCCTGTGATTGATTAGAGGAAGAACTCTGTGAAGAGTTGATATTCCGAATAAATACATACTGTGCGGCTATCCTCCGGGAAAGCTCTATTCTTCGGGATTTAAAATTCATTGGCTTCTTGGGAAAAATACATTGAGCGATTCTGAGTTTAACTTATGCGGAGACTCATAGATCCACTCCAATGTAGCGTAAGAATATTATATGCACAGTTGCACTCAACTAGATTTCCTTTATGTCAATTCTTCTCTTTTTGGGTTGAGGTTTTCAAGTTACATCTAGGCTTGGGTAAAATAGAGAAGTTCCTTGAAGGTGCTAAAGACCAGCGACGTAGGAAAATCAACCTTTCTTAATAAAAATCCGAGCGCATACCTCACTTCCAATCACGTTTTTTTGTACTCCGGCGCGTGAGCTTGCCTCTACATACGTAGAACAAGGCGGAGACGTGGGGACCGTTGACTGCAGTGGTAGCTACGCCATGTTGTTCGAGGAGAGAGAACAATTTTCGCAAACCGAGCGTTTACTGGATTAGGATCCTCAAGACTTTTGAATGAATGAGATAAACTCAATAAAATATCATCCGCTAAAATCTTTGGCTCGGAAACATCCGTCTGCTTCCGTTGCATCGACTGAGTCTGAACGTCTCTTCTCTACGGCAGGAGTCATCGTAAATTATCTCCGTTACCGTCCAAATCCAGACACAATTGAAAAACACATTTATCATCATCACAACATACGCCTATGAGCATAATAGCGTGATGGAGATGAGGCTGGTGGCGTCACTCATTCAATGAATGCACGATACTTTTTAAATCCATAATGATCTTGCTGCTTAAATGTCGTTCTTGCTAGAAGACTAACAAATAATTATACTTTCCGGAATATAGCTTTTCTTAGAAGATGCTGACGACGCAGCTATGAACTTTATCTGCTAAAGGCATCTGCAGCTTTGGGGGGGGACAAAATCTAGCGCAGCGGCCCCACTCTGCAAGCCTAGTAGGTAAAGGCCCGGAAATGTTTTCAGTTCTACAAAAAGACTTCGCGCAATAATTCTAGTCTGATGAATGGACGGGGCTGCGACGGGAGATCACCACGCATGAATCGAAACCCCATTCTCTAGTGAGGCTGGCGACCCCGCACGGACCGCCGCCTGGTCCATGCGTCAGACTAGATCGAAAATGGACACCATATATAGGCAATACATTCTTTATGGACTTAAGAAAGGTAGCGGTTTAGAGATTTCGTGAACAGTTCCCTTCTCCGGAAAATATGATATTATGTAATACATAGATATGCTACTGTTCAGGGTTAGGCTTCTATGTGTATCTAGACGTTCTGCAAGCTACTGAAGTCGCATAGGCGTTGCTTTATCAAAGCAACATATCGTAAAATTGATTTCATTGGACCAAATGCGTTTCTAAGAATTTAGGGAAGGCAACAAGGATTTTTTGAAAAATTTCGCATTCCACGTTCCGAAAACCGCAATTCCACGCGTTTCTGTACGTTTCGCGCCCATTTCAGAAAAGCGAGAAGAACAAATTTGTGTCGGAAATCAAAGTCGATATCCGAAATTCTGACATTCCGCTCATCCCTGATAAGAACACTGACTCGAGCACCGGCTGGCCCCCACAAGTCATTGCATACACCCAGTATTCATTCTAGAGCCTCTACGATTCTAAAGGAAAGTTGCATGTGTGGCTCGTCCCCAGAAGCATTGACCAACACCTAGAAATGATAAAGATCTTGTCCATTGTTTTAGACTGACATCTGCGCAAGTTTCTCTGAGGCGGCTTCACACAACCTAGTGCGATGGAAATTTACCAGGTGTGTACAAGCCTTTGGCTTGTTGCATTCTATTAAACGGACGGGAATCGTTTGCGATCAAAACTAAGCTGGCTAAAGATGTTGCAAACGCCTTCAAATTATCGCGAATACCGGCAACTCGTCCATCAGTCCGGCAAAACTGGCAAAAGTCCTGTACCTTGCTTCACGTGCGGCTGAGACACCTTATCTGAAGGTTTATGCTCTTCCATTCAACGGATTCCGTTGTAAAATAGATGCAAAACTAATTATTGCTTACTCATAAGGAGACGAAATTTGATAGCCAGCCCGGGATTATTGATCGCGTAAAAGGGTCGCTGTAGGTTCCTCAAAGGCAGCGTTCACGATGATCATCCTCGTTTACTTTCCACAGTGAAATGATTGGCGAGAAGGCTCCCAGTGCCAAACGAACGGTAGAAAACGAGCCAGGAGCGGAAAAATAACGGCAGCAAACCAGCGTTTTGGAGTTCCAGCACCGCCCCGTGCCCCGTCTCCGCCCCTAGATGTGAACAAATGAACAGTCAGGTTACAAGAACGATCAAGTCAAGAAAGTGAGCTGACCGCTTGTTTGCATTTATAGCCATCATCCTTCATAGCAGTCAATTCCTCCACGCTCGAAAATCAACGTAAGCAAGGAAGGGCCTATTTTGGCTCAAAAACGCAGCTTTTGCATTCTTTCTGAGCATGCCTTGTTATATAGGGCACCAGACCTTCCGTAAACCGTGGAAATATCGGAAATGAAATCTATCGTGAATCCTGTATTTAGGACGAGTATAATTCTTTGCGATCTCTTCCTCCAACAAAGCCACCCAGCTGATTGCATTGATTGAGCACTCTTTTACTTGCGTCTTGGAGGGATGCACTCGTCCACTAGCTCAGAAATCATGAAATTTTGTTGGATGTTACAGCGAAAGTTAGTAGTTTCCTGCCATTTATCTGTAGCAGCAGCTACAGTACGCATCCAGCTGAGCCTTTCTCTGCAAATACTCAACAACCACAAACCACCGCGAACACTGCCTCTAATCCTAAATCCGAGCTGTGGTGTGGAATGCCACAATGGTTTGTTTTCAATGTTTAGAAATGTCACCCGAGGAAACATACATGCTGCTATGCTTGCTGCCTGTGAGCCTAATTCCATACTTTCATGTAGAATACCATAACGGTTTGTTTTCGCTGTTTAAAAATGTCAACAGAGGGAATCGCTATTAGAAAACACTGTTCATTCTTGCAGACCCTCGTCGCTCCACTCTTCTGTTTTCCCCTTTTTGTTGGAACGTTTCTGTCTGACTCAAACCACTTTTGCCTAGAGAAGCCTTTTTTTGAAAGAAGAATTCTATTCTGCTCTAGAGAATCCGAAGGGGGCCACCTTTGCTGCCAACGGAGGTAAAAAGAAGAGCTCCGTGTACCGACGCTTGGAGTTCTCGGATTGATTTGGCTCGTCGGCCTGCTTCAGACTTCTCAGAGAATCTCCCCTGTAGGGATGATTTAAAGCCAGGGCTCCATCACATTGCTCACTCGCGTGCGTGCGCGTCACGCTGCGGTAAATGTTGCGAACGCGAGAAAAGCATCTTTGGATGCCTGAGTGTAGAGCAGTTTATCCAAGGAAACGGTAATCATAAGTGACATAAATCAACGCTGGAAAGTTAATAATGCTCCTGGACATGTCAATTTACTTGAGCTCACCTAAATGTGAGTCTGCCGCGTTGCCGCCCATTTCGCCGCGCGCGGCGCTCACCGACCGCAGAGCAGCACGCGACGATGAGCAGTGTCCCCGCTTACCTTAAAGGCACATCATGTATTACTGAAGGTACGAAGGAACCTCGCAACGACTATAATGCGTTATTCCAGTGAAATAATTCTTTGGATGGGACTAGTTTACCGATAGGATTAGGAAGTTTTTGGCTGTTGTGACTGGTGAATAATGGGGCCAACCGACATGAAAGATTAGCCCGTAGTAAAGCCAGGAAAAAATTCAGTTCAGCCTAGCTGAATTAATGTTTTGAAAAAAAAAACAGGCGAGCCGCACATACATATTTCGGACTTGCATGTTGCAGGATAGCGACGTAGGCTAAGTAAAAATAGTCAGCAGCAAACAAGATTAGCTGAATTCATTAGGTCAGATCTGAGTGAGTGGATTCAGTCAGCTTTGACTGACTTCTTCACATTTTGCGAAATTCCGTGTTCGTCGAAAAAACATGTCTTAAATGAATAGTTCCAGAAATTATGGGGATATTATTATCCGCTTGGAAGTCACAGCAAGGCTGCGTAGCAAAATATTGTTGGGTTTGCGATAGAAAACACTTGATAGCTTTTTGAAATATACGCCAGCCTTCACTTTGGTTTCCGTTCCCGTAATTATTTTGCTGTAGCATGTTCAGAATGTCGGCGTATCCAGCGTTGGCCAGCTTTTACTGGCATCCAATAGGCTTGCTTTATTTAGATTGTAACATGCAGTACTGGATAAAAAGATGTAAGATTTGCATTTTCGCGAATACCTTTTTCTACGTATTTACCCTAATTTTAGCGAAACTTGATGAAATTTCTGTTTGTCATAAGGCATCATAAAACATAGCCAATGCGTACGTCAAGTTGAGCTTCGCATGCAGAGTTTCTTGAATACGAAAATTAACAACAATCTCACGATAGTGAGTCAAATCAAAGCTACTTCCACGAAACAGTTCTATACCCACTTGTGAGCCTCACTGTTCTTAATAGCTTCCCTCACACAAAAACTTCAACGTTACGTCAGTAAGATCAGTACTTTTCTTCATACTCACGTTCATCTCGTTCAGGAAGCCATGGAAAAATTCATCGTGTACGGATTTAATGCAGAGAACATTCCTTACTACGACTGCACGTAAGTGGAGCAAACAGTTGGTTTAAATAAATGAGACAAATTGTTGTGTAGCGCCATATTTCCGCCTCTGACCCTATATGTAGAATACATTTTTTTCCAGCAACTCTTCTCGAAGGCCTGGAGCGACCAACTATCCAATGGGAATATCGTTCATCGTCTATGGAGTTATAGTGCAGGTAAGAAATTTTGAATTTCGGAATATTTTTTTTATCAATTGAACTCGAAATCAGAAGATATTAAGAGATTTTCGGGCTATTAATCGGGAGATGCCCTTCATCCCTTAACCGCGCCCTTCATAGAAACTAACAGCATTAATAGATTAGGTCTGCTGTATTTCGAACTAGCCATGAAGGGTGGCGTTTCACTTATGAAGGAGTGATCTCACCATAAACTGGAGTTTTGAATCGGAATGTTGAAAGTAAAGGAGGAGGTAAATGACGGCTCTAAAAAGATGATAAAAGTTTCGTGATGTTTGTTAAATTTCTTTATAGGCACAGTCAGATCGTAGGGACAAAATCTGGGATTTCCTTATGTTTGTGGAGTAAACCCAATCTGTAAAACACCTGTCGGTTGTGAACTCTCAATTCCTCTAAATGAGCAAAATATGGGCAGGAGCCACTCTTGCGACGCACCCCCCCCCCCCGACCTGAGACCACTTTTTGAGCTCAATGGCACAGTTCGAGCTCGGGACAGAATCCGAGAATTTCACATAATTATGAAGCAGACCCTCCCTGTATAACACCTGCCGCATGCGAGCTCTCGATCTCTCCGAGTAAACGAGATATAAAAAGAAGCCACTCTGGGGCACCCACAACAAGAAGCCGCTCTAGCACGCCCCTTTCACTATTCTTCGAGCTCAACAAAGGCGAAGTGAGCTACGTTTTTCGATCAAGAACCCTGCTCATTCCTTCATCCTCAGTCGGTTGCGAATGGCGCGAATTGTAAGCTTTGGACAATTCGTCCACCATGCTGTCGCCGCTCAATTTCAGGCAGATTTTGAGGACTCATAACCCCGTTCCCAGTGGGTCCTGTGTCATTCTTCAGACGTTGTCAGAATCAGAGTCAGGAAATCTTTAAGATAGTCAGAGAAATTGAAAAACGATTCCGAGTTTGGACTGTGCTTCTAATGCGATCAAAAAACGGAAAAGGCTGTGGCCGTATTCATGAAACTACGGGAGCCTCCCGGGAGGGTCCACAGTCCGCTCGCTGCATACGTTGACTGGTATCAAAAACCTTCACGAGAGGCTTTCATTCTTTCGTGAATACGACCGCTGGACTAATTTGAGGCTGAACCTGTTTCAATTTCTGATGTGCAAAAAACTTTCTTTGGGCTTCGTAGCCCCGTCGGTGACTCTGTCTTGATACGAGAGCGGTATTAGGCAAATTTGTGAGTTTGATATAGATGAAGATAGTTTTGAGTCTTTGATGCCATCTCCGAGGGCGGAGTTCGTAGCGAAATGATAAAACAGCATTTCTTCCATGATCCAATTTTAGATAATGAGAGATGATTGAAAGTTCCAAGAGAGGCAACCTTTGAAATGTTTTCGCAAACATGGTACACAAATGATCAAGCAACTGCTAATGCGAGCTCTACGTTTGGTTCATTATACGATACTATAAAGTGAATCCGAATAATACGACGAAACAAAGACTTTGGTTTTGGCCTTATTTGTTTCGCGGCGAAGCCCATCGCGAGGCGGGCTCTCGCTGCAGCGTGACGACTCGGTTAACCGCTGCTTCTCCACCATGATTCGGTTATCATCGATGAAAATTGGTGAATTTTCATGTTCTTATCGTACTAGTGCCTCTGCGGGTCGTTACCATAGCCGAAATTTTCTTGCACGGATAGATCACCGAGGTGGGGTCTCGAGTGATTCGTGGCTCTCGCCAACGGGCTGGTGGACCTTGGCCAGGTAGTAGCTAAGAGGGTGCCAGCGGTTGGCCAGTACCGTGGCGGACCACCGGCGGGGCTCTGGCGAACCGCCGATTGAAAGCTGTTGGACAACGGGAATGGCTTTTTGCTAGTCAGGCAAACGCCAGCGGTCCGCCAGTCCCCTTATCTGAGTAGTTCGATAGTTTATTGCTCAAGTTTTCAGGTTATGTATTTGTTCGTGCTGAGCGTCATAACTCAGAAAGACATGCGAAAACGTTCCTGTTACAAGATACTCATCGTTCTGGGTGAGTCAATGTGCGATTTTCGAATATTTTAGTTTTATTGATCATGGAAGAACAAGTATTTGTGGAAAGCATACCGGCTAATGTGCGACGAGTGCGACTTCAGGGTTCTATGATGTTTCTTCGATCTGTTTGGCCTCTTTATTAACAGGATACTTCTGGCTCGTGGGAGCTAACTACTGTACTCATCCCAATCTACAGTATATAAGCGGAGCACTCGTGATAAGTGAGAGCCTGTTTACTTTTTATGTGTATAAAATGTGTCTGTAAGGGAGTTCACAAACCCGGTATAAGTCGGCAACCCTCTGGTGTCACAGCCGTCACAGAACCACCTATAAGGCCATTCTGTCGTCTAGCTGGTAAGTTTAATTTGATGTAATTCCATTTCTTAGCTCAAAAGGATCATTTCAGTAGTCCCACCGCTACGAGTAGGTGGGAGAGCTCCGGTAAAAATTTTGATTGGTTTTCAGATTATTTTTGTGCCCCTTTCAAGATTTTAACACAAATTAAAAAGGTAAAAGCTTTTTTCGCGCAGTTTTCTTCGATTCTCAGACGCTTCCTCCTTTCAGCCCTCCCATTACCTTCTCATTCAATTTAAATTCTGATGAGCAATAGAATCTTAACAGCACCTTATATGATTTAATTGAATAGTAATTTCTCTATGTAAGAGTAGATGCCAAAGTCTTTGTAAGGGATGATTTCTGTTTATAGGCCACTTTTTTGCCTTTTTCAGTTCTTTAATGGGATTTAAGACTTAGGCATTGTTTCGCAGTTTTCTTCAAGTTTTTTTTTTCTAATTAAATATGACGTATAATCGTGTGTTCTTAACAGCCTGGATGAAAATTAGAGAGCAAAAAACCCGAAGAGAACTGCGAAAAAGTCCCTAACCTTTTGATTCGAATGAAAAACCTCAAAAAAGGCACAAAACGGGCCTGAAAAAACTGGAATCATCTTCTACCGATACTTTGAGACCCACTCCTGAATTGGTCCAATAAATCATGTAAGCGGTTGTGATGATCCTATTACTCACAAGAGTTCAAGTTTAATGAGAGCTTGATGGGAGTTTCGAAAAAAGGAAGCACCTGAGTATTAAAGAAAACTGCGCAAATTTTATAATTCTCTGAATTATATGGAAAACCCTGAAGGGAGCGTGTAACTGACCTGAAACCCAATTTAAATTTCACTGTAGCCCTCACCCTTAGTCGTAGAGGTGGTATTATTGAAATGATTCTTCTGAACTGAAAAAAAAAATCAAACTAAACTTACTAGATGGACGAGAGTGTGACCTCGTGGCTGGTTGTGTGACGGCCGTGACGATTTGATCGCTCACCAAAATCGCCAACGCATACTGGGGTCGGCCGAGAACGCGTCAACTACAATAGTTGAAGATGGCACGCGCAACTTCAGTTTGCGTACTCCGGTTCGAATAGGCTATACATATCCTGCGGCGAACCATGCGTCGCGACTCTGGAGTCAATCACATCATATTTTCAGGTCTCTGGTGTGCGGTATGCATGAACAGCTTTTTGTTAGCTTTACATCGCCTGCTGGACATCTGGAGCGAAAAACTCGCAAATAAGGTCACTTATTCGAACTTTACCTTCAGTCATTACTTGGCCTATGCGCAATCCCCGCCCACTCCCTTCAACGCCCTTTATCGAAACGAACAACTTAAAAATCATTTTGTCGAATTCTGTATTTCGTCAGTCCCCTCCATTAACCAGACTCAACAGTTTGACTTTGCATAAACGAAGGACCGGGTTTTCCGGCACCCCTTCATTAACAATGTGCAGTAATCGTTTCGCTTTGCCAACATTTCTGCTCATAAAATCATTGGTGAAATTTTTTACGAATCTTGTTGACATCAGCAACACAATATTTCAGGTCTTCGGAGGAATAAGAATTTACTTTGCGTTATCGCTGCCATTTTTATATCTCCTGTACATCGCATTTTTCACACCACCTCCTGCTTTCAACTCAGACCATTTGGCATGGTTCTTCTATCCGTTCACCAACTTGCACAGCCCGGATTTGGTCGGTTTTTGTTTAGCATCGAAACGCTCTCAACCTAAAACTTCAGAGTGTTTTATCATCGGGGTTGGTTAAGCAATTTTTCGCGCTTTGTCCGAAGAAAAAGGATTCAGCTGTGATATCTAAGCGATGTGTCGGAGAAGTCACCCACTATCGTCCGAAATCTAACTTCATGCCAACCATGATTAGACCTTGACTATGATTAAAGGTACAGTCTAACCTCAGGAACAAAATTCGATACTCCCACATAATTGTGAAGTAGATCCACCCTATGTAACACCTGCCAAGAGCTAGTACGCAATTCCTCCGAGTGAGCGAGATGTTGGAAGAAGCCACCGTAGCGGTCGCACAGCAAGAAGCCACTCCGCCACGCTCCCTTTAAGGACCTCTCGAGCTCAACAGTGGCAAGAAGAGCAAAACTTTTAAATCAGGAATTTTGTAGACTCCGCTTCTGGGGGGGAGGGGTGTACGATTTTAGGCGTATAATTGGAAGCACCGTGACCCCCTCCTCAAGATAGGCAGATAATAGAAAAACGTTTTCAGGGTTGTACTGTGCCTTTAAAGAGCGGCTCGAGTGAGAGCCGAAGTATGTCGTCTAAATGAGAGCACTGTTTCAGCAGAACTTGTACAATTTTTTTTCAAATTTACAGATCGTAGTTCGTAATTCGTAATCTGTAAATTGTAATTGAGCTAATATTAGTTGAAGAGAAATATTGACTCTGATTGCATCTAAAATTTTTTGTAGGTATTGAATGATGGTCTTAATCACATGACTTTTCAGTACGTAAACGTGCCACAAGTTGTCAACAACTTACTGATAGTAATTGCTACAGCGATGTTGTGCGTACTGTACATGGCCGCCTTTTTTATCCGTTTCTCGCACGGTGGACTATCATGGATAAAGATATCGGTAAGAGCGTAATCGTGTGCTATATAGAATGCAATGTTGCGCTGTTCCAAAGACTTTACTATCAGAAACGTATACAAACAAACATTCAGTCCTCCAAGTTTGGAAAATTTTTCGAAAACACGGTTTGGCTTCGAGTCGGCCAGCCTTTTACGTACTTACCCGTCCAGACTGTTTCAAGCTCGCGTAATGGCTACTCCGAGCTCTTCATCATATGTGTGGCTTCCACAGTAGATGTCACGCACAAGGATGCCCCATGCATTTTCATAGGATTGACGTCTGGAGAACATGCAGGCCATTCCATGTGACATGTCATCAGGCGCCGGTTGGATATGCTTAAGGCACGGTACACCCTCAGATATGAATTTTGTAATTTCCATTTGTTTGTGTAGTAGACCCCTTCTCTATAACACTTGCCCAGTGCGAGATCTCGATTCCTCCAAATAAGCGAGATACAGGCGACCACCACAGGCCCGACCCCTCTCACTCACCACCACAGGCCCGGCCCCCTTCCTGTTTTTCGACCTCGATATCGGCTGGATAGATGGATAAATTTCAACTGAATCTACGTTCTTGAGTCCATTACCGGCCCTTCTCATAATCCTGGCTCGCTCTCGTGCAACGATTGCGATTGAAAGGAAATACACTCCTGGGACAACTCGTCCACCAATTTTTCGCCCTCAAATAACAGGCTTTTTTGAGAAGCCATAACTCCTTTTGTAGGGGTCTTGAATGATTGCAAAGATACCACTGTGATCAGCGTGTGACCGTCTCCAATATGAGCCTGAAAACTGAAAAATAAATTTCTGGGTGTCCTGTGCCTTTAACTCATTCACGACCACGCCTTGTTTTTAGTGACAGCACGTTTGGACCACGCTCAATATTGCGTTACCGTATACAGTGTCCCACCGGTGGGACACACGAGCTCGAATGGCACAAAAAGTGGTTCTCGCTTTTCATGTTCATAGTGAAGCTATAGATCAAGCGAACATTTTAACAGAATTTCCGCTCACATCACTCTTTCTATCAAAAAACAACTGCCAGAAGTAACGGCAGGGTCAAGCGGATTTATTATTTCGCCACCACTGCTCCGGCGATATCCACTTGAAAGAGTTTATTCGAATGCTGTCAAAAAAACCAGCTATCTTGCTCCAAATTTCGTATAGTTTAGGTTTGGGTGTGGTTGGTAAAAAAAAATAAAGTTCGAAGAAAATAGATGTTTTGGATCACGGTAGGTGTAGTCACGGTAATGGCTCATTTTTAGGATAACAGATCGTGATCACAGTTTAGGTTATTGCTGAGAAAGTTAAGAAACGACAGTGAGAGGGAAAGGAGTTCATAATAAGCTTGCAAAATTGTTTTTGCGACGATTCTTTTTGTTGAACGCCGGATATTTTCACAAGAGATTGAATGTGCTATACTAAGGCTTCCGAGAGACTCCGGCTTCCGTAATCGAGTCTAGAATTAGGTAATACATTGAACATGAGAGAGCTTGGTAATCTTTCCTTGTAAAGGAGAAATCGACCTCTGAGAAGCGTGTTCCACCGGTGGGGCACGTGGTCGTGAATGGGCTAATCAATTAAAGGCAGTGGTCGCGATAAAATATGCTTGTCTTCTATTACTCTCTAAACCCTTTTCTTGGTTTAGAGTAGTTGGGCCGATTAGAAATAATCGCGAAAAACCCGCTGTCTCGGGCCAAATTTGAAGCCTGAAATTTCTTGTCTTTTGATGGTAGACGAGCCCACTCCACATCATCGGCAGCGATGATCCCTGATATCAAGAACATCAGCTAGCTTGAAATTGAACTTCAATCAATGAACACTATTTTTCGGACTCATCTAGTCAAAAAAATTGACTGAAGTGCTTGCTTTCATTGGTCACTTCTTTTCATTACGTAAATTTGCATTTATCTCTTCCTCTGAATGTTGATGATTTTTGACTGCTTGGCATGAGACTGTGATCTTTCTGTGCACATGTGCACGAACTAGCATCTTTGGGCCATAAAAACTCTAGCCCGTTTTTCACCGCGCTACCTTCATACTTTTTCAGCTGTTTTCTATCTAAGCTGATTTTTATAGTTTTCTAGATAACGTTTTTCATCCCGACCACTGCCTTTAAGTTTTTTATGGTATGCAAAGCCTACAACATCACACCAAAGTTCCCGCGAAATTTGCTTCTTACAGTACCTTATGGAAACTGCTATGGAGTCCGCTCCAGTATGCCTACCTTCAGAGCTTTTGGTGCTTAGCACCTTAGTCAGGCCTTAAAGCAAATTAGTCAAATCTAAATCGCTCAAGCACATATTACGCAATGTAGCAAACCATTGTCTGCTCTATTACTAGTGTAAGGGAGATTAGAACACTCAACAGAACGACCGAAACCGCTGTAACACTTTAGTGTCTGACGAAGGTGCCTGGCACCGAAAGCTAACCGACAAGCTTTGCAGTCGTTTGAAATTCTGGAGTCTTTATTTTGAAATCGCAACTGGGGCTGATCCTTTCTGTATTTCGACGTCAATTCCGTTCTCAGCACCCCAAATTCGAAATTCGTGCCTCTAGATCGACCATGCTCCGCAAACGAAAGCATTCAAATTTAGTTTGTCATCCAATCGTCATTGATATGTGGGGCAAATTTCACCTGCTCAATGATCTATCTTTACATGCAATACTTTCCGACGCCGGATTCTCTGATTATTGTCGCTCAACTAGCGTGGCAGTTCTCACATGGTACGTTCAGTATTGATACATTATGAGGTTATGACTAACTTAAAGCTATACTTTAGGATTTCCGGCGATTGTCAGTTTGGCGCTAAATGCCACGGTTCGCCGCGAAGTGATATCTAAAGTAAAGCGGCTATTCGGAAGAAATAAAAGTGGTCCAGAAAAATCAGCATGGAGTACCAGTGGGACAAGGGTGAGTTTTCAAGGTCCGTATTCATTAGCGATGCAATCGCGAGACGAGGGTAAATGTTACTCACATTTCCTGCAATTTACGAAGCGACTGCATGTGTAGTACATACATACATACATACATATATGGCTTGTGATGAGATATAGAGGCTAGCGATCGAAAAGTTTTGCACAGGGATTACAGAATCTCCAATCCCAAAGACTTATCATTGTAATGAGACCTTTGTACTAACGGTTCCAGGCCACCACCACGAATTAGAGATCAGTACTGTTCGAAAATGATCTACGTACCCATACAGCGTCTACACCTACATTTATTACAGTTTCTATTGAGGTGGACTACATGAAAGTCGTGATACCGGAAATTCTATAAGGAGATTCTTGGTGTTTATTTGCTGAGCTTTGTGAATAAATATCGTGCACCATACGAAATCTTACGGAAAACAAAGCGTTACTCGACTGACGTGAAAATCTGCATATCAGACGGTTTGCGTAAATACTGACGTACCGGTGAAAGGATCGCGGTCGAAACCGGCCCAGTATTTGAAGTGTTTTGTGGGCGTATTCATGAATCTGCAAAGCATCACTGGAAGGTCCAAGGTCTCCTCGACGTACTCGGCAGGTAGAAGAGAAGGTTTCCTACTAGTTGGCGGGTATGCGTGAGGGATCCTAGCGTGTCTGGGACGTTTACGCCGAAAAGCTAAAGCGCAGGCACTACAGAAAATGGGGCGAAAACTTGTTACAAGTTGAGAATCAAAAATAATGTGTTGCCTTTTGCTTTTCCAGATTTTATTTCCACCAGATCTGAGACTTTTCACGCATCATCCTCGTATGATAATTCTAATTGATGAGAAATAGATGAGATAGCTTTCTCTGCGTCTTTGCCCCAATTTCGGCCTAGACGTCCGTAACCCGTTCCTAGCCACTGAGCTGGTGGACGGAAAGGGATGTGGCTGTACGCTGAGGTCGCTTATACTCCCGCCGCCAATCGGCATGGCCCAGTGCATTCCCGTAATATTGATAACGCGGCGCAGCACGATCGATAGTATTGCACTGCGCCGCGCCGCTCAACGGTGGAAGTGTAAACGACGCCCTACGTCGATATGACGTAACAGGAAATGATCAATACTTTCCCGATAGGCAACGCGCGCTCTTGCTGTCCACACGTACAGCAGAGACCGGAGTTCATTGCGGAATTTATTTAATTGCGTTAACCCTGGGTTTGTGGGCTTGAGTTGGGTTGAGCGCCATGATCAGCACCTTTGTGCACGCACTAAACCCAACCTAAATCGACAATCCCAGAGTTAACGCAATGATGAATGCGGCCTCTGCGGCCATATTTAAGAAACTAAGGGAACCTAACGCGAAGTTTTTTATAACCTGCCGATGTATGGGGCGGGCAAACTTCAAACCTTTCCGGGAGGTCTCCATAGTTTCATGCATACAGCCACGGGTGTATTATGCCCGCTGGAATGTATTGATTGGAGTAGCTATCAGGCTGGAGCATTCGATCAGTAATATCAATTGATTCGATAATCAGTATGTAATAAACTTGATGTCAGATTCTCCTATCGCAACTCATCTAAAAAGCGCAGCCTACTACTTGTTCCAACGATTTGATCTTCCACTCGAAAATATCGACTGAGTTTATAATCAGTGATCACTTACGCTGTCCCACCCTACGAACAGCTAATCAATGCTGGGTAGGGTGCAAACAATTCCGGTTCCGTGCAAATGGCCTTAAACCCGTGAAGCACCGTGCGAACAGCTCATGGAAGTCGCCGAAACGTCCTAGCAGTTTCGCGCATTCGCTAAACGGTGTTCACATGCTGTTGCAGGATCAATTCGGCTCTACAGCCATGCCTGCTCATTGATTCACTCTTTTCACTTTGTTCATTGGCATTCGTAAAGTTTCTTTTCTAATTCTCTCCTGGATTTACGTGCACAGGCCGAAGTGTTTGTGCATCACGCTGCACTACAAAAGTCAATGCTCTTCGTGAGCGATTTTCGTGTCAATCAAGACTATGCGTAACGAATTCTTCTCATTTCGTAATTCTTGGTTAAAGGCATCGTACGCGCTGAAAACCATGTTTCGTTTTTAAGCGTTTTTGAGTTGTTAGCCCCTATAGTGACTAAATTTAGCGAAAAGCCCGCTTAAAAACGTTAGCTTTTCAAGAAAAAACGTTCTAAAAAAACTTCTGAAAATCGTTTGAAATTCGCGCCGGCATCGACTCGGGATAGTTACGCGGAGGGCGCAATGAACACTTCTACAATTCGTCCATTGGCGCAGCGTTGGAAGCAATCGCTCGTTGTGTGACGAGAAATTTCCAGTCGATAATGCCACTTTCGTCCGACGGTGCGTCAGCGTACAGTGGCATGCCCTGTACTTAGCGACACGACGTTCTGCTTAAATATTGCGAAAGTGCCAAATGACTGACGGAAGGGCCGGCCCCTTTTGACGGAATTCCTTACTTTCCACTTCCTCTATACTCACAATGGTACGTTTTTGAGCAGCCAAGCTCGTTGTACGTTCTCACAGGGGCCCGGAGAAGGGATTGAGCATAAAAAATGGAAAGTGGATTTCAGCGCGTACGATGCCTTTAAGTGCAGCCTTGGCGTCAATCAACGAGTCAGTAGGCCGTCAATGGACGCAAAATATTCGCCATTATCTGCAACAAAGCATCACTCACTTTGAACTCACCATTTTTCTCTAGCAGTAAAACGATCTTATAAGATGACACCATCATTCTCGTTTTCTTTCCGGAACATAGGAGCAGCTCGACAGTGGGTGCAAATTTTGGCTTTTTTCGCGTTCTTAAGGCTTTTGTCGTCAAAGGAATCCAGGATGTCCGATCTCAGACCTGGAAGGTGTCATCGCGAACATGCTCAAAATGGTTCTGTGAGTCATGGGACTATGATCCTAATGAAATAAGTTTCTTGAACATCTGTGCATGTTCCGGATTAGTTTTTGTCGTCGGGTACGCGAGAATAAGAAGCGGGGAATGACGTTCTACTTAAAGGCAGTGGTCGCGATCAAATATGCTTGTCGTTTTTTTCTCTCCAAACCCTTTTCTGGGTTCAGGGTAGTAGGACCTATAAGAAAAAATCGCGAAAAAAACACTGTTTTGGGCCAGAGTTGAAGCCTGAACTTTCTTGTCTTTTGATGGTGACGAGCCCACTCCACATCATCGGCATCGATGGCGTCCTATATCATAAAGGGCAGATGGCTTGAAATTGTCAACCTTCGAATTTATGTACACATCTAGTCGAAAACATTGACTGGAGTGCTTTGTTCCATTGCTCAACTGTTGTTATTAGGTAAATTTGCATGTACTTCTTCCTCTGAATGTCGATGATTTCTGACTGCTCGGCGTGAGACTGCAATCTTTTTGGTCATCGCCGTGCACGTATGCACGAACTGGTTCCTTTGGACCCTAGAAACTCTAATTTTAGCCCGTTTTTCACCGCGCTACCTTCATAAGTTTTCAGCTGTTTTTGATCTAAGCTGATTTTTGTAACTTTTCGATGAAGTTTTTCATCGTGACCACTGCCTTTAACAAATCATTAGCGGATAGCCAAGGATACAATTCACAAAGGCAAGCAGAATTGATGTAAGTAAAAACATACAACAATTCATTTTTTGTTACGCCTCCAACCTTGTGTTCAGGGATATAATGTATAAGGACGACAGCTAGTACTACGACCAGTTCGCAGCTGTTTTCACCTCTGCGACAGAAAAGGGTGAAGTACAGTGTGGGAACACGTTGCCCGCCAAGCAGAATGAGTTGGCGCCGAAGCTCGACAGTCCTTGACAGTAGCTGCATTGTTTTGCTATACGATCTTCAAATATGTTTTTTTTTGTTTTCTGACGATGCGTTTTTCCTCCCTGTTCTCAGAAGCAATAGATGCAGCCCTCAAGGATTTTGTGTCATCTCATTAAAATACGCTTTGTAGGATGTCTCTTCCATTAGGTATCCGTGAGTTGATAAAACTTGGTCGAAATTGGTCTGTCATTCTGTTATTCTGAGGAGAAGCAGACGCATAGTAAGAATTGTTCATGCTTTTCTAATGAGATAAACAAAGGAAATTGATGCTGTCACATGAGACATAGAGTGGGTTGAAAAGCGGAGTAATTATTCTCAAGAATCTGCGATAGGTAGTGTTCGGAACATAGTCAATTAATGCTAGCACGTTCTTGGGATAAAATGCATCGTTATTAGAAAAATTGATCATAGTATTTTTTCTGCGCTGCTAGCACAAGATATCTCAGCTCTCCTCGTCTTGATGGTCCCCACTATGAGGTTTTACTCGCTACCTCTACTTAAGGTGAGATTCCGCTGGCTAACTGTACATAGGATAAGATTCCGCTCGCTTCGACGTATAATTTCACTCGTTCCTTTCTGCCTAACGTAAAGTTCTGCTCGCTATACTCTAGCTTTTGCTTGCATGCCGTTGGTTTCTGCTTGCTTCGCGTTAGCCTCCGCTTGCTCAGCGTAAGCCTCTGTCTGCTTGCTTCCGCTCGTTTGAGGGGCCTGCAGAGTTTAAGTCGCGGCGTTGCTCGCAGCGACGAACAGCTTTGGATGATGCAATATCGCTCATATTCGGCAACGCGGGCGACCGACGCAGCGTGAAGGGCGACGAGGGGCACCGCAGAGCACCGCGACGGCCCTGCGTCACTGCCAGCGAGCGGCAACCGACGCCGCGTCAGTAATGTTTCAAGACATTTGTTCGCCGCGTCAAGGCTGACGCTCGGCGACCACTCGCCGGTCGCCGTAACTCTGAAGACCCCTTTAGCGTTGACTTCTGATTGCTTATTCTTAGCTTTTGCTCGTTTCGCGTTAGCATCCGCTCGCTTAGCGCTGGCCTCTGCTTGCTTCGAGTTAACTTCTGCGTGCATCGGGTGCTGGCTTCTGCTTGCACGCGTTCGGTTAGGGACAATCCGTTACTAGCGGGCGTGTTAACACCTTGTTTGAAAAGTTCTGAGAACGAATCAAGTGAACATTTTGACTTTGCAAACTTTTGCACAGTTCTCACAAAGAAGCTGATGTTGAAGCTGACTTAAAGGCAGTGTTCACGATTATTTTCGTTTCCGAGTTTTCACACGAAACTATGCTTTAGCCACCAAATGTTACAAAAATTAAGAAGAAACACATCGAAACGCACTAAAGCGTCTTATTTCAGTGAAATTAATCTCTGGCCTGGCCTAGTTGTCTGGTTGGATGAACATGTTTACGGTGGTTGTCACCGGTGAAAAATGGGGCTAACCAAAAATGGAAGAATATTTTAGGCAAAACAGTATTAGTTAGGGTTCGAAGGAAAGAACGGAGCAACACAAAATAGAGAATTGCAAAAGACGGGTCCACAAACGATTTCTTTGTCACAACAAACAGTTCCAGTGAGAGTAAAGAGTTGAGGTGAGAGTAAAGGATTTCGTGCCCTTCTGGAGCGCTTTTCTCGATTTCCTCGTCATTTCGGTCCTACCCGGGGGCCAAGCAATCGATTTAACGATTAATCTAAAATTCGAAGATTATGGTGGACACTGCCTTTAAAGGCACAGTCCAAGCTCATTGACGAAAACTAGGATTTCCACATAATTGTGAAGTTCACCCACCCAATATAGCCCCTGCCAAATGCAAGCTCTCAGTTCCTCCGAGTAAGCGAGATATAGGGGGAAGCCACCCTGGGGCGCGCATACCAGGAAGCCACTTTGGCACGCCCCTTTTACGATCTTTCGAGCTCAACAAAGGCGAGATGAGTGATGGTTTCCAACCAATATTCCCGTTCTTCCCTTCAATCCCATCCTCTTTCTTTATTCAGTTCGGCTCGCACTCATCGGTTTTAAATGACGGAAGTTACGAGCCTCGGACAACTCGTCCACCATGCTTCCGTAGTACAATTTTTGAGGGGCCATAACTTCGCTCTTGGGGGCTCTTGTACGATTCCAAAGACATCATTGGAATCAGTTTGCCACCGTATTCAAGATAGGCAGAAAAATAGAGATCCGATTATGCGGTTGGACTGTGCCTTTAAAGGCAGTGTCCACTATACTTTTACATTTTCAGATTTTTTTCGAATATTCGACTTTTCGAATAATTCGGAATTTTAGAGTTTTCGAATATTCGACTTTTCGATTAATTCGGGATTTTGAAGTTTTCGAATATTCGACTTTTCGAATAAATCGGGAATTTGAACTTTTCGAATATTCGACTTTTCGAATTATTCGGGATTTTGAGCTTTTCGAATATTCGACTTTTCGAATAATTCGGGATTTTGAACTTTTCGAATAAAAAGTCGACTTTTTCAATCGACTGTCGAATGATTTTTCGAATTTTTTTTATTCGACTGTTTGATTAAGTCAGAAAAATATTTTGTCATTCCCACTACTTTCCAGAAAAAAAGCTAAATTACTTCAGCTAGCATATTCTATCCTTCTTTTGGGACTGAACTAAACTGTCGAATAGAGAAGCAAATTATTCTAAAGTGTGTCCGAATGAGAATGGCGGCCCACGCGGCCGGCGTGTAACGAGCGGCCATCGCATGTGCCGCCCTCGGACGAGTGTTGAATTTCAACGACGGCCGTCTCCTCTCCCCCGTCTACAGAGCTGATTGATCGGAGCGGGGCTTGCTGCCAGCCGGTGCCGGCCCCGTTCGTAGTCGATGGCGGTGGGGACTTTTCGCATGCTCGTCCGAGAGCGGCGAACGCGACGGCCGCCTGCCACACGCCGGCCGCATGGGCAGCCATTCTCATTCGGACGCACCTTATATATTTACGAGACGGTTGGCTATATAAGAAAAAATTACGAATTATCAAGTATATACGTATAAGTATAGTATAGTATATTATCTATGTAACATAACATTGAGTATAGTATATTATTTATTAAGTATACAGGATTGGCATAATCTCACTCGGCAGTTTCTTCAAGACCGCTGGAATAATACCATCCGGCCCTACAGCCTTCGAGTTGTGCATCTCTTTGACCACCTTCTCAATTTGCGCGGGGGTCACAGCTTCTGCTTCATTCATAAGTGGTAACTTACAGAGCTATCTTACGGTCACTCGATTCTGTTTCCCTCTCTTAGCCTGAGTTATGAAAAATTTCTTTCTGAGAGCAGTAGCAGCCTCCTTTCCCGATTTGAAGGCTCCATTCTCGAACTCGATCGTAGACTAGTTGGTGGAAGTGCTCTTGCCTGAGATTTTCTTTAGAACTTTCCAAGTTGATGCTCCGTCACTCTTGAAATTCATCTTCTCCGTGAATTTCTCCCAACACTCCTTCCTGTGCTTGTCCAGATCTCGCTTAAGCTCGCTATCCAGCTCAGCGATTGACGGATCCAGGTGATCTGCGACTCTCTTTGCATCCCTGTCCTTAGCTTGAAGATTTCCCTGGTGAAATTGGCAAAAAGGTCTTGACTCGGCCTTCCGGAATGGCTGCTTTCATGGCCTTGCGAATCGCGTCGGTCAAGTGACGTTCTTTCTGGTGCACGTTTCTGTTCCATGCGTAGTCAACCACATGGGGAAGTGCTACCTCCCTGAGCAAGCGCCATTCTGCAAGGGAAATATTAAGATAAGATATTCGACTGATACCTGAATAAGGAGCTGAGAATTAGAGATCGACATGAACAAAGACGGAGATATGATAACTGGACAGAGTTGTAGCGGTCGACCAAGAGCAGGCGCTAGAGAGATTAGAAGATACAAGGGATATGTCTGGACTAGAGGATCGCCTGCGAAGACAGCAGAAGGTGAAAGGAGCAGTCGTACAACTGTTTGAGTGAAGGAGTAGGGTCGTAAGATTGGGGACAGGACGTGGTAGGAGGGATAGAGATATTAAAAAGAGATATAGGTGTTTCAAGAGGGAGATTGATAGGTAGGTATTGAAGAGCACCGTCCTTGGGGTGTTTGGTATGAGATGAGGCTAGATTTGATAATACAAAAGTAGAAACTCCTCCGCCGAGAGATGACCCTGGAGCATGATAAGCAGTATAGCCAGGAATGGTAGGATGTCGAGCGGTAGCGGAAGGAGACAGCTTGACTTCCTGAGCCATCATAACACCAGGATGATGAGTGCGTGCGAAAGAAAGAGTTCAGATAGCCTGGCTCGAAGGCTGTTGAGGTTAATATGTACAATAGAGAGGGGCGGTTGGAGAATGAGGAATTAGAGTTGCTGGGGCAGAACACTTAACACAACGGAATGAAGGATCGTGATGCCTGACAGAACTGAGGCACGAACAGGAGAGGTGCACTCACCTCTGACATCTAAAGCATTGGACACTTTTTTTCCATTCCAGGTGACATCCTTGCTGCAAGTAGCACATGGGTACTTCTGAGCGGGCCTTGGATTCCTCCTCGACGCCGACCCTTTGTAGCAGAATCTTTAGGAGAGCTGCGACCAGCCAGTACCTCTCCCATGACAAAAACCCTCTTGAAAGAGGAGTTGACGTCGGTTTGCACGGAGGTGGTCTTCCTTCCTGGTGCTCTTTCCGGAATAGGCGACCCACTGAAGAACACAATGAAATTAGCGATTGTTCGGGCATGACCTACCGCTCGGATGGTAACATCGAACAGTTCAGTGTGTTTGAAAAAGTCTAATTCATTCGACGGCTTCCGTGGGATAAACATTTCTCATGAAATTTCTCTCTAGTGGGTCGCCTATCCCGATAGAGTACCTCTTTCCTCCACACCAGGGCTGTGCGTAATTACGACTTACGGTTTACGATTTACGAATTACGGGTGTTTTTGGCAAATTTTACGATTTACGAATTACGAAATTTGGGGACTAAAATCGTAACGAATCGTAACAAATCGTAATAAAACGTGAAAACGCGGTTAAATGAGCAATGCGAATTTGCGGTCTAGTACAAATATAAATCACTTTCAATACAACACAACTTCAATACTTTTAAATTTAACACACTCCTAATATTTGATTACTCTTCCAAAATTTCAATTTTCGGTGAACCCGTACCCGTGCATGCCCGGCCGGTCGAAGTTAGCAGTAGGTCAGTCATGGAGAACTATAATTGTTGATAACGAGCTTTAGGAATGACCAATCGCTCCCCTTCTCACCCTGACGGACCCAAAATTATTATTTGGTTCCAACCTTTCCTTGCTACCATGGAATGCCCTTGTCACATGATGAACACCAGAGACGCAGACCTTTGTTGGAGCTGCAGTCTATATCGAACCAAAATTTCGGTCCACAGTTGCAGACAACCGCTGTTGCAACACGTACTGCAAACAGAGTCATGCTGTGACCGCGAATTCCTGACATGATCTATATTCGTTCCAGCACCACTATCTTCTAGCTGTCTGGAAACTTCTAAAGCGGTCGTCTGCAACTGCGCACAGCAATTCCATTCCGATATAAATACACAGTAAATATGGGGCTCGGCTCTAAGGGCTTGGCTGGCTCATGGAGCAAATAAAGGTTGGAACCCAATATAAACTTCATTGCAGAATTTTGCGGAGATATCAAAAACAAACTTCCCTACGCATCCATCTTTAGCGGTTGAAAAGATTCAAGCAAAAAAGAGGAACTTCGTGAATTCAAATCTGCCGGAGAATCGGGAAATTATTCTACTAACCTCTAAACATTATTCGAAAAAAGATTTTTACGGGGACTCCCAAATTAACCTTCGGTGTCCCCAGAGGCTACGAGAGGAGAGGGGGTAATTTGAGAATTGGGTTTGAAACATTTCTAAGAAATTATGGTTGCAGAGTCTCCTTCTTTTTCAAAGAGTTTTGAAATGTTTTAATAATGAGGAGCAAATTCTGAACGCAAAAAAAGAAGATGGAGAACCTAATTTTTGAAAGCACAGATTTTGAGGGAGCCCTCACCATTTTGCATTTCAAAATCCTAATCAACCTTCACCACTCAGACCGCATTTGTGCACCACTGCAAATGCTGAGCACAAACTGCATCCCAAGGTTCTCTGGGGAAGGAATCTGCTGCCCCTATCTAAGCACCCTCGTCTACTTGGTGTGTTCCTGTACCCTTCATCGCGTTTTCACGAAAACACACGTATTCGAGCTGCTACGGCCAACACGCGAAATAACATCCTCCGTGCTCTGGCGTGCACCACCTGGGGTAGCACAAAGGAAGTTTTACGCACAACGTAAAAGACCATGATACAGCCAACTCTGGAATATGGGGCTCCGTTATGGACCAGACATCTGTCAGAGGCGTCCTGGAACAAGCTTCAACGTGTACAGAACTCTGCACTACGTGTCATCACTGGCTGCTCAAGGTCAACGCCCATGTCCCATCTCCATCAAGAATGTGCAGTACTTCCTGTCAAACAACACTGCCAGCTGCAACCTCAACAGTTCCACATTGGCATTATTAAGAACGCCGCACATCCCAACTACCCACATCTGTCATCTGATCCACATCACCGTAATATTCGCACACCACTCCATGCTGCTATTTCCACATTGGATCGTCAAAGACGGGCCACCTCTGAGCTCACACGAAAGAGGCTACAATAAATCGAGCTCACTAGATTTGTGTCTGAGTACCTGACCTGCGCCCCTTCCAACCCGATCCTTGGTGCCGTGCCTCCTATGGTTGATGATAGTGAGGAAGATCTGCCCATGCGCTCCCGCGTCACTGGCAGGTCTACGTTGCGGTCACTCTTCATACCTCAAAGCCTACGTACACAGGATTGACGAGTCGGTCCCAGATAAATGTCCTGACTGTCAGAATACTGGACATGTTTCATTGCAATTATTTTCATGCTCCGCCAGACCTACTTCTCTGTCTGCTTGTGATATGCGGAACAAGCCGTGTAATGTAGCTGCCTTTCTACGCCTATGAGAAGAAACTGCTGTGGCCGATAAGAAGAAGAAGAAGAAGACCGCCGTCTCCACCGCAACAAACTTACGCTTATGCGGAGGAACGCTTATAACTCCGTTCAGAGCAACGCTTAACAAATTTAGAGCGTACTCGTTTTCTGTGTGAAGAAGTGGTTTGGTAAATGTATATCCCCTTTGGGATGGCCCCTTATCCAAGCATCCTTCCTCAAAAGGTTAAGGCTAAAACTATCCAACCGTAAATTTTTTCTCATCACACTGTTGCCCTCCTTGGCACCACTGAACTGTGTTTGGTAGAGCGATGATTCCTATGCTTTCGTATTCAAAAGTTGGGCGAAACCTGGCACAGGTGTGGATCCCACGTATGTGTACTGAATATTTATTAAAGTGCTGCTCTAAAAATGCCACTTTGAAACCCAACCTCCTGCCTACTTCGATATGGAAACACCTCATCACTGAAATGCTGTTTCCACATGGAGTGAGGTTTGGGTCATGTGGGGCCTTATTACTCATTATCAGTTACGATTTACGAATTACGAGGAATTTCAGAAATTACGATTTACGATTTACGAAATTACAAAATTCAGTTACGCACAGCCCTGCTCCACACAGCCACGGCAAAAACGTACGACATCTCGGCAGCACCAAAATGATGGAATGAAAGTCTCTAAACTGCAGCTCTAATCAAAATCAAACTTTGCGGGGTCGCCGGCGACTAAGCCGCGGAGTTTTTAAGGCCACGCCCCCATTTTCTCGCTCGCTCGTCGCTCGCACCTTTGTCACTATGCCGGAGCCTTAGTTACAGCGTCGCGTCACGCCGCGAATGAGCTCTGAACGCCCTTATGATGAGGACTCTTTCGAGTCGCGTGACACATGAGTGAGTCATCATTGATAGTTTCAGTCCACCTTGATTTCGAAACTCATCTACGATTTGCGTCAGTGTGCATCCTTGGCGCGCAACCTGCTCCTGGAGTCAATGGAATGTTTTGGAAAATCAATTTATTCGAAAAAGTCGACTATCGAATTCATTCGAATGTTTCCGTAAATTTTCGAATATTCGACTTTTCGAATAATTTAGGTTTTAAACTTTTTCGAATATTCGACTTCTCGAATAATTCGGGATTTTGAACTTTTCGAATATTCGACTTTTCGACTAATTCGAAATTTGGCGTTTTCGAATATTCGACTTTTCGAATAATTCGAGATTTTGAACTTTTCGAATATTCGATTTTTCGAATAATTCGGGAATTAGCCTTTTTCGAATATTCGACTTTTCGAATAATTCGAAGTCGACTTTTTCAATCGAATGATTTTTCGAATCATTCGACTCGGTCAAAGTATAGTGTCCACGATAATCTTCAAATTTGAGATCGCTGAATCGATTGTTGGGCCCCCGAGTAGAACTGAAATGGCGAAGAAACTGAGAAAAACGCACCAGAAGGGCACGAAATCCCTCACTCTCACCGCGCTTCTTTACTTTCAAAGGAACTGTTTGTTATGACAACGAAATCGTTTGTGGACCCGTCTTTTGCAATTCTCTATTTTGTGTTGCTCCGTTCTTTCCTTCGAACCCTAACTAATACTGTTTTGCCCAAAATAATCTTCCATTTTTGATTAGCCCCATTTTTCACCGGTGACAACCACGATGAACATGTTCATACAACCGGACAACTAGTCCATGTTATAGAATAATGTCACTGAAATACGACGTTTTATGCGTTTCTCGCCGTTTCTTCGTAATTTTGGTAACACTTGGAGGGCGACGCATTGTTTTATGTGTAAAACTTGGGAACGAAAACCATCGCGAACACCGCCTTCAAGTTGGAATACATCTTCAGATTGTGCAAATTTATAAAGAATCAGGCCGAGGAAATTCAAAATTCATGAAACGACCTTTTTGCCACACTATCTTAAGATGCCCAGGAAATAGTGGTACGGAATATTTGAAATAATGGCGGAGTGCAATTGCCCCATCTCTTTTTTTCAGGTTTTTTATTTCCTTTTCGTTGTTATTCTCTCTGTTTGCTTCGCAATTATTCAGACTTTCCTGCATATTTTCATCTTATGTATGGCTGCCCTCCAATTTAATTCCTCTGACGTTTTGTCCTTTTTGTTGACGTTTTGTCCTTTTTGCACTGCTGTGGTTTATTGGTTCGTTGCTTTTCCTGCTTTATTGGTTTAATTCCTTGGTAACTTTGTTCCTTTGTGCTTGCTGTGTTGAGTTCCTTTTTTTCGCTTGTTTTCTCTCATTGTTAGCCTGTTTCTTTTTATTTTTGTTGCCGGTTTTGCTTTCTGTTGTGGTCGTTAGCATGTTGTTCTTCTGGTTTTGTTTTTTCGTTTCTTGTTTGTCGAACAACTTACCGTCAATCAAGTCAATAGCAAAGCAAATATTCAAGTAGGAGGGGGGGGGGGGTGGAGGTGAGCATGATTAGTATCTCCCATGCAGAGCCAGGCAAGGTTAAAAAAAACCAAAGTCGGCACCTAACCTCAGAAATTGGGGAGGGGTCTCATCGCCAGTTTTTCAAAATCCGTTTCTTCTTGGTTTGAACTCATCTTCAGCACAGAATGTTTCTCACGCAACCTAGAGTTGTTTTTGGGAAATTTTTCCGCGACTCGCTTCGGCGCCTAAGGCACCGAAGCGGCACTCTCGCGGAGCCGCCACGGCACTACCGCGAAGACGTAGCGGCGACGCGACAGTGCCGGTGCGGCTCCGCGATAGTGCCGCCGCGGCTCGGCGATAGTGCCGCCGCGACTCTGGAAAAGTATCTCATATGATGTTCATTGAGAATTTCGGTTCAACTAGGTAAGCCTAAGAACAAAAATACGCACCTGCGGTTATTACGTCCTCTGTCTGATAAGGACAGAGGTTACCGCCGTTGTTTTAGTGCCCAAGAAAATACAGACTGTACCTCAAACTTGGGTAATTGAACCGGCGACTATTTCGTTATACCACACGGGACAGTACATCGTACTCCACGCGGGTTTGCTGATGCATGCTCGCAGAGCCAGCGCGGTTCTAGCGCGGAGCCGCTGCGGTACTATCGCGGCGATGTCGAGGCTCAAGGCACTGCAACAAAATTGTCTGATCACAGCCGCTGTGGTACCATCGCGGAACTATCGCGGCACAGTCGAGGGTCGCGGTACTTTCCCCTTCACTGAAGCGGCAAATTTTCTCAGAGTTGGGCTGTTGCTCAGTAGTTCGGTAAAAAAGACTGAAATAGGAGCTGAAAAAAAGCAAAGTCGTTCCTGCAACTCGGGAAATAGAGGTGACAAATCTCAAAAGAAACTTTGAAAAAGCCCAGTCATTGTAGTTTTCGACAACCAATCAGTAGATGCAACTTCTTCACGACTGCCGCCCGTCTTCTAGGTTTGAACGCCAAAGCTGAAAAGGTCGTTTGAAACCGGCCTCTAAGCACCACTTCTTCCAACGGGTAATTGTTTCAATTCCTCCGTTTAGATGAGCTACTTCGCGTTTTCAGGCTCCTACCTATTCAGTCTATCTCACCGAACCTCGTAGATACGGCCCATTAGAGCAAAGTGCATTACACTGCAAGGCCCCCGGAAACCATTTTTTGCCATTCGGACCTTTGCGATTTTGATGAGTATTTGTCCTCAGCAATTTGGGAGGGCCTACCTTCAATTCAGCGCGGCTATTGTTAAGGGGAGGGGGGGGCCGCAAGGCTCTGCCACAAATGGAGGAGGGTCGCAACAGCGAACGCATTTTATCCGATGGGTTCCTTGACCCTGTCCCCATACTACGGGAGGGCACGGCACATTGACCATGCAACGACAAGGTAAAGCGCGGGTGGTGGCAAACAAGGTTGGGATAGACTTCAATACACTCTCACGGTTTCAAAGAAGCCTTCACGCTACAGAAAATATTGGACTTGAGTTAAAATCACCTTATTCCTGTAGTCTTTATGAGGGTGCACAGTATTTTGAGTGGGTGGGGTCTTGCAAGAGAAAATTTTCATATTTCAGAGGTCAAGGATTGCTTATGTATGGACATTATGCTCGTTTTTGAGCTTCTGACGGTGCAAGCGTTCTGGTACAAACCGAAGGAGTCCACTATAGTTTCTCCGTGTGCACCAACCGCGAGCGGCCGAATGTTTCCTCGCTATATCGTCAGAATAAGTGTTGTCAGTGTCAGATCGCATCAAACAGGTCTACTTCCTACGATCCGGAGACTGCATTAAGGACAGAAGACACGCTCGAAAAAGTTGTTGAGATAACTACGCTGCTTGGGTCGTATGGCCCCTAGTAGAACGCTCACACCGATGGAAGGGTCAAAAACGAGTGGAAACTACTAAATTTGAGTCGAAAATTTTCGTCAGCCACGCCCATGAGCTTTCAACACCGCCCCCTCAGTATACAAATACGGTCTTTTCGGCTGGTTTTTGAAGCTTCCACCGAGGTGAGCGTTTTAGTACAGGCTGTAAGAGTCTACCAGCTTCACTATCTCAACCGTTTTATCGTTAATATTAGCTATTTCAACCGCTCGGGATTCACCCCATTCCAATTTCACCCCATAACAAAACCAGCCGTTATTCCTGTATTTATACTACTTGCTTCAAACCTTCGATTTATTACATAAAATCGATACCATTTTTGAGTGTGTCTACTGCCTTAATTATGACTGCCTCTTTGCGCTCGAACCTCTATTCTAGTTACGTCAAACTGTGCAGCTCGAGATCATCGTGTGATTCTCTGATGTAATCTTGGAATCTCGAAAAATATTTCTTCGGGTGTTGTTTGCCTTTGAGTGAGCAATATCAGATGAATTTAGCGGTACTGATTGTTCCTGCACCATCTAAAATCGGGAGAAGTGGCTGTTTTTCGCGGAACGCAGAGTTGAGGTTCAGCTCTTCAGAAGAACACTAAAACAACTCTATAATTGCAACGTTCACGATAAAAAACCGTAATTTATTTTTCATTGTTCTCGAGTAGGCGAGTTCGTGAAGTAGAGGATGATAGGGAAACGTTCAAACAAAACTCAAATATTAGAGAAAAAACGGTCTAAATACTGCAGACACGCTTGAAGATGGTATTTTCCCGAGCATAAACCGTAAAGCTAATTTATTGGTACGAGCTCTGGCAGGTTTGATCCCAAGAATCCTTCCTCCACAATTTGGGAAACAACTTTCTTCATAGAGCTGTGGTTGTTGAAGTTAAATGCACAGCCGCCCAATCCCGCTGAAGGGTGAATCTGCCTGAGCTGAAATGCTAAGTATTCCATGGCTTCATCACGTCGTGGTAAACTCGTCCCTGATATCCGCAAGCGTAGTTGTTGACACTTCGTTTGAAGGCAGCATACACGCTCGTAAACGTGGTTGGGATAACAATGTGAGTCGAACCGAATGGCTTACAACATAATGCCTACGCAATTTGAAGTGTCAAAAACGACCCACCACTCCGCTACATGAGTTAGAAGTTGGATCCGCCCTGTATTTTCACGCCCCCTGTATTTGCCCTTTTCCTCCAACGCAGGGTTGTTGGGCCATCTTCGCCGTCAGTGACGTGTGTGGTTAACTTGTTAGGCAATCTACCAACAGTACCAACGGTGCATGTGACCCAGCAACCTTGCGTTGCAGGAAAAGGGCAAATACAAGGGGCGTGAAAATACAGGGCGGGGCCAACTTCTAACACATGTAGCGGCATTGTGGGTCGTTTTTGACACTTCAAAATGTGTAGGCGTTGTAATCTGGGCCATTTCAATCTATTTCCATTGTTATCTCAATCACGATTACGAACCTTCAAAGAAAATCAGCGGCGTCACTTCGGCGCCGCAATCCCGGCCCACCTGTCAAAAAGGCGGTAAAATTGCAGAGGGCTGTATGTTCTGATGACGAGGTATTTAGCTTATTGAGCTGCCTAAGCCAATTTTGTCATGCTTGGGTGCGACGAGGTTACGGAGGCAGAGTCTGTAACCATAATCAGTAAGCTTCAAAAGCAACCTTGCAATTGTTTTGGGCCTCAAGTATGCATTTTCTAGTTATTGCTTCCAATGATTCCACTGTCTTGTATTGTTACACATATGTATTGCGAAAATACGGCTATTTCATTCAGTAGTTAAAGTTTTTACAATCAACTTGCAAGCCAATGAATTTCCGCTAACTCGTCAGCCACCCTGTAGATTCTAATACCAAATATTGTTTGAAAACAGGTTGTCGATTTTGTAGTTCGCATACCGTAGCCGCAACATCGGATACTACGAGTCTGTCATAGCCAGGAAGACTTTTCTGCTGTTTATTACTTCAAAATGTTGTTTTGCGCAAAGCCTTCTGTGTTTTTCTTAGAAATGGAGTGAGCGTGGCGACCACCGTTGAAATTGTGGCCATCATAAATCTAACACGAGTTATCTGCAGACATTCAGCAAAAAGCGTATACGTAATTACCTGACTGAAACGAAACTATATAATGTGTGCATTTCAATGCCTACATATTGCATTAACTAGCGACTTCATTCTGATTTGCTAGCGAAGACCTAGGAGCCAGAGTACGATTGAAAGTGAACTTCTGCCAAGGGTGGGATGGGGTGTTGTGCACAATCCGCGACCACGCCTGTGCTTTCATAGAATCGTTTGACACCTAAGCCAGTTCAACACACGGCGGGTGCACTTACTTCTGACGTTCCTTCTATACATACATACGTGCTGCCTCTCTTTCTCGTATAACTCTATTCTTCTTGAGTGCCGACTTTTCATCTGTCATCTTTATTCCACTTTTTATGCTATGCTTTTTATATTTATTAGCACCCTTGAATATTACCGCAACTCTTGTTCCGTAATTGATGGGTGTTTCTGTCGGAACGATGATAATTGATATGGAATAACTGAACCATTATGAACTTTAATTCAATGAGTATTCTACAAAACTTGTAGAGCTAACAAGGGAAGGTCGGATGATGTTCTCTCGGATCAGAAAGCTTATGAATGATTTCTAGCCAACGCTGGCACGCTCTCTTCGAGTCTGAACACGAATTTTCCTTTACCGCTACCGACCCCATCCTAGGTGATGTGCCGACCAATGTCGATGGTGGCCTAGAAGGCGTACCCAGACACTATCGCGTGACTTTGGCGGATCTACGGAGCAGCCATTCCCTGTATTCCAAGGTTTACGTACACGGATTCAATGACTTGGCCTTTAATGAACGCTCTGAGGAAATGATTTATTTTCATGCCCGGCAAGACAGACTTCTTTGCCTTTTCAGGATATGTGGAACCAGACTTTAAGCGTTGCCACCTTTTTGCGTCCATGAGAAGGTCTACTGTGGGTGATTAGAAGAACAGCCTGATAAATCAAATCAAAGGTATTTATCTATAACAATTCTATATTTATGAGCCTCACAGTATTGAATAGCCTGGACATTGACGAGAATCTGCGTATAACAGTTTGTTTAAATACTCACCCGACGGTTTGCCTATTTCAGGAAGCCATGGAGAAATTCATCAAGTACGGATTTAATGCAGAGAACATTCCTTACTACGACTGCACGTGAGTGGAGCAAACAGTTGGTTAAAACCAAAGGAACCTCTCTAGCGCCATTCTGCCGCCTCGGATCTGGGACAGAAAGTTCTCTATTTCAGGAACTCTTCTCGAAAGCCTGGAGCGACCAACTATCCAATGGGGATATCATTTATCTGTTATGGAGGTATTGTGCAGGTAGGAATTCTTAAAGTTTAAAATAATTCTCTATCTATTGACCTCAAAATTAGAAGATATGAGAGAAAATTCTGGGCTCTTATTCGGGTTATGCCCATAATCCCTTAAGCACGACTCTCATCGAAACTAACAGCAATAATGAAATCGATTCTGCGGCATTCGTATATAGCCATGGAAGGGGGCGCTTCGCTAACCAAGAACTGATCCCAGCATACTCTGTAGTTTTGAGAAGTGGTATCTCGAAGGTAAGGGGAGTGGGGTAAAAAGAATAATCACTCAGGGACAAAATCTGAGGTTCTTACATATTTGTGAAGTAGACCCACTCTGTATAACACCTGTCAAATGTGAACTCTCAATTCCTCTGAATGGACAAAATATAGGGAGAAGCCACTCTGGTGCTACCACAGCAAGAAGCCACTTTGTCACGCACCCTCCAAGACCACCTCTTGAGCAGGGGGTGGGACTTCGCGTGGGCACAAATCCCACCTACGTGTAAAACATTCTCCAATTATTGAGGATTGAACCCCGTGGTCCCAGCACGATTACCTTCGAGCTGCGTGCTGCAACAGTCAGACCAGGATTTCGTTTTAAATTTTAGAAAACGATTTCCTAAAGATTAGAAAAGAATGAAAAAGCACATTCAAACAATTTCTTAGATTAGAGAAAACAAACTTTTCTTGCTAGATTGCAGAAAACAAACTTTTCTTGTTCGAACCAACAAAAAGGAAAAATTTCTGCTCCTGCGATCGTTCAGACGAACGAACAAAGTTACAAACAAAATCAGAAATCTCATTCGTCTACGGGTGCAGCAGGCGATGAAAATGGTTAGGGTAGGCTTCACATAAGAATCGAAAGGTGAAAAGTTGTAGCAGGAAATGACAGCAATAATATTTGCAATAAATTTAAAAAGTATAATAAAATCCGTCAAAGAATGGTGAGGAAAATGAAAACGCCGGAGTCTCACGTTATTGAAATCGTGGTACTCAGGTCCGGTAGGTGGACAGAATTCATTTGAGAAGGGTACAATCAACATAATCTCCTAAACATGTGTTATACATATGACTATGTAGGAAACGACTTTTCCATTCCGCTGGACCAGCCACTTCATTAAATACACCTTGAGTGATTAATTTTAATTGCGTCATTCGTCTATCGTTTTTACGTTCAAAGTATTTAGTTACTATAACATTAGCAACTGCATAGTCTGAATCTCTGCGTTGGCCAAATTCACAATGCTGTGTTTGCTATGTGAGCTAGCTATAGTGGTAGCATCACCGTTTCTAGTGCAATCTTGGTGTAGCATCACCGTTTCTAATGCAATCTTGGTGCAATGCCAGTGATCGCCCCTATGGCTCTAGCACTGCGGGTTAATTTCCTCTTGAAATAACGAAGTTTTGCAAGGAAACCTAACACCTCGCATGAAGATGAGCGTATGGTCCCGGTTTCGATCAACAGCCCCGTTCTTTCCTTTACTGTCAGCCGCTCTCTTTCTTCAAGCCCGCTTCCAATTATGGGTTGCAAGTGGCGGAAACTACAAGCCTCAAACAACTCGTCCATAATACTTTCGCAGCTGAATTTTAGGCAATCATAACTCCGTTTTTGGGGAGTCCTCTGCGATTCTATAGACGTCGATGACATCAGTGTATGGTTTTCGTAGTCTGACGCATAGACCAGGCGGCTGGCAGTGCGGCGTTGGCGGCATCGCAGACCAACGGGGTTTCGATTCGCTCGCGCCGATCTGCCGTGGCAGCCCCGTCCATTCATCAGACAAAATTTATTACGTGAACTCCACAAATAACATCGACACCCATTAAAGGAACGTCGATCTGCACAGGTTTTCGGGCGTATAAGTTCTCCTGTAAGAAGTACAATACCCGCACTAAGTTTTTTGAAAACGGGCAGCAATTGCCAAACTTGACAAAAAAAAAGTCCAACGCTCGTATCTTTTTTGAGCGAACACTTTTTTGGATTCTGAGAGTGCTATCATATTCACAGCTCAAATTCCTACCTGATAATGTTCTTTGTGGACCACAGTTCCCAATGTCGTTTTGTTCTCGAATGAAATCGCTTCTGCGGTCGTTTTTTGAAAACGCGCGCGGCAAGGTGCGGCCAAACTTGGAGGAGTAATTGTACAAGTGCTAGAAGAGCAACCTCTATGTTTTCTTAGTGTATTAGATGCAGGTAGAACGATCTGGAGATTTACGTAGGCAGGATTTTCGAACCCCTTCATTGAACGGTTTAGCAACTTAGTTCGGCTTTTCAGGTAGTTCCCAAGCGTGTTTAATAGAGGATTTCCAAAGTTCTCTCTGTGCAGACCTCGAGATTGTCCCACTCGCATCTAATTCACAAACGAAACATAGAGATTGCTTTTCTATTAATTGTACATTTAATACTCAAAGTTTCGCAGCACCTTGCCCTTGCCGCGCGCGACTCTTTTGAAAAACAACCGCAAAAATAATTTCATTGAAAACAAAGCGCTTTTAGGGAACTTCGGTCCACAAATTGCTAGGTATGGAATTCCAGCGGCGGACCACTGGCGAACATATGTCAGTTGCTTAACAGCTGGATGATAACTGTTATCTAGCAGGAAAATGACAATCACACCTTGAATTTACCGAGCGGATGAGAACGCGGTCATCCAACAATCTTCACTCTGTAGGCAGCTGACGTCCGAATTCCATTCGCATAGCGCTGAATCGTCAACTAGCTGGCACAGGCACTCGAGAAAGCAAGTGATTACTCAAAAGCTGGAGTGCCAAGTAGTAGCCAAGAGGCTGCCAGCGGTCGACCAGCGCGCTGGCGGATCACCATCGGGACTCTGGCCAACCGACTGCTAAAAGCTGTCAAACAACGAAAATGGTTTTTTTTCTTGCCAGGCGAACGCCAGCGGTCCGCCAATCTCATTGTTCAAGTACGTTAATCGTTTACTGCTTAAGTTTTCAGATTATGTATCTGTTCGTGCTGAGCGTCTTGACTAAAAAAGACATGCGAAAACATTCCTGTTACAAGATACTCATTGTTCTGGGTGAGTCATTATGTGAATCTTGATAATTTTAGTTCTATCAGGGCTGGGATTCATGTACGCATTGGGTCCCGGCAGGGTTTGGTTTGGTTAGCTGCTTTAGCTGGGACCAAACCAAACCAAACCACCACCTCGGATGTGCGGTTACATGGGTCCCAGGTGTAGCCCAGTTCTGACCGAACCTATCTATGATGAATCGCTGGTTTGCGAACGTTTCCAACCAAACCCTGCTGAGACCCCCGGTTTAGCGTTCATGAATCTCAGCCCAGTTGTGGAAGAAGTGTTATTGTAAAAAGCATACTCGCCCATCTGCGACGAGTGCGACTTCAGGATTCTATGATGTTTCTTCGATCTGTTTGGCCTCATTATTGACAGGATATTTCTGGCTCGTTGGAGCGAACTACTGTACTCATCCCAATCTGCAGTATATAAGCGGAGCACTCGTAATAAGTGAGAGCCTGTTTCATTTAAATGTATTGCCTAGCTCCTTCATTTTAAGCCGGTCGATATAAGGCTCATCGGGCTTATCATGTCAGAATCTCTTTATATATGTTTTATTTTGTCATGGCCAGTCGAGTTTGCTACTCCCGGACTCATCCGAGCAAGATTGGCTTCAACGTGTGTTCATAAAGAAACCCACAAACTTATCCTCCGCTCGCCTTCATCTACTATGTACTGTAAGTGACGCGTTCATGGCAGACCCCGGCAAGATTCGGCGACCCTGGTGGGCAATCAAATCGTAACAGTCGCTCACATGATTTATCCAGATAGAAAAACCCTTAGGTGTCTTTGTGAGAGTTGACTCAAGTTTTTAGGCCAGTTTCGTGCCCTGATGAGGGTCTGAATTAAAGTTTTTCGACTACGCGAAAAACCTAAAAACCAATCTAATTTTTTTACTGAAGCCCTCAAACCTTTTTGTAGCGATGGTACTACATATTCAGACAAGTCTTCAAAGTCTAAACAACGGAAAAATCAAAATTAATTGACCAACTGAACCGAAAAGTGGCCTGGTGGGTGGTTGTGTGACGGCTGTGACGATTTGATCGCTCACCAGGAACGCTGACGCATAACGGGGTCGGCCGATAGCTCGTCTATTATAGTGGTAGACGATGGCACGCGCAACTCAAGTTTGTGTTCTCCGGTTTGAAAGGGCAATACATATCCTGCGGCAAACCATGCGTCGCGACTCTGGAGTTAATCACGCTGTATTTTAAGGTCTCTGGTGTGCCGTATGCATGAACAGCTTTGTGTTAGCTTTACATCGTCTGCTGGACATCTGGAGCGAGAAACTCGCAAATAAGGTCACATATCAAATCTTTACCATTAGTCATTACTTATTCTATAGAATCCGCTCACAGTATGATGATGATGAACAAAAAGATTACTATGACATCTGATGCTGCGGGTTTTTAAAGGCGATGCGCCAGTCTCCCTTCGTTGCTAACAACCACGTTGTTTGCGCTGGAAGTAACACTGATCGCAAGGCTGGGCTCACTCTTGACGTGCCTGGAAAAAAGATCCAAAGGACGGCCAAGGCAGCGATGGTTAGACACGATGCATACCGATTTGAAAATACTCGGCGTGCACCCTGACCAGGCGCACGACCAGGGTTCGGCGTGAGGTGTGATGTATCACAGAGGGGGGCCGGTCCCGGCGACATCCGGTGGGATGGGGGGGGGTCGGACCTTCAACCATGAGCCAAGATGGACTTCTATCAGGGCCGGGGGCCGGGGGGTTGAGAGCCATACCGTTAGTATAAAAAGACGGCAAAATTAGATCACATTGAGAGGTCAAAAATCAAACTGGAGGTCATACTGAGAGAGGAAATTGAGACAGGAGATCAAAAAAGAAGCTGAATAGTGAGAAATAACTGCGAAAAAACAAATGAGGCAAGATATGAAATGGAGATGCAAAAATAGGGCAGGAACACACAAGAAGAGCTTACAATTCACTGGTGATGAAGCATGGTCATCGTTAATGACTCTAGCATGGAGAAGGAGTCTTGGCCAGGCAAAGTGTGTCACCAGAGCGCTCCTGGATATGTCAGCAGCGGTGGTGTTGAGTATTCGCTATCTTCGAGTTCATTACAAACGGACCACCCTGTCTACGAAACGGCACAGATGCTCTGGAATTTCGTAATCTAATATGCATTTTTAGGCGATTTTGAATTCACAGGTTCGATCCCGCTAAAGGTAAAAAATTTCGCAATTCTGAGAAATAATGGATAGTTGACTGCTTGACAAGAGGATTGTTCACTGTTATATCTCTTGCGATTTACTCCACGAAATTGACTCGTGTCCAAGATGCGATATCGCCTGAAGCATAGGAACTTCATGCCCTGAGGGCACATAGGTGCGGTTGCGGGCGCGGAACCCACATTTTGAATACGAATTTCCGCGTGTGAAACGCACCCAAAATTTTATGAACGCAGCTTCAAGCCCAAGAGCGCTACATAAGGTGGGTGGAGCCTGTTTTCATTCCCTGAGGTCACAGAGGTGCAGTTTAAGGCATGAGAATCACATTTTGTAATTGGCTATACGAATGTGAAAACGCACCTAAAATTTCGTGGCCACAGCTTTAAGCCGAACAGCGCTACATAGAGTGGACGGAGCCTTTTTTCCATGCCCTGAGGGCACATAGGTGCCGTTCCGGGCAAGAAAACCACGCATAATAATTGGCTAGCCGTATTTGAAAACGCACCCAAAATTTCATGGTCGCAGCTTCAAGGGAACAGCGCTACATAGGGTGGGTCCATGAAATGAAATATTTACAAGTATTTAACGAAATTTGAATTAGGGAGTTTCGCGTTGCTTCAACGTACGGAAAACCTAGTCACGGATCCAAGTAATCAATATCATTCTTTCAACCGCTTCAGAACGGTCTCTGAAGACCCATTTTTAGGTGTGATACAATCGATTGTATCACACCTAAATCCACACAAATTAGGTGTGATACAATCGGTTGTATCACACCTAATACGTGTACAGGCCATAAAACGGCCAATGTCTCACCGTCGACTGCGTACCACGCGCTGCGCGACCGCACGCGCGTTGAAAGCAGACGGGTTTGGCCGCCGCGCGACGAGTTTTGGCCGCCGCGCGACGTTTCGGTCGCCGCGCGGCGGCCGAAACTCGTCGCGCGGCGGCCAAAACTCGTCTGCTTCCGACGCACGTGCGGTCGCGCAGCGCGTGGTACGCAGTCGACGGTGAGACATTGGCCGTTTTATGGCCTGTACGTGCTGATGAGATTCGCCAAATTTCGAATTTTGCAGGTCCCTTCCAATGACCATGTGCAGAAGTTTGGCTCCGCAAAACGAATTCCCGTATAGAATTTTTCTCACTTCGCCAGAGCAAAACACCGACCTTCACGGTCCCCCTTCATTGCCCATGTGCAGTAATCGTCATTTCTAACTTGAATAAACTATTGATGAATCTTTTTAAGAATCTTCTTTGCATTAACAACACAATTTTCAGGTTTTCGGAGGAAAAAACATATACGTTGCGCTATCGTTGCCGTTTTTATATTTTCTGTACATCGCATTTTTCACACCACCTCCGGCTTTCAACTCAGACCATTTGGCGTGGTTTTTCTATCCGTTCACCAACCTGCACAGCCCGGATTTGGTCAGTTTTTGTTTAGCATTAATACACTCTGCACGTGAAACTTCTGAGTGTTTTAGTATCGGAGTTGGTCAAGCAATGTTTTCGGCGTTTTGTCCAAAAAAAGGTCCAGCTGTAAAATGTAACCTATGCATCGGAAAAGCCAACCAAGATAAGACTTTGAATGGGATTAAAGGCACAGACCAACCTCAGGAACAAAATCTGATACTTCCACATGATTGTGAAGTAGATACACCCTATTTAACACCTGCCCTGTGCGAGCTCGCGGTTCCTCTGAGTGAGCAAGATATTGGAAGAAGCCACTCTATCGGTACCGCAGCAAGAAGCCTTCTTGCCAAGCCCTTTTGAATGACCTCTCGAGCTCAACAGTGGCAAGCAGAGCAGAAGTTATTCTTTAGGGATTTCGAAGACTCCATTCCCGGAGGGTTTTGTACGATTAGGATGAGCAGAAATTTAGAAAAACGATTCAAAGGTTGCGCTGTGCCTATAACGAGCGGCCCGAATGAGCGCCGAAGCATGGCTTCTGAATGGGTGTACTTTTTTCTTGGCAGAATCTCCACATGTTATTTTTTTCAGTGTAGCCAATCGTAGTTCGTATTTCGTAAATCTTAAGTGATTTAACAGTGGTTGAAGAAAAATATTGATTCATATCTAATCTGAAATTTTTCGTAAATAGTGAAAGTGTCTTATCCACATGACTTTTTAGTACGTGAACGTGCCACAAGTTGTCAACAACTTACTGATAGTAATTGCTACAGCGATGTTGTGCGTACTATACATGGGTGCCTTTTTGATCCGTTTCTCGCATGGTGGACTATCATGGATAAAGATATCGGTGAGTGTCGTCTTGGGCTATCTAAAAAGCAATTCAGACGCAGGGAATTTAAACACTCAACAGAACGACCGAAAGCCATTGTAACACTATTCTGTCTGGCGAAGGTGCTAAGCAACAAAAGCTAACCGACAACTTTTGCGGTCGTACAAAATTTCGAGGTCCATATTGGATACTTTTGCAATGGGCTTTACTATAGCTTTGAAAAAACACCCCTGTGAGGGTTTCCAGGGGCGGCATGCACGTACACGAGGGTTACGAAGAGGTTGGGGCATGGTTTGTGGCGTCGGAGCGTATGCTTATTGCATTTATTGCGACGGCTTGAGATCATCGATCAATGGGGCCTCGGGGGAATCTTGGCTGCCCTACCCTCCTAGGTAGGGTTAGCGAGTGAACGATTTTTCGATTATCTCCAGCCATTGCACTGCCATCGTCTAAAGCGCTAACGCCCCAAACCCCTTTTTAACACTCGCGTAAGTGCATGCTGGCCCTGCTCGAGGTAATCGCAACTGGGGCAGACCTCGGATCCGTTTTCAGCACCTTAAATGCTAGCTCAGCGTTTTTGAATCGACCATGTTCAGCAAATTGAAACATTTATTTTTAGTTTGTCATTCAATCTTCATTAATATGTGGGGCAAACTTCACATGCTCAATGATCTATCTTTACATGCAATACTTTCCGACGCCCGATCTTTTGATTATTGTCGCTCAACTAGCGTGGCAGTTCTCACATGGTGCGTTCAGTATTGATATGTTATGAGGATATGACTAACACACAGTAATACTTGAGGATTTCCGGCTATTGTCAGTTTGGCGCTAAATGCCACCGTTCGCCGTGAAGTGATATCTAAGGTGAAATGGCTTTTCGTCAGAGGTAAAAGTGGTCCTGAAAAAGCAGCATGGAGTACCAGTGGGACAAGGGTGAGCTATCAGGGCCCGTATTCATAAACGATTGACACGCGAGTTAAGGGTAAATGAAATCTCTGCAATCTCGCGCTCGAGCACAGGAAATTTTTTTCCGGAGTACGATTATCAACCGTGGGTTTATAGCTGGCACATAGTGCCAGTGTCAGGGCCCACAAACAAGTTTTTTGGTTCCATCTCTTCCATATTCTCCTCATTTTACATTCTCCGCTAGCTCCCAACAATACTAGTCTATCCTCTGATTCGGAGTAGAATTTATTTCCTTTTCGAAAAATGCAGAACGTGTGGGAGGGGGGAAGGAAACGCACCACACGCGCGTCTGCGCGCGTGTGCTGCGTTTACTTCCTCGTCCCACACTTTCTCGCTGTCTCTCCTCTCGCTCCACATGAGCGCGCGAGAAAGCAAAGTAAACAAATTTGGCTCCGAACCGGAAGATCTCCTCTACCGAGCGAGTTTTAACATTATACATTACTGACTCAGAGGCGCGTATTGAACATTCTCCTTTACCCCATACCCCCATTTTTCTCTCTCTAACATCGCGTGCTTGGAGGCACACTCCAGCCTCTGGTGTAATTTTAGTTGATATGATTCGACCACCCTGAATGGCAGCCCTGTTATTGGGTGAATCATATTATCCAAAATAACCCCTGAGGTTGGACTTCTTTTCAACGCAAACAAGAACATTAAAAAAAAACGCTGTTGAGGTTAGACTGTATCTTTAATATTCACTGAAAAATCCACTCTTAAAAAGAAAAAGAATGTGAAGGTCTTTTTTTCAAATTCAGTGAAGTGAATGGACGAGTCGCGAATGCCGTACAGCCGGCTGTGCGGCATCCGCGGCACCACATGCCTGCGTGATTTTGATCGCCAGCGGTGATCTACCACCATAGCCCCGTACATGCGCCCAACTAAATCTGACGAAAAGACTATGTACGTAGTACTTTGCATTTTGTGGTAAAGCGAGCGAGGTCGAGTTTCCGCATCTCTTTTGTCTTTTTTGTGTAACTCGCTTCAAAGTGAATTTTCAACAAAGCTTGGAAGATATTCATAATTGAGGATTGAGGGCTATCTAATGGTATAGTCAATGGTTTGTTGAAAGCCATGGAAGTTAGGCAATCAACCAGTTCCCTATGCATATACGGTAGACACAGAGGAATGCAGACAGATTGTAGCACTCCATTCGCCACAGCACTGTAGTTACCAACCTGGCTGATGGCGAAACGTCTATAATTCTCAACGTAACCACCAGGAAGACTCAACTATAGGGTAGCCCTTAGCGCCAAGATCATAAATATCATCCCAATTTCGTTCGAAGTTGAGTTTGTAGCGAGTTATACAAAAATGCGAAAAAGACCCGAAAACCTGATCGTGCTTGCTTTCTGACCAAATCCTAAGAGCGATTTGGTATATGTTCTAAGATGAGACATTGAGGCTATTGATCAAAAAGTCTCAAACACGGATTACAGAAATCTCAAAGCGTCATAATTCTATTGAGACGTCTTCAGATCCAGCAAGTCAATTTATACCAATGGTTCCAGGTCACAACAAATTAGAGATCGGTATTGTTCGAAAAAGATCTACGTACACATACAGCGTCTACATCTTCATTTATTAATATTTTCATCAAGGTAGAGAAGATTCTAATCGGATACCGAAAATCCTCCGGAGTCTCATCAGCTTCTGATGTTGTGCTTTGTTAATAAATATCTTGCGCCATACGAAAATCAAAGAGTGACTCAGAGTGAAAACCTGCATATGAGGCGGTCCGCGTGAGCATCGGGGTAGCGGTGGGAGTAGCACGGTCGAAAGTTCACCGGCCCAAAATTTGAAGTGTGCTGAAGCCGTTTTCATGAAACTTCGGGAGCTTCCCTAGACGGTCCAAAGTTCCTTCGACGTAGCCATTTGGTAGACAGGAAGGTTTCCGGCTTTTTGGCGGGTAGGTTGGAGGGTTCCTGGCTCCTAATTGTACTCCGCTACGTCGCTCAGCGGCCGAAGTATAAACGACACCTTTAGTCGATCTGACGGGACAGAAAATTATCAATATTTTTCTGACAGGCAACGCGTGCTCTTCCCGCGCACCTGTACAGCTAAGATTTGTCCGGTCGCCCTCTGCGCCCAATGGCAAAAGAGCCTCTAAAGCCTTTGAAAAATCATACACACCGTTCCATAAATAGACGAACACCACCGAAATTGTGGTTTCTGAAAGTCGCGGCAAATCCTGAGCTACAAAAATGATATCACTGTTTGCGATCCTGAAAACCGTAGCTTCGTTTATAGTTAGCCTTCTTGCCCATCGTTTACGCTCTTACGGGACCTGAACATGAGTTTCAACCGTTTCACAAATACATATACAAACACTGTCAGAATCTTGCCTTTCTCCGGGGATTTTTCGTGGAAGACTTTAAGTTTGGATTAACTCCACGTTTCAGGTAGAATTTCAAGCTGCATGGTGTTCAATTCCAGCGTTATCCAAGATCTCCATGCAGTGCTTTGAAACGAAGTGTTCCATGTTCCATTCACAGCGAAGTAACATCGACAGGAACTTGATAAACGAAGCCCCTTCCTCGGAGGAGCATCGTGAAACCGCTGCTACCCAATTGACTCGCCTGAGCGTGAGCAGGAATTGGTACAAGTTTCACTCCTTCAGTCGCATTCAATTGAAACCCCCTAAGATTTTTGAAAAGATCCCAATTGATCTCTGGTGACGAAAAACATTCATTTTGAGTGGGGTTGCCTAGAAACGATACTGATAGAGTGATTTGAGGAAGGAACCAGCTTTTTCTGGTTGGAGGGGTGCGATGAAGGGAGCGCGGTGGTCAAAGCAACATACATCAGTGGCCCCACCCACGGTCGGTGCTGCTTCTCAGAAGTGTAGAATCCACTCCGTGAAGTACCAAAAAGTCTTGTTAGGTCACCTTGCACCGTTTCCTCGCTATAGCGGACGTAAGAGATTCTAATATGCCCATGACAGAAATCAGCATCCTTTTCTGCCACATGTCCTGGATAGAGACGGAAAATTTCGCCCCTCCTCTATGTACTGCGGTCCTTTTTCTTGAAGTTTATATAAAACCTGTAGGGTACCACAGCTGAACAAAACCATGCAAAGGGAAGCAAGTGTTGTTGAGAGTTCACAAAACATATGACAGGCCCATTCTAGAAAGAAAACATCCGTTTATTCACCGCAGAAGCGTAAAGATGTTCTATCATTGGAAAAATTCAAAACAACTTTACGCGAGAAATATATATCAGAGCTAACATAGGGCCTTATAACAGCATACCCAATGCAGAAGGCAGGAATAGAGAGCTCAAACTTCATTCCTTATATTATCGCCGACGACTCTATGTATGATGCATGCGTAGTCTTCAAAACTCTATGAGGTCTCATAAAAACTAACGTCTCAAAATTTTTTAGGCTTGTTCGCTCCAGAACTAGGAGGAGCACGGAGAAAATCTCTTATTCAGCTCCCAAAAGCAATACGAGAGCCTTTTCCTTCACATGTAGAGCTAGATCTACCTTTGTTTCTCTGAATCTTAGCGTCACTCCTTTGCCCATTCCTCGTGCTTTGTTCAATTTCAAACGCCTTGCAGGGAAGAAGCTGTTAAGTTTTTAGAACTGTGATGCCAATATTCGCTTTCCATGCATTTTACTCATGTTCTAGGCATCCCTATTTTTCTATTACGTGTGCCTTAAGCAAAGTATTCAATGAATAAATAAATAAAAGTGCGGCGACATAAAGGCAGGGTTCGCGATAAAAACGGCTGTTGTGCTATCCTCATGAGAGTGTAGATCTGGTCTGGTCTTCAGAAATGCGAAAATAAGTGAAAAATTGCAGGAAAAACGCTCCAGAACAAGTTATTGCTTGGTGTCCGCCTGCCTCCAAATATCCATTAAATATCCAGTTGCCGGGCGAGCCCCGGTATTCACTGCCCCCTCAGGCGGCAAATGGTGGAGCGCTCACCCGGCAAATGATGGCCCACGCACTCCGCATTTTCTGCCTCCGCAGCAGGTAAATGGAGGTCCGCTCACCCGGCATTAGATGCTTACCGTGTGAATGATATCGATCTGCAGGAGCGGATAATCCTCCTAGTAAACCCTCACTATTCCCCAGCAAGTTCGAGGCTTCGCTTCATCTCTGAAGCGGCAAGCCTTACATGGCTTCAAAATTCATGAACTGACACGCTATCACGCCCCCCCGCGGTCATAACGAACCGTAGGGGTGAGGGTACAATGATCCAAATCGTGTGGATGGCCACACGTTCGAATGCTACCAGGTTGTCCAATAATTCTTGTCCGAAAATTTCACCATCTTCAATTTTTTCCAACTTCGTTGAAAAACAAGTCGAATCAACAATATATTCGCCACAGTTTTCCACAACAGTGGCCCATCGATTGGGCAGGTCGCCGATGCCCTTCGCCCAGAACTCCGGGGGCTGCGACTCGAAGAAGTCCGCGATGTCGGATTTGAGGTTGTCGTAGTTGGTGAATTTTCTTCCGGCCAAATGGTGCTTCAGCGGGCGGAACAAGTGGTAGCCGGAGGGGACGAGGTCCGGGGAATACGGCGGATGGGCAACCGTCTCCCATCCGAGCGTCGCCAACTTCTGCTGGGTCTCCTTCGCCACGTGGGGGCGCGCGTTGTCTTGCAGCAGGTAGACCGAGGCCCGTTGGGGACGCTTTTCTCGGATGGCGGCGGCTAGTTTCTCGAGTTGATCGGTGTAGATGGAGGCGGTGACCGTCCTGCCGTGCGGGAGCAGCTCGAAGTACAGCATGCCCTTGGTGTCCCACCAGCAGCAGAGCATGATCTTCAGCGGGTGCAGGTCGGCTTTCGGCGTCGTCGGCGGCTCTTCTCCGCGCGGGATCCAGACGGCACGGCGGGCGACGTTGTCGTAGAGGACCCAGCTCTCATTCTTAGTGACCAGGTCCTCGAGAAACTCCTTGCGATGCGGACGAAGGAGGAGGGACTGGCAGACGGCCACGCGGCTCTGCTTGTTGGCGTCCGTCAGACGGTGGGGGATCCAATGGGTCAGAACTTTGTGGTAGCCGAGTAAGTTGAGTCGATTGTGGATGGTGGACTTGCTGCAGCCGAGCGTCGTCGCCAGTTCTCGGGTGGTGGCTTCAGGCTTCTCCTTGATACAGCGAAGGACTTCGTCATCATCCACCGTAGAAGGCCTCCCGCTGTGCTCCCTGTCCTCGAGGCTCGTGTCGCCGCTCTCAAAACGATGGAACCAGCGGCTGACTGTGCGTTGGGACACTGCATCCTCCTTGCACGCTCTGCAGACGTTGGCGACCGCGGTGCCCGTGTCGTTGCCCAGAAGCCACTCTTAGTACACGAACGTACGAATTCGACCTTGGTCCATTTTAGCTTGTACTGGTAGCTAGACGCGGCGACTGCGCCTTATATACCCCTAGCGTAGAACTTTGGAGAACCTTCTAGAAGGTTCTTACACTTGCCTGATATTATAGCACTTCTAAGGAAAATTATAGAATTTTGAAAATTTTCGGACAGGAATTATTGGACGGCCTGGTATTACCCAAATCAGCTCGAAGTTCATTTAGCCAGGGCCGTAGGCCCTGGTTTGCTTTAGCTCTTCAGTGTTGGGCCAATTATATGCATATGCCTGCCCGTTCATCTCGTGAACACTTGCCCTTCACCCGGTTATGCTATGTCTGCCCGATCATCCGGTTATATGTTTCGCCCATCCGTTCGAATGCCATTGCACGAATCAGCTCGCAGTTCATTCAGACAGCGCCGTATGCCTTGGTTTGCTTTAGCTCTTCAGTGTTGGGCCAATTATATGCATATGCCTGCCCGTTCATCTCGTGAACACTTGCCCTCCACCCGGTTATGCTATGTCTGCCCGATCATCCGGTTATATGTTTCGCCCATCCGTTCGAATGCCATTACACGAATCAGCTCGTAGTTCATTCAGACATCGCCGTACGCCTTGGTTTGCTTTAGCTCTTCAGTGTTGGGCCAATTATATGCATATGCCTGCCCGTTCATATCGTGAACACTTGCCCTTCACCCGGTAATGCTATCTCTGCCCGATCATCAGGTTATAAGTCTCGCCCACCCGTTCGAATGCCATCACACGAATCAGCTCGAAGTTCACCACCCGTTCCAATACCATACCAGATTTATGTTCGCCCGCCGACCCCGTAAAGCCATACCCGCTCGCCCGGTAAGACGCTCCGCTCCCAAAATATGCCCGCCCGCTCAGCCGGGGAGCCTACCTCTTCGCCCGCTCAGCCGGTGTTACTGCCTGAGCGGTTTGCACACCACGCCTTGAAAAAAGTTTGATGTACCACTGTTTAGCAAGACGCAGTGGTTTGCTTACAAATGAGTTTGCAAACCAAACCAGACACCACCAAACCAAACAGGGGCGAGTTTTGAAAAAAAAGTTAGCCGGGGCGAGTTTGCGCGATCTCGAGTTTTGAGACGGGATTGGGACAGCGTTTGAGGCGTCGGCGGGTTTGATGATAGCAGTGCGAGGGCTGGAGGTCATTGAAAAATCGTGCATCGCCAACTCTACCTAGAAGGTTGGGGCAGCCCACGTCACCAGAAAACGCCTCAAAGACACTGGTAAATATAGCTAAGCTGACCTTCGATAGATGGCGAAATCGGGACAGATCAGGAATAACGCTACGCACCTTTTTTCAAAATGCGGCTCATCCATTTAGTATTTGCGGTCTTCACAACCAACTTGTGCGCCAGCGTAATCCCGTGAGCTCGTCAGCCATCCTGTGGATTCTAATAGCGAAAAAATGTTTGAAAACAAGTTGTCGATTTTGTAGTCCGCATACGGTTGCCTCAACAGCAGATAATACGAGCCTGCCATTGCATGGAAGATTTTTCCGCTGTTTATCTGCTTCAGAGTATTGTTTTGCGCAAAGCCTTCTGTGTGTTTTTCTCAGAATAGGACTGAGATTAAGCAACCACCGTTGAAATTGTGGTCATAATAACTTTAGAACGAGGTATCTGCAAACATTTAATACGAAACGTATACGTAAATAACTGAATGAGCGAGGCTATATAATGTGTGCATTTCAATGCCTACGTATTGTATTAACTAGCGACTTCATTCTGGCATGATAGCAAAAATCGGCGATAGCACCAATGAAACTGAGCGTTTGTCTGTCGTGGGATCTGTTTTAAACAGTGACGCTGTGCAGAAACCGCGACCAAAGGGTGCACTGATGATTGCTAGTGCTTCATTGGATCGCCTGACACACTTGCCAGTTCTATGCGCGGCGGATGCACTCACTTTTAACGTTCCCTCTATATGTGCTGCCCCTCTTTCTCTTACAATTCTATTCTACTCCTTGAGTGCCGAGTTTTCATCTGTCATCTTCATTCCACTTTTTATTGTTTGCTTTTCATATTTATCGGCTCCCTCGAGTTTCACCGCAGCACTTCTTCTGTGATTATCGAGTCTTTTCGGTCGAAAGAATATACTAATTGATATGGAACAACCGCACTATTACGTTTAATGAGCATACCAGCAAAATGCCTTATTTGGCTTAATCGGCTGGCTTCCGCCTGACGCAGTCAGTCCGCATCTTCACCGAGATGTACCGTCCTAGTTGTCAGCCGTGTCCATTTGTCTCGGTCCTCAGCCACAAGTTGAACACAATCCATCCATCGTTCGCTATTCCACTTCCTGCGAAGTAGTACATCACGCCTGAACTGCCTTTCAACGTGGAGTGATTTTAAATCCTCCACCACATCAGTGTTCAGCCTACGTCCCGGCGGCAGTTTACAGAGAGGATTTGAAGGCATTCTTAGAGCGTGTTGAACAAGACGATCTAGCAGTCTTCTTGGAGCATGCCCGAACAGTCGGAGTCGACCATCCGCTGCCGCTTGAGATGGCGTTGGAAGATGTCAACCTTTCATTGATTTGGTTGTAGAGGTCTTTTTTGTGGCACATCCGCGGCCTGAATTATCCAAGCAAATGTCTGGAGAGCTTCCTCTCCGTGCAATCCGGACTTTCCATCTCTTCGAAGCCGATCCCGTCTTTGATCCGTACATCATGACAGGGCGAATTGCGGATAAGCAGACGAGCAACTTGACTTCCTCCGCGAATGGAGTAACAAACTTCCATTGAAGAACGGGTGCTTTCAAAATTCATAATGTTATGATACGTATTTCTGAGAAGAGTTGTAATGAATTCTTCGTCAAAGTTATGTATGATCAGGAGATCATCCATATATCTATAGGGTTCGGAAACTTTATTAGTCAAAAGAAAGCACGTTTTTGAGTTCTACCGCTAAGTTTTCATGCTGCTGTTGTATGCGTCACATATGAAGCGAAATTTAATTGGATTTTTGTGTAGTTTTGGTAGACGATAGATAATCGGGATATCAGAATCTTAAGTAAACTCAATGTTTTTAGATATCATTAGTTTTTTGTGTCGTTCTATGATTTCTTCCTTATTCTCAATCGTGGTTAATTGGTAAATATCATTGGTAGTAATGTTTTGAGATAGTATTCCCAGTTCGTTGAGAATAATTTCCAAGTATAGGTTTTGCACACAAATCCGTAGTTATTACTAGTTTTGTTCAGAGGGCAAATAATAAATTTGTCTTGTAAAAATTTAATCTTATTTTTGAAACTACTGATGTCGATATTATCGAATCTATTCATGTTGTAGATCAGAGGTCTGGTTTTTCTGGTTTTCCGTGAGAAGAAAGTAGAATATAATTTATGAAATTTACTATTTTTTTCAGGTTTTTTTCCATATTTTGTCTTAATTTTGCATTTTACTTGTTCTCCTCCTAAATCACCTCCTAAATCTTTTTTGTATCTTCCATTTTCCTATCAATTTTGGGTCTGAATTTTATACCTTTTTGTAGAATATATTTGATGTCAGGATTCGTAACGATGTCAATATTTCGTGTTACTACATGCTTGAGGATCGCGAAATTGTGCAAAAGGATGGGAATCGCAAAGACATGAAGATTGAGTAACTTTTTGAATTTCAGATCTAGTGATATTCTTGAGAAATTTGATATAGTTGAGGACTGATTAAGAAATGGGATTCTCATAGCTATATACCAACATGAAAGGCACAAATTCTACTTTGGAATTATGCATAATGAAATATTTGATGATCTTATGATTCACTATTTTGTTGATATTCGTATGATGTAATACATCATTATAAAAAGAAAATCTCAAATTCACGAACATGGTTTTAGCTTCTTCTGGGGGTGAATCTATCATTACGGAAACAATGTATACAAAGAGATGTGAGTAAGTTGATCTTCTTATCCTTATTCAATTCGAAATGAAGAGAGTCGTTGGTGACAAGCTTAATTGAAGTGTCGAGATAGTTTTTGTTTTATTCTTTAAAAATCTAAAGATGTCGTCTTTGTTGTTATGTTGTGCTTGAATGCTGCAAGTGTGTCCCAAAACTTCTTGAGGACTATATTTCTTTTTCACATTTTTCTTTTCATTATTTCCTCTATTTCTGCGTTTTTTGACTACTTTCAAATCAAAGAAAAGGTGATTAGGTAAACTATGTAAGAGAAGATTTTTAATAATAGAAAGATTATCGTATCCTTCAATATTATCATTAAAACCGTAAGGCATAGCAGTCATTGGTAACTTAATCCAAAATAATTCATTATCTAGTAAAATGCTTTTGACTTTGTTTTCTTTTAAGTTATCTAGAATAGAAATTTTTATATTATTGGGATCACATCCTTCTAACTCAAAGTGCTCATGAAAAAAACTTTGTTTTCCTTATTTTTAATGTTTCTAAGGTGTTCCAACATCCTGGCTCTAAGTTTTCTAGTAGTGATACCTACATGCTGTATATTACAATCCGTACAGGTCTAGCAGTGATTACATTAGTGGAGTTACAATTGCTGTGTGCCTCTTTGAACGTATTAATTCTGAATCTTGTGACACAGCAGTCTACCTATAATGTGCTGATGAGTCATCTTTTGGCAAATAACACATTTTTGTTAGCACAGTCAGAACTATTATTTTCGTTTCCAAAAGTTTCGAGATAGTAAACACCTTCTTTCTTTATTTTGTGAAAAAAAAATTTTGCAATAATATTTTTGAGGAGAGCTACGCACAGAGACAACCAACGGACCAACTTGGCCCAGCTCCGGCCCGCCTGCCGGCCGCCCTTCTCCCAATATATTATGTGATTTTTGAAGTTTTAGCCCGAAAGTTTTGGTCCGCGAGCTGGCTAGTATAGGCCCATAAGAACTAGCCAGTGAGGGGGGTTGCATTAAACGTGCTTTGGTTGGGCTGCAACCAGGACCCAGAGAGGCCCTAAGAAAGGGGCAGTCTCTAGCCTCCCGAAGTCACCCACCCCCACAATGCTGGGCTACTTCTTATAAGGGGATCACAGACACTGTAAAAAAAGGCGCTACTATCTCAAAAGAATTGTCTGACTCCACGTTTTCAAGGCAAAAGAGCCTGGTATTTTCTGTGAAAAACCAAAAGCAAGTAGAATTTTGGATTAATCATGATTCGAAAATGGTATTGAAGAAATATAAAGTCTGCTATTATAAATATCAAAATTGCTAAGGAGGGAGTGTGACCATGGATGCAAAAACGGGATATATAAAACTTGAACTTCAGAAAACAGTAGTTTCTCTATAGTGAAAAACTCTATCGAACGTGATCCGTCTAAGTCGGATATCAAGAGCGAAACAAATTTTACAACAAATGAATTCCTAAACGAGTGTCTTATCGAAATCTTTCGATTGTAATCAATTAGAAGACTAGCTCATCAACACTAAAAAGGCATAGAAAATCAAATATTGTGGAAATTGAATAGAAATCATAAAAAATGAAGCAACACAAGTCGTAAAGGAAAGAATAGTTAAGAAAAGGGAAATGCGATCTTTAGAAACAGAGGCTTCATAACCAGGTCAATCAGAAGTCATATTGGAACGAGCGCCTATACAGAATATACGTCTCGGACAGTTCGTCCACCATGCTTTCGCCGCTCAATTTTGGGCAACTTCCGAGGGGTAAAAAATTCTGTTCCCAGGGATCTTGTACAATCCCAGAGAAACCATTAAAATCAGCATGGAACCGTTCCTAAGTTAGACAGAATTTTGAAAAAAAAAACGATTCTGAAGTTCATGCTTATAGATGCAACTGGCGAGAGAATGTTGAGCGAGTTCTCCTAGGCCTGTACTTTCAGTGATTCCCAACCGATGCGTGGTAACTTGAATGAGAGAAGGGACTGAGAAAAAAGGGATGAGTCCCAACCAGGTCTGTGCGGAAATCTTTTTCAAGATTTTCGGAAACGGAAACGGAAGAAAAATGGCCAAAAAACGCCGGAAACGGAAATTCGGAAACGGAAGAAATCAAAAATCTATGGGTTGCTCTTTGATTACAGTTCTCATTTGATAACCTATGGTTTCTGTCAATAAATCAATAATTATTCAGACCACATAACATCACTATGATTCCACGATTTCGGATCTTCGCCCCAGAGAAAAAAAGCGAAAAGGCGGTTTCAAAAAATAGTATATGTAGCGGTCCCTCCGAAGCAGTGTACAGCCTGTCCGCCAGAAAGCAGTCCAGCCTGTTCCAGGTGCAGATGAAGCGGGCGGCAGCGTTGCGTGTTCAAGACCGATAGAAATGAACCTCCGGGTTCTCATCGACGACTTTCTAGATTTTCTGCTGAACCTTCATTTTTAATCCTTTCGGAACAAATACCGCACGATTAAATTCGAAAAGTAAAAAAAAACTCCTGGGCGACTACAAAAAAATCTTTTTTGGTCTGCCTCTAATTTTAGAAACCCGAACTTTTTCTCTCTTTATCTCTTTTCTTTCTTCCTCTCTCTTTCTTCCTTTCTTTCTTTCATTCCTCCTTCCTTTCTTCCGTTCTTCTTTCTTTCTTTTTTCTTTCTTCTTCATTCTTTCTTACTTCTTTCTTCTTTCTTCATTCTTCATTCGTGATTCTTCTTTCTTCTTTCTTCTTTCTCTCTCTTCCTCTTTCTTTTCTTTCTTTTCTTATTTTTCTTTTTTTCCTTTTTTTTTCTTCTTTCTTCTCTCTTCCCTCTTCTTTCTTCTTTCTCCTTTCTCCTTTCTCCTTTCTCCTTTCTTCTTTCTTCTTTCTCCTTTCTTCTTTCTCCTCTTTCTCCTTTCTCCTTTCTTCTTTCTTTCTTCTTTCTTCTTTCTTCTTTCTTCTTTCTTTCTTTCTTCTTTCTTCTTTCCTCTTTCTTCTTTCTTTCCTTCTTCTTTCTTCTTTCTTCTTTCTTCTCTTTCCTCTTTCCTCTTTCCTCTTTCCTCTTTCCTCTTTCCTCTTTCCTCTTTCCTCTTTCCTCTTTCCTCTTTCCTCTTTCCTCTTTCCTCTTTCCTCTTTCCTTTCTTCTTTCTTCTTTCTTCTTTCTTCTTTCTTCTTTTCTTCTTTCTTCTTTCTTCTTTCTTCTTTCTTCTTTTCTTCTTTCTTCTTTCTTCTTTCTTCTTTCTTCTTTCTTCTTTCTTCTTTCTTCTTTCTTCTTCTTTCTTCTTTTCTTCTTTCTTCTTTCTTTCTTTCTTCTTTCCTTCTTTTTCTTTCTTTCTTCTTTCTTCTTTTCTTCTTTTTCTTTCTTTTCTTTCTTCTTTCTTCTTTCTTCTTTCTTCTTTCTTCTTTCTTCTTTCTTCTTTCTTCTTTCTTCTTTCCTTTCTTTCTTCTTTGCTTCTTTCTCTTTCTTCTTTCTTTCTTTCTTCTTTCTTCTTTCTTCTTTCTTCTTTCTTCTTTCTTCTTTCTTTCTTTTCTTTCTTCTTTCTTCTTTCTTCTTTCTTCTTTCTTCTTTCTTCTTTCTTTTTCTCTTCTTTCTTCTTTCTTCTTTCTTCTTTCTTCTTTCTTTTCTCTCTTTCTTCTTTCTTCTTTCTTCTTTCTTCTTTCTTCTTTCTTTCTTTCTTCTTTCTTCTTTCTTCTTTCTTCTTTCTTCTTTCTTCTTTCTTCTTTCTTCTTTCTTCTTTCTTCTTTCTTCTTTCTTCTTTCTTCTTTCTTCTTTCTTCTTTCTCCTTTCTCCTTTCTTCTTTCTTCTTTTCCTCTTTCTTTCTTCTTTCCTTCTTTCTTCTTTCTTCTTTCTTCTTTCTTCTTTCTTCTTTCTTCTTTTTCTTTCTTCTTTCTTCTTTCTTCTTTCTTCTTTCTTCTTTCTTCTTTTCTTTCTTTCTTCTTTCTTCTTTCTTCTTTCTTCTTTCTTCTTTCTTCTTTCTTCTTTCTTCTTTCTTCTTTCTTTCTTTCTTTCTTTTCTTTCTTCTTTCTTTCTTTCTTCTTTCTTTCTTTCTTCTTTCTTCTCTCTTCCCTCTTCTTTCTTCTCTCTTCTTTCTTCTTTTTCTTTCTTCGTTCTTCTTTCTCCTTTCTTCTTTCTTCCTTCTTCCTTCTTCTTTCTTTCTTCTTCTTTCCTCTTTCTTTCTTCTTTCTTCTTTCTTCTTTCTTCTTTCTTCTTTCTTCTTTCTTCTTTCTTCTTTCTTCTTTCTTCTTTCTGTCTTTTCTCTTTCCTCTGTCTTCTGTCTTCTGACCTCTTTCTTCTATCTTCTTTCTTTTTCCTTTTTTTCTGGCTTTCTGCCTCCCTTTTTTTCTGTTCCTCACCTATACTACTTTTCCTATTTGTTCCTGAATGTCATCTTGAGATTTCAATCTAAATTGAACTTTAAATTAGGCTGAAGTCAAAATTTAGTTCGAAAATAATGGTTATCCGAGGATGAGGGGGAGTCCCTGGAACTTTGTTCCTAGCTTGACGAGCTCTCGGAGGATAACGACACAGTAGCTTCAATCAGATTTTGTATAAATCAAATTGAAATTACCAATATGATTATAACATTAAATTTGTACTACCATTCTCTTAGTTTGTCCAAACTATATAAAAATTTCCTAGCTACCTTCTTCACTGAAGAGCCCCGGGGTAGCTAGAGATATGAATTGTCTGAAGACAGGGGCGAAACGATTCATATCTTAAAATATTCTTTGCCATCGCATATATAACACCATTCCATTCTGACGAGTATATGCTTTATATGATGTAATTTTCAAAAAATTTTCTACAAATTTTATAATTCTATTACTGATTAAAACAAACATACAAAAACGGAACCAAAAAGAGAGTATTTTTCTTTAATTTGCTGAGGATCTCAGCCAGACTTAGATATTCGATTGAACACAAGAGGTCGAAAGTGGTTTTCAGCCCCTCATGATGCCTCCAAGCACCCTTGCCTATACCCACTACCCTTTCCCGCGTAGCACTATTTTCTTCCGTTTCCGGGTCTGAAAAGTCGGAAACGGAACGGAACAGCCCAAATAACACCGGAAATACGGAAACGGAAACGGAGCAGTTCCGCATAGCCCTGGTCCCAACGCCCACCTGCCCAACGTTGAGCTCTAGTGGTCATTAAAAGATTCATTTCAACGTGTCCTCTTGCAGTGGGCGTGCCAAGGTGGCTCGTTTCTGTATCTAGCTTATGTCGAACGAATTGAGAGCACTTATCAGATGGCATATAATGAACGTTCTCTTCACAATTTTATGAATGTATAAGATTCCGTCCCTGTTGTTCGGCAGCACCTTCAACGACTGACTTATGTAAACTCTTGCATGTGTTTAACGACTGACTCATGTTGACTCTTGCGTGATTCGCTGAAAACGTATCCGAGTTGCACCAGGTAACAAACACATCAGCATCATCCGTGTTCTGGCTGGCACCATATGGGACAGCACCAAGGAAGCTAAACGCACTATGTACAAAGCCATCATACTGTCAGAAATATCTAGCTCCAATATGGTCAAGGCGTTGTCGGACTCCTCTTGGGGCGAACTACAACAAGTTCAGATGACATCCCTCCGTGTCATCACGGGCTGCTCAAGATCCACACCTGTATCCCATCTTCACCAAGAATGCAGATTATTCGCAGCAAACATCCCTGCCAATGATAGCCACATCTGCTCCACTTTGGTATACTCGAGAGTTCTGCATATCCCGATTACCCCCATTCTATGATCTCATCCTCACTCTCATATTATTCGCATACCATTACGTGCTGCCACCTCTACCAATCGCCAACGAGCCACATCTAAACTCACGCGAAAGAGGCTAAGCAAATTGAGCCCACGATATTTGTATCAGAGTACCTGTCCCTTGCCCCTCTCAAACCCATACTAGTTGGTGTGCTGCCGAAGATCAATATTGGAGAACAAAAAACTTACCCAGATGCTTCCACGTGACTTTGTCGGGTCCACGGTGCAACCATTCCTAGTATTTCAAAATTCGTAATTCCACTCCACAGCTGTGGCCAGATGCTGTTGCAGCACGCAGCACGATGATAATCACTGGGTCACAGCACGACTAGGGCATAGACCAAAAAATTAGACTTTACATTATTATTATTATTACTATTATTATTATTATTATCCTTATACTTAAAGCAGTTATGTCCCGATGTTTGTATGTATGTATGTATGTATGTATGTATGTATGTATGTATGTATGTATGTATGTGTGTGTGTAATTGTGTTTTCCCGTGAATCTTCGGAATGGCCGATCAAAACAGGGATGAAATGGTACCAACACTTGCGTGGGTGGGACACTCATCGGTTAACAAAAAATCAGCCTGAATAACCTCTTGCGCGCCTCGGGGCCACCGAGTTTGTCCGTGGGGCGCAATTTTACCCGTGGCTCATGAAAACCTCTATGAGTCCTCCAGCGGTAGAAGTGCTACGCTCTAATCACGGCGACAGGTCTTCGGTAATATTTTGCGGGACGCCGTACAGAATCTCGGGTTTGATGAGTCTGCAGGACAGCAGTGGTAGTGCAGGACCACAGTGGGGCTGCGCAGGCCGTCATGGTAAGTGTGCAGGACCCCAGTGGGAGTGTGCAGGACCCTGTGGGAGTGTGCAGGACGTCATAAAAGCGTGCAGGACCCCAAAGGGAGTGTGCAGGTCGTCATAGGAAGTGTGCAGGACCCCAGTGGGAGTGTGCAGGACGTCATAAAAAGCGTGCAGGACCCCAGTTGGAGTGTGCAGGTCGTCATAGGAAGTGCGCAGGACCCCAGTGGGACTGTGCAGGCCGTCATGGTAAGTGTGCAGGACCCCAGTGGGAGTGTGCAGGACGTCAGAAAGCGTGCAGGACCCCAGTGGGAGGGTGCAGGTGGCCATAGGAAGTGTGCAGGACCCCAGTGGGACTGTGCAGGCCGTCATGGTAAGTGTGCAGGACCCCAGTGGGTGTGTGCAGGACGTCATAAAAAGCGTGAAGGACCCCAGTGGGACTGTGCAGGCCGTCATGGTAAGTGTGCAGGACCCCAGTGGGAGTGTGCAGTACCCCTGTGGGAGTGTGCAGGACGTCATAAAAAACGTGCAGGACCCCAGTGGGAGTGTGCAGGTCGTCATAGGAAGTGTGCAGGACCCCAGTGGGACTGTGCAGGCCGTCATGGTAAGTGTGCACGACCCCAGTGGGAGTGTGCAGGACGTCATAAAAAGCGTGCAGGACTCCAGTGGGAGTGTGCAGGTCGTTATAGGAAGTGTGCAGGACCCCAGTGGGACTGTGCAGGCCGTCATGGTAAGTGTGCAGGACCCCAGTGGGAGTGTGCAGGACGTCATAGAAAGTGTGCAGGACTACAGTGGGAGTGTGCAGGACGTCGTAGAAAGTGTGCAGGACCCCAGTGGGAGTGTGCAGGTCGTTATATGAAGTGTGCAGGACCCCAGTGGGACTGTGCAGGCCGTCATGGTAAGTGTGCAGGACCCCAGTGGGAGTGTGCAGGACGTCATATAAAGTGTGCATGACCCAAATGGGAGTGTGCAGAATGTCATAGAAAAAGTGCAGAACGTCAGAGAAAATGTGCAGACCACAGTGGGAGTTTGCATGATCCAAATGGGAGTGTGCAGGACATCATAGAAAGTGCGCAGGTTCCCAGTAAGAATGTGCAGGACGTCATGGAATGGGTGCAGTACCCCAGTAGTGCGTGCGGGACGTCGTGAAATGTGTTAAGGACCCAGGTGGGAATGTGCAGGACGTCATAGAGAGTTAGCAGGGCCACAGTGGAAGTGTAGGACGTCATGAAGAAAGTAGAATTGAATCAGCGAGATTTTCTCAATTTTTCATGCGAAATCTTAGCCTTTGTGTAGCGAAGAAAACAGTTGGGAAATCATGTATCTTGAGAAGCGTGCAACGCGTTTTGAGGAGTACGCGAAACTCTGGAGACACTTCCTCGCCAGTCTGACGAAACAATCAGCAGCTCCACTTCCGCATCATCTCTGTTCGTCACTCAATACAACCGCTCAGTCATTTTGATTCACTAACTTCGATAAACCAGTTTTATATATGTTGAACGTCTGAGCTTATCAAAATCTGCTTCACAAAAACGTAAACATCAACGGACATATTTCATTTATTGAGAACAAAGGCATGGTGTTGGTCAACAAGGAAATCCACATCTAAAATGCGAGGTGCTTTTCTCTCAACATGACAGGGATGGTAGAGCGAGAATAATAGCTTGCGTACATTACAGAAGGAAGGGGTCGTAAATAAGATGCCGGTAACAACCGACGATCTACCGCTGGCTTCTTATGTTTTGCTTTTATGCCACGTTTTTTATACCCTACGCCCTGCTATAAATGTCCGGCAGCCAGTTTTGCTCAGGAGAGTTCATACGGACAGCAACTTTCGGATATACGGAAGGCAGTCAACACCGTTTTGTCAGAATAATCTGCCTCAGGAAGCTAGCGGACGTGAAAATTTTTTTGAGCGAGAACTTCGCTAGGTCTCGCTAGTTATTATTATTATTGTTATTATTATTATTATTATTATTATTATTATTATTATTATTATTATTATTTATTGACGTGAAAGCATTGTCACACGTTTAAATGGAGGTATAAGGACAACAAGCAAACCAGAAAACAACACTGATCATGAAAAAGCTAAACAATCGCTTTGTTCCTGCGAGGATCATGAGTGGCGAATGAAAGTCTTGGATCTATGAGAAGACATCAACAACACCTCATTGTTTTGGCTTAACAGAAGTTTTTTTTTCAAATTCAAATTTTTCTTTCCATGTTCAGTCGAAGGCTAACCTCCGTCAGGACATCATGGAAAAATTCATTGTGTACGGCTTTCACGCAGAGAACGTTCCTTACTACGACTGCACGTGAGTGGAGCAGACAGTTGGTTTGGCTGAATGAAAAAACTTTTGTCTAGCGCCATACTGCCGCTGCGCATCTGAGATGTGTTGTTTCTGTTTCAGCAATTCATCTCGAAAGCTTGGTGTTACAAACTATCCAATGGGGATATCGTTTATCGTTTTCGGAGTTATTGTGCAGGTAGGTCTTGAATAGCTTGAAACCATTGATCTCGAAACTAGAAGCACAGTAACGCGCAGATTTTTTGCAAAAAAAAGCGATTTGCGATAGTCGCTTCACGTCTTTCATTCCGCTTCCTCGAAGCCTCCACATTTGCTGTTCCAGAAAAATTATTGCCTTTTAATGGCGTGGTTTATGACCACAAGATATAACAAGGTAATTAATTTGATTACGAAACTCCACTCGAAACCTGCATCGCGTCGCTTTCTGGGCCAGAGTATTACCATTACGCCACCGACAACCACTCGGCATTCCTAGGTTAGTTGACAGAAGAACTGTTTGGGCACAACAGCAATCACCCGACAACGGTTATGATCCAGCAAGCACAAATCGGCATCAAACACAGTTAAAGGCAGTGGTCACGATGAAAAACGTTCTCGAGAAAACTACAAAAATCAGCTTAGATCAAAAACAGCTGAAAAACTATTAAGGTAGCGCAGTAAAAGCGGACTAGAATTAGAGTTGTTAGGGGCCCAAAGAAGCCAGTTCGTGCACACGTGCACAGCGCCGACCGAAATGATCTCATGCCAAGCAGTCTGAAACCCTCGACATTCAGAGGAAGAAATAAATGCAAATTTACCTAATAAAAACAGTTGAGCCATGGAAGAAAACACTCCAGTCAATGTTTTTGACTAGATGAGTACATAAATTCGAAGGTTCATTGATTGAAATTCAATTTCAAGCCAGCTAATGTTCTTGATATAAGAGGTCATCAATGCCGATGATGTGGAGTGTGCTCGTTCGCCATCAAAAGACTCGAAGAGTCCATCGAAGACTGGCTCCATCGAAGAGTTCAGGCTTCAAATTTGGCCCAAAACAGTTGGTTTTTTCGCGATTTTTTCTTATAGGTCCTACAACTCGAGACCCAGAAAAGGGTCTAGAGAGAAAAAGACGACAACCATATTTGATCGCGAACACTGCCTTTAAGCTGATGCCTTATGAAGATTGACTTTGGATGTTTTCATAACTAATGCCTTTTTATGGCATGGTGTATAATCACAAGATATCACAAACTAGCCGAGCCCAGAAAGCGACGGAGATTCGAGTCCTCCCTGAGACTTAAGTTTTGTTTTCTGCTCAGCTACACTGTGAAGCCTCTGAATTGTTCGTTGGCCTGTTGAGTTAGAAGCCATTTGCGCCCATTCATCGTCCAATGGGTCTTCTGAGAAGCTCACACCAGTATTAGATCTACATTCATTCGATTGGGCGATCACGATACATAGGCTACTGTTGGTATGCATAATCAACTTCGGCCACACTGAATTAGCGCAGTCTTCAGCAGAATCGGAAACAAGCCTCAAGCTGTATTCATTGTTTAGATTAAAGGCAGTGTTCACGATGATTCTCGTTTCCAAGTTTTCAACTCAAAACAATGCGTTGGCTACCAAGTGTCACCAAAATCACGAAGAAACGGCGAGAAACGCACTAATCCGTCTTATTTCAGTGACATTATTCTATGGCCTGGACTATGTAGTTGTCTGGTTGGATGAACATGTTCACGGTGGTTGTCACCGGTCAAAAATGGGACTAATCGAAAATGGAAGAATATTTTGGGCAAAACAGTATTATTTAGGGCCCGAAGGAAAGAACGGAGCAACACAGAATGAAAAATTGCAAAAGACTGGTCCACAAAAGATTTCATTGTCACAACGAACAGTTCCATTGATACTTAAGAGGCGGGCTGATACTTGAGGATTTCGTGCCCTTCTGGTGCGTTTTCTCGGTTTCTTCGTCATTTCAGTTCTACTCGGGGGCCAAACAATCGATTTAGCGATTAATCTCAAAATCGAAGACTATCGTGAACACTGCCTTTCAAGCAATGGGCAAAGTCTGTGCAAAAAATATCGGAGTATAATTTTGGATTTTGACACGTGGAAGGTATGCTATGCCGTTTGGTAATGATTTACTCGACGAGTGGAGACCGGACCCTGTCACTGATTAGTAACCACAGTGTATGTACACTCGTCGAGTCGGGAGTGATAATCGACTGTGGGAATAACATAGCATGCCCCTACTACACTCTTGACTCGCAACCGCGATTCAAAGGGGTTAGCCTGGGATTGGAATGCGCGTACAGTCCCGTAGAGTGAGTGCAATCTCACAACGCCACACTTATTGAACGCCTTTGCCGGCGTTGATTATGTTGGTAATTTGCCAACATAAACTGGAGCGCAATACCTCACTGGAGCGGGAGAGTGACGCGAAACCCGAGTCTCTTCTAGAGTATTTCGCACCCTACGCTATACCCCCAGTCCTGAGGGTATGGTCTATGGTGAATCACAAAATGATGGTAACATTCTACTCTTTACCCTTTTATACCGCGGTATACCCGTTCATAAATCCGTACACCCGAAAAAGGGTTCGTAACCTTCCGCATATAATCGCAATGCCGTGCTGAACATCTGCCCTTTTTCCCAACGATCCTCGTACCTCTAGAACATGGATTCCAGCAATCCTTTTTTGAAAAACTCAGGTCAATCGCATGCTACAATGTGATTTCATTTGGTTGAACTCAAACTGCAGACTGCAGTTGTCTATCCTTCCATATCTCTCGATGACAATGATAAACATTGTTTTAAGTTTTCTCCACCACCTATGAGGTCACACTGTGCGCAATGAAACGATCAAACAGCACTCCAAATGTGCTTCACTGGCAAAATAGTTGGGATGTATGGAATTTCGGAGAGACGACATCACTAGGAAGATCCTGCATCATGTTTTCATGACCCCTCTCCGGAGCAGGCCAAGCCATTGGTTGTGCGACCTCAAAACTTGATTTCGCATCGACAATTATAGCTGATGTGTTCCAGCCACCCAAGTTTAAAAACTCATAACTCTTCGAGATCGAAGTTTTAACTGGACTAATCAATGTTTTCTGCTACAAATAATACTGACATCTTCGAACGGTAATCCAATCAGCACAGGTTTTTAGCCGCTATATAACCTCCCCCTGTGAGAGCGATTCCGGCATAGGCGTGAAGTTGGTTTGATCATTCGTTGCTCAAACTTTCAGATTATGTATTTGTTAGTGCTAAGCATCATAACTCAAAAGGAAATGCGAAAACGTTCCTGCTACAAGATACTCTCTGTTCTGGGTGGGTCAATGTACAACTCTAGATTATTTATGTTTTATTAGGTAGCTACGGTAGAAGTGGAAGCACCGAACTTGTATGAAGCATACCCGCCCATCTGAAATGAGTGTGATTTCAGGATTTTATGATGTTGCTTCGATCTGTATGGCCTCTTTAATATCTGGATACTTCTGGCTTGTGGGAGCTAACTACTGCACTCATCCTAACCTGCAGTATGTGAGCGGATCACTCGCAATAGGTAGGATGGTGTTCTATCCATGCGTAATGAATAAAACACGGAAATTACCCCCAGTCAGCTTATCGGCGACTGTGTGGCGCTGGAATCTCGTCCGATTCGGGACGCGTGGGCACATCGCGCCGCAACACGCTTTCGCAATCAGCATGCATTTTGCGGACTGAACGCGATTGCGTAGATGAACTGTGCATACTTCTGCAAACGACACGCTCCCGGTGAGCCAAAGTTTAGTCACTGCCGCCACCCGGTCACTCATCACGCCTCTCCGACACCCAGCTGGCTAATGTACTACCGTTCTCGGTGCAAAATTCCGGTCCACATTTGCGCACTACGGCTGTTGCATCATGCGACACGTGATAATCGTGTTGGTCGAAAGGTGGATCGAGCCGGGACCAAGTGGTCCCACCACGATTATCACGTACCGCATGATGAAACAGCCGTAGTCCGCAAATGCGGATCGGAATTGGGCCCCGAGAGCGACCGTATTTCAGCTCATTCCGATTCTCAAGCTCACATGGTTTATTCCATCAGTATTTCTACAACGAGCTCGTGTTGGGGATTCGGTCGAATGTGTGTGTGTGTGTGTACAGTTTTGAGGCCATATTTCTGCACCTTACAGGATTTTTTCTTCAATTTGAAGAGGTGGAATCTTCTTGCTGTTTCCCATCAAACTGATCTCTCGTTTGAACTTGGAAGTGATGGATTCAGTCAATAATTATGATGCTGTTTCGAACATCCTCAGTACACTTTTTTCGGGCCTCTGTAATCACATAATTATTCTGTTTACCCAATTGCTTCTAACAAGAGAACCACAATAAGTCATAGTGACCATTCCAAATGAAATGTACTTTCCTAGAACCATTTTCGGACGAACAGTTCGAATATGCCCATCACAGCTGCCTAGACCCACTCTGAAAAAGTTATAGGCAATTCTCTCTGATTTTCGTACTTATTGTACCCTCCAAAAAGCGCATTATTTCTAAGAAAATCCGGAAATCGACCTCATAATTGTATCTCAGCGCCAAAATCTACCCCACTAAGCAAAGTTAGGTTGAAGAAACATTTTCCAAACTTTGCACAGACTAACAGCATTTTGGACTGCTACGGATTTTCGGTTGGGCGTTTATTTATACCAATTAGAGGGCTCTCGAAGCGTTTTAGAAAAATATTCCAGATTTGACTAAAAATTCGCTCTGGGGGTTATTTGGGGTGCTGATCACGAATCTGGAGTTCATTTATCGATTTCCGAAGTTTTCAACTGTATTCGTTCATAGACTCCCATCGGGGAAGAATTTGATGGCAAATCTGACTTTTGTTGATTTCCGGAGCGCTTCTATAGAATATGCTCAAGTTAATTCTCCGGGGGTTATTTGGAGTGCTGAACACGAATCTGATGTCGGTTTCTCGATTTTTGGCAGCTTACGGTAGATCACGGTGGGTATACGGTAGTTTGGTCAAAGTCTCAGATTTGTTTCAAAGTTTCTATGTGGGGGTTATTTGGGGTGCTGAATACGAATTTGATGTTCATTTGTCGATTATCGGAATATTGAGATAGGTTTTGCCTCCTAAATAGCATGTTACCTACCGTAACCTACTGTAAACCTCGAAATCTTGACAAGCGAACCCCAGATTCGTGTTCAGCACCCCAGATTACCCCTAAATACATGTTTTAAGCAAAATCAGGAGAAAAATTTAAGAACACCCTAAAAATTCCATGGGCTAAAATTTAAACCCTTACCATGCCGCGAAGCTTTAAAAAACGCTCATAACTTTTTTCGGAGTGGGTCTAGGCAGCTGCGATGGGCATATTCGGACTTTTCGTGCGGGAATGGTTCTAGAAAATTACATTTCATTTGGAATGGTCACTATGACTTATTGTGGTTCCCTTGTAAGCTTCAATGTTAAGAGGAGACCTTAAAAAAGAGCGCTGAGAATTTTCAAAAAACCGCGGAAGAAAGTCCCTAAAATTTCCATTTGCATCTAACTTCTCAAATGATCGGCAGAAATGACCTCAAGGCCAGACTCATATTTTACTAAACCCCTGACACGTACTCTAAATGCAATTACTATTATAATAAATAACGTGAGCTGAAAAAAACACGAAAATAACTCAAGAATGCACTAACCAACTGGAGACAGAGCCGTGTGAGTGGTTTTTCTAACGAACTGAGCCATCGAAATAAGGTCGATAGATTGGCACCTCATAAACCGCTACCTATTGACAATCAAAATGCCTTGTATTGTCCGCCTGAGACCTGCCCATTGCCCAACGCGCTCCGCCTGTGGAAGTCCTACTTTACGAAAACGTTTGAACTGCCAAGTGGAATTCTCTACCTGCATGTAATCGTGTGTGCTAGGTGCGGTAAGCTGTGCAATATCGATTTTTAGAGAAACTCGTTGTAGGCTGCCTTTTTCGGGGGAGGGGGGACTATTTATTAGAGTGTGGACCGAATATTCGAGTTCGAATAAAGATTCGAATTTTTCGAACGAATTCCTATTCGAACATTCGAATATTCAAAAAGTGTGAGTATTCGAACACTATTCGAATTCGACTATTCACAAAAGGTGAAAATTCGAACATTATTCGAATTCGACTATTCGCAAAAGGTGAATATTCGAATATTATTCGAATTCGACTATTCGGGAAAGGTGAATATTCGAATATTATTCGAATTCGATTATTCGGAAAAGGCGAATAGTCGAATATTATTCGAATTCGACTATTCGCAGAAGGTGAATATTCGAACTTTATTCGAATTCGACTATTCGCAAAAGGTGAATATTCGAACATTATTCAAATTCGATTAATCGCAGAGGTGAATATTCGAACGTTATTCGAATTTGAATACCCGAGCTGATTTAACAAAAAATATGAAAACCAGCCCTGATGTATGAAGGAATCGACATACCTTTCAAGACTGATGTCATTTTCTTCATTACTCCATTGTTCCATTTTCCCGAACGCAAGAGCTAAATTTTTTCCCCACACCGTCTGATGAGGCTACTAGGGCGGTTCTAACAAGGGGAGCCACATGACAATCGCACTTGGCCACTCCCATTTTTTCATGCCGCTCCGCAATGATAACGCCACCCATAGCTTCGTTGGATGGAGCCATGGCAGGTGAAGGGGGGACCTCCATCATTGGGAAAACCGGTGACAACCGGTGAAACGCCCCGAGGCACAGGGGGAGATGGGAGTACGGGGTGGGGTTCATCCCTCTGTTGACCAATCACCCACGTCTTAAAGGCACAGGACACCCAAAAAATTATTTTTCAGATTTTATGATTATCTTGGAGAGAGCCACACGCTGATCACAGCGGTATCTCTGGAATCGTCCAACACCCCCTTTGAACAGAGTTATGGCTCTTCAAATATGCGTAGTTTCTGAGGGTGAAAAATTGGTGGACGAGTTGTCTCAGGCATGTAATTCTCTTCAATCGCAATCGTTGCGTGAGAGAAAGCCAGGATAAGAAGACAGTCCGGTAATGGACTGAAGAACGACGACTTGTTGGAATTCATCCATCCATCGAGCCGCTATCGAGTTCGAAAATCCGGAAGGGGGCCGGGCCTGTGGTGGTGAGCGAAGGGGGTCGGGCCTGTGGTAGTCGCTTATATCTCGCTTACTTGGAGGAATTGAGATCTCGCATTTGGCACTTGTTATACAGGAGGGGTCTTCTACACAATTACATGGAAATCTCAAAATTCATATCTGAGGGTGTACTGTGCCTTTAAGCACTAGTCGCTCTGTCGTCTGCCGCTGGTGAGGAGTGGACAGACGTCTGTCGATTGGACGACTGAGCAATAAACCCCGCCCCGTACTCCGATCTCCCCCCAGTACCCGCCCCGAAAAAGAATGAAAGTGACCCAACACTCATGCAAGTCATTTTCAAGATTGGGTGGGTGTCACTCCCGGTTTTTCGTCCATAACTTTTTTGTGCTTGGAGATAGAATTCTGCGTCAACTTGTGATTCCAGTTTGGAAAAATATTTTCTCGATCCTTCAGCCTAATTCATTTTACGAAACACCGGTTTTTCGCCTATGACTCTTTGACCTGGTGAGGGCTGTTTTTGAATTCACGGATAGACTCCCCTCGGTTTCTGGTAGGGGCCGAGAGGATACTAGCATGGGGCTATCGCGCAACAATCGCGAAATTCTGCCAGTCTCAAACCGAGAGTGTACCGCGTTTGTTCATCGATGCTCCTACGATGCTCTATAGCAAAACCGCGAGTAGTCGAGCGTGGGTCTATCACGGAACGATTGCGAGATCCTACCAAATTCAACCTGAAGGCGAACCGCGTCTATACATTGATGAATTCGGGGCGTTGCATCGCGGATCCGCGACGAACCGAGCTTCGAACAATCTCGGGACGATCGCGGATCGCGGGACTAGGGGGAGACGAACAAGGGTACTATCGCGTATCACGGGAGCATCACGGTACTAGCGCAAAAGATTCTCTCAGAGTAAGCCAGCCAGGTCGGTGGAGCCGAGCCCCGTTGTTGGCTCCAGCAGAACTCTGCGCCTCTCATTTAAACCATAGAGGCGAAAGCATCCTATGGAAATAACTATGGAGCTCGGCCCCACCAATATGGAGCTCGGTTCCACCAATTTGGCTGGCTTATGGGGCAAGCAAATTAGATAGGCTCCTCGAATAAGCTCCTTAGACTAAGCTATAGCGGAAAAGTTGATTTTGTAGCGTTCTTTGCGTTGTAGCCCGTACAGGTTTAGAGATGAGTCGTGCCTTATTAATTTCAATTGTACGTGGCTTTTCAATTGTAGCTTTCGAAGAAGAATTCAACTTGTTATTGCCGCTCACTTCGTAGTTGCGCGATATTGCTATGGATGCTTAAATTATTCGTCATTCGGATATTCGAATGCCGAATATTCCTTCGTTCGAAATGAAAAATGAACGAATTTATTCAAAATTCGTTCGTTCGGAATGAAAAATTAACGAATTTATTCGAAATTCGTTCGTTCGAAATAAGAAATGAACGAATTTATTCGAAATTCGTTCGTTCGAAATAAAAAATGAACGAATTTATTCGAAATTCGTTCGTTCGAAATAAAAAATGAACGAATTTATTCGAAATTCGTTCGTTCGAAATAAAAAATGAACGAATTTATTCGAAATTCGTTCGTTCTAAATAAAAAATGAACGAATTTATTCGAAATTCGTTCGTTCCAAATATAAAATGAACGAATTTATTCGAAATTCGTTCGTTCGAAAGAAAAAATGAACGAATTTATTCGAAATTCGTTCGTTCGAAATATAAAATGAACGAATTTATTCGAAATTCGTTCGTTCGGTCTCTTTTTAAAAAGTCCCCACTCTACTATTTATGTAAATGGCTCAGTATGGGGTGATATCTATTAACGTTCTTAGAAGCAGGGAGAATTGAGTAACAGAGGGCAGGCAATAGTCCGAAAGAAAGAACAAATAAAAGCCCATCTTTCCAATCGAGACGAGTACTCTGTGCTGGAAGCAAATGTTCAAAAAGTGGAACAGTGTCTAGAAAAAAGAGTACTGGAAGAATGAGAAGCAAACAGGAACAAAAGTGGGTTATGAAGGGTAAAATTAAGGAGATGGGCCCAAGCATGTAAAAATGAAAGACGCTGCCACTTGAGATTGCGTCAACGCTTGTCAGGAACTCCGGAAAACCAACGCCTGCAGCGCGAAAATGCTAGATAAACAACGGGCAGATCTCTACCAGTTCATAAGTCGAGATCACCCCCCCCCGACTCAGCAAATCAACCTAATGTCGACGCCTCAGTACGCCAGTTAGTGACGGAAATAACGACTCAATCGCTGACCGAGGTCGCCGAAACACACCCTGGTCGGCCGATACAGTAGTGGACGACGTCTCGCGGACCAGGAAATAGCGCATTTCGTTATTAACAGACTGTATAGTCAGTCACTGGATGAGTGGTAGCCGCGACGCTGCTCAGCGGAAAAAAATGCGTGCAGGAACACGTTGGGAGGATGGCTACTGATCGAATGATTTCGCGCCCGATCGCTGAGCGCGGCTTCCTACTTGGGAGACACTGACGATATATATCACTATTGCAAACCATGCGAGACGTCCCTGCAGTCAATTTATCCTCTGTCACAACATATTTCCAGGTCTCTGGTGTGCAACATGCATGAATGGCTTCGTGTTAGCGTTACATCGTGTTCTGGACGTCTGGAACGAAAATCTCGCACATAAGGTCACCAATTCAATTTTTTTTCAGTTGTTATAACTTATTCTATGAAACCGATATGCACATCTCAAAGGAGTGCATAACGAGCGCTGATATTGGGTCAAATGTTTTGATTAAAGCGTGTCCTGCCCGGACCAGAGCAATCATTGGTGAAGCTTTTTACGAATCTCCTTCACGCAAGCAACGCGAATTTCCAGATTTTCGAGGGCAACAGAACTTACTTTGTGCTATCGATGCCGTTTTTATATCTACTATACTTCGTATTTTTCACTCCACCTCTCATTTTCAACTCAGACCATTTGGCATGGTACTTCGATCCGTTCACCAAGTTACACAACCCGGATTTGGTCAGTTTTTGCATAGCAGAAATTGATAAACTCTGCACTTAGAACTTTGATGTTCCATTATTAGTTTGGTCGAGCAATGTTTTCGACCATTTGTACTACGAAAAAGTATTCAACTGTACTACGTAAAGGGTGCATTGAAAGAGTTTTCTACATCCATGGAAGACCTTCTTTGAAACTGTTAGGCTCTCGCTGTCACTCGAGTAATTTTTCAATTTATTAGACGAAGAGTAACAATAATAGACGGCGGTGGGGATTGGTGCAGGAGCACCAGGCGAGACAATATGTTCAATGGATTCTCTACAACATAGCACGCCCCTTTTATAGGTCACCCACTCTTATCAATAAACTGTCTGGGTCAAGGTCATCAGCGAGTGATAAGGCCGCCGTCAGAGGTGGTCGATGAACTGAGTCCCACCCAGTCGATACGCACCGAAATAGTGACAGACGGGTGCAGAAAAATCAGCCGACTGCGTCCAACTGCGACCGCCTCCTTCCTTCCGCAATCCACCCAGTCGATACGGGTGTCCTACGCGCGAACGCGCTCACGGCCAATGCACCCGAGGTTGGTTTTTCTGCCTTGGATTTTTTTAAGTCGGTTTTTCGACCAATTCTGACGGGGGCCTAAGAGACGCAGAGATGCAATGATACAAAGTCCATAGTGCATGTGTAAAATGACTGAGTTAGTAATGAGCTCCATTCTCTCGTATCTATCAGATTCTAATGTGTTTCACGTCTACCATCTGGATCCAATATAACAGGAACCAATCGTGAATCTAATCAAAGAGCGGCCCAAATGAGTACCGAATCATGGATTCGGAATAAGAGCACAACTTCTGTAACATCTGCTTTGTTGGGTCAACACTAAGTTTCCCTGGCGGTTCTAGCTGCAGTTAAATGATATGTATCTACAGTACCTCTCGTCAATTATTAGGACGCCAACACCGCACGGCCAGCCGCCTGGTCCATGCGTCAGACTAAATCGGAAACGGAAATCATACATGGGCTTTAAAAAGAAGGCGCGCGGGGAGCACTTCTCGCCATTTTTCCGTACTTTTTCAATGTCTTCTTCTTATGCAGATCTGAAAAGTTGTTTAGGGCCAACGTGTGAAGGACTGTTCATAAATATCAGGGAATTCTTGGCGGACACGCAGACTTTAACGTACAATGTCTTGACTGTTGAAGGAATTCCATCAAAAATCTTAAAACGGGAATCAGATTTGTGATCAGCCCCCCCCTAACCTTTTGGGCGGAATCGCACATAAACCGGAAACGTTCGTCGACGGATAACGAACTGCAGCCAAAAAATTCAATCGAAACATCAGTTTGTCGTTTTCAGCACCCCCACATAATCCCTTGAGCGAATTCCCGGCGAAATCTTTAACGTAGACACACGGCTTACCCACAGCTCCCAGGAACCCCCCCCCAGCGGAATTCCAGAAAAAATCTGGAAGTTTCAGAGACGAATAAGCTACCGCAGCCAACTAAAATTTCATCGGAAATTACGTATTGAACATCAAATTCTTGTTCAGCACCTCGGATAGCCACCGTGGCTAAATTCAGTAAAGATTTATACGCTGATCTACAACACTCAGATAAAAACAGCCCACTTCCCGCCGGCCGAGTCGGCCTAGTCGACTTCGCGCGGCCCCAATTTTGTGGGCGTCGCACAGCGCCCCACTTCCCGCGTAGACGGAGGCTTTCCCGTCTTTCCGCGAGGGTCGGCGGGCAGTCGGCTATTCCTGGGAGTCATCGAACACTCACTCATCGATCCTCACTCTGATATCATCATTGCACCATCCGCTAGAGTGGAGCCAACGATCAATTGCTGAGCAGAGAACGCTGTGTTGAGACCCCTTCCAAAACCCGCGCTGTGTGCAACGCTGGCCTTGGGCAGGTGAACCACTGTCCGTTGATGGCATCTGCGAATGGGAAGGCTGAAAGAAGCAGTGAGTGTAGGAAGCTTCCCCTTAGAAGCTCACTCCTACTTGTCAAGAGCAGTTCAAGATGAAATCCCCAGAAGCGGATTTTTCAAATTTTGTTTTAACAGACCTTTACTTAAAGGGTGATTTTCAAATTTGCCGCAAACTGCTTTAAGACTGTCTCCTGTCAGTCATCAGATTAGCCGTAAGGCGGTGGCAGAAGGGCCGCAGAGTGCGTGTTCACCGTGTACGGGGAGTCAACGAAACAGCGCTGCCGACTGCCCGCGACCGATCTGTTGGCCTTCTGCGAATGGGTTACGGGACGTCGGCTTGTGGTACCGCGGAAAGTGTGATGTCCCTATCTAAGTACCTCCGGTTTCTTGCACTACTATTCTGGAAATCGACTAGTGGACATTAATTTCGTAATGGGCATCGATTATAACTCCTTTAGCAAAGTTTTAAACAAATTCTTAAAGACCACAGAGGCAGAAAATTCGGAATGTGTTATTTTCCGAGATGCTGGTAAAGTAACTAAGAACGCTCAAAATGCTTGACACAGTAACTGATAAAAGACTACACAACGAACAATCAATTCGTATCCAAGAAAGACCCCACTTCTTCAACCTTTAAAAAATGGCCTGTTTTATGTCGTGGGTGTCATATTGTATGTATTTCATGTTTACTTTTCCTTAGTTGCTGAAGAGAAATGCAACTTATATCGCATCTGAGATTTTTTCGAAACACTGAACGAATGTCCCAACCACTTGGCTTTTTAGTACGTAAGCGTGCCGCATATGGCCAACAACTTACTGATAGTGGTTGCAACGGCGATCATATGCATACTATACAGCGGTGCGTTTTTGATACGTTTCTCGCATGGTGGACTGTCATGGACGAAGATATCGGTAAGCGTCATTTTGTGTTACCTAAGACGCACTATATCAAACTAAGGTACTGATGCATAATTGGCTAAGTAGTGGAATGGTCTGGTATGACGGCGGGTTCAGTTTAGCGGCGGTAAACAGTCTCAATTTAGGGTAGGATAGTGCTATTCCTGAGCATCATTTTCGTTTACAATCACTACACAATACGAGGCTGCAAATGTTAATTGAGTTCCAAACGTATCAAAAACACTCCAAAAATCAAAATGCTCAATTTAGTTGAAAAACTATGAGTTTTCCCTTTCCCCTTTTTCGTCACCTCATTTTTCTCCAACAGCTGCAGCATCGGCTATTCCTTTCTCAATCATACATCAGTACCCGAACATGATTGTTTTCCAACGTTCCCGGCACTCGACTCTTCTGCACAAACTCTTCAAAAACTGTTTCACGCGTTCCGTACTTCGAATTAACTCCATGATGGAGAAGGCTCACCTTAATACGGAACTCCACGCCCTCATAGTTTTCTGTCGCCATGCTGCGATTTTTTGATAACTGGGGCCGTATGCATATCTCTCCCCGCGCGTCCCCGTCCGCGCGAAGGCCATCCATGATCGGTCATTTTCGTCTGATGACCAATCACAGAGTGGCTTCGCGGGGACGTGGACGTGTGGGGAGAGATGTTAATACGGCCCCTGGTGTTGTTGTCTCAAACGCTCGCCAATCATCTGTTTTTGAAGGAATTTTTTTGCTTCTCAGAAACTTAGTGTACGTTGCAAAATTGCGTGCGTGTTCGTTGGAAAATTTCGTTAATTCAACCTGCTCAGATCTTCAAATTGTCCCACCCGCATCTAATTCACATTTAAGCATAGGATCGCTGTGCGCTTAATACTCTATATTTCCCCCCACTTTTGCGCCCGCGACATTTTCAAGAAACGATGGCAAACAGTTTTCTCCAGAAACAAAGTGATCTTGGGGAAGTTCGGCCCACAAAGCACACCATTAGGTTCCGCTCATTGCCCACGACCAGCGGCAAATGGTCAAGGCGTCGGAGCGTCACGCGCCAGCGCTGAAATGCTGGCGCATGACGCTCGACGGCTGGCACATGCAACGTGTCCAAGGACGACACGTGGTTAACGATGGTATTGATAACATTAGTGACAGCCGCTACTGCCGCTTTGCCTCCACCGTTATCGACGGGCCGGTTGCGTTGGTTGCTGGGGAGTCGGGTAGTGAGATCAATAGCAAGTGTTGAAGATGCAATTCCCTAGCGTCACCTGGCGCTCGAACATTTGCTATGTACGGAACCTTAGGTAGCCATTCAAGATGTGAATAAGACAGCGTTTTCAGAATTAAAAAAGTCCTCGTTCAAAAAAGTCATAGACATTGGTTCTTTTTTCGCTAAGTTGGACAGATGCTTCTCGTTTCCGCAGAACTTGGGGGGGGTACAACATACAAAAACAAAAGAGCAAATCGTTTTCATAACACCGACAAACATAACCAAACGGATAACAAAGCAGAAGAGAAAAATGTGTGTGAAACACTGAAGGAAGGATAGAAACAGTGAACGCAAAAACAATTTCCGAATCACGCGCTGCTTGTCTCCAACTCACCGTGCACCACACGCCAGCCTGCACATCTTGAGATGGTTCGAAACTGACGGATGATCGTCTCATGGCGCCAAATAGTGAAAAGGGCGGGCGGATCAGATGAAGGACTCTCACCGCTACAAATCGACGCCATTTTGGTGACCAATAGCGCTGCTTCGCCGTGCCCTCTGATCCGCCCGTCCTCTTTACTGTTTGGCGCCTTGAGGCGTCCATTCGAAACTGTCACAATTACACGTTTTTGAATTCGCGCGATGGAATATTTTTATGAGATATCTTTGCTTTCCTCCTTTCCGTTCTACTACTTCCTGTTCTTTGATAAACTACTTCTTCAAACATTAATCTGCCCGTTCGTGTTCAAGTGCGCGCTGTGTAATCGCAGACAAAGCTCCATATCGCAGAGCACGACGGACCCAGACAACTTGTAGCGTTTAAGCTATTTTCAGCTGGAACTTTTTCAATATATACAAGGGAGAACATAAGAAAAAGAATAAAGGAAATCGTGAGCTGACTACTTTTCTGGTAACATTACCCTAAAATGCAGGAGCACAACCACTTCACTTGTCTGTGGTGGATCCGTTCAGCCCCCCCCCCACTTTAGCCTATCTGCAGCGTTCAATATAATTCTCTGTCTGAGCTTTTCAATTACATGCCGTCCCTGCTCGAGATTATCGCAACAACTGGCGCTGAACCCGGCATTATCTAGACCTCAGTTCCGTTTTCTACACCCTAAATGCAAAGCTCGCGTTCCTTCATCGCTTCTAAATCGACCGCGCTGCACAAAAAAAGTGTTCATTTCCAGTTTCTCATTCAATCGTCATTGATATGTGTGGCAAACTTCGTCTGCGCAATGATATATCTTTACATGCAATATTTTTCTACGCCGGATTTTCTGATTATTGTTGCTCAAGTAACGTGGCAGTTCACGCATGGTGCGTTTAGGATTGCTACATTATGAGAATCTAGCTAACACACAGGAATACTTAAGGATTCCCGGCGATTGTCAGTTTGTCGCTAAATGGCACTGTTCGCCGCGGAGTGATATCTAAACTGAAATGCCTGCCTGACAGAAAGGAAAGCGTTCAAGGTCCTGGAAAATCAGCATGGACTACAGTTGGAAGAAGGGTGAGCTTTGAGATTGCAGTTGAATCCTGGATGTGCCGAGAAGAGGTTTCTTTCTGGAACATGAGGATTAACCTTAGGTTGGTAGCTGGTAGTGGCCGTGTCAGCGCACACACGTGGTTCCCTCACGCAATCTCCTCTTCATATTCGAAATATTGTACGACCGTTCCGTGATGTGACATCAACCTCGCTGATTCGCTCAACGCTGGTCTCTTAAAGAAGCATTACATGCATACTATAGTTGTACACGAACGAAATTTTCGGAAGATTTTTCGAAATTTTTTTCGTTCGTTTTCGTTCGCTCGAAAATTTGTCGAACGAAATTTTTTCAGATTCCGTTCGTTCGAAATTTCGTCGAACGAATTTTTTTCAATTTTCGTTCGTTCGTAATTTCGTCGAACGGAATTTTTTCATTTTTCGTTCGTTCGAAATTTCGTCGAACGAAAATTTTGCAAATTTCGTACGTTCAAAATTTTTTCGAACGGAATTTTTTCATTTTTCGTTCGTCGAAATTTCGTCGAACGAAAATTTTGCAAATTTCGTACGTTCAAAATTTTTTCGAACGAAAAATTTTCAATTTTCATTCGTGCAAAATCCGATTTTTAGAATTTTTTTCGAAATTCGTTCGTTTTGAATACTTTCCAACCAATTTCAAAAAAAAATTTCGAAATTTTTCGACTAATTTCGAAAAAAATACGAAATTTTGAAAAAAATCAAAATTGCGATTAGTTTCGAATTTCGTTCGTTCGACCTCCGAAATTTCGAAAGTTTTTCGTTAGTTCGAAATTTTTTCATTTTTTGTTCGTTCGAAAATATTTCGAACAAAAAAAATTTCGATTTTCGTTCGTTCGACATTTTTTTCGAAATTGTACAACTATAATGCATATGTCTATGCTATAGATGTGAAACTCAATGTAGTTCAATCCCATTTCGTTTGTTTCACATGTTTATTGAACATCAAATGAATGGAAATTGCTTGTTTTGGCTTAGTTGCTTGCGCTAGCATAGTAGCGTTTACCAGAAGAGGAAACATGGGTTGATGGCAAGGAGGTGAACTCAGCTGAATGGTATAACGCTTTCCAAATTGGGTTTGGGTGTTTGTAATGATAGGTTTTATCTCGTTGTTGTTCTCAGAGGCTTTCTGTAAGCATTCTCTTTCGTTGTAAATCATCAGCTTTCCCGGAATACTGGAGCAGTTCCAATTTCTACAAGTCAATCGACAGTACATGTAATTTAGAGAAAACCTGAACAGGCAGCAGCGACCGTTTATCCATACGTGTTCCATCAAACTGCTTTGCCAGTGGAGGTGTTCTACGAGTTTTATCATGTATCAACGTACCAACTTTATGCGTATTCAGCTTGATAAACGATGTGGATAAACGGTCGCTGCTGCCTGTTTAGGAGGCCCCTGTAATTTATATTCGCCAAGTTTAGTGTAGTGGATGGACGAGACGCCATCATTGCGGCATGTCAGCGGAGTTTCTATCGCGAATGGCGACCTAGCTCCTTAGCCCTGTCCATTCTCGAGACTTAATTTGACGAAGAGACTTCAAGTGTACAATTAAGCTTATGATGAGATATAAAGGCAAATAATCAAAAAGTCCTAAACAAGGAACACATAAACAAGCGTCGTCATTCCGAAACGCCGTCTTGAGATTCAGCAAGCCAAATTATACCATCGGTTGCAGGTCACTACAATCTGAATCTGAGTATTGTTTTGAAACCACCTGCGTGCATACATATACGGCGTCTACATCCGTATTTATTACTGTTTCCATGAAGACGGACTTCTATGCGGATACCGAAAATTAGCCAAAGAGATTTCTATCTTCTACTGCAGTGTATCCTGAATAAATATCGTGCGTCATACGTAATCACGCGGACAACAAAGTGTGACCCGCTTGACGTGAAAATCTGGATGTCTGACCATTCGCGTAACAATCCAAGCATGATTAAAAGCCCAGCGGCACAAAATCTCGTGCTCTGATTCGAACCGACCGACCCGCTCAATCGCTACCACCGGCAACGTCTTTTTCAATGAATTGTAATAAGCGGATGAACTTTACCCGCGTCTTTGTTTTCCGCGCCCTTGACGGTCTGTCCCTTCACTTAATTTCGTCCTTGTTCAGCGACTGCTCATGAAGATTGCAGCTACCTGCGAGCGGTCTCCGAGCGTCAACCTCGCCGCGAAGACAAAAATGTTTTCGAACATTCTCAGATAGTCGGTGGTACTCGGACGCCGCCGATGCGGAGCTCGGACGCTCCCACAGCAACGTCTGGCCTGGAGGACGGGCGCTCACCGGCCACAGAGCCTTCTCGGACGCCGACCTCTATCAAATTTTGGCGGTGAGCGCCCCTTCACGCTATTGTAGGCCGTCGGTTTTTCATGATGCTTCATGACGAAGCTCTAAAGTTGTTGAAACAAGCCGTAAAGCCTGTTTCCTACAAAATTGCCTAGGAGGCTTCAGTCCCCAGGCCTCCCCTTCCTTTTTGGGTCATCTCGACAATGTCAAGACTTTGCTTTGCCCTTTAACGACCATTAATCGGCCGACCACCTAACCCCCCGCGTCCCGTATACAGCGCGGGTTTGCACTAATCCTTCAACATGTACTCTCGTGTATTTGGTCGCTTGACGGTTGTTGGTCTGCGTCCGGGAAAATCGACATGGCTCGTCTCGTTAGGGAGCTACCGGTCTGCGGCTCTCATCCCGCTCACTCCAGTAGGTGCGCTCACCGGACACGACAACTAGAAGTCGGCGTCCGAGTACCACCGACTGTCTGAGATAACTCAGACAGTCGGTGGTACTCAGACGCCGACTTCGTTGTCGTGTCCGGTGAGCGCACCTTTGAGTGGAGCGGATGAGAGCCGGCAGACCGGATTCCCTAACAGGGACGGCTATGTCGGATTTTCCCGGACGCAGACCAACAACCGTCAAGCGACCAACACGAGTACATGTTGAAGGATTAGTGCAAACCCGCGCTGTATACCGGGACGCGTAAAGCAGGTCGGCCGATTAATGGTCGTTAAAGGGCAAGCAAAGTCTTGACGTGTCGAGATGACCCAAAGGAAGGAGGCCTGGGGATTTCTGAGCCTGGCAAATTTTTGTAGGAAACAGGCTTTACGGCTTGTTTCCTAACAACTTTAGAGCTTCGTCATGAAGCATCATGAAAAACCGACGGCCTAAAATAGCGTGAAGGGGCGCTCACCGCCAAAATTTGATAGAGGTCGGCGTCCGAGAAGGCTCTGTGGCCGGTGAGCGCCCGTCCTCCAGGCCAGACGTTGCTGTGGGAGCGTCCGAGCTCCGCATCGGCGGCGTCCGAGTACCACCGACTATCTGAGATCGTCGCGGCGTCGGTTGCCGCTCGCTGCCAGTGAAGGGGTCCGCAGAGTTAAAGTAGCGGCGTTGCTCGCAGCGACGAACAGTACTGGGCGATGCAATATCGATTACATTCGACGACGATGGCGACCGACGCTACGTGAAGGGCGACGAGGGGGCACCGCAGAGGGTATTGACGCCGCGACGGCCCTACATCACTGCCAGCGGAGAGGCAACCGACGCCGCGTCGATAATATTTCGAAACATTCCTGTCGCCGCGTGAAGGCTGACGCTCGGCGACCACTCGCCGGTCCGTGCAACTCTACAGACCCCTTAACACAGGGCCGTCGCGGCGTCAAGATACTCTGCGGTGCCCCCTCGTTGTTCTTCACGCTGCTTGGGTCGCCTCCGCTGCCGAATGTGATCGATATGTTATCACCAAGTGCTGTTCATCGCTGCGAACAACGCCGAGACTTGAACTCTGCAGGTCTCTTGAGACAACTCGTTCTCCGAATATTCGCCCTCAAAGTATGTGCTAGTCCTGTGCAGCCAATACTCCGTTTCTCCGTTTGTAAAGAGTCTCGAACGATTATAGAGATACCATTGTGGTCCTAATGTGGATCTCTCTAGGATAAATCTGGAAACTGAAACATGATTTCTCTTGTGTTGTGTGCCAGTTGTGTACCAGTAGTAGTTCAATTCAGTGGTGTCGACGACCCCATGCGCCATCGAAAAATCGGAAAATTCAGAGTCAATTTTCAGCTCTCTGGAGTAGCCCCATAGCAACTCCTCAAGGGCTCTATGGAAATACTCCGACTGATAGCGTTACCACTCAGTCGTCCATTTATATGCCACGTCGCAGTTCACCCGTTCACACCGAAGGCTTCCCTTAGCTTAGAGCCACAGTCCAAGCTCAGAATCGATTTTTCGTTTTTCTGCCTATCTTGGAGGAAATTTCACGCTGATCACAACGGTGTCTCCAGAATTGCTCAGAACTCACTACGAACTGAGTTACGGCTTCTCAAAAAATTTTAATTTAAACTGGTAGAAGTTCGCGGACGAGTTGTCTGGAGCCTGTAATTTCTCGTTATTCGCAGCCATCCTTCTGAAGCTGGTCACAATATAAAGCCAGACTGAAAACAAAAAGAAGAACATAGAGTTTGAATAAAATCATTCGCGGGTCTCTTCCTTATTGAGGTCGGAAACCTGGCACTGGGCGTTACCCAGTTTTTCTTTCAGGGGCGTGGTTGACTTTTCCTAGCTTTTTCTCACTTATTTGAGCGAATTGAGATTCCGCGCTTGGCAGGGTTACTATAGACGGCGACCGGACCAAAATATCAAAAATTACCTCTGAGGTTGGACTGTGCCTTTAACTGCCCTGGACATAGACATCTATCAAAGTTTTTTTCAGGAATCCCGTGAAACACTTCGTCGAGTGATGTTTTTCAGTTCAGAATAATATCCTTCAGCAGGTTTCAATTCACGAAATAACGGCTTCCTCTTGTAACTTTGAACAGCTGAGCGTGCGTGGTGAAGGTTGTTTTTGAAATCTCTATTAAGTTTTGCAAAGAAGTGAACATTGGGTTCCAACCTCTATTTGCTCTTTGGGCCGGTCAGGTCTTCAAAGCCGAATCCCACATTTACCTTCTATAGCGGGGTGGAGCTGCTGTCCGCAGCAGCAGGCGATCGCTTTTGCAGACTGCAGGCCGAAGATAATCGTGCTGGGACGAAGATTAATCGTGCCAGGACCTCGTAGTATCAGCATGCCTCTGTCAGCAGCTGTCTGCAACTACGGGGCAGGTCGGTGGAGGAGCTCTACAGTTGCATATCTCCATGGAATGCTCTCACTCCCATAATGAACACGAGAGATGCAGACATTTGGCCGAGCTACTGTCTATATCGGAGAAAAGTTCTGGTCCGTAGTTGCAGACAACCGCTGTTGCAACACTTAGTGCGAACAGAGGCGTGCTGGGACTACGAGGGGTGGTATACGTTATGTACACGTGGAGTACAGCTGGCACCAAGCGCGCTCGCCGCGGCGCGCCTTATTGACACCCGGGATTGCAGGCAACTAGCATGGGGACATATACACTTTTCTAAAGGGGTCCGCAGAGTTCAAGTCGCGGCGTTGCTAGCAGCAACGAGCAGCGCTGGGTGATGCAACGTCGATCACATTCGGCGACGAGAGCGACCGACGCGGCGCGAAGGGCGACGAGGGGGGCCACTGCAGGGGCCGAATGCATCATTGGGCCGAGTTGATGCGGGGGCAGGGCAGTCTGCGCCCTTAAACAACTCTTGTAAATCACCAAATCAATCGTGCCCCAGCTCGGAGGCTGGGGCAGCTAGAACAGCGAAAAACACAGCTGGGGCACGATCGATTAGATGATCTACTGCCCTCGCACTGCGACCTTCAATGATGCCGACTGCCCTGCCCCTACCGCGACCCGGCGCGTTGGTGCATCCGGCCCCAGAGTGCTTTGGCACTGCGACGGCCTTGCGTCACTGCCAGCGAGCGGCAACCGACGCGGCGGCGATAATGTTCGAAAAATTTTTTGTCGCCGCGTCAAGGCTGACGTTCGGCGACCACTCGCCGGTCACTGCAACTCTGCAGACCCCTTTACACCCTCTCCAACCTCGAGTCAAGGTTACTGAGTGGCCTAACCAATAATTGAGCCAATTTGTGCTTCTCCTATTGACTCCAAGTAAGCCACATTCAAACAGTGACTCCTTCGATCTTGGCAAATTTCCAAGCTCCTTAATATAATTCGTAATTCCATGTGAAACGGTTCGCCAGGGTTATTTTTGACGCTGATTCGATAGAAGAGGATGGCGAAGCCTGAAATACCAGCATTCAAGATATTTTCTCTATGAGGTTAACTGAATCCAGATATTTATCTATTGGGTTGACTGACCCAGTTTGACTCAACATGAATTCAAGTTGTATTTATATTTATTAGGTCTTATTAATTTTCGTTATTGATGAATTCAATTATAAAAATGGGTGGAAATCAAGAAGGATCAGCTGTACAAAGGCTTTTGCTGAAAAACTGCGAAAACTTTAGAAAAAGGCAAAAAAGATATCACTCGCAATTTGAAATTGAAACTGGAAAAGTAGAAATCTGGCGTATGCCGAGCTTCATTCGGGGACGTTTTGGACTCTCGATAACGGCTCACTAATCATAAGGCTTCACGACACGTGGGTGCAAACCAGGGGTGTGCGGCAATTGCCGTTTGCCGATTGCCGTTTGCCGGCCATTTTTGGGGTTTGCCGTTGCCGTTGCCGTTTGCCGAAATTTTCGTCTAAAACGGCAAATTTTCGGCAAAAATCCGTTAAAACTACAAGATTTGCCCTCACCGCAGTTTCTGTATTGGTCAGCGATTCGAAGCTGCTACAAATAATTATTTTGACTAGTTTCAGTTACTAGTTCCAGCTCATGTAATGTGTAATTGTATCCATTAAATCGGTAAAAGACATTGATTTCTCTAGCGCAAATGACAGAAGAGTTTCACAACAGTACCACGCATGTTTTTGTTTGCAGAAACGGCGTTTTGCGGCGTTTTTTGAGCTCACAAAGCGCCCGATCGCCATAACTACTTTAAAAATTGATGAAATGAAGTTTTTCAGGAAGTTTTCGTGTTCCGTGTAATGGTACGAGTAGAAAGCACTTGTATTTCCAGTATTCCTTTGAAAAATCTGTATTTCCTTCCACGATTCACATCGACCACAAATCAAAACAGGACAGATTTCTGCTATCATGACCATCTGACCAGTTCATAATGAGGGATTTTGTGGTTTAAATATTCATTTTTCGGTAAACTTCTGGAGTTGGATCTACGATTTTGTAACACCATCGTATAGGACTAAATGGAGACAATCTAAAAATGACTTCAGAATTGAAATTGGACTACTTTGAAACAAGTTATGGCGTTGCGGCGCTTTGTGAGCGCAAAAAAGCGTCGCAAAACGCTTTCTTTGCAAGAAATTTGCTCGGTACTGTAGGTCTCCCGACTTTCTCTCAAGAAGGGCTAAGTTTGACTCGGTTTTTGCCTTCAAAATCTAAACCGGTAAAACGCCCGTATTGTTAAGCAAACTTTTCAACCTCACATCCTCCAGAACTAGAAGAGGATGCCTGAAGCTCAGTATTATGACAACCAAAACCCAAATAAGAGTCATTTTTTCTCCAACAGAACGAATCCTGTTTTAAATAAGTACTATCATCAAAAGAAACAATTCTCTTTCACTTTCTTTAGTTCTCGCGCACGTCACAGTGAATAAAAATGAACTGATCAAAAAATCTTGACTAGCTAATCAGAGGAGTTCGTTCAAGTTCTAAGTTGTTGGAAGCCTCGAAGATTACAAAACCGAATGATACAAATTTGTAGCGTAAAAGCTGCTTTTTTCAGACATATGAACCCGTTGAGAACTCGTGTAGATCAGTCCGCTTATCGTCGGTTGGTGAGCTGATGGTAACATGTAATTGTGACAGGAAATTGATCAATTATGCAAATGCTTTCTGCACCTTTTTTAAAATTGAAAAATGTTCACAGCGGTCACCAAAGGCGTAGTTCGATGATGTTTCTGATTTAGAGCTCGTTAGCTGATACAAAGGGTTGACTCATGGCTGAGCTGAGTTTGTTAAGAAATGGTGTAAAGAAGAAAAAATAATTTTTACATAGGCAACGATTGAAACCGCACTCAATTTTTAACCAGAAATCAAAAGATTCAAGGTCCATTGCAACAACAATGTCGAAAACCGTCTCAAAACGAGCAACCACTTCCAATATACGGCCCGAAACTCGAACATGGTGTACAACCCCTCCCCCCCTCCTCCACGTCCACTGTAGCCACAGGGGAAGTGGGTGGAGCGAGCACACCACATTCAAGTTCGGGACAGTCTAGAGCGATTTACTGCTCGCTTTTAGCCGATATTGTTGTTGTAATGTGCCTCATGCCGGCTTGTAGGCTCTATCCACAGAAAGGGAAGGGCCCAAAAGCTGTCCGGCTGGCTAAACGCTCTGCTCGCGGCGCTTCAGCGACGACGTGAGCGCAGCGGCTTTCCGTCGCGCGCGTAGTGCCACTCAAACTGTCACTAGATGCCTCTCGTTTTGAGTGTTCCATCAACATGTCCCTCGGAGCTCTTGCCTTCCTATGGAAATTCACAGGCTGCTTTTGTTGTGAGCTCTGCATTCAGCTAGACGAGTCTCACTCCAATCTTATAGCCTTACAAGGGAAACCATTCGATCGTAGTTTGAAGTGAGAGGAATAAAAATCTTGAGTTAGCTGCTCGCCCCCGGATTGATCAGGCTGGGTCGCGCTGACCGCAAGCCCCTTTCAGAGTGAACCCTTTGCACATCAATCACACTTTGCACAGTTCAAAAAGAAGCCCAAACCTTGGATCCTTAGAACTGCTGGTACGGAAGCTTTGGTTAGAGGGAGGGGAATCAACAGAATTATCTCCGGCGAGGGATAGGCTAACGGCATTTTCAAACTTGACAGCGACTCCTATACAGATCACATACAGAACAGCGCTACTGGCGTTTTCTGATCATATGAGGCTTTCATGTAGCTTCGATATATGGGATTTTTCTTCCTGTAAGAGCTAGTGAAACGCCAGGCACATAGTAACTGGCAGATATTGCATGGAACACCACATGACTGAACAAATGTTGGTGTATTATAGCACAAAGCAGACTTTGCCGTTTGCCGGTCATTTTTGGGGTTTGCCGTTGCCGTTTGCCGTAGTTTCAGATTCCTTTGCCGCACACCCCTGGTGCAAACCCAGTTGGATCGGGGTCACTCAGGATACGAGGGAAGAATGATTGATTTCCTATCAAAACTCTGAGTATTTTTATGTAGTTTCTGTAAGAACAATGACTGATAGCACAATCAAATAGCAAATACCGGCAGAAGTCTACATTTTGATAAGAAACCTCCAACTAGGTGTGCACAGTGCCCGCAAAACCAATGCCGGTGGCAGACGCGGTTTGGAACTGGAGCGCGATATTTTTCGACAGCTCTTAGCAGTGGTAAATTGAACCCCTTGCTGCGGAATGCTCTAAACTGAGAAGTTTCCGAGCGACATCGTGGTAGTCAGTAGACGATAGCCCAAGGATGAAAAGTTTACCTTCAGGATCTCAATACTGCTTTTTTGAAAAAAAAATTTGCGTTGTCCAATTTCGGCCAAAGGCACGGTTTTGGACAACGGTTTTGAACAGCGGTAAAACGTGGTATAGGCAAATCTCTTCGTGATTTTAAGGTGATGGGAGGGGTTTCAGGTAGCAGTTTGTGGGGAATTTCATGGAGAATCTGACTCTTCTTTCAGAATTCTGAAAATCTGACATTTTATTGGGGACGTATGTTGTTCAATTTTTGAAGTGAAGAATTTAAGCGCTAATAGGCCCGATAAATGAATTTAACTCATCTAAAAATTTGTTTTAAATGCTGAAAATCTGAATACTGCCTAAAATATGTCTATTACGTCGTTATGCAAAAATACTTTCCTCGAATGTACTGTTGTGGTGCTGTACTATCGTTCTCTTTAATCTTTTTGTAGCTATTACAATATGTGAGACAACCACGTCCGAACCCTCGTTCCACGACCTGTTGTCTTCACAGAAAGAGAAATGCGACTCAGACTTTCCCGATTTATTAGGCCCGAAAATTTTACGCCCCTTCCTTAAAAAAATCTAAGTTTTGAGAATTTTTACGTCCCCCTGTTGTCCAGCTGAACAACCCCCGCCAGACCCTGACTCCGAGCAAAGTCAACTTGCAAAGATGGCACGATTCACAGCAAGAACGACTCTGCCTTCGCGAGGAGCACACCTATTTCGTACCGTGTCATCTTGAGAGGGCGGCCGTAAATCCTATACTAGGAGAAAAACCGCCACTAGTCTGAACATCCGAGTCTCATCTCGGAAGAAGGGCTAGATGCACACTCGCATCGCTACGCTGCGATCACTCTACAACGCACATGTCTAACGTACCGCCGGTCTTCCTGACTGTCCCGCTCCGTGATCCACCGGCCTTCCCAACAAATTCTTCCTCCTCTTCGGCCTTGGCAGCCGAATCGCTTCCATTCAAATTCCAAGAGCTCTCAGTCGCGTTTTGAGATGATTGGAAAACCCTTATTGCTTTTGGTGCGTTTCCACGAGACAGGGGCTCTCTACACACCGAGGGAGGAGTTGTCCCGCTTTTGGCAGCTTTAATTCCACTCGGGACCACTTCGCTCGCGTTGAGGCGCGTGACATTTCAAACTGCGAAAACAGGCCAACTCCTCCCTCGGTGTGTAGACAGCCCCTGTCCCCGTTTCCACATCTAGAGTTTGCGCAATCATTTAAGCCTCATGAATGGACGGGGCTGCGACGGTAGATCAAACCGCGAGAATCAAAACCCCATTCTCCAGTGAGGCCGCCAACCCCGCACGGCCCGCCGCCTGGTCCATTCGTCAGGCCCTGGTTATACACCAGCGTTTCGCCGCCGCTGGCTTCCGCGGCATGGTTGCTATTGATCAATTTCGAAATCTGACCAATCGCAGACGTCCCTCGAAAACCAGCGGCACAGAATCGCCGATGTATAACTAGGGCCTCAGACTAAAATGAAAACGGAAACCATACGTGGATCATCGACGAGTCCCACTTACAAACATGTCATTAGGCTCTCAGCACGCCCACTACTTCCAGGGCCAGATCGTGCCAGTATTGCTAAAGCTCTTCTTGCCTTTCAATTTATCAAAGTGTGTGACTGCAAGCCGTCGCGTTCATTCTGCTCCAACTGCCTACGTCTCCAATCTTGTGCCATTTCCCATCCAAACAGAAAGATATTCCACACACTAGCCACAATGACTTTGCTACACCAAAGGGATGCTCATCAACCTGGAGGGACGCAGGCATCTCCAACTGTCGTCCTCTAGACATTGACCGTATCTGTATTTGTTTTCAGCTACCACAAAAATTGCCGGCCTACGAGCTGTTTGGCAGATCGTTGGCCCCTGCTCAACAACGAACCGGTGCGGCTCCGCGTACCACTGCTTGTTGAACAAGGGCGAGCGTCCGAGCAAGCGGAGCCCAGCGCATATCAATCTCAGCTATGATAATTTGCTTGCTAGTGAACTTGCACAACAAATTTAATTGAGACCCCGAGTCATAAGCAGCTTTCGCGCAGAAAAACACGGATGATTTTTTTAAATCCCATGATTGAACTAATTCCAGGTAGCTTGCAGGGCTTGGGACCTCCATATTATCACAGCACAATGACATGAAAATGCTCACATTATCTGGAAAAGCGTACCCTCGTTTTATCATGTACCACGGTTAACAAAATCGAAAAAAAAACAGGTGCAAGCACTTCACTTCTAAATGTTCATAAAGCCAAGAGATCTTAAAAGCCGAACATTGAAAGCTTCCTAATCTCCGAAAATTTTTGGAAGAACAATGACAGAAGGAATTGTTTCGTCTAGGAAGTTCAAATCGAGAGGATCTTTTTCGACGTCTCGAGTCCTGCACCACAAAAATAACACCGAAATAAGGCAAGGCGAGGGTTTTGTGAGTTCATCTCTGAATTTTGCGAGTTCGGTGAGGCCTTTCTGCTATATTCCACCATCTCTTGCGCCTATCTATGAAGGTTTTTTTGTGGATACGTGGCGACCCTGCCAAACGAGGAATCTCAACTCTCCAGAATGAGAGAGAAAAATCGAGCACCCAAGCTCTCCGCCCCCCCCCCCAAATCAGCGCCCGTTCCCTCGGTCCGCTTCAAGGTTTTCGGTCCCAATAGGGGCGAGACGTGCGCTGAAATTTAATCAAAATCTACGTTCTTCCATTAGTCCAGCTTTATTGCGTGGTCTGCTCCTGCGCGATGGTAGCGAAGGATGAGGAAAATCAGGCCTGAGACAATTCGTCCACAAATTTCTATCCGCCCGAATTCGTGGCCAGACGAGACCAAGTGACCAAGTGCCCCCCCCCCCCCCCCCCACCTGCTGCGATAGCTCTGGAGCAAAATATATTGGAATAACTGTTAGCGTTGACAAAACCTATCGTCCTACATAATCCAGCTGTTTCAGGAATAAACCAGCGCAAACTACAATCATGGCGTGAAATACAGTGTGTGGGTGCAGTCTACACCACGCGCCATTTAGTTAACGTCTATGTAAGATACGGTAGCATTTGAATCGGTTTTCACTATTTTTGACTTTAATTTCGCCATTGGACCAAAACGTTGCTCCCGAGTATCTACATCAAATCGGACGCGGAGGTCGTATAACCGGGGTCAGGGGCGTCTGTTGTGGATGGCCCGTTGTTTTTTAGGCGTTCCCAACAGACATCCATCACCCTGACGTTATCACATTTCTTATCGTTGTGGTAGTGTGGCGGTGTCCTCTATTGCTTACGCACTAATCGCTATCGATTGGTTGTGATTGTGATTTTCTAGTGATTTTTGTTCTTGTTCGTGAAAAAATAGATTTTTTTACTAAGTTTGAGAATTTTTTCAGAGTCGGCGACAGCACGGGGAGGTGGTGGACGTTTGGAGCGGCACAAATGGGCGGTATATTCGATATTAAATATTTATCAAATGATCAACTAAAAGGATTTAATGCTTACAAGGTTCGTGACAATTTTGGAATTTTCGATTATTTTCACATTCTTTTTTTTTATTTTGCCAGTTTTTATTCAGAGTTCAGTTAAGGTTTTTGAAAAATCCAGCGCCCGAAAAAAATGGTATTTTTATTGTTGGGACAACCACGAAAGATATGGTTGCGGACACCTAAGCAGCCTGCGCTGCATCGTGCGCGCCCACGAGAAATGTGGTGATCGATTGACGCACGCGACAGGCGCGGGCTGCTGAGTGGTGCGCAGCTATCCCTTTCGTGGTTACACCCTCCATATCTGGAAAAAATATTTTTTGAATTTTTTCCGGAAAATTCGGAAATATCGTTTCCGACAGTTTCCGTCATGAAATTACGCAAAAGAAAGTGGAAATAGCAGAGAAAAAAATTCTTCCTTCTTGTTATTACTTTCATTTCTCATTCATGGTAAAGCCTTTGCCATATTGATAGTGTTTAGGTTGAAGAATATCTTTTTTTTCATTCAGTCGTAAATTAGTACTCTGCCGTCGATTATGGTGCAACCCATAGCATACGAAGTAGGATTACGCAACCACACAATTACATTCCTTTTTCGTTGCCGTGGACTGTGTAACCTGTTCCTTGATGGCGAAATTTTGAGGAAAGTTAAACGAATCGTCTGCGAATTTTAGTTCTTAGACCAAAATTCTTACAGTCCGCACACCTAAATTGCTGTTATGGGTGAAATTCATACCACCCTCCACGCTAGGCTCGTTCTGATGATCACACAAGGGGGCCGCAGCTTTGTCCGCTGAGAGGGGAAAGGGGGCCGCAGTTCCTGCTGGCTGCCATGCTGAAGTAGTTGAGGTATTTGGACGTTCAAAACGTTTTACAAATCAAAATAATGAAATTATATTCGAAAATCACATTCAAAAATGGCTCGAAATATTGAATTAATAGTAATTTATTCACAGAATAGTCAAATTTCGCTGAATTTTCGTTGAACTGAAGATCACACTCATGATCCACGAATTCCTAAGCTTGTTGGAAGGGGGCCGCAAAAATTTCCAGGGAGTGATGGGGACCGCGCCACTCATGGACCGATCACAGCGCCATGCTTTATTCTGCCTTCTTCCTTCCACCATGCTTTGCGTAGCGGCGCGACCCCGCTTGACCCTGTGCCCACTGAAGGAAACTTTGTTGGCCAAATGCGACTTTTGGCGATATACAGAATGCTACGACAAAATCGTCGCAAAACTTGTTTTACAACAGAAGTGCACAAAGCGTATGGCGGATCTGCGGAAGCGATTCGTATGGCCAGTATCTTTTGAGCATAAATCCTCTGTTTCCGAGTGAAGTTTATTTGCGTTCATCGCGTGCGACTGCGCGCGTACGCTGCGTCTCCTTCTCCTTACACTTTCTGGCTGTTTCTACCCTCGCCCCGCACAAGCGCGCGAGGGAACAGAGTAAATTTGGCTTGGAACCTGAGGGTATAGTAACACTTAGAAGTACCACGCCAAGAGCAGCTGGCTTCAAAAATTTATCAGCGTTTTTGAAGCTTCGCAGTAAGGGTACCTATCAGAAATTCGTTGGTTGGGGTGTTTTGCAAAACAAAATTCGGGTTCTGCTCAAAACCTGTATGTGGGGGGTAAACCAGGGTGCTGAAAACTAATCTGGGGTCTGTTTGTCGAAGTTCTGAGGTATACTGTAGGTTATGGTAGGTAATATGTCATTTAGGAGGCAAAACCTGCCTAAATTTTTTTTTGTATGAGGCAAACGGACGTCAAATCTGTATTCGCCACCCTGAATATCCCTCGCATGCAAATTTTGAGTCAAATCTGAGACTGATCCAACTACCGTATACACATCGCAATCTACCGTGATCTGTAGAAGATCGGCAAGCGGACCTGAGATTCGTGTTAGCCACATCAAATTACCCTCAGGGACGAATGATTTTGAGACACATCTATCGGTGAAATCTGGAAATCTCAAAAGTGACGTTTCGCCCTCAAAATTCCCCCCGCTGGGATGCTTTCAGCGAATTAAGCCGGAAGTTTGGGAAAAGCGGCAAATGAACCTCAGATTCGTGATCAGCGCATCAAAAGACCCTCCTGGGAGAATTTTAATTCAAATTCATAACATTTATCTGAAGCTTTTCCAGAACCCCTAATTGATAAAAATTACCGCTCAAGCGAAAATCCGTACTAGTCCGAAACGCCATCAATCTGTGCAAAGTTCGGAAAACCTGCCTTAGCCCGAACTTTTTTCAGAGAGAGTGTTTTGGCGCTGAACACGATTATGATGTCCTTTCCCGGATTTTCTAAAGACTGGTGCGCGTTTCGTAAGTTACAAAAAGAACAAAAAACGACAGCGCACCGTAAAGGGGGTCGTAGAAACTTCGGAAATCAAAAAAAAAAGAAATTTTCTCCAAAATACTTGGTAAGCTAAAATGAAGTAGTAATAGGTGTCCTTCACTACCAACTAATTGAAAATTTTCCGGATTTGTCACTCAAAAGGTGCTAATTTTTCATCTCAGGGAAAGGGCTCGTAAAAAACTTTCATATTTTTCAACATTTTGGTCAACAGGGAGGGGGTCGTAGCTACGCCGAAAATTGACGCAAGGGCCTGCTCAACCCTGAACTTCTCGGTATCAGCGGCTCGGAACGGGGTTTTGCGCAGTTTTACTATAGATGCTCAAGATATACTGACGATACAATCCGTTTCCGCAGATCCGATACACCCATTGTATACCTGCCTTGTTAGGGTTTTTTGATTGCTTAACCCGGATCTGTGGTCCTGTTGTCGATTTTTTCCCGGCTCACGTTATGTTACGATGGGTATACGGTAGTTTAGCCGAAGTCTCACTCAGATTTGGCTAAAATATTCTCTGTGGGGAATATTTGGTACCCCGAACACGAATTTATAGGCAGTGTCCACGATAAATTTCGCCTTTTTTCGCCAGAAATCGATAGATCGATAGAGGGTTGAAAGAACGAACAAAAACGAGCCCGAAAGAGCCCTTCTTGTCTCCGAAATCCGCTTGCGCTAGTCCTTTCTTCGCGTTTGTCAAATAAGTATCGATTGATTAGAAAAAAACTAGCGCGAGCGGATTTCGGAGCCGATGATGGCTCTTTTGGGCCCGTTTTTTGTTCGTTCTTTCGACCTTATAGCTCCAATGGGACGCAGGCCTTTCGATTTTCGGCGAGGAAACGAAGACAAAATTCATCGTGGACACTGCCTTTAAGGCTCTTTTGTCGATTTTTGAAATGTTAAGGTAGGCTACGTTAGTAAAAAGCCTTATGGCTACAGTAATCTACAGTAAGCCTCAGAATGGCTGCGAAATGAGCATAGATTTTTGTTTATCGCCCTAAAAAACGCCTAGTGGAGCGTTTTCAGCAGAATTCGGGCATGTGTTTTTGAACATCCTAAAAATTCTCTTATGGTAGACCTTTTCGCGAAGCAATCAAAATATATTGTATTTTGAGTTCCCCGGTTCATTTAAGAATTTTTAAAGCAGAATTATCGCTTTCTCAATCATTGGGGCACCGGCGAAACAGTTTCCAGTAAGGTTTTATAAAGAATATGCAGAGGTTCCTGGTTGGTTTTTTACCCTTCAGTGAACAATGCGATGTGAAAATGTGTGAATGTAATTGGATTTGCTAGTGAATAGCATGTGAACTGCGCACTTTGAATATGATTGTCAGCGTTCGACGCGAACTTTTCAATTCTCACGCTTTTCATCTCGGGAATATCCCAAATCACGTTGAATTTGTCTCATTTTTCACTCGTTCAGCTATTCCGACACCATTGTTCCCGGGTTTTGTGGAAAAATCCACTTTATTAACATTTAGCGTATTCCAGCGGATTCACATGCTTAATGAATGGCTGTATTGTATTGCTTTTAACGATTTTCGCGTCAAATTTAACCTTTTCAGTACTCATGTATCGACTCAAGTCCTATATCAATGTATATTTCACATCCGTTCTGGAATTGGCTGGTACACGTGAGCTCTTCTTTTGTTTTGAGTGTGTTATAAATAGAAATAAATTGAAGCTCTATTCGTTATGTGGAGACAGTTAATTATCCACCACTTTATCCGCGACGTTTCGGGTCATAGACCCATCATCTGGCGGCTAAAATTCAATCATATGGCAGCGAAACAAACATGTATAATTAGAGATCTGACCTACGGCTGCGCGGTAGGGGTGGATGAGAGGGTGGTGGCGGGTAGGGTCTTCTTGGAACGGCCGGCTCAACCACAGCACAGACGACAAATGGTGGGAGGACCGTCAAATGTCGTTAATCAGTGAGGTCAGATCGGAGTGTAAGCATCTTCAGCGCGTCCTTCATTTCTTCCCGGTTGTTCATCGGTGGTGAATGCAACCGTATTTCCAGAGCTTCCCTTATCTTTCTTTCGACCGTATCAGAAATGTTTTTATACAGTATGCTTGCTCTCATTTCTGGCGCGGCTTCATACGCATGCCGTGATGTCCGATGCTTGGAGAACGCACTGTTGAGATACGAGGACGGTGATCTCAGGGCCCGCATATGTTCATCCAGCCTCTTGTGAAGAGGCCTACCAGTCTCGCTAATATAAAATTCTCCACAGCCCGGGCAGGTGACCTTGTAGACCACATTCCGTGCTTGGCATATTTGTAGATCTGCAGTGCAATATCTGCAACCGGTACGCCCACAACGGTTTTCGTAAGGTCTAGATGAAGTTAAGAGGTCTCGGAGTGTGACGGGAGGACGGAACACAAGTCGGAGAGGGAGAGCTGATCTTCGCACTGCTCTGTTTACTTCTTTCGCAAAACTTTCATTCACAAAAGGAAGAATAAGAGAGGTTCCAGATGTGGATTGATACGGGCGCCAGGTAACGAGGTCGTTCTCGATGTAGCCGTTTTGATGCAGTATTTCCGCTAACTGGCTCTCTATATCCGCCTGATCATCTGACGTTAGCTTCCTTCCTGTGCTGAGTAAAATCTTGACAACACTCCTCTTCATATAGACCGGGTGGCAACTGCGCGAGTGGAGGAGGATATTCTTCGACGCGGGTTTCTTATACCACTTCGTGTGAACAACACCTTCTGCCATTCGGACTTTTGTGTTCAAGAATGGCAGGTAGTTATCGTGTCCTGGAGCTTCGATTGTCAGATTTATGGATTCGTATCGAGAGTTCAGACCGTTGAAAACTTCCAGCATTCCGCTTGTTGACTGCGTGATAACCATGATGTCGTCGATGTAGCGGCCATAAAAGAGAACATCCGCTGTCAAACAACTCTCGAAGTTGTCCATGAACAGTATCGCCAGCAATGGTGCCAGCCTGTTTCCCATCGCTAAGCCACGCCTCTGTCGGTAGATCACGTTATAAAAGCTGAAGAAGTTGAATTCCACCACTTCATTTAGTAGCGTCTTGATGTCGTCGTATTGGAGATTGCACAGCTGGATCTCATCCTGATGTTGGGTCAACGAATTTAGACATGCATTGATAGCTGCGCTCGTATCTACATTAGTGTAGAGCGCTGTCACATCAAAGCTCTTATACTGCAAATGATCTCCTGACAGTTCACAGCTTCGCAATCCTTGAAGGAACTCATCCGTGTTTACTAGATGCGATGGAACAAACTTCAGCAAGGGGGACAGAAGATGATTAAGGAACCAGCTCACTCCGTCGGTTGGTCCTCCGCAAGATGATACGATAGGCCGAGTTTTGATCACATTGTTTGGTAGGCCCTCTCCTGCAGTGAGCGTCGGAAGTTTGTGGGTTTTTACAAGTTGGTAGAATGTTGGGACTGTGGCATGGGTGGGAAGAAGTCGTTTTACATTCTTTTCGTCTACTTTCTTATCCAGGGTTTTCTTAATCACACCTTCTAATTTCTTGCAGCTTCTCTTGTATTCCTCCATGGATGAGACACTGTACGTACTGGGATCAGAAAGTGTTGTTAAGCATAAGTCGACGTCTCTTTCCTTGGTCATTACCACAAATCCTCCGCACTTGTCACCCACGGAGTAGCGCATTTCAGGACGGAGACGTAGCGCTTTCTGCAGTCCCGCTCTCTCCGATATGGTCATATTGTCTGCGATTCTTGTTCTCCGATGATTGTCTTTCAAGTTTCGGGGAGCACAGACGAACTTCCGGGGAAATGGCATTGCTCTGGATAGGTGTTCACTGAGGGTAGGTACGGACGGCCCGATCTGCTCTTTCCATCTTTGTGGTTATCAAGACTAGCTGCTCTGGAATATGACATTCTTCGTATAATAGATTTATATGTATGTATTTTCTTTCGTATTTTTTACGTATATTTGTATAGTATTTTCTTTCTAGGTGAGTATCAGCACCAGAAAATTATTTCGTATGCAGAAAACCGAGTGTTTTGAAGTTTCGAATGACTCACAAGGGAACCACAATAAGTCATAGTGACCATTCCAAATGAAATGTACTTCTCTAGAACCATTTTCGGACGAAAAGTTCGAGTATGCCCATCGCAGCTGCCTAGACCCACTCTGAAAAAGGTTATAGGCATTTTTTCTCTGATTTTCGTACTTATTTTACCCTCCAAAAATCGTGTTATTTTTACGAAAATCCGGAAACGGACCTCATAATCGTGTTCAGCGCCCAAAACTACCCCACTAAGCAAAGTTAGGTTGAAGGAACATTTTCCAAACTTTGCGTAGTCTAACAGCGTATTGGACTTGTACGGATTTTCGGTTGGGCCTTTATTTATACCAATTAGTTAGAAGGCTCTCAAAGCGTTTCAAAAAATTATTCCAGATTTGACTTAAAACTCGCTCGGGGGGTTATTTGGGGTGCTGATCACGAATCTGAGGTTCATTTATCGATTTTCCGAAGTTTTCGACTCTATTCGTTCACAGATTTCCATCGGGGGAGAATTTTATGGCAAATCGCGACTTTCGACGATTTCCGGAATGCTTCTATAGAATATGCTCAAGTTATTTCTCTAGGGGTTATTTGGAGTGCTGAACACGAATCTGATTTCGGTTTATCGATTTTTGGTAGCTTACGGTGGGTGTACGGTAGTTTAGTCGAAGTCTCAGATTTCTCTCAAAGTTTCTATGTGGGGGTTATTTGGGGTGCTGAATACGAATTTGATGTCCATTTGTCGATTATCGGAATATTGAGGTAGGTTTTGCTTCCTAAACGGCATGTTACCTACCGTAACCTGAAGTAAACCTTGAAATTTGGGCGAGCAAACCCCTGATTCGTGTTCAGCACCCCAGATTACCCCTGTACCCTTACCTTGCCGCGAAGCTTTAAAAAAACGCTCATAACTTTTTTCGGAGTGGGTCTAGGCAGCTGCGATGGGCATATTCGGACTTTTCGTCCGAAAATGGTTCTAGAAAAGTACATTTCAATGGTCACTATGACTTATTGTGGTTCCCTTGTCAGTCTGCTTGAATTTCTTGACTGATTTGAAGATTTGAAAAATTCTAGATTTCTGATTCAATCTGATATTCGAATACTTATTCCATTTTGTCTTCAAGTTCCACCTGTTTTGTGTGCGAAGAGAGACAGTTTGAGGTTTTCAAACTAGATACTGGTGGCGTCAGGGTCAAACGGGGCGTTGCGTAATTTTTCGAGTTTAGGGCGACCCCCACACCATCAATTTCTTTTTTCAAATTTTTTGCGACTTCCCCCAGTCGCGATTTGTGGACAGCTTATATTTGATTACTGAAACCGTCAAACGCCGAAAATTTGGTTACTGAAACTGTTAGACGCTGGAAAGACCAAAAACATCAAATGTTTTTGGGGTGTCCTCATCAAATTTTCATTTCAAGACCGAAATTTTTGCGATCCCCCTAACCTTCATTTTCAGGCCAAAATTTTTGCGACCCCCCGTTGCGAAATTTCGCAACCCCGCTTGACCCTGGGCGGTGTCCAAGAAGGGGTAGTTTTTGGTCACAATGGGGATGGGGTCGCAAAATGTTTGGGCCAGGCCAAAAGTTAATTCTTTGGACTGAAAATTGAGAAAATTTCTGCCCATGAGTCGGGCTTGAGTAGGGTTGCGACTCGGCCCAACGGGGGTCGTAACAATTTTCCTAAAATTTCTGAGAGAAGATGGAAACTTTGGGGGCTCGTTAAATTTCTGGGGAAAAATGAAAAGTCTGTAAAAAAATTCAAACCTTGAAAAAAAATTGAAATTTGTTCTCTATTACCATGAGTTTCAAATATTTTCCAATATGTAACTCGAAAAACGCTTAAGAAATTTTTCGTATTGTGAGAGGGGATCGTGAAAATTCTTCAAATTTATACAGAATTTCTGTCAAGAGGGGTGGGGTGTCGTAGCTCAGCCGAAAATTGGCGCAACGGCCTGCTCAACCCTGCCAGGGTTGAGCAGGTTTGCCACTCGTCACAACGGGGGGGATCGTAAAAAGTTGGAGAAATTTTAAAGAAAAGTGAATTCTGGGAGGGGGGGTTCGTTAAAATCTCGCAGTAAAAGTAATTTTCATCATAATAGTCAATAGCGTGAAAGAAATATGAGTTTTAAACTTTTTATTAATCGCTGAAATAAGGCCTTCAATCTCGGGAGGATCGTGAAAGTTTCGGAAATTTTCGCAAAATTTTACTCAACGGGAGGGGGGTCGTAGTTCCGCCGAAAATTGGCGCAACGGCCTGCTTAGGTGGCACCTAGAGTTCTGCGAGCTGTGAGTTGCGACAATGATAGGGAATAAAGGGCAGCCATGGAGCGTTGTAGCTGCCCTTCATTTCTTACCACTGTGGCAACTCGCAGCTCGCAGAACTCTAGATGCCACCTTAACCGTGTTCTTAGGCGTCTGCAACTGGAAGTCTTCTCCTTATGATGCGTCGCCTTTAGGGTCAAGCGGGCTGTTTTGTAGGATCGCAGCGGAGCTAAGATCCCCTTTTGTGGGTCACCGGATTTCTATGAAGGTTTTACGATCTTCTCCTAAATTTTCGTTTTTTTTTTGGAGCATAAATTATCAATATTTGCATCAGTTTTAGTTTGAGCTGAGTTTTTAGCAACCCCCCCCCCTCCTCTCCCTATTCGCGCTTGACTCCGTTTCAAACCCTCTTCTGGTATGAATGGAGCCCCAGGCAAAAGTGTGAAAGAGCCCAGGAACGTCAAGGAACAAGTTCTATTCTATGAAAAGAAGTTCTCTCAATTTATGCACTGAATCAAGTCTTTCAATTTCAGTTTTATCCGAGGACGTGGGCTCCGAACGTTCTCACACTAGTCACTGGTGATGGTGATGGTGTGGTCACTGGTGATGGCATGCTTCCTGTTGGAATCCTTACTGGACTATGACCTCACCGCGAATAATGAAGGCTCTGATCATCCCGTGCCTAACTGGTAAGTCTCACTCTGCTCGCCTTAAACGAAGGATGCTGTGTTAGCGTTTAATTCGAGCTTGAAGTAGATAGATGCAAGCAGTATCCTGGCCTTTTTCTAGCTTTGGATGGAGCTGCAACTTTGCAGCGTTGTTGGGACCGGCCTACCATAAGCCACCTGACATTATCGTTTGTTTAGGTTCTGGCTTCTCGCCGCCGTATTCACATTTCTGGGCTATACATTAGATGGCACAGATGGTAAGCAGGCGAGACGAATAGGCGCATCGGGACCTACCGGAGAGCTGTGTGATTTTTTTTCTTCAAAGAAGACTGATGAGTTGCCTCTCTAAAGACTAGTTTCAGTTGATCATGGCCTCGATTCGTGGTCCACTGTGCCATTCACGATAACAATATTTTCAGTTTTTGGTAGAGGTAAATTCAGGTTAGTCAGGAAGTTTTTTTCTTGTTTCAAAATGGCTACTGGAGACCATTAGGCACAGTTTCTTGCTGTCTGTCCTTCCTAGCCTCGCACTGTTGCTGCCTTTCCTGCTCTCTCGTTTCACTGTCTCCCAGTCTCCCTTTTGTTATCCGTTGTCTGTCTTATTATCTCATATTGTTCTCTCTCCCAGGCAGCCCTCACCTGTTTTTGTGAATCTTCTTCTTCATTGCAGCCGTAGGAAGGTTTTGTCAAAGGTTCAAGAAACGGGCGACTGAAACCGGATTCGTCCACAAATCCATTGTTATCAGAGTGGTCGGCCTCTTTGGGCAATCAAATAGGTGTTCAGTTGTGGGGCCACGGCTACCACAGTCCGGGCACTCGTCAGGCTTACTGCGATCGATCTTATGCAAGTATGACATCAGCATGGGGAATGACCGCAGCGTAACGAGGCAAAGGTACTTCTAGCCCGCCTACCGAGTTCCATCTCGGTGTTGCTGATTACAGATGGTACGACCCCAATATGGGATTGACGGTCATCCTACTCAAGTGATCCCTGACGAACTTGGTGTGCTCCGCACGTAAAAGACGCAGACGATCCAGTTGGGAGTCCGTCCATCTTTGTATATTGACTTTCTCGGGAGCATCCGCAAAAGGCCTGATATGTCTCTCTCTCACGGGATTCATGATCCTTCTTAATGGGTGGTCAGGCTGCTTGACAATGTTAATAACCAGTTGCTGCGCTTGGAGTTGGCAGTGCTCCTTAACCGGCAGAACGCGGGCCTCAGCATGAAGATGTTCCACTGGGGTGCTTTTAGAACACCCTGTGGCAATCCGAAGTGCAGCATTTTGGACTCGCTGCATCTTTGTCCACGATGAATCCGGTATCATGTGCTGCTATACCGGTGCAGCGTACTCCAACGCCGGCTGCAATATTGCCTTGTAGGTAGTCAAAATTGTCTCCTTGCTACTTCCCCACGACGTTCCTCCCAGAGCTCGTAGGACGTTGAGCTTTGCTTTCACTGTAGCCTGTTTCTGCTCAGTATTCTTGTGGAACCTCAACGAAGGATCCAATACTAGGCCGAGCAGCTTAGGGAAACGTGCGGCAGGCAGACGAGCGTCTTCCCAGTTCACAACGGGGTGAGCGCAGTGTTTCTTAGGGTCAGTGGAGAAAACTGATACAGATGATTTAGCGGTAGAGACAGCATCATATCATCGAGAAAGCTCTTCAGAACGATGAGGTAGCTATTGATCTTGCGTGCAGCTATATTAATGTTTCTGTCTCGGCACAAGATGGTGATGTCATCCGCATGCGCAACGACTTTGATGTCGCTTGGGGGGACGGGCAAATCTTCCAGGTAAAGACTGAACAGAGCAGGCGATATGACTCCTTTTTGAGGGACACCGGCAGCGATCGGGATGCTGTTAGAGACATGTCCCTGAAACAGCACTTTTGCTCGGCGTCCTTTGATGAGTGCGGTAATCCATCGCTTCTGCCAAGGCGGGATGGTGGACCTCAACAGCTTCTCAGACAGTATGCCTAAGTTGACAGTGTCAAATGCCTTCGTGAGGTCCAGGGCTACTCCAACAGTGCGTTGAGGCTTTCCGGCGTTGAAGCCATCCAAAACATAGCTCACAATCTCCAGCAGCGCCGTGGTGGTAGAGTGTAATTTGCGGGATCCATGCAGGTGCTGCTGATTGTTATTATGCTCGGCCAGCTCCTTGACGACCAGTTTCTCAGCGGCTTTGGCGATTGGTGATAAAAGACTTATTGGCCTGTATCCCTTAGCCGTGGAGGGCGATTTACCTGGCTTGGGCAACGGGATGACGCTTGCCATTTTCCAGTCTTGCGGTAAGATGCACGTTCGAAAGGATGTGTTGATGACGTCAGCCAGAATTGGCATAATCTCACTCGGTAGTTTCTTCAAGACCGCCGGACTAATACCATCCGGCCCTACAGCCTTCGAGTTGCGCATCTCTTTAACCACCTTTTCAATCTGCGTGGGCGTCACAGCTTCTGCTTCATTCATGAGTGGTAACTTACAGAGCTCTCTTACAGTCACTCGGTTCTTTCTTCCCTCTCTTAGCCTGAGTTATGAAAAAATTCTTTCCGAAAGCAGTTGCAGCCTCCTGCCCCGACTTGAAAACTCCATTCTCGAACTCGATCGTGGAATAGTTGGTGGAGGTGCTCTTGCCCGAGATCTTCTTTAGAACTTTCCAAGTTGACACTCCATCACTCTTGAAATTCATCTTCTCCGTAAATTTCTCCCAACATTCCTTCTTGTGCTTGTCCAGATCTCGCTTAATCTCACTATCCAGCTCAGCAATGGTCGGATCCAGGTGATCTACGACTCTCCTTGCATCCCTTGTCCTTATCTTCTCCAAGATTTCCCTGGTGACATTGGGAAAGAAGGTCTCAACTCGGCCCTCCGGAATGGCTGCTTTCATGGCCTTGCGAATCGCGTCAGTCAAGTGACGTTCCTTCTGGTGCACGTTTCCATTTTGTGAATCTCACTGTCCCTCACTATCTTCATCCTACTGTCGCTTCCTCTACCTCTTTCACGCTCCCGGTCTGCTCCCCTCTCTGACTCTTCCTCTTTCTCTTTTCCTTCACTGTCCTAATCTCTGTTTCCTGCACAGTTCCTTCTTGTCTTCTTCATTCTACAATTCGCAATTTCAATTTCTCTGCATAACTCTACCTCCGTCTCTGCTCGCTTATTACTCTTTTTAACTCTGATTTTCCTTTCATCTCTCTTAGCCTTTCACTATCTGTCTTTCCGACTCTCACGCGTTTGCTTCCCCTCTCTTTCTTTATCTCCCGCTGTCTCTTTCTTTTAGGCGTCTCTCACTCCTATAATCGCTGTCTCTATTTCAGAAGTTTATCCCTCTGTTTCTCTATCCCTTTCTCTGCCATTGATTTTCCCTGTTCCCCAGCCTTTCGTTATAGCTGTTGTCTGTATGACTGTCTCTGTTCTCTCACCTTCACTGTCTTCATCTGCTTCTCTGCTCATTTCCCTTCCACTTCCTCTCGTCCTCTCTTTGCCTCTACCATAGATTTTCTTAGTCTCGTACACTCACTGCCAATCTCCATTTGTATTTTGTTCTCTCCATCACTTCTATGCCGGTCAGTTTCACTCTCTGTAGGCTTCTCAGTCTCTCACTCTCCTCCCCTGACTGTCGTACTACCTCTCTTCACGTTACCTCCATTGTCTCTTCCACTACCCTTCGCTGCCTCCTTCTCACGGAACACTATCGTTCATCCTCAGTTTCTCACTCTGCCCTCCTAACGGTTCTCTCTTTCTGTATTTCTCGTTATCCCTCGCCGTCTGCTTCTTTGATATCTCTTCTGCCTACTCATTTTGTGCCGTTTCTTCCACTAAAGTGCTCTCAATCTCTATTCCTGTCCGCCCCAATCTTTCTCTCTTTCTCTCTCTCTCTCTCTCTCTCTCTGTCTCTCTCTCTATCCGCTGACTGCCAACAACTCGAACGAGGCAAAGTGTAGAGTTTTGGTCTTGCTCATCTGAATACGGGTGGAATAAAGTGCGTACGGTACCTTAAGCTTTCATTTTAACTCATGATTTAGGCCGGACTCATACTTCTAGCGCCGGGCGACGCGATTTGCTGTTTACCACTGATATCGATCTGAAAGCCAGATGCCTCATGTCGCTGTCGCCGGAAGTATGACCCCGGCCTCAGGCTCAAACACACCTCTAACTGGCCTGAATGTTCTTCAACAGAGAACATTGATTTTTTTCCTAATGAAAACTTTTTTCAGCGTTTCACCTGTACATTTGTTATGTATATTAATAAGCGTCCAAGTCGTCTTTCTAGTCACACACTGGGAGAAATACAACACTGGATTGTTGTATCTCTCATGGGGTTATGATCCTAGTCAATATTTAGGTTTAAAGGTTTATTTTTGTACTGGTGTAGTAAACCTACCACGAAGTCGCCAAAGCGGCATCGCGCGTCATGGTAGGTTCTCTTCGTCATGGTTTCCCTTTTTCTCCGTCATGGTAGGTCATGGTAGGCATATTAACGAATTCGACAATTTTCCGCGTCTCGCTTGCTGAAACCCGCATTTCCGCGCGTTTTGAGGCATTTCGCGCCGTTTTCTAGAACCCGAGAAAAAAATGTGTCGAAACCCGAAAACCGATTCCCGAAGTTTAATAATTTTTCTGCTGCCGAGATGTCGTACGTTCGCGCCGTGGCAGTGTGGAGGAAAGAAGACCACCTCCGTGCAAACCGACGTCAATCCCTCCGCGGAGAGGGTTTTTGTCATGGGAGAGGTGCTGGCTGGCCGCAGCTCTCCTGAAGATCTTACTGCAAAGAGCCGGCGTCGAGAGGAACCCAGGACCCGCGAAGAAGAAGTACCCATGTGCCACATGCGACAGAGATGTCAATTGGTATCGAACCAGCGTCCAATGTTTTGGATGCCAAAGGTGGGTGCACTTCTCTTGTTCGGGTCTCAGCTCTGTGAGGCACCACGATTCTTCCTTTCGTTGTATTGTGTGCTCCGCCTCCAGTAACTCAAATTCCTCATCTACCAACCCCCCCCTCTCTATTGTACATATCAATCTCAACGGCCTTCGCGCCAAGCTTTCTGAATTATCTCTCTTTGCCCGTACTCATCACCCGGATGTTATCATGGCTCAGGAAACCAAACTCTCTCCCTCTGCTACCTCTCGACATCCAAACATCCCGGGCTATACTGCTTATCATACTCCTAGGTCATCTCAGGGAGGCGGAGTCTCTACTTTTTGTTCTGTCGTTCTCTTCCCTCTCACATCATTCCAAACACTCCAGTGGATGGCACTCTCAGTACATCCCCATCCATCTACCTCTAAAAACTCCACTTTCTCTTTTCAATATATACATTCCTCCTCCTACATCCTGTCCACCAACCTACAACCCTATCCCTCTACTCAAGCAGCTGTATGACTGCTCTCTATCTCCCTCAATTGTCTTTGCGGGTGACTTCAATGCTCACACGTTCTGCTCATCGCTTGACTCTGATGCTAGAGGAAATGACGTCGAAGAATGGGCGGAGGAGTGCGATCTGGTTATCCTTAACGATGACCAGCCCACTCGTCTCCCTGCCTACGGCCGATCTTCCAGCCCAGACATCTCCCTTGTCTCTTCTAATCTCTCTAATGCCTGCTCTTGGTCTACATCCACAACTCTTTCCAGTGATCACATTCCGGTCTTTGTCAATATCGATCTCTCTAACTCTCTTGCTCCCTATACAGGTGTTCGTCATCGTTCTTATCTCAATTTAGGCCTTGCAGACTGGAGCCTGTTCAGGAGGTTGCACTGCGCCAAGCTGGCCGAATATCCGTGGAATGGCAATATACACCAGAAGGAGCGCCACTTCTCTGATGCCATCCGGAAGGCGATGAAAGCTGCGATCCCTGAAGGTCGTGTCAAGACCTTCTTTCCCAATGTCACCAGGAGACACTGCAGAAAATAAGGACAAAGGGACGCAAAGAGAGCTGCTGATCATCTTGACCCAGACATTGCCGAGCTGGATAATGAGATCAGGATGGACCTTGATAGGCACAAGAAAGAATCTTGGGAAAAGTTCACTGAGAAGATGAACTTCAGGAGTGATGCTGCAGCAACGTGGAAGGCTTTGAAAAGGATCTCCGGAAAGTTCACCTCCGCCAACAATTCCACGATTGAATTCGACTGCGGAGTCTTTGAGTCAGGGAAAGAGGCCGCAAATGCTCTTGGGAAGCATTTTTTCATAACTAAAACAAAAAGAGAGAAGCAGAATAGAATAACTGTTCGGGAACTCTGTAAATTGCCATTTATGGCTGAAGATGATGCAGTCACGCCCGCTCAGGTCGAGAAGGTTATCAAGGAAATGAGTAACTCGAAGGCAGTAGGGCCAGATGGCTTGAGCCCAGCAGTTCTAAAGAGACTGCCAAGTGAACTACTACCCCTGCTCGCTGACGTCATTAATACATCGTTTCGGACCTGTACATTACCTCAAGATTGGAAAGTAGCACGCGTCATCCCATTGCCTAAGCCGGGTAAATCACCATCCACGGCAAAGGTTACAGGCCAATCAGTCTTCTCTCACCTATTGCCAAAGTTGCGGAAAAATTGGCTGTGGAGGAGCTCTCCGAACACAATAGCAAACAAAAGCATCAACATGGTTTCCGTAAGCTACATTCCACCACTACGGCCCTACTGGAAATTGTGAGCTATGTTTTGGACGGCTTCAATGCCATGAAACCTCAGCGAACCGTAGGTGTAGCCCTCGATCTAACGAAGGCTTTTGACACTGTAAACTTGGGCATTTTGTCCGGAGAGCCTGTTAAGGTCTACCATTCCGCCCTGGCAGAAGCGGTGGATAACCGCATTCACCAAAGGACGTCGGGCAAATGTGCTATTTCAGGGCACGTCTCCAATAGCATCCCAATCGCCGCCGGCGTACCTCAAGGAGGAGTTCTATCGCCTGCTCTTTTAGTCTGTATATTGAAGATCTACCCGTTCCATCCCAAGACATCAAGGTCGTTGCATATGCGGATGATATTACTATACTATGCCGGGATCGCGACATAAATGTAGCTGCCAGTAAAGATCAATGACTACTTGATCGAGTTGAAATGTTTTCTCGATAGCAAGATAGCTTGTGGTCTCTGCCGCTAAATCATCCGTCACAGTCTTTTCCACTGTTCCTGCGGAGCATGGTGCTCATCCCATGGTGAAATGGGACGAAACTCGCTTGCCGGCCGCCCGTTTCCCTAAGCTACTCGGACTCGTGTTCGATCCTTCGTTGAAATTTCATAAGAACACTGAGCAGAAGTAAGCTGCAGTGAAAACAAGACTTAACGTCCTACGTGCTCTCGGCGGAACATCCTGGGGGTGCAGTAAAGAAACGATCCTGACCACGTACAAGGCCATCGTGCAGCCCGCCCTAGAGTATGCTGCACCAGTCTGGCAGCATATCGTGTCGGACACATCTTGGTCCAAGCTGCAGCGCATCCAAAATGGAGCACTGCGAAACGCAACAGGCTGTTCTAAAAGCTCTCCAATAGAGCAATTACATGCGAAGCTCGCATCCTGCCAGTTAAGGACCATTACCAACTCCACGCACAACAGCTGTACATAAACATTCTGAAGCAGCCAAATCATCCGTCGCGAAGAGTATTAGACCCCGTGAGAGAGAGGTATAAGAAAGCCGTTTGCTGATGCTCCCACGAAAATCAATATACAGAGATGGACTAACGCACAACAAGAACGCCTCCGTCTCTTACGTGCTGAGCATACCCAATTCGTCCAAGGATCACTTATGCAAGACCGCCGTAAACTCCATTCTCGGAAGTCGTGCCGCCTGAGGTCAGCGAAACCGAGATGGAACTCGGTGGCGCGTGCCAGGTGCACCATGCCTCGTTGCGCTGCGGGCACTCCCCCATGCTTATGTCTTATTTACATAAGATCGATAGCAGCAGACCTGACGAGTGCCCGGATTGTGGTAATAAAGGGCATACTACTGCGCACCTTTTCCAACTGCCCGATGAGACCGACATCAGTTAACAACAGTAGATCTGTGGACGAATCCGACGCTTGTGGCTCAGTTCCTCAGTCTATGACAGGACCCTCTCTGTGGCTGCAGAAGAAGAAGAAGAATAATTTTTCTCCCCTCATTCCTGGTTAGGACTAGGTGGGATCACAGACAACCCAAGAGAGCGCGAAGAGAGATAATTTTCTGTCCTTGTTCGGCGCGCGATTGATAAATATCGACCGGACGGGACTACGGCCGGTTGGCCAACCATTATGGGGTCTTTAGTGTACATACGTTACGGTGGCTACAGTGCTACTTAGTTGGCGCAACCTGCTTTAGTACTTCGAAAGTCGATTAATTGAGTCTATGTTATTCTCCGGAGCCCCAAGTAACCCTCACAGAGATACCAAACTACCGTATACCCACCGTGACCTACCATAACCTATTTAAAACCGATGAACGGACCTCAAATTTGTCTCAAACACTCCAAATATTCTCTACAGAGAAGTTCAGAGGGAAATAGATTGGCTCCCGGTGAGAGCATTGGCAAAACTATCCAGGTTCTCCGAAAGTCGACAATTGAACTCCATACTCTAGTTCAGGACGCCGAATAACCACAAAAAAAAGGTTGTGAGCCAAATCGGAACAATTTTTCTAAACACCTCGAAAACTTCCTGAAATATATGCTCTTACCCTCTCGCCCAACTGAGGGAACCTCCCTAACTTCGTTCACAGTTGCGAATTGCGAACACAGATTCGAAAACTTCATCGGAAGTACATTAGCTAGACACGACGTTTTTGACCAAAAGTGGTTTCCCTAGTTTGATCCAAGGTTGGGCTGATGTTGCCTCGGACTTCGATGGAGTTACGCTCCCATGTTGACCAAAATTTTATTGGGAAGTTTCGGAAATATTTACGTTCTTCGTAAGTAAAGCAATTTTTCTGCCAGTTTTAGGACCGGAAAAATTCGAAACGACCGACTTATGGTAAATTTCGTTTGTGTTTTTAAATTAACTCTACCTTCCTCAACCTAACGGCGAACCTAGGGGAGTGCTTCTATTTTGGGCGAAAATATCACCCCCTCCTCCAAATTAGAACCTCCTGCGTTCCCACATTGTCCATGGTGACAGAAACCGCTTAACTCTTCTTATATCAAACCAGTTTGGTAGATCATACGTTTAGTGATGGGCATGCTAGTGCCAAGCGCGGAGCTGGTCCTCCTTCGAGTTGCAAACGTGATCATTGTGCTGCTACACATGCACTATGGCGCGTGCGTGGTAAGTGCTTCTCTGGTATGCCACAAAGTATTAAATCCTTTTTTCCAAAGTTGGAATTTGATGAAGTCATCGATTAAAAAAACTTCATTTTTGCAATTAGTCGTGCATCTTGTAGTCAATATGCGTCGTGAAATGTTTAGGAAAATGACAAAAGTTGGACCCAGGGTGAATATGGGATTTATAACAGCATTAAATGCAGATTTAGCGTTGAAGTGTGGGATAGGTTTTCTTGAAAGTGTTATAGGGAATTACGCAGTTGATTTACAGAGTACACTGACGTCAAGAAAGAGAAATAAGAGATAGAGAGACACAGCTGGAGAGGAAAAGAGAGAGGGAGACAGTGTTGCAGAGGATTAGACAGAGGAGGAAAGATGTGGAGATCAAGATGGAGATAGATTAGGGCGTGGAGATGTGGATAAACACTGCAAGAGTTCGAAGACACCTTTTCCATCCCCAAAGTTCGATTGAGAATAGCAAGGATTAGGGATGGAGAGAAGATAAGGGGTTGAAGAGACAAGAGCCGAGCACAGACTGATAGATCGACTGACAGACAGACAGACATACAGACCGATAGACAGACAGACAAACAGATAGGCATACAGATAGTCAGGCAAACAGGCATAGACAGACAGACAGTGAGACAGAGTGACAAGGAAAAAATATATGAGAAGGGGAAGATCAGGACAGATAGAGAGAAAAACGAAAAAAGACAAACAGAAGGAAAGGTAGATTAAGAGAAAGATTAGAAAGAGAGAAGGAGACATGCATATAAAGAAAGGAAAGAGAGAAGTAGATACGTAGATGAGGAAAGGAAGGAAAGAATAGATGCAGATAAAGAAGGGAAAGAGAGTTTGACAGAGTGATGTGAATGGAACGGAAGGAGACAATTTTCATTACCCTAAGAGGTATACATGTACAGAAATTTAGAGAGAATACACAGAAATATGGAGAAATAGAAAGGTAGAAATATGGTTGGATTGTAAGCGTGGGTGTGCGGCAAAGGAATTTAAAATTACGGCAAACGGCAACGGCAAACCCCAAAAATGGCCGGCAAACGGCAAAATCAGTTTTTTGCTATAATACACCAACATTTTTTAGTCGTGTGGTGTTCCACGCAATATGTACCAGTTACTATGTGCCTTGCGTTTCACTCGAATTACAGGAAGAAAAAATCCCGTAAATTAAAAGCTATTCGAAAGGCTCAGGTGATCAGAGAATCGTAGCGCTGTTCTATATGTGAACTGTAAACGGAGTCACTATCAAGATCAGCAGGGCTGGATGATTAGTCGACATTTGTGGCGATAGACAGCCCTCACCTAACTCATGACATGGGCCACTCACAATTTTCACTTTTATAGCAAGTGGTACACGCAGGATTCTCTTTGTCGCTCACTTGATATGGTTTCACTTGTGAGGCTACAGGAGCGGAGTGAAAGCCGCTGCGCTCACGTCGCCGCTGGAGCGCCGCGTGCAGTGCGTTTAGATAGCCGGACTGCTCTTGGGCGCTTCCATTTCGGTGTATTCGGTCTACAAGCCGGCACGAGGCTTATTACGACAACAATGTCGGCTAAAAACGAGCAATAAGTCGCTCTTAACGGTCCCAAACTTAAATGTGGTGTGTTCGCACCACCCACTTCCCTTGTGGCTACAGACGAAGTGGGAGTGGCGAGCACACCACGTTCAAGTTTCGGGGCCGTATATGTGCTGCAATTATTATCATTTTTCCCTCTTTAGACGGTTTCTCAACAAACTCAGCTCTGCCACTGAGTCAATAGAAAAGAAGATATGTTACAGAAAACGGAAGAAAATGAAAGGCTATAACTGACAATGTTTCGCCTCTTATCCCTAGACATTGTAGAAAATGAGCAAAATGGAGTTAAAATTATGTAGAATAAGCACTCCCCGAGGCTCATCGGTAGGGTAGAGGAGTGCAATAAGAATCATAATGTTAGTAGCCACTTTATATACGGGAAGAGGTCAAGAAATTGGCGCCAAGTGAGTCAAGCAGAGACCAAATACAGAGACGTGTTGCTAAAGAAAAAGAAGAGAGTAGGGGAGGATTAACTACAAGCTAGTTTACCTAAACTGGTAAGGATATTTACCAAGTCACGAGTATTGCTATAAGGTAATCCAAATTTATGAAATAAGTTATTTCTAACAATGCATTTGAAAATCGACTTAAAAATAGTATTTTCTGTATAACCTAGGTCAAACAACTCATTAATCAAGATACTAATCCTATTCGTAAAACGACTCTGTTAGAAAACAAGTTCTAGAAATTCTCAAAGTTTCGGTGTAAATGATAGATTCTTTCAACTGTTTTGAAATCACAGAACTATTATGGGGAACCTATGTACCCTAAAGTTGAAAAGTTCGGTTTATTAAATAACTTGGTAATAATCTTATTTTCTTTAATTAGAATATCCAAGTCTAGGTACTGGCAATGACTAGGGCAGGAATGAGTAGTATCAAAATGCATAACATCATTGTAAGTGGTTTTCAAAACTTTGGACAAAATTTTCTTCATAATTATGTATGATCAAAAGATCATCCATGTATCTAAAGGCTTGAAAATTTTATTTTTAGATTTTTCCAATTTTTAGAATAGTTGTATTCAGAGTAGCATAAGGTGAGGTCTGCAATAATTGGACTAGCATTTCCACCCTGTGGTACTCCTTTAACTTGTTTAAAAATAGAATTGCCTGTTCTACAAAAGCTGTTATCCAGAAGAAAATTCAAAAGGTAAACAACATCCTGTATTTGATAATACCTAAAGTTAGTCAAATTAGTCTCATCAGAATAGAAACTGTGATAACCATTAGTGGCTATGTATTTTTTGTTAGCATTTCTGAAACAAATTTCAAGAATAGCTGAGATATTTCTAATAATAAAGCTATGAGGAATGTTAGTGAACATATTAGTGAAATCAGCTGAATATACTTTGATGTTACTATACTCTAAGCAAAAAAGTTGTTGTGAAATATCAATATTGTCGATAGACCAGAAATTAGAAAAGCAATTAGTATTATTAAATACCATTTTACTATAGTTTCGGAAATGTTTTTGAAAAAGGTAAGAATGTTTTTGATTTCTATGGCTAGGCTTTTGATGGAGCTACAAAATGCTCCACAAATGAAGCGGAATTTAATAGGGTTTTTATGTAACTTAGGTAAGCAGTAAATTATAGGTATATCGCCTTTTTCAACAACTGGTAAGTTATTAGCAAGGAGAAATTTTTCATGTTTTTTAATGATATCCGTAGTGTCACTAATATCAGTTCGTTCATAAATTTCATTTGAAGTATTCCCGCTAGATGATGTACCCATTTCTGATAAAATTGTTTTTATATACAATTTTTTACAAATGAATCCATAATTGTTACTAGCTTTATCCAAAGGGCAAATAACAAAGTTGTCCTGAATATGTGTCAAGGTTGTTTTGAAATTAACCGGTAAATCATCATAGGCATGACTATTGTAAATGAAAGGTTTAATCTTCTTTTTAAGAAGTTGGGTATAGGATTTATCGAGATCTTTCACCTTAGAGGTACTAAGTTTATATCTAGTTTTGATTTTATAAATAACGTGCTCAATAAAATTGTTCCAAATGTGCTTAATGTCAGTAATTTTGAGTTTAATCTTAGGTCTAAATTTCGTTCCTTTCCTAAGAATCTGTCTGATATCAGATTGGGGAAAGATTTCCAAATCTCCTGTAACAATATGCATGTGGTGAGGATCTTTGAAGCGGTCAAACTGTTTATTTTCACAAATACAAGGAGAGTTAATAATGTGGTTGATTTCAGAAGTAGGTATAGTTTTTAGGAATCGGTTATAATTGAATACTAATTTAGAAATAGGTTGATTATAGGAGTAAATTACTCTGAATGGGGTGTATTTAATGTTAGTGTTCCTATCAAGGAATCTTTTAAGAAGTTTGTGGTTAAGAAGTCTATTAATATTAATATTGTTAAGAATTTCATTGTAGAAAGGAAATTTGATGTTTATATACTGGGTACTATTTCTATCAGTTCTATATTGAGTTTTACCAAAATAATATGGACAAAGAGAAGTAAGCAAAAGGAGTCTTTTTCTTTCAGAAAGGTTTAATGGTAACTTTTGTTTGAGAATTATGTCAATTAAAATATCACGGAATTTATCAGTTTTACATTTGAGTTCACGAAACAATTTGTAATCATTATTTTCTATTAACAAGCAGGAGATGGTGTTCAAAACACTGTATGAATCAAATTTGGTTTCAGATTTTTTCTTTTTAGTGTTACCTCTATTAAAACGTTGTTTAATAATTTAAAGGTTGAAGAAAGGGTGATTAGGTTTATGTAGAAGAGGATTAGGTATATTAGTAATATTCCCGTATCCTTTGATATTGTCGTTAAATCCGAAAGGAAAGGAAGTCATGAGTAACTTGATCCAAAAAAGTTCTTTATTAAGTAGAACTTTTTTATCTTTATTTTCTTCTAAATTATCAAGGATAGTAATCCTAATATTTGCTATGTTACACCCAGAGTCACTAAAATGTCGGTAAAAAAATTTTATCGTCTTTTCCAATATTTGTGAGATGTTCTAACATCCGAGATTTGAGTTCTCGAGTGGTAACACCAACATATTGTTTCCGACAATCAAAACATGTTAGGCAGTAGATAACATTTCTAGATTTGCAGTCGGAAAAGGACGCCTTATATGTATTAATACGAAAACATGTGGTGCAACTATCTATAATAAAGCTTTGATTCAGTAACTTACAAACGCTACATTTTTTATTAGAACAATTAGTACTAGTGTACTCGTTGCCAAAATTTTGTAGATAGTACCGACCTTCTCTTTTAATTTTGTAAAATAATATTTTTTCATAATATTTAGGGGAGCTTTGCGTCAGATTGACAGCGCGACCAACTTGACCCGCAAGATGCGAGTACGCCGGCGAAAACGATCCCAATTTGTTATTTTTGGAAAGTTTTAGCCCGAAATTTTTGGACCAGTAGACTGGCTAAGATAGGCCCATGAGTGTTAGCCAGTGGGGGGGTTGCATGAAAATGCTTTGGCTGGGCTGCAGCCAGGGCTTAGCGAAGCCCTAAAAAGAGGGGCAATCTCTAGCCTCCCGAGGACACCCACCCCCACCAAGCTGGGTGCCCTCTTATAAGGGGATCAAAGAGATTGTGCAGAAGGTGGTACTATCTATAGACAGTTAGGAAGGAAATAATTCAAAAGGCTGATAGAAAATCATAAAAAAGAGGAAATACAGGTGAGTATGTCAAAAGGTTAGTATGTTAAAAGATTGCAGCGATTCCAAACCAGAAATTATTCTAAATTATTGAGAAAATAGATGAAAGTCTAAGTAATGGTGCTCCAATATATCACAGAAGTACTGTATTAAAGGGCGAAAATATGGGTGTTCTAGGCCTAAAAATTGTTGGAAGTTAACAATTATATCAGAAGTTCTCTAGATTTCATTGAACCATTCCCTTCATCTTGGTACTAGTGAAAGTTAATCAAATAGTTCTAGCTATAGTGATAATCTAAAATATTCAAATATTTCAGTATGGAATCTGATGCATCAAGGATCAGGAATCATGAGGAATTCGTTCAAGGGCGAGCACTGATGGAACGTTTACGAGTGATAAATATTCCGATTCGATTTTACAAGGATTTGAAATTGCTGGTAAAGGACATACCGGAATGGACATAGGGTGAGTAATGAAACACTCTTATAAAAAGAATATAAGGAGGAGTAATTAAACGTACTAAAATTAGTGTGAGCAGGATTTAAAAAAAATGCTCAGATGAAAAAGGTCTAGAAAAGGTCTAGAAAAATACCACAGAAGAAATAGGATAAAACGATATAAGTCATTACAGGTATGTCAACGCAGATGATAAATTTCCGCTAACATGGCCAACACAGATAGGAAAGAAAACGGATGTATTCTCAGTCAGCGTAAGTAAGCAAATCGAGAAATCACAAATGTAAAAAGATCAAGATACAATTGCAGGTCAAAATGTCATATGCTTATTGGAATGATTTCCTGTCGAATGGTAAAGATGTCTTGGAGGCTTTCAACAAGAAGAACACATGTAAAATTAGGTTCATCCAGGAGAAGACAATGAGAAGTAATGAAAAATGCAGACTATGGTAAGCAAGGTTAAACGTAATAAAAAGCTGTTGTGGTTAAAATGAATAAGATATTACAGCTTGTATGTGAGACATCAACTACGTCAACGTTATCAAAAACAAGGAAAATCTCCAATAGAGATGAAGATACAAAGGACAAACTGAAATTAGGTGAACTAGGGGTAAGTTAAAATTCAGCTAGGAAATTAGGAGAGTGAAAGAAAAAATGATATTTGATTAGCATAAATGTACATATGTTCAGATATTTGATCCTGTAGTTTTGGTAGCTAGGCTCGAAATCGATATGACGGACTGGAAAGGGCTATCAATAGAGTCACTAATGGATGAATGGACAAAGAAACACCTGGTGAGTGAGCAACATAGATAAGAGTGTGAAAAAGGAATAAATAAAAGTATTAAGATCGGAGAAAAAGCGCTGGGTACAATGACTCTTCCTGGATTAGACAACAACAAGAGGAAGGCTGAAGAAGAAGTCATAGTGGACAAGAGATGCAGAATGGAGGAAACAGATGATAATATAGAGTAATCAATGCATTAAGAAGGAATAAATCATTGTGCTCGGATTACAAGATTGAAATTGTATATAAGCGATATCGCAAAGGAGTTAAGCTAAAATCAAAGTAAGACTGAATATAGGATCGTTAACAAGGAAAAAGTTAAGTGTAAGTAGGAAGGGGATAGGAACGCAAACAATGAGGATGGCCGTATGGCCTGGCCGTATGGTTTACGAGTTACTAGGACCGTATGGTCTAGCAAAAATCAAGGAAAGGATCCGAATGAAATTAGATATCAAAAAGAGTACATCAATATGTATTCGGGCTAGTAAAGATTAGCCCCCTGGGTTACCCTCAAGGAGGAAAATCTCACTAGCGAAAATCAATAGAAAAGAAGATATGTTACAGAAAACGGAAGAAAATGAAAGGCTATAACTGACAATGTTTCGCCTCTTATCCCTAGACATTGTAGAAAATGAGCAAAATGGAGTTAAAATTATGTAGAATAAGCACTCCCCGAGGCTCATCGGTAGGGTAAGGAGTGCAATAAGAATCATAATGTTAGTAGCCACTTTATATACGGGAAGAGGTCAAGAAATTGGCGCCAAGTGAGTCAAGCAGAGACCAAATACAGAGACGTGTTGCTAAAGAAAAAGAAGAGAGTAGGGGAGGATTAACTACAAGCTAGTTTACCTAAACTGGTAAGGATATTTACCAAGTCACGAGTATTGCTATAAGGTAATCCAAATTTATGAAATAAGTTATTTCTAACAATGCATTTGAAAATCGACTTAAAAATAGTATTTTCTGTATAACCTAGGTCAAACAACTCATTAATCAAGATACTAATCCTATTCGTAAACGACTCTGTTAGAAAACAAGTTCTAGAAATTCTCAAAGTTTCGGTGTAAATGATAGATTCTTTCAACTGTTTTGAAATCACAGAACTATTATGGGGGAACCTATGTACCCTAAAGTTGAAAAGTTCGGTTTTATTAAATAACTTGGTAATAATCTTATTTTCTTTAATTAGAATATCCAAGTCTAGGTACTGGCAATGACTAGGGCAGGAATGAGTAGTATCAAAATGCATAACATCATTGTAAGTGGTTTTCAAAAAACTTTGGACAAAATTTTCTTCATAATTATGTATGATCAAAAGATCATCCATGTATCTAAAAGGCTTGAAAATTTTATTTTTAGATTTTTTCCAATTTTTAGAATAGTTGTATTCAGAGTAGCATAAGGTGAGGTCTGCAATAATTGGACTAGCATTTCCACCCTGTGGTACTCCTTTAACTTGTTTAAAAATAGAATTGCCTGTTCTACAAAAGCTGTTATCCAGAAGAAAATTCAAAAGGTAAACAACATCCTGTATTTGATAATACCTAAAGTTAGTCAAATTAGTCTCATCAGAATAGATTAGCATTTCTGAAACAAATCTCAAGAATAGCTGAGATATTTCTAATTATAAAGCTATGAGGAATGTTAGTGAACATATTAGTGAAATCAGCTGAATATACTTTGATGTTACTATACTCTAAGCAAAAAGTTGTTGTGAAATATCAATATTGTCGATAGACCAGAAATTAGAAAAGCAATTAGTATTATTAAATACCATTTTACTATAGTTTCAGAAATGTTTTTTTGAAAAAGGGAAGAAAGTTTTTGAGTTCTATGGCCAGGTTTTTGATGGAGCTACAAATGCTCCACAAATGAAGCGGAATTTAATAGGGTTTTATGTAACTTAGGTAAGCAGTAAATTATAGGTATATCGCCTTTTTCAACAACTGGTAAGTAATTAGCAAGGAGAAATTTTTCATGTTTTTTAATGATATCCGTAGTGTCACTAATATCAGTTCGTTCATAAATTTCATTTGAAGTATTCCCGCTAGATGATGTACCCATTTCTGATAAAATTGTTTTTATATACAATTTTTTACAAATGAATCCATAATTGTTACTAGCTTTATCCAAAGGGCAAATAACAAAGTTGTCCTGAATATGTGTCAAGGTTGTTTTGAAATTAACCGGTAAATCATCATAGGCATGACTATTGTAAATGAAAGGTTTAATCTTCTTTTTAAGAAGTTGGGTATAGGATTTATCGAGATCTTTCACCTTAGAGGTACTAAGTTTATATCTAGTTTTAATTTTATAAATAACGTGCTCAATAAAATTGTTCCAAATGTGCTTAATGTCAGTAATTTTGAGTTTAATCTTAGGTCTAAATTTCGTTCCTTTCCTAAGAATCTGTCTGATATCAGATTGGGGAAAGATTTCCAAATCTCCTGTAACAATATGCATGTGGTGAGGATCTTTGAAGCGGTCAAACTGTTTATTTTCACAAATACAAGGAGAGTTAATAATGTGGTTGATTTCAGAAGTAGATATAGTTTTTAGGAATCGGTTATAATTAAATATTAATTTAGAAATAGGTTGATTATAGGAGTAGATTACTCTGAATGGGGTGTAGTTAATATAAGTGTTCCTATCAAAGGATCTTTTGAGAAGTTTATTGTTATGAAGTCTATTAATATTAATTTTGTTAAGAATTTCATTGTAGAAAGGAAATTTTATGTTTTTATACTTGGTACTATTTCTATCAGTTCTATATTGAGTTTTACCAAAATAATATGGACAAAGAGAAGTAAGCAAAAGGAGTCTTTTCTTTCGAAAGGTTTAATGGTAACTTTTGTTTGAGAATTATGTCAATTAAAATATCCCGGAATTTATCAGTTTTACATTTGAGTTCACGAAACAATTTGTAATCATTATTTTCTATTAACAAGCGGGAGATGGTGTTCAAAACACTGTATGAATCAAATTTGGTTTCAGATTTTTTCTTTTTAGTGTTACCTCTATTAAAACGTTGTTTAATAATTTTAAGGTTGAAGAAAGGGTGATTAGGTTTATGTAGAAGAGGATTAGGTATATTAGTAATATTCCCGTATCCTTTGATATTGTCGTTAAATCCGAAAGGAAAGGAAGTCATGAGTAACTTGATCCAAAAAAGTTCTTTATTAAGTAGAACTTTTTTATCTTTATTTTCTTCTAAATTATCAAGGATAGTAATCCTAATATTTGCTATGTTACACCCAGATTCACTAAAATGTCGGTAAAAAATTTTTTTATCGTCTTTTCCAATATTTCTGAGATGTTCTAACATCCGAGATTTGAGCTCTCGAGTGGTAACACCAACATATTGTTTCCGACAATCAAAACATGTTAGGCAGTAGATAACATTTCTAGATTTGCAGTCGGAAAAGGACGCCTTATATGTATTAATACGAAAACATGTGGTGCAACTATCTATAATAAAGCTTTGATTCAGTAACTTACAAACGCTACATTTTTTATTAGAACAATTAGTACTAGTGTACTCGTTGCCAAAATTTTGTAGATAGTACCGACCTTCTCTTTTAATTTTGTAAAATAATATTTTTTCATAATATTTAGGGGAGCTTTGCGTCAGATTGACAGCGCGACCAACTTGACCCGCAAGATGCGAGTACGCCGGCGAAAACGATCCCAATTTGTTATTTTTGGAAAGTTTTAGCCCGAAATTTTTGGACCAGTAGACTGGCTAAGATAGGCCCATGAGTGTTAGCCAGTGGGGGGGTTGCATGAAAATGCTTTGGCTGGGCTGCAGCCAGGGCTTAGCGAAGCCCTAAAAAGAGGGGCAATCTCTAGCCTCCCGAGGACACCCACCCCCACCAAGCTGGGTGCCCTCTTATAAGGGGATCAAAGAGATTGTGCAGAAGGTGGTACTATCTATAGACAGTTAGGAAGGAAATAATTCAAAAGGCTGATAGAAAATCATAAAAAGAGGAAATACAGGTGAGTATGTCAAAAGGTTAGTATGTTAAAAGATTGCAGCGATTCCAAACCAGAAATTATTCTAAATTATTGAGAAAATAGAAGAAAGTCTAAGTAATGGTGCTCCAATATATCACAGAAGTACTGTATTAAAGGGCGAAAATATGGGTGTTCTAGGCCTAAAAATTGTTGGAAGTTAACAATTATATCAGAAGTTCTCTAGATTTCATTGAACCATTCCCTTCATCTTGGTACTAGTGAAAGTTAATCAAATAGTTCTAGCTATAGTGATAATCTAAAATATTCAAATATTTCAGTATGGAATCTGATGCATCAAGGATCAGGAATCATGAGGAATTCGTTCAAGGGCGAGCACTGATGGAACGTTTACGAGTGATAAATATTCCGATTCGATTTTACAAGGATTTGAAATTGCTGGTAAAGGACATACCGGAATGGACAGGGTGAGTAATGAAACACTCTTATAAAAGAATATAAGGAGGAGTAATTAAACGTACTAAAATTAGTGTGAGCAGGATTTAAAAAAAAAAAAAAAAAATGCTCCAGATGAAAAAAGGTCTAGAAAAAGGTCTAGAAAAATACCACAGAAGAAATAGGATAAAACGATATAAGTCATTACAGGTATGTCAACGCAGATGATAAATTTCCGCTAACATGGCCAACACAGATAGGAAAGAAAACGGATGTATTCTCAGTCAGCGTAAGTAAGCAAATCGAGAAATCACAAATGTAAAAAGATCAAGATACAATTGCAGGTCAAAATGTCATATGCTTATTGGAATGATTTCCTGTCGAATGGTAAAGATGTCTTGGAGGCTTTCAACAAGAAGAACACATGTAAAATTAGGTTCATCCAGGAGAAGACAATGAGAAGTAATGAAAAATGCAGACTATGGTAAGCAAGGTTAAACGTAATAAAAGCTGTTGTGGTTAAAATGAATAAGATATTACAGCTTGTATGTGAGACATCAACTACGTCAACGTTATCAAAAACAAGGAAAATCTCCAATAGAGATGAAGATACAAAGGGACAAACTGAAATTAGGTGAACTAGGGGTAAGTTAAAATTCAGCTAGGAAATTAGGAGAGTGAAAGAAAAAATGATATTTGATTAGCATAAATGTACATATGTTCAGATATTTGATCCTGTAGTTTTGGTAGCTAGGCTCGAAATCGATATGACGGACTGGAAAGGGCTATCAATAGAGTCACTAATGGATGAATGGACAAAGAAACACCTGGTGAGTGAGCAACATAGATAAGAGTGTGAAAAAGGAATAAATAAAAGTATTAAGATCGGAGAAAAAGCGCTGGGTACAATGACTCTTCCTGGATTAGACAACAACAAGAGGAAGGCTGAAGAAGAAGTCATAGTGGACAAGAGATGCAGAATGGAGGAAACAGATGATAATATAGAGTAATCAATGCATTAAGAAGGAATAAATCATTGTGCTCGGATTACAAGATTGAAATTGTATATAAGCGATATCGCAAAGGAGTTAAGCTAAAATCAAAGTAAGACTGAATATAGGATCGTTAACAAGGAAAAGGTTAAGTGTAAGTAGGAAGGGGATAGGAAGGCAATCAATGAGGATGGCCGTATGGCCTGGGCTGTATGGCCTACGAGTTACTAGACCGTATGGTCTAGCAAAATCAAGGAAAGGATCCGAATGAAATTAGATATCAAAAAGAGTACATCAATATGTATTCGGGCTAGTAAAGATTAGCCCCTGGAGTTACCCTCAAGGAGGAAAATCTCACTAGCGAAAATCAATAGAAAAGAAGATATGTTACAGAAAACGGAAGAAAAATGAAAGGCTATAACTGACAATGTTTCGCCTCTTATCCCTAGACATTGTAGAAAATGAGCAAAATGGAGTTAAAATTATGTAGAATAAGCACTCCCGAGGCTCATCGGTAGGGTAAGGAGTGCAATAAGAATCATAATGTTAGTAGCCACTTTATATACAGGAAGAGGTCAAGAAATTGGCGCCAAGTGAGTCAAGCAGAGACCAAATACAGAGACGTGTTGCTAAAGAAAAAGAAGAGAGTAGGGAGGATTAACTACAAGCTAGTTTACCTAAACTGGTAAGGATATTTACCAAGTCACGAGTATTGCTATAAGGTAATCCAAATTTATGAAATAAGTTATTTCTAACAATGCATTTGAAAATCGACTTAAAAATAGTATTTTCTGTATAACCTAGGTCAAACAACTCATTAATCAAGATACTAATCCTATTCGTAAACGACTCTGTTAGAAAACAAGTTCTAGAAATTCTCAAAGTTTCTGGTGTAAATGATAGATTCTTTCAACTGTTTTGAAATCACAGAACTATTATGGGGAACCTATGTACCCTAAAGTTGAAAAGTTCGGTTTTATTAAATAACTTGGTAATAATCTTATTTTCTTTAATTAGAATATCCAAGTCTAGGTACTGGCAATGACTAGGGCAGGAATGAGTAGTATCAAAATGCATAACATCATTGTAAGTGGTTTTCAAAAAACTTTGGACAAAATTTTTCTTCATAATTATGTATGATCAAAAAGATCATCCATGTATCTAAAAGGCTTGAAAATTTTATTTTTAGATTTTTCCAATTTTAGAATAGTTGTATTCAGAGTAGCATAAGGTGAGGTCTGCAATAATTGGACTAGCATTTCCACCCTGTGGTACTCCTTTAACTTGTTTAAAAATAGAATTGCCTGTTCTACAAAAAGCTGTTATCCAGGAGAAAATTCAAAAGGTAAACAACATCCTGTATTTGATAATACCTAAAGTTAGTCAAATTAGTCTCATCAGAATAGAAACTGTGATAACCATTAGTGGCTATGTATTTTTTGTTAGCATTTCTGAAACAAATTTCAAGAATAGCTGAGATATTTCTAATAATAAAGCTATGAGGAATGTTAGTGAACATATTAGTGAAATCAGCTGAATATACTTTGATGTTACTATACTCTAAGCAAAAAAGTTGTTGTGAAATATCAATATTGTCGATAGACCAGAAATTAGAAAAGCAATTAGTATTATTAAATACCATTTTACTATAGTTTCGGAAATGTTTTTTGAAAAAGGTAAGAATGTTTTTGATTTCTATGGCTAGGCTTTTGATGGAGCTACAAAATGCTCCACAAATGAAGCGGAATTTAATAGGGTTTTTATGTAACTTAGGTAAGCAGTAAATTATAGGTATATCGCCTTTTTCAACAACTGGTAAGTTATTAGCAAGGAGAAATTTTTCATGTTTTTTAATGATATCCGTAGTGTCACTAATATCAGTTCGTTCATAAATTTCATTTTAAGTATTCCGCTAGATGATGTACCCATTTCTGATAAAATTGTTTTTATATACAATTTTTTACAAATGAATCCATAATTGTTACTAGCTTTATCCAAAGGGCAAATAACAAAGTTGTCCTGAATATGTGTCAAGGTTGTTTTGAAATTAACCGGTAAATCATCATAGGCATGACTATTGTAAATGAAAGGTTTAATCTTCTTTTTAAGAAGTTGGGTATAGGATTTATCGAGATCTTTCACCTTAGAGGTACTAAGTTTATATCTAGTTTTAATTTTATAAATAACGTGCTCAATAAAATTGTTCCAAATGTGCTTAATGTCAGTAATTTTGAGTTTAATCTTAGGTCTAAATTTCGTTCCTTTCCTAAGAATCTGTCTGATATCAGATTGGGGAAAGATTTCCAAATCTCCTGTAACAATATGCATGTGGTGAGGATCTTTGAAGCGGTCAAACTGTTTATTTTCACAAATACAAGGAGAGTTAATAATGTGGTTGATTTCAGAAGTAGATATAGTTTTTAGGAATCGGTTATAATTAAATATTAATTTAGAAATAGGTTGATTATAGGAGTAAATTACTCTGAATGGGGTGTATTTAATATTAGTGTTCCTATCAAGGAATCTTTTAAGAAGTTTGTGGTTAAGAAGTCTATTAATATTAATATTGTTAAGAATTTCATTGTAGAAAGGAAATTTGATGTTTATATACTGGGTACTATTTCTATCAGTTCTATATTGAGTTTTACCAAAATAATATGGACAAAGAGAAGTAAGCAAAAGGAGTCTTTTTTCTTTCGAAAGGTTTAATGGTAACTTTTGTTTGAGAATTATGTCAATTAAAATATCACGGAATTTATCAGTTTTACATTTGAGTTCACGAAACAATTTGTAATCATTATTTTCTATTAACAAGCGGGAGATGGTGTTCAAAACACTGTATGAATCAAATTTGGTTTCAGATTTTTTCTTTTTAGTGTTACCTCTATTAAAACGTTGTTTAATAATTTTAAGGTTGAAGAAAGGGTGATTAGGTTTATGTAGAAGAGGATTAGGTATATTAGTAATATTCCCGTATCCTTTGATATTGTCGTTAAATCCGAAAGGAAAGGAAGTCATGAGTAACTTGATCCAAAAAAGTTCTTTATTAAGTAGAACTTTTTTATCTCTATTTTCTTCTAAATTATCGAGGATAGTAATCCTAATATTTGCTATGTTACACCCAGATTCACTAAAATGTCGGAAAAAAAATTTTTTTATCGTCTTTTCCAATATTTCTGGAGATGTTCTAACATCCGAGATTTGAGCTCTCAGTGGTAACACTAACATATTGTTTCCTGACAATCAAAACATGTTAGGCAGTAGATAACATTTCTAGATTTGCAGTCGGAAAAGGACGCCTTATATGTATTAATACGAAAACATGTGGTGCAACTATCTATAATAAAGCTTTGATTCAGTAACTTACAAACGCTACATTTTTTATTAGAACAATTAGTACTAGTGTACTCGTTGCCAAAATTTTGTAGATAGTACTGACCTTCTCTTTTAATTTTGTAAAATAATATTTTTTCATAATATTTAGGGGAGCTTTTGCGTCAGATTGACAGCGCGACTAATCTTGACCCGCAAGATGCGAGTACGCCGGCGAAAACGATCCCAATTTGTTATTTTTGGAAAGTTTTAGCCCGAAATTTTTGGACCAGTAGACTGGCTAAGATAGGCCCATGAGTGTTAGCCAGTGGGGGTTGCATGAAAATGCTTTGGCTGGGCTGCAGCCAGGGCTTAGCGAAGCCCTAAAAAGAGGGGCAATCTCTAGCCTCCCGAGGACACCCACCCCCACCAAGCTGGGTGCCCTCTTATAAGGGGATCAAAGAGATTGTGCAGAAGGTGGTACCATCTATAGACAGTTAGGAAGGCAATAATTCAAGAGGCTGATAGAAAATCATAAAAAGAGGAAATACAGGTGAGTATGTCAAAAAGGTTAGTATGTTAAAAGATTGCAGCGATTCCAAACCAGAAATTATTCTAAATTATTGAGAAAATAGAAGAAAGTCTAAGTAATGGTGCTCCAATATATCACAGAAGTACTGTATTAAAGGGCGAAAATATGGGTGTTCTAGGCCTAAAATTGTTGGAAGTTAACAATTATATCAGAAGTTCTCTAGATTTCATTGAACCATTCCCTTCATCTTGGTACTAGTGAAAGTTAATCAAATAGTTCTAGCTATAGTGATAATCTAAAATATTCAAATATTTCAGTATGGAATCTGATGCATCAAGGATCAGGAATCATGAGGAATTCGTTCAAGGGCGAGCACTGATGGAACGTTTACGAGTGATAAATATTCCGATTCGATTTTACAAGGATTTGAAATTGCTGGTAAAGGACATACCGGAATGGACAGGGTGAGTAATGAAACACTCTTATAAAAGAATATAAGGAGGAGTAATTAAACGTACTAAAATTAGTGTGAGCAGGATTTAAAAAAAAAAAAAAAAAATGCTCAGATGAAAAAAGGTCTAGAAAAAGGTCTAGAAAAATACCACAGAAGAAATAGGATAAAACGATATAAGTCATTACAGGTATGTCAACGCAGATGATAAATTTCCGCTAACATGGCCAACACAGATAGGAAAGAAAACGGATGTATTCTCAGTCAGCGTAAGTAAGCAAATCGAGAAATCACAAATGTAAAAAGATCAAGATACAATTGCAGGTCAAAATGTCATATGCTTATTGGAATGATTTCCTGTCGAATGGTAAAGATGTCTTGGAGGCTTTCAACAAGAAGAACACATGTAAAATTAGGTTCATCCAGGAGAAGACAATGAGAAGTAATGAAAAATGCAGACTATGGTAAGCAAGGTTAAACGTAATAAAAGCTGTTGTGGTTAAAATGAATAAGATATTACAGCTTGTATGTGAGACATCAACTACGTCAACGTTATCAAAAACAAGGAAAATCTCCAATAGAGATGAAGATACAAAGGGACAAACTGAAATTAGGTGAACTAGGGGTAAGTTAAAATTCTCTTTGTCGCTCACTTGATATGGTTTCACTTGTGAGGCTACAGGAGCGGAGTGAAAGCCGCTGCGCTCACGTCGCCGCTGGAGCGCCGCGTGCAGTGCGTTTAGATAGCCGGACTGCTCTTGGGCGCTTCCATTTCGGTGTATTCGGTCTACAAGCCGGCACGAGGCTTATTACGACAACAATGTCGGCTAAAAACGAGCAATAAGTCGTTTTAACGGTCCCAAACTTAAATGTGGTGTGTTCGCACCACCCACTTCCCTTGTGGCTACAGACGAAGTGGGAGTGGCGAGCACACCACGTTCAAGTTTCGGGGCCGTATATGTGCTGCAATTATTATCATTTTTCCCTCTTTAGACCGTTTCTCAACAAACTCAGCTCTGCCACTGAGTCAACTCTTCGTTTCAGCTATGGATCTCGAAATCGAAAATATTGTTGAACCTTGCCTCTAATGACCGCTGGTGAACACTGTAAATTAAAAAAAAGCCGGACAAAGTGTTTGCAGATTTTATCAACTTCCTGCCCCAATAATGACCATCAGCCCACCAACAGACTAGAGGCGGACCGATTTATACGAGTTCTCAACCGGTTTGTATGTTTAAAGGCAGTGTTCATGATGATTTTCGTTCCAGAGTTTTCCACTCGAAACAATGCGTTGGCAGCCAAGTGTTACCAAAATTACGAGGAATCAGCGAAAAACGCACTAAAATGTCGTATTCCAGTGACATTATTCTCTGGCCTGGACTAGTTGTCCAATTTTATGAACATGTTCACGGAGGTTGTCACCGATAAAAAATGGGACTCATGAAAATCGGAAGAATGTTCTGGGCAAAACAGTATTAGTTAGGGTCTGAAGGAAAGTACGAAGCAACAGAGAGTAGAGCATTGCAAAAGACGGTTCCACAAAAGATTTCATTGTCGCAGCGAACAGTTCCTGCGAAACCTATTAGGCGGGGTGAGATTTGAAAATTTCGTGCCCTTCTGGTGCGTTTTTCTCGATTTCTTCGTCGTTTCACTTCTACCCGAGGGCCAAACAATCTAATCAGCAATTATTTTCAAAATCAAAGATTATCGTGAACACGGCCTTCAAATAGCGGCTTTCACGCTACAACTTTGGTAGCACTTGGTTTTGTAAGCTTGGAACTTACAGGAATCTGAATGCTTCCGGAAAAATTTTTTTTGCAAATTTAGCATTTCTAAGTGGTTAAGAGTTTGATATATGAAAAAAAAACATTTGGAGGCTCATAAACAACTTAGAACTTGAACGAACTTCTCTGATCACTTCGTCAAGAGTTTATAAGAGAGTTTATATTCTCATCAGTTACCAATTTAATGGGTACAATTACACATTACATCAGCTGGAACTAGTCAAAATAATTATTTGTTGTAGTTTCGAATTGCTGACCAATACAAAAAATGCCATAGGGGCAAATCCTTTTGTTCTAACGTATTTTCGCCGAAAAAATGCCGTTTTAGACGAAAATTTGGGCAAACGGAAACGGCAACGGCAAACCCCAAAAATGATCGGCAAACGGCAATCGGCAAACAGCAATTGCCGCACACCCCTGATTGTAAGGTAAAAAGTTAGATGGAATAATAGAATTATAGAAGGATAGAAAGGAGATGGAAGGATGGACTGATGGACTGATGAAAAGATGGAAGTTTGGAAAGACAGAGCGATAGAACAATCGAACGATAGAACGATAGGAAGATGATGTGAAAAATAAAGCGGATAGAAGGGTGGAAGGAGAGAAGGATAGAAGGAAGCATCGACGGTCAGACGAGTAGGCGGGTGTACGAATATAAAAATAGAGAGGTAGAAGGGATAGAGAGAGGAGATACTGGGAGAGGGGAAAGTTCAAAATTCCCCCTGTCAACATCTCTTTCCTTAATTCAATCCAAAAATATTTTTCTGAGTTTCTGTGCTCTTATTATTTTTAAAAGTCATCTTGAATTCTTCCAGGTCCGCCGACTGTGTGCTCACTTCAAAATTCACGCATTAGATGTTAAATATTTGAAGAAATAGTATTTGTTAGTATGCAATTAGCTGTTATAGGGTAGAATTATTCGCTCAATTGTTGTTGCTATTAATCTTGTCCTACTTGATTCGGCGTTACTTGTAACCTTAATGTTGTCAGACACCCTTATAGACATCGTGCTAGTTGTTGTCACTTATTTTGCATTTATTGCCAGCCCAGCTGTGGTCGCTCTCAGACGGTTCTCGGCCCCGAGCCGTACTGAATAGGATTTGGAGCCATCTGAACACTAATTTCCGTGCCACTGCTGTTGCTTTCCGGGCTCCTGCTCGCTCGGATAGCAACAGCAGTGGCGTGAACAGCAACAGCAGGTGGACCCGCAGGTTGGGAGAACGAGCCGAACTATTTGGCGGCTCAGGGCTGGGGTTCGCCTAAGCTGCTTTAGCGAGTCTATCGCTGAAAATCTACTAAAACTAACCGATCCTACTACTTACTGTGACATCCTGGCAGGTTCTGTAAACTGGTGCCCCTAACCTAGGATTTTACGCTCATGTATCTCGTCTTTGCTCAGAATTTGCTCCATTTCAAAGCTGTTGTTGGCCGTAGGTTGTTTGACGGTTCTGTGGTCTCGTTGTTGTCAGTGATATACAGCTTGCCATAGGTACGATGTGTACATACGCTTTGAATGGGAATTCAAAGGAATTGATTTTGGCTGAAAGTTAGACTTACTAAAGTTTGGGGAGAAGGATGAGGGGTTTCTTCAGTAAAGTCCTGATCGCTCGGAAAGCTTTAGCATTTTTTAGCTTCCATCAAGGATAAGCGGAACAAAAGTTTGAGGGTCGGGAACGACGCGAATTTTTTTCCTCGACTTTCGAAAATCGGGTGCCAAATGTCCAAAAATATGCGGAAATGCGGTTTTCGGAGTGCAAACGCGGGATTTTCTTTTCAAATCATTGATTTGCTGTCTCTGCCTCAATATACCTGATATTTTCGCGTTCGGCAGCCTTTTGTGCAGTTCTCGTAATGCTGAAATGCTCGAAACTGCTGGTTTCGGGGTGCGAAAAGCTGATTTTTCCTCATCCCTGGCTTCTATTAAGGCTTTAGTAAGGCTGGTAGTAGAAGTGCTTTTGTCTCGGCCGGTCCCTGCATGCACAGTCCTTTTGGAAAATGTGGTCTAGGGAGGGGCGGGACTCGATCACTTGCCGCATAGGAGCCAGGGTTAGCGGCATCTTCGGTCAGTTTTGATTGACCAACCATTAGACAAAATTCCGAGTCATCATACCGTGATCCCAATTAATCGTTCCGCAAGTTTTGAAGTGCGGGAACAGCGCATGGCTCATGCTAATTTTCATTTTTCAGACGATTGAAGTTTTCAAACTTGTTTTCGCGCTTCGTCACCATTTCGTTTTTTCCCCAAATTTATCTGTTTTGCTCAAATTTTTTGAAAACAGATTATCTCAGGTCCCAAGCAGCAAGATCCCCTAGCCAGTGAAAAGCTTGCAGTTACCTTTTGCGCAGTCAATGGTTTCCACCTTTTTTGCTTGCTTTCAATAGGATGCATGGCGCGGCATCAAGCTGCCGAGAATTAGAGAAAAGTTGGGTATTGCACCTTACCAGTCAATCGTTTGCGCGGTATAAGAGTGGAAGACAAAGAAGACCCGAGCAGGGTCAAGCGACCCGTTGGAAAACTGCGATCATGGTTGCGATCCCCCCTCAACCATGACTCATTTCGCTTTTTTTCCCCCGCCCACTTTCTTTTTCATTAGATGAGGAAGGAAGGTTTTGACCTTATTTCCATAAAAAAATTAACAACAAAACGTTTTATTCAAAAATATTCTCTTTATCCAACAAACGCCCAACTACTATTGGAAAAATAGGGTTTTCAAAATGTTTCCTTTGCGACCCCTGCAGACCTGTTTTTGAGCAGCTGGCCACCTAAATGCTCGTCGAAATCCGATCTTTCGGTATGGGGAAAAATAGGTTTTCCGAACCTTCTGGTGGTTTTGGTACAGCCATGAGGTCCCGTAACGCAGCGGTTTGGTACAATAGATCGGCTTAGAAACTGGAAAAAACCAAAGCTGCGCATATAGAGGGAGAATAAAAAAATTCCCCGTTGGAAAAAGTGGTGTTAGAACGCCGTTCTTTCCAAATGGTCTTTACATCCTTGGTTTCCACTTTTAGAAGGCGGCAGTCGGACAAAAGATGCATCTGCTGGTTGATTATCGAAAACTACATTTTTTTCTGAAAAAAATTTTTTTGAGGTTTGCTCATCGTACGAAAAGGAAAACAGTGAGGTGAGAAACCTCAAAAAAACGTTTTTCCAGAAAAAGATTAGCTAATGTAGTTTTGGATGACCATCTACTAGATGCATCTTCTGCTCGACAGCCGCCCTCTAGAGGTGAAAGCCAAAGGGCTGTAAAGGCCATTTGAGAAAAAAACGGTCTTTTAACACCTCTTCTTCCAACGGGGAAATTGTTTTATTTCTCCCTCTATAAGCTCAGCTTTGATTTTTTCTACTTCACCACTCTATCTATCTCACCGAACCGCTGAAATACGGCCCATCAGACCATTTTTTCGCTATTTGCACAATTGCAATTTTGACGAGTATTCAGGCCACCAGCGGTTAACATACGGGTCTGGGCAAGCTGAAGCTATGTGAAAAACCGTTTGAAGTGTTTCTGAGTTGATTACAAGCAAATATGGGTTAAAGTGAAAAAATCACTTTTGGGCGCATTTTCCTGTTTGTTCGCTAGGGGGGATGGATAACATGGTCAGGTAGAAAATCAAGAGAATTTTTTTTTTGAAAAAATATAGATAATGTAGTTTTTGATAACCATCTAGTAGGTGCATCTTTTGCTTGACTGCCGCCTTCTGAGAGTGAAAACCAGGGCTGTAAGGGCCATTTGGAAAAATCGGCCTTTTAACACCACTTTTTCCAACAGGTAAATTTTTTATTTCTCCCTCTATATGCGCAGCTTTGTTTTTTTCCAAATTCTAAACCGGTCTATTTTACTAAACCGCTGAGTTACGGCACCTCATGGCAATACCAAAGACGCCAGAAGGTCTGGAAAACCCATTTTTTCGTTGTAACGAAAAATCCGATTTCAGCATCTAGGTGGCCAGCGGCTGAAAAACCGGTCTGATGGGGCTGAAACTGTGTGAAAGACTATTTGAAGTGTTTCTGAGATGATTACAAGCAAAATTGGGCCAAAGTGAAAAAATCACTTGGGCGATTTTTCCTGTTCGCTAAGGGCGGATGGAGGTGTAAAATCAGGAGAAAATTTTTATTAGAAAAAATCTAGTTAATGTAGCTTTCGATAACCATCCAGTAGGTGCATGTTTTGCTCTACTGCCGCCTTTTAGAAGTGAAAATCAAGGCTGTAAGGGCCATTTGGAAAAAAAGCCGCCTATTAACACCACTTTTCCAACGGAGAATTTTCTTTATTTCTCCTTCTATAAGAGTGGCTTTGCTTTTTTCTGCTTCATCACTATCTATTTACCGAACCGCTGAGTTACGGCCCATCAGAGCACAGTACATGACACTGGAAGGCCCCTAAAAACCATTTTTTCGCTATTTTGGACAATTGCAATTTTGACGAGTATTTAGGTCACCAGCGGTTGACACACAAATCTGAACAACTCGTGGTTGTGTAGGAAACATTCTGTGGTGTAGCTGGGTTCAAATCGAAAAAAAAAGAATTTAAAAAATTTGGCGGTGCGACCCCCCAATTTTCAAGTTTGGTGGCGACCCCCCACTTTGGAAAATGTCCAACATTGTTTGACCCTGTTCCCAAGTGAGACTGTCCGCCATCGCAGTCGGCGTGCGTGTCGAAGAGCCGTCGCGGAGGCTTTTTCTGGACGAGGCTTTCCAAAACCGCAGACGGCTTATATTACTAATTCGGGGATATTGTCTTATAATCATGCTAATCGATTTACTGCTCCAGAATCGCCTTGGCGACACGCACGCCGACCGCGTGGGCGGACAGCTTTTTTCAGACGGTTCTAATAATATTGTGCTTGAGGTCCCCTCAATTTTTTTCAGCCTCACTCAACCAATTACCACTTGAAAATGAAACGTTATCACAAAAGTTTGGCGCAGTCGATCGTCTTCGCCCTTTTTTATTTCAGAATTGGAAGCATGAAATCCCAGACAGTGGATTGAGCTGCGTTTTTTTTTAAAGATTTCTCCCACGCGAGGCGTGGGAAAATTATGGAAGCAACCGCGTCTTACTCAATTCTTTCGCCATTTTTCGTGTTACTGTCGAATGCATTGCGCGATCTCAGCCAGTAGCTTCTTAATAGCCGAATTTGAAGAAAAGTTTGCAGATAGTAAGTGTCAGCACCCTCGACGGATTCGTTGCTCCAGTTAAAAAATCTTGAGCGTATACCTTCTGAGGAGTCAATCGATGCCGCAGTTTTTGGACGGTAGTTGGGTGTATGGCGCAGTCTTAGCGTTAGCACTAACTGGTAATTTCAACTCCAATCTGCCAATCACCCGGAAAAAATGCATTGTTGTTACAATTCTGATGTATAAAGCAAACGACTCATTCTCAAGATCTCAATCGTTCTTGGCCTCTCTCAAAGAGCAACTTTCAAGGGATAAATTGTTAAAGCCATCTTCAGATGATGGTTGGGTGCATGGAGCAGCCACGTGCAGTAGGATGAACTGGGGTTTTCACCTTTGGTGGAACTAGGTTATGAAGGAAAAGTTGCTTATCTCGGTTAGCCAATCGTTGCAGTTATTTTAAAGTGCTGAACGAGATCATGGCGCGATCTGGAGATCTCCCCAGTACTTATCCCCAAAAGTGTCTCGCGCCGATCATATGTCGCGCACAATTGTTTTAGCAGTTTTTGAGTGATGGTAGGATGCACGGCGCAACCTCAATCTCTGATATGAGCTAGGTTTTTCAACATTGGCCTGAACCGGACATATGGGGAAGGATTCGCCAGTATCGTCCTCATATCGATGTCGCTGGTGTGAAATTCGCGCGTGGCTTAATCTCGTAATCTTTTCAATTTTGTCCTCTGAAGGACATACTGGTTAGGGCGACGCAAGCCTGGCATATACGTTTCACCCAATCAATCTTTTCTGCCGCTTGGGACTGCAGATGGGCGCACGGCGCGACCTCGAATACTAGCATTGGTTGCTTTTGGCGACTTTCCTCTAACCAGTATTTTGGAAAAATTGGAATATATTGAACTAAGCAATAAGTTCCCCTGTTTTGGTTAGCAATCGGAAGTTTGTCTCGAAATCTGGAAAATTGTCTCAGTTTGTAATATACCAATCGATAGAGAAATAATAGCTCTTTAAAATGGCGTAATTTGTTTTTCTGACCGACTTCAACTTTATCGAGTTTTGGACTGGTAAAGTAGAAGGTCAAAAATGGCACACAAATTATCGATCTGAAAATCGATAAGAACAACTCTTTTTCGAAACCTGGTTGAATGCTCGTGTAGAGCGGAAAATTCTCTTTCTAATGACTGACAGCATGCCACCGAAATTTTCGGATTTTGTGGAATTTCTGCGTTTCGGGATAGCAACATTGATTTATGAAAAACCACGCGTAGCAACAAATCAATCGTTTTTACAAGAGCAAATTTCAAACTTTTTGGTGGCATGTTATGGTTTATTTGGAAGGGGACTTCTCGCTCTACATGACAGTCCAATTGGATGGCGAGAAATAATTGTTTTCATCGATTTTCGGATCGTTAATTTGTAGCTTTTTTGACCGCATATTTATCAAGCAAAAAATCGACAAGATTCGAGTCAGTTAGAAAAATCAGTTTTCGCATTTTAAAGAACTAATAATTTTCTGTCGAATGGTATATAACATGTTGAAAAACTTCAGGAATAGTTGGAATACATAATCGATTGAAAAAAGCAGGAACCACTTTTCAACCGAAGAATATCCTCCGGATCAATCCTTGCTGCAAATCTGGAGAACATGACGAGTGCATGGCGCACTCTCATGGGAAGCCTTATTGAAATCGGCGGTTACAGCCTTTATTCCCATTTAAAACGTGTGCATAGATCTCTCTTCAGCTTGCTGTTGATGTATATTTTATAGTGTATTAATGTGTATCTGTCAGATTTTCCTGAATAAATTTAATGAATCAACTTTGTTTTCCATGGTAATTAATAGTTCTTAATACTTGCAGACCGCGAATAGGGCAGTGGAGGTGCGAAGAGCCGCGATTTTGAGGATACACCGCCTACCGCGGATCACTGCCCTTCGCTCCTCCCCCGCCCTTTTTGCTGTTTGGACACGTGACGATCACCAGCCTGTGTACGGAATGGGCGGAGTCGCAGAACTTTGCGAGTAGTGAAGTGCTCTGAAGTTCAATCAATCGACTGCACAAGCCTCGGAACGGGTGGTGCCTGGGCGACATCGCACGCGAAGAGCAGGGCGAACCTCTGATCGGACCGACGAGCGGAGGAATGGGCGTCGGCCGGCCGGGAATGAGACCATTCGGTCGCTCGACGAGGGGTTTATGGCTTGATTTTCTCTTCAGCCCCATCAGCTGATCCATGGTATATGTACTGGCCCCGAACACTCGTCAAATGTGAACGGGCGGCCTAGAGGGTTAGAGGTGTGGTACATGGGATAGTAGTGGAATGGGCGGAGTTGCAGGTTCGGATCCTCTGGGTGGCAGTCATACCAAACCTTAAAATAACATAAATTTTTGCATTTCTGAGCGATTTTCCGGGTAGCTCAGTGGTATGAGTCACGCTTCGGGTCCAAACGACGGGGGTTCGATTCCGAGCAGTACTGACTTTTGCCACAAGGAAGAAATTTCTTCACTGGTCTCTTGTCCGAGGAGGGATAACATGGAGCGATTGTCGCATAATTAACATGAGTGGTATAGCAGAGCGGTAAGTGGATTGGACTGTGCCATAAAGTTCACAGGTTGGAATCCTGGGAATGTCAGTAGTTTTGCAACGGTTAAAGATGACTAATGGCGACAATTCGATGGGGAGGCAGGCTAATGTTGAACACCAATTGCAAACCCGTCCCATATACGATGAACGCTGATGTAATGAAGTAATGCTGAGCAAGAATGCAAACCCGCCTCAGATACGAGGAGTCCTTGAGTTAGGGTTAAGATATTTGGGACGGTTGGTTGGGTGGGATGTAGCTCCTCAAGTCCACCGAAGGTGGGCGGGCGGGATGTTGCGGGCTCGTGGTTGTCTCCTTGCCCCTCGGCTCCACGTGGCAGCCGGAGCCTTGAACGAAACAATGCTCAAATTTCAAGGGTTCCTGCATACCGGTTACATCAGGGATGCGTTCCAAGAACGCTTCAATTGCAAATAGCAGCTATAATCCCTAGCCATTGGAAGCGAATTTGCTCACAGAAGCCCTCCCACTGTGCCGAGGGATCATTGCCGGCAAGGTTTTCGCCGTGTGCTTAGCCAAGTTTTGTCGAAAGTTCGTCATTATTTGTGTCAGTTTTGCTAAACCCGGCCGAATTCTGGCCGGGTTTGATTGAACTAGATAATCTAGTTCTACAATACCGCTCATAGGATTTGGTCAAAAATCGAACGAGGTCGGGTTTTCGCGTCTTTTTCGTCTTTTTTGTATAACTCGCTTCAAAGTCAAATTTGAGCGAAACTAGGGAGATATTCATAATCCAGGCGTGGAGGGCTACCCAAGGGTGTAGCTATTGTAAGTATTTTGTTGAGAACTATGGAAATTTCGCAATCAACCAGCTCTCTATGTACGGTAGACACAGGGAAACGCAGGCGGAGGCGGTAGCGCACCATCCATCACGGTACCGTAATCACAAACCTAATTGATTACGAAACTTCTGTGGTTCTCAACGTAATCACCACAAATGCTAAACCATTGGGTAGCACTCAACGCGAGGATCACGAATATCTCCCTAGTTTCACTCAAAGTTGACTATGAAGCGAGTTATACAAAAAAGACGAAAAAGACGCGAAAACCCGACCTCGCTTGCTTTCTGACCAAATCCTATGAGCGGTATTGTAGCTGCCTTCAGGTAAATGCTGCAATCATGTAGAAAAAACAGTATTTCCTGTCCGTCTTGTAGTCGGAACCCAAAACCACAAAGAGGCCAAGTAGATTTCTTTGATCTTTTTGAAAAATCGGCCCAAAAGTTATTCACTTGATCCTTTGAATTGGCGCGCTTTGAACAAAAAATCGGAAATCGACTCAAACTATATCTTCGAGAGGTTAAAATTTGGTCAAAGCAACATACTCCATCGAACAGCCATTATTTGGCTCGAAAATGACAAAAATATTGCGGAAATCGGCAAAAGTGGGCCTGACCCTCCTGCACGCACATTCGCTTCCCATGGCTAAGGATTGTATGTAGCTGCTAATTGCTATGGAAATCTTCTTGGAACGCATCCCTGATGAAATGTAGGAACTCTTGAAATTTGAGCATAGTTTCGTCCAAGGCTCTGGCTGCTACATGACCACCAGCCTGTGGTGGATGGGTGAGCTGGTCACTGCCCTCCGTGCCATGTTTCCCAGGTCCTGGGTTGTCCGGCGGGCCCGTTGACCACCGGTTCTTCACTGGGTTTTTTTTTCTTTACCTTTCCCACCCAACCTCCGTCCGAATTATCCAAAGCCTAACTCTGGCAGTCTTCGTACATGAGGCGGGTGTGCATTCTTATTCAGCATTACTTCATAACTCAAGCAGCCATCGTATGAGGGACGGGTTTCCCATTGCTGTTCAAAATTGGCATTTCTAATGATCGTCTTTCTAACTTTCGGACATTGCAAAACTTATTCAGCGCAAAGAATTCAAACCCCTGACGTTTGCGTCACAGTCAACTGCGCACACCACTCTGCCATGATGGCCCTCTCTTCACAATGATTTCCCGGATTCCCAATCACGGCCAAGCGGCAATCTAAGAAACGTCTCCTCAACGAGTCAGCGGCTGCGCTGAACTCCCTATAAATTCGGGTTTTCTTCTATCAATTTTGAGCTAATTTGTGGGACTTCTGACCGAATTCCAAAAGATCAGAGTTAACCCAAGCGCAGTTTCAGGCAACACTTTCAAACCTAGGGTTTTTTCGGCTCAGCGTATCGTGAATTATGGGTCGAGTTTGGTCAAATCTGCCAAATTCCATCTATATTTCATAATTTCGAAATCTAATTTTCATTGAAACTAGTGTGCCAATGATAAATATTTGACAAACCATTTCCCATGCCTCCTCCGTAGGTGGCTTAGTGATGTGTTGCGAAATTTTTTCGGAGAGGTTCAGGTTCAAATCTAGAGAATGTAGCAGTTTGGCTGCAGAGTAGACGTTCCTGAATGATCGCATGGCCGTGATGTGTTATCAAAGGAGTCATTGAGAACGACTCGTTGTGCACAACATAGCGGAGTGGTTTGCGCGGTTGTCTGTGACGCAAACGTCGGAGGTTCGAATCCTAGGGGTTTCGCAGTTTTTGCAACATCTGAAAAGGAACGAGGGACAATAGCACGGTGGAAGGGCTCATGCTAAACAGCAATAGCAAACCCGTCCCACATACGAGTACTTGTTGAGCTAGGCATGTAATGAGAAAGTTTGTGTATGCCAGTTGAGCGCAGGTAAACACGGGACGTGTGGCTCAGTGCTATGAGTCTCACTTTGAATCAACGCGACGGAGGTTCGAATAAAGAGAGTGTAGCTCTTTGACCACAAAAAAAGAGGTTTTTTTAATGGTCTCTTTATTGAGAAGGGATATCGCGGTTGTCTGTGACGCAAACGTCGGAGGTTCGAATCCTAGGGGTTTCGCAGTTTTTGCAACATCTGAAAAGGAACGAGGGACAATAGCACGGTGGAAGGGCTCATGCTAAACAGCAATAGCAAACCCGTCCCACATACGAGTACTTGTTGAGCTAGGCATGTAATGAGAAAGTTTGTGTATGCCAGTTGAGCGCAGGTAAACACGGGACGTGTGGCTCAGTGCTATGAGTCTCACTTTGAATCAACGCGACGGAGGTTCGAATAAAGAGAGTGTAGCTCTTTGACCACAAAAAAAGAGGTTTTTTTAATGGTCTCTTTATTGAGAAGGGATATCATCTAGTGATTGTCGGACAACCAACATGAGTGGTATAGCAGAGTGGTAAGTGGATTGGACTGTGCCATAAAATTCACAGGTTCGAATCCTGGGCATGTCAGTAGTTTTGCACCATTTAAAGATGTTTAATGGCGACAATCCGATAGGGGAGGCCGGCTAGTGTTTAACAGCAATTGCACACCCGTCCCTCATACGATGAACGCTCATGTAATGAAGTGATGTTGAGCACGAATGCAAACCCGCCTCAGATACGAGGAGTGCTTTGGTTAGGGTTAAGATATTTGGGACGGTGGGTTGGGTGGGATGTAGCTCCTTAAACACTCCACCGATGGGCAGGGGGACCGAGGGGCAAGGGGACAACCACGAGCCCGCAACATCCCGTAGAGGCCCGCAAGTCCGAAGGTGTCCACCGAAGGTGGACGGGCGGGACTCTACGGGATGTTGCGGGCTCGTGGTTGTCCCCTTGCCCCTCGGCTCCACGTGGCAGCCGGAGCCTTGAACGAAACTATGCTCAAATTTTATCAGGAATTTTCTTGTCGCACTGGCTTGAAAAAAGAAAACTTGAAGAAATAAAAAAGGCTTTTGCCCGAATTTCTCCAAATTAGAGATGATTTTTGCTATAAACTTTGCCGAAAGGAGATGAGCTTGCCCTTTTTCCAAATAAATTGATGAACTTTCTTTGGGAAATGGCAAATTTTTAGCTCTTTTCGACAAATTTAGTATCAAAAATCAACCCTCATTTGGCGAAGTTCGAGCGGAATATCTTCTACTTCATAAAATTTTCTTTTTTTCGAGTACGACAGGAAATTTTTGCTGAAATTTGATCATATTCCCGTTTAAGGCTCCAGCTGCCATGTGCCGACCACCGACGGTTGAAACCAGTGCCGTATTTATCAATCTATTGTCAAGTACCTGGCGTTTTCGTACTCATTATACTCGTCGTCACCCGGCAGGTAGCTGAAGCTCTCTTCTCCATGAAGGATTTCCATACTGCTGTCGTTCTTCTCTTGGAAAAATGTTGGTTGGATGGAGTGCCAATCGATATTCGTCGTGTGAGGTAGATGGTAGATAGAGAAGTCCTCCATCTGAATAGGATTTTTCTGAAAATGTGATGAACTAGACATTTAGCTATCCAGGTTGATGTACGGAGTAGCTAGCAACGAATCGCCAACCGTGAAAAAATATATCATGCGAAACACGCCTGTGGGCAAAGGCTGTAAAACCGCGAAATTCTCATGGTTTCCACGCGTGCTGGTGCATAGCGGCGGTTAGAGACAGTGAGAGAGCGCATGACAGGCAGAGGGAACAGAATCGCCCAGTTTTTTTAGTTTTCCACAATTTCTGCAAATTCTTCCATCTCGGAAATCTTTTGTTGCACTTTGCATTGATTTTTTGATAAACTTCAAAAATTGGATCAGATTTTACAATATTTGTGCTGATTCGAGAAAGTTTGAACGAAATTCTAAAAGTTCAGGGTGAACCTACTGTGCTTATCTGGGCGAAATTCCGGTCCGCAACTGCGTCTCGACACGCTTTGCGGCCGCACGCTCCCGAGTCGGAAGAGCTTCCAGCGCCGCAGCCGCCGATCTGCTGACTCTAGGTGGGTTCTGGAAACTGGAAACGAAGAAAAATTGGAGAAATTTGTATAAAAAGCCACATCGAGTCGGCTTTGGCACTGGAAACCCGACTGACCCGAGCGCGTGCGGCCGCAAAGCGTGTCGAAACGAAATTGCGGAACGGAATTGGGCCCAGAGAAGCACAGTAGGTGAAATTTTCGGCCACATTTTTTTTTTCAAACATGGAGTTTCTTCGGCTGAGAGTATAATTAATTTCGGTTTGAGATCGGTTTTCGGCAAAGTTCGGCTAACTTTACTTCAAAATACAGAAATATCGATCTCCATTTCGAATTTCAGACCCTGTTTGCCATGTTCTGGACTAATTTTGGTGCAAACTACTGTGCCAATGGTATACGTTTGAATGACGAATGTCCATGCCTTTGCCTTAGGTGACTTAGTGGTGTATGCCGCTAATTTTCTTCGTAGAGGTGCAAGTTCAAATCTAGAGAGTGTAGCTACTTGGCTACTGAAGAGGTTTTTTCTGAATGGTTGCTTAGCCGTGAAGGGTTAGCAGGGAATCCATTGTGACCAGACAGATGTGTACAGCATGGCTGAGTGGTGTGTGCAATGGACTGTGACACCAACGTCTAGGGTTCGAATCCCACCCATGCTATGAGTTTTGCACTGCTTGAAGAATAACGATGGACAATAGTGCTGTTGACGTGCTAATGCTGAACAGCAATCGCAAACCCGTTCCGCATACGATGACTTGTTGAGTTAGTCATGTAATGATAATGTTTGTGTATGCCAGTTGAGCGCCGGTAGACACGGGACGGGTGGCTCAGTGCTATGAGTCTCACTTTGAGTCCAAGCGACGGGGGTTCGATTCCAAAGGCCAAGTGGATTGGACTGTGCCATAAATGCACAGGTTCAAATCCTAGGCACTTCGTTAGTTTTGCAACGTTTAAAGATCACGAATGGCGACGATTTGATAGGAAGGCAGGCTAATGTTTAACCGCAATTGCACACCCGTCCCACATACGATGGCTGCTTGAGTAATGAAGTAATGTTGAATAAGAATGCACACCCGCGTCATGTACGAAGACTGCCAGAGTTAGGCTTTGGATAATTCGGACGGATGGTGGGTGGAAAAGGTAAAGAAAAAAACCCCAGTGAAGAGCCAGGGGTCAACGGGCTCGTCGGACAACCCAGGACCCTGGAAACATGGCACGGAGGGCAGTGACTAGCTCAGTCATCGACCACAGGCTCAAATTGACGAAACTATGCTCAAATTTCAAGAGTTCCTACATTTCAGTTGCATCAGGGATGCGTTCCAAGAAGATTTCCATAGCAATTAGCAGCTACATACAATCCTTAGCCATGGAAAGCGAATGTGTGCGCAGGAGGGTCAGGCCCACTTTTGCCGATTTCCGCAACATTTTTGTCATTTTCGAGCCAAATAATGGCTGTTCGATGAAGGAGTATGTTGCTTTGACCAAATTTTAACCTCTCGAAGATATAGTTTGAGTCGATTTCCGATTTTTTGTTCAAAGCGCGCCAATTTAAAGGATCAATTGAATAACTTTTGGGCCGATTTTTCAAAAAGATCAAAGAAATCTACTCGGCCTCTTTGTGGTTTTGGGTTCCGACTACAATACGGACAGGAAATACGGTTTTTTCTACATGATTGCAGCATTTACCTGAAGGCAGGTAGAACTAGACTATCTAGTTCAATCAAACCCGGCCAAAACTCGGCCGATTTTAGCGAAACTGACACAAAAAATGACGAACTTTCGACTGAACTAGGATGAACACACGGCGAAAACCTTGCCGGGAATGATCCCTCAACACAGAGGTAGGACTCCTGCGCACACATTCGCTTTCCATGGCTAAGGATTGTATGTAGCTGCTAATTGCTATGGAAATCTTCTTGGAACGCATGCAACTGAAATGTAGGAACTTTTGAAATTTGAGCATAGTTTCGTCCAAGGCTCTAGCTGCTACATGGAGACCACCAGCCTGTGGTCGATGGGTGAGCTGGTCACTGCCCTCCGTGCCATGTTTCCAGGGTCCTGGGTTGTCCGGCGAGCCCGTTGACCCCTGGCTCTTCACTGGGGTTTTTTTCTTTACCTTTCCCACCCACCCTCCGTCCGAATTATCCAAAGCCTAACTCTGGCAGTCTTCGTACATGACGCGAGTGTGCATTCTTATTCAACATTACTTCATTACTCAAGCAGCCATCGTATGTGGGACGGGTGTGCAATTGCGGTTAAACATTAGCCTGCCTTCCTATCAAATCGTCGCCATTCGTGATCTTTAAACGTTGCAAAACTAACGAAGTGCCTAGGATTTGAACCTGTGCATTTATGGCACAGTCCAATCCACATTTGCCTTTGGAATCGAACCCCCGTCGCTTGGACTCAAAGTGAGACTCATAGCACTGAGCCACCCGTCCCGTGTCTACCGGCGCTCAACTGGCATGCACAAACATTATCATTACATGACTAACTCAACAAGTCCTCGTATGCGGAACGGGTTTGCGATTGCTGTTCAGCATTAGCACGTCAACAGCACTATTGTCCATCGTTATTCTTCAAGCAGTGCAAAACTCATAGCATGGGTGCGATTCGAACCCTAGACGTTGGTGTCACAGTCCATTGCACACACCACTCAGCCATGCTGTACACATCTGTCTGGTCACAATGGATTCCCTGCTAACCCTTCACGGCTAAGCAACCATTCAGAAAAACCTCTTCGGTAGCCAAGTAGCTACACTCTCTAGATTTGAACTTGCACCTCTACGAAGAAAATTAGCGGCATACACCACTAAGTCACCTAAGGCAAAGGCATGGACATTCGTCATTCAAACGTATACCATTGGCACAGTAGTTTGCACCAAAATTAGTCCAGAACATGGCAAACAGGGTCTGAAATTCGAAATGGAGATCGATATTTCTGTATTTTGAAGTAAAGTTAGCCGAACTTTGCCGAAAACCGATCTCAAACCGAAATTAATTATACTCTCAGCCGAAGAAACTCCATGTTTGAAAAAAAAATGTGGCCGAAAATTTCACCTACTGTGCTTCTCTGGGCCCAATTCCGTTCCGCAATTTCGTTTCGACACGCTTTGCGGCCGCACGCGCTCGGGTCAGTCGGGTTTCCAGTGCCAAAGCCGACTCGATGTGGCTTTTTATACAGATTTCTCCAATTTTTCTTCGTTTCCAGTTTCCAGAACGCACCTAGAGTCAGCAGATCGGCGGCTGCGGCGCTGGAAGCTCTTCCGACTCGGAAGCGTGCGGCCGCAAAGCGTGTCGAGACGCAGTTGCGGACCGGAATTTCGCCCAGATAAGCACAGTAGGTTCACCCTGAACTTTTAGAATTTCGTTCAAACTTTCTCGAATCAGCACAAATATTGTAAAATCTGATCCAATTTTTGAAGTTTATCAAAAAATCAATGCAAAGTGCAACAAAAGATTTCCGAGATGGAAGAATTTGCAGAAATTGTGGAAAACTAAAAAAAACTGGGCGATTCTGTTCCCTCTGCCTGTCATGCGCTCTCTCACTGTCTCTAACCGCCGCTATGCACCAGCACGCGTGGAAACCATGAGAATTTCGCGGTTTTACAGCCTTTGCCCACAGGCGTGTTTCGCATGATATATTTTTTCACGGTTGGCGATTCGTTGCTAGCTACTCCGTACATCAACCTGGATAGCTAAATGTCTAGTTCATCACATTTTCAGAAAAATCTGATTCAGATGGAGGACTTCTCCATCTACCATCTACCTCACACGACGAATATCGATTGGCACTCCATCCAACCAACATTTTTCCAAGAGAAGAACGACAGCAGTATGGAAATCCTTCATGGAGAAGAGAGCTTCAGCTACCTGCCGGGTGACGACGAGTATAATGAGTACGAAAACGCCAGGTACTTGACAATAGATTGATAAATACGGCACTGGTTTCAACCGTCGGTGGTCGGCACATGGCAGCTGGAGCCTTAAACGGGAATATGATCAAATTTCAGCAAATTTTTTCCTGTCGTACTCGAAAAAAAGAAAATTTTATGAAGTAGAAGAATTTCCGCTCGAACTTCGCCAAATGAGGGTTGATTTTTGATACTAAATTTGTCGAGAAGAGCTAAAAATTTGCCATTTCCCAAAGAAAGTTTATCAATTTATTTGGAAAAAGGGCAAGCTCATCTCCTTTCGGCACAGTTTATAGCAAAAATCATCTCTAATTTGGAGAAATTCGGGCAGAAGCCTTTTTTATTTCTTCAAGTTTTCTTTTTTCAAGCCAGTGCGACAAGAAAATTCCTGATCAAATTTGAGCATAGTTTCGTTCAAGGCTCCGGCTGCCACGTGGAGCCGAGGGGCAAGGGGACAACCACGAGCCCGCAACATCCCGTAGAGGCCCGCCCGTCCACCTTCGGTGGACTTGCGGGCCTCTACGGGATGTTGCGGGCTCGTGGTTGTCCCTTGCCCTCGGTCCCCCTGCCCATCGGTGGAGTGTTTAAGGAGCTACATCCCACCCAACCCACCGTCCCAAATATCTTAACCCTAACCAAAGCACTCCTCGTATCTGAGGCGGGTTTGCATTCGTGCTCAACATCACTTCATTACATGAGCGTTCATCGTATGAGGGACGGGTGTGCAATTGCTGTTAAACACTAGCCGGCCTCCCCTATCGGAATGTCGCCATTAAACATCTTTAAATGGTGCAAAACTACTGACATGCCCAGGATTCGAACCTGTGAATTTTATGGCACAGTCCAATCCACTTACCACTCTGCTATACCACTCATGTTGGTTGTCCGACAATCACTAGATGATATCCCTTCTCAATAAAGAGACCATTAAAAAAACCTCTTTTTTTGTGGTCAAAGAGCTACACTCTCTTTATTCGAACCTCCGTCGCGTTGATTCAAAGTGAGACTCATAGCACTGAGCCACACGTCCCGTGTTTACCTTCGCTCAACTGGCATACACAAACTTTCTCATTACATGCCTAGCTCAACAAGTACTCGTATGTGGGACGGGTTTGCTATTGCTGTTTAGCATGAGCCCTTCCACCGTGCTATTGTCCCTCGTTCCTTTTCAGATGTTGCAAAAACTGCGAAACCGCTAGAATTCGAACCTCCGACGTTTGCGTCACAGACAACCGCGCAAACCACTCCGCTATGTTGTGCACAACGAGTCGTTCTCAATGACTCCTTTGATAACACATCACGGCCATGCGATCATTCAGGAACGTCTACTCTGCAGCCAAACTGCTACATTCTCTAGATTTGAACCTGAACCTCTCCGAAAAAATTTCGCAACACATCACTAAGCCACCTACGGAGGAGGCATGGGAAATGGTTTGTCAAATATTTATCATTGGCACACTAGTTTCAATGAAAATTAGATTTCGAAATTATGAAATATAGATGGAATTTGGCAGATTTGACCAAACTCGACCCATAATTCACGATACGCTGAGCCGAAAAAACCCTAGGTTTGAAAGTGTTGCCTGAAACTGCGCTTGGGTTAACTCTGATCTTTTGGAATTCGGTCAGAAGTCCCCCAAATTAGCTCAAAATTGATAGAAGAAAACCCGAATTTTTAGGGAGTTCAGCAAAAAAGCAATACAAAGTGCTACCACAGACTTGTAAATCTCTATGGATTCGCAGGATTTGCTGATGAATTGAAAAACTTGCAGCCGCTGACTCGTTGAGGAGACGTTTCTTATATTCGCTTTCCATGGCTAAGGATTGTATGTAGCTGCTAATTGCTATGGAAATCTTCTTGGAACGCATCCCTGATGCAACTGAAATGTAGGAACTCTTGAAATTTGAGCATAGTTTCGTCCAAGGCTCTAGCTGCTACATGGAGACCACCAGCCTGTGGTCGATGGGTGAGCTGGTCACTGCCCTCCGTGCCATGTTTCCAGGGTCCTGGGTTGTCCGGCGAGCCCGTTGACCCCTGGCTCTTCACTGGGGTTTTTTTCTTTACCTTTCCCACCCACCCTCCGTCCGAATTATCCAAAGCCTAACTCTGGCAGTCTTCGTACATGACGCGAGTGTGCATTCTTATTCAACATTACTTCATTACTCAAGCAGCCATCGTATGTGGGACGGGTGTGCAATTGCGGTTAAACATTAGCCTGCCTTCCTATCAAATCGTCGCCATTCGTGATCTTTAAACGTTGCAAAACTAACGAAGTGCCTAGGATTTGAACCTGTGCATTTATGGCACAGTCCAATCCACTTGGCCTTTGGAATCGAACCCCCGTCGCTTGGACTCAAAGTGAGACTCATAGCACTGAGCCACCCGTCCCGTGTCTACCGGCGCTCAACTGGCATACACAAACATTATCATTACATGACTAACTCAACAAGTCCTCGTATGCGGAACGGGTTTGCGATTGCTGTTCAGCATTAGCACGTCAACAGCACTATTGTCCATCGTTATTCTTCAAGCAGTGCAAAACTCATAGCATGGGTGGGATTCGAACCCTAGACGTTGGTGTCACAGTCCATTGCACACACCACTCAGCCATGCTGTACACATCTGTCTGGTCACAATGGATTCCCTGCTAACCCTTCACGGCTAAGCAACCATTCAGAAAAAACCTCTTCGGTAGCCAAGTAGCTACACTCTCTAGATTTGAACTTGCACCTCTACGAAGAAAATTAGCGGCATACACCACTAAGTCACCTAAGGCAAAGGCATGGACATTCGTCATTCAAACGTATACCATTGGCACAGTAGTTTGCACCAAAATTAGTCCAGAACATGGCAAACAGGGTCTGAAATTCGAAATGGAGATCGATATTTCTGTATTTTGAAGTAAAGTTAGCCGAACTTTGCCGAAAACCGATCTCAAACCGAAATTAATTATACTCTCAGCCGAAGAAACTCCATGTTTGAAAAAAAAATGTGGCCGAAAATTTCACCTACTGTGCTTCTCTGGGCCCAATTCCGTTCCGCAATTTCGTTTCGACACGCTTTGCGGCCGCACGCGCTCGGGTCAGTCGGGTTTCCAGTGCCAAAGCCGACTCGATGTGGCTTTATACAGATTTCTCCAATTTTTCTTCGTTTCCAGTTTCCAGAACGCACCTAGAGTCAGCAGATCGGCGGCTGCGGCGCTGGAAGCTCTTCCGACTCGGAAGCGTGCGGCCGCAAAGCGTGTCGAGACGCAGTTGCGGACCGGAATTTCGCCCAGATAAGCACAGTAGGTTCACCCTGAACTTTTAGAATTTCGTTCAAACTTTCTCGAATCAGCACAAATATTGTAAAATCTGATCCAATTTTTGAAGTTTATCAAAAAATCAATGCAAAGTGCAACAAAAGATTTCCGAGATGGAAGAATTTGCAGAAATTGTGGAAAACTAAAAAAACTGGGCGATTCTGTTCCCTCTGCCTGTCATGCGCTCTCTCACTGTCTCTAACCGCCGCTATGCACCAGCACGCGTGGAAACCATGAGAATTTCGCGGTTTTACAGCCTTTGCCCACAGGCGTGTTTCGCATGATATATTTTTTCACGGTTGGCGATTCGTTGCTAGCTACTCCGTACATCAACCTGGATAGCTAAATGTCTAGTTCATCACATTTTCAGAAAAATCCTATTCAGATGGAGGACTTCTCTATCTACCATCTACCTCACACGACGAATATCGATTGGCACTCCATCCAACCAACATTTTTCCAAGAGAAGAACGACAGCAGTATGGAAATCCTTCATGGAGAAGAGAGCTTCAGCTACCTGCCGGGTGACGACGAGTATAATGAGTACGAAAATATTGCTGTTTACTTGAGCAATAGATTGATAAATACGGCACTGGTTTCCGTCGGTGGTCAGATGTTGCAAAACTGCGAAACCGCTAGAATTGAACCTCCGACGTTTTTGGTCACATGATCAACCGCGCAAATTTTTTCCACTCCGCTATGTTGTGCACAAAAGAGTCGTTCTCAATGACTCCTTTGATAACACATCCGCCATGCGATCATTCAGGAACGTCTACTCTGCAGCCAAACTGCTACATTTGTCTAGATTTGAACTCCGAACCTCTCCGGAAAAAATTTGCAACACATCACTAAGCCACCCTACGGAGGAGGCATGGGAAATGGTTTATCAAAATTTATCATTGGCACACTAGTTTCAATGCAAGAATAAGATTTCGAAATTATGAAATATCATCTCTAATTTGGCAGAAATTTGACCAAACTCGACCCTTTTTAATTCTTCAAGTTTTCTGAGCCGAAAGCCAGGTTTGCGTGAAAAGTGTTGCCTGATCAAACTGCGCTTGAGCATAGTTTCGTTCAAGGTCTGGCGGAATTCGGTCAGAAGTCCACCCAAATTAGCTCAAAATTGATAGAAGAAAACCTGAATTTTTAGGGAGTTCAGCAAAAAGTAATACAGTTCTACCACAGACTTGTAAATCTCTATGGATTCGCAGGATTTGCTGATACTGAAAACTTGCAGCCGCTGACCTCGTTGAGGAGACGTTTTCTTATTCGCTTCTAGATCGGTGGCTAATGTTATGATTGTAAGGCGTAGCTGCTAATTGCCATGGAAACCCACCGCATCCCAAATATCTTAACCCTGAAATGTAGCACTCTCGTATCTGAGGCATAAGGTTTGCATTCTAGCTGCTTACATGGAGACCATCAGCCTGTGGTCGATTACATGAGCTGGTTCATCTGTTAATGCCATGGGAGGTCCTTATTGCTAGTTGGCGAGCCTGCTGACCCTCCCTTCACTGGGGTTTTTTTTTACCTTGTCGCCTTAAACCCACCCTCCTTTCCGAATGGTGCAAAAGCCTAACTCTGACAGTCTCCATGACGATTCCATGAACTATTCAACATTACTCATTACTGGCAAGCAGTCCAATCGTATGTGGGACGGGTGTGCACTCTGCGGTATACCTCATACATTAGTTTGCCTTCCGACAATCGTCGCTAGATGATATCCCTTTAAACGTTGCAAAACTAAACGAGACCCTAGGATTTAAAAAAACCTCTGCATTTGTGGTCAAAGAGTCCAATCCACATTTGCCTTTGGAATCGAACCTCCGTCGCGTTGCTGATTCAAAGTGAGACTCATAGCACTGAGCCACCCGTCCCGTGTTTACCTGCGCTCAACTGGCATGCACAAACATTATCATTACATGCCTAACTCAACAAGTCACTCGTATGCGGAACGGTTTGCGATTGCTGTTTTCAGCATTAGCACGTCAACAGCACTATTGTCCATCTTCCTTTTCAAGCAGTTGCAAAACTCATAGCATGGGTGCGATTCGAACCCTCCGACGTTTGGTGTCAGGACAGTCCATTGCACAAACCACTCAGCCATGCTGTGTTGTGCACATCTGTCTGGTTCACAATGACTCCTTTGATAACACATCACGGCTAAGCGATCATTCAGAACGCTCCTACTTCTGCAGCCAAGTAGCTACATTCTCTAGATTTGAACTTGAACCTCTACGAAGAAAATTAGCGGCAACACACCACTAAGCCACCTACGGAGGAGGCATGGAAATGGTCATTCAAACGTATACCATTGGCACACTAGTTTGCACCAAAAATTAGTCCAGAACATTGGCAAACAGGGTTTCGAAATTATGGAAATCGATATTTCTGTATTTTGGAAGTTTGGCAGATTTGACCAAACTCAAACCGAAATTAATTCACGATACGCTCAGCCGAAGAAACCTCCAGGTTTGAAAAAAGTGTTGGCCTGAAATTTCCACCTACTGTGCTTCTGATCTTCCGTTGGGCAATTCGGTTTCAGACACGCTTCCTGCGGCCGCACGCGCTCGGGTCAAAATTGCCGGGATAGTGCCAAACCCGAATTTTCGAATGTAGCTTTTTATACAAATTTCTCCAATTTTTCTTCGTTTAGTTTCCAGAACGCACCTAGAGTCAGCAGATCGGCGTTCGCGCTGGAAGCTCTTCCGACTCGGAATTGCGCGGCCGCAAAGCGTGTCGAGACGCAGTTGCGGACTCGAATTTCGCCCAGATAAGCACACAGTAGGTTCTATGAACTTCGCTTTCCATGGCCAAGGACTTGTCTCGAATCAGCACAAATATTGTAAAATCTGATCCAATCTTCTTGGAAGTTTGATCAAAATCAATGCAAAGTGCAACTGAAAGATTTCCGAGATGGAAGAACTCTTGCAGAAATTTGAAAACTAAAAATCAAGATCTCCTGTTCCTCTGCCTGTCATGCGCTACTCTCACTGTTGCTAACCGCCGCTATGCACCAGCACGCGTGGAAACCGATGGGTGAATTTCTGGTTTTATTACCGCCCTCCGTGTTTCGCATGATATATTTTTTCAGGGTCCTGGCGATTCGTTCCGGCGAGCCCGTACATCAACCTGGCCTCATGTCTGGGGGTTTTTTCTTTCAGAAAAATCCTTATTCAGATGGAGGACTTCTTCTATCTACCATCTACCCCACACGACGAATATCGATTGGCACTCATCCAGAAACCAACATTTTTCCAAGTACGAAGAACGACAGCAGTGTGCATTCTTCATTCAAAGAGAGCTTCAGCTAACTGCCGCGACGACGAGCATATGTGAGTAACGAAAACGCTGCGGTACTTCTGACAACAGATTGATAAACACGGCAGCCTTTCCACCGCATGATCGTCCTTACGGTGCTGGAGCCTTAAACGGGAATATGATCACCTCTCAGCAAAAGCAAAAATTTCTGTCGTACTGCAAAAAAGAAAATTTTATGAAGTAGAAGATATTCCGCTCAGACGACTTCGCGTCAGAGGGTTACCCAGCGCGCCACTCTGCGCGCGCCATATTAAATTTGTCGAAAAGAGCTGTGGGACAGGCATTTGCCTGCCGGAAGAAAGTTCATCAATTTATTTGGAAAAGGGCAAGCCATCTCCTTTCGGCCAAAGTTTATAGCAAAATCATCTCTAATTTGGAGAAATTCGCAAAAGCCTTTTTATTTGCTGCAAGTTTGTGACTTGTGCGACAAGAAAATTCAGGATAAAGCTATTTCTGGAGCATAGTTTCGGTGAAGGTTCCGGCTGTAGTTTCCGAGGTGCAGGCACCATTTTTTCTAAATACAGTAGAGGTCGCCTGTCCACCTTCTTGACTTGTGGGCCTCTATTGTGATGCTTGCGGGCTCAGTGGTTGTTTATCGGTCCTCCTGCCCATCGGTGGAGTGTTTAGGAGCTACATCCCACCGTCCCAAATATCGGGTTAACCCTAACCAAAGCACTCGTATCTGGAGTTTCAGCCAATTTTAACTGTTCATTAAATTTTAGAATCGTATGAGGGACGGGTGTGCAATTGTTGTTAAAATTCGGAGCCAGCCTCCCCTATTCGTAAATGTTTCGCCATTGGACTGATCTTTAAATGGTGTGCAAAGCTACTGACATGCCCAGGATTCGAACCTGTGAATTTTATGGCACAGTCCAATCCACCTTACCACTCTTGCTATACTCACCTATGTTGGTTGTCCGACAATCACTAGATGGTCCCTGTCAATAAAGAGACCATTAAAAAGCCTCTTTTTTTGTGGTCAAAGAGGAAGCCTTTTTATTCGAACCTCCGTCGCGTTGATTCAAAGTGAGACACATAGCACAGCACACACGTCCCGTGTTTACCTTCGCTAAAACTGGATTATGACACAAACGTCAGGTTCATTACATGCCTAGCTCAACAAGTACTCAGGCTGTGGGACGGGTTTGCTATTGCTTTGAAAATTGAGCCCCTTCCACCGTGCTATTGTCCCTCGAAGGGCTCAGATGCTAAACAGCGGAAATCGCTAGAATTCGAACCTCCGACGTTTGCGTCACAGACAACCGTTGACTTAGGCTATGTTAATGATACGAGTCGTTCTCACTGGACTCTTGATAACACAGTCACGCCATGCGATCATCTCAGAACGTCTACTTAGTATCCGAAACTGCTACATTCTCGATATCCGAACCTGAACCTATCCGAAAAATTTTCGCAACACATCACTCCACCCACGGAGGAGGCATGGGAAATGGTTTGTCAAATACGCATTATCATTGAACTACCAATATTTCGAAATTATGAAATATCGGCATTTGGCAGATTTGACCAAACTCGAACCCATTAATTCACGAAGGGTCGAAAAAAACCCTAGGTTTGAAAGTCGGATAAAAACTGCGCTTGTTAAAACGGATAAAAATCAGAAGTCCCCCAAAATCGATACCGAAAACGAGATCAAACCCGGAATTTTTAGGGAGTTGCGTAAGCAATACAAAGTGCTACCACAGACTTGTAAATCTTTATGGATTCGCAGGATAAAATCAGGAATTGAAAACTTGCAGCCGCTGACTCGTTGATAAGAATCGCTTCATGGCTAAAATTGTATGTAGCTGCTAATTGCTATGGAAATCTTCTTCTTGGAACGCATCCTCGATGCAACTGGAAATGTGGACTTGAAATTTGCGCATGGTTTCGTCCAAGACCGGATAAATGGAGACCACCAGCCTGTGGTCACGGGTGAGCTGGTCACCGCCCTCCGTGCCATGCTTTCAGGTCCTGAATGTGTCCGGCGAGTCCAAGTTGACTTGGTCAGTTTAACTGTAGTAAACCGTTTTTTTTTACCTTTCCCACCCACCATCCGTCCGAATTATCCAAAGCCTCATTCGTGTAAATTATGTACATGACGCGAGTGTGCATTCTTATTCAACATTTTTCATTACTCAATTCGCGACAGCCATCAAATGGACGGGTGTGCAATTGCGGTTAAACATTTGCCTGCCTATCAAATCGTCGCCATTCGTGATCAAACGTTGCAAAACTAACGTCAGAAGTGCTCAGATTTGAACCTGTCGGCAAATGTCCAAGAGCCCGCTTCGCTTTGGAATCGAACCCCGTACTTGGAAAGAGGCTCTACAGCACTGAGCTCAAACCTGTCCCGTAAGGAAATATAACCGGCGCTCAACTGGCATACACAAACATTATCGAATTACTACAGACTAACCGTCAACCAAGATTCTGGTTCCCTCTGCAAAGTTTCATGCGCCTCTCACTGTCTCTAACCGCCGCTATGCACCAGCACGAGATGTGGAATACCGATTTCGCGGTTTTACACCACGTTGGCCAACAGGCGTGTTTCGCATGATATTTTTTCACGCTGGCGATTCGTTGCCGGGGCTACTCCGTACATCAACCCGGGATAGCTAAATGTCTCGTTCATCAGCATTTTACAGGGAGTTCGCAGTCAGACCTGCAGTTCTCCAGCTACCATCTACCCCCTCACACGACCGAAAAGCCGATTGGCACTCCATCCCTCAACACTTTATCCAAGAGAAGAACGTGACAGCAGTATGGGAAATCCTTCATGGATGGCCGCTTGTCCAAGCTACCTGCCGGGTGACGACGCACCACAAAGGAAGTTTTTAGGGTCGCATCACGTGACAATAGATTGATAAATACGGCTACTGGTAACAAATCCGTCGGTGGTCTGGCAATGGCAAGCCCTCGAGCCTAAACGGGAATATGATCTTGTGCGATTTCTGTCGATACTCCACACGGAAAAAGAAAATTTTACTGAAGTGTATTTTTGCTCGAACTGCCAATGGAGGGTTGATTTTTGATACTAAATTCTGTTCTGGAAATTACTTCGCATTTCTCAAAGGAAAGTTCATCAATTTATTTCTGGAAAAAGGGCAATGCTCATCTCCTGCCAAGTTTATAGCAAAAATGGTCATCTCAACGTTTGGAGAAATTCGGGACGAAAAACGTGCCTTTATTTCTGATCAAGTTTTCTTTTTTCAAGCCAGTGCGACAAGAAAATTTCCTGATAAAATTTGAGCATAGTTTCGTTCAAGGTCTGGCTGCCGGGAGGCCGAGGCAAGGAGTTGCAGTTTGGAAACTCTCCTCACTTCGGTGGACTTGCGGGCCTCTACGGGATGTTGCGGGCCATCGTGGACTACCATTCCCCCTGCCCTCCGGTCCCCTCGAACACATCGGTGGAGTGTTTAAGGAGCTACATACCACCCAACCCACCGTCCCAAATGTTCTTAACCCTAACCAAAGCACCCTCGTTGCTGAGGCGGGTTTGCATTCGTGTTTCCAAAACGTCATTACATGAGCGTTCATCGTATGAAGGAAGGGGTGTGCACTGCTGTTAAACACTAGCCTGGTTTCCCCCTATCGGATTGTGCCATTAAACATCTGAAGTGGTGCAAAACTACTGACATGGGCCCAGGATTCGAACCTGTGAATTTTATGGCACCGCTCCAATCCACTTACCACTCGTATACCACTGAGTTGGCTGGGTCCGACAATCACTAGATGGTCCCTTTCGATCAAAGAGACGCATTAAAAACAAAAACTCTTTGTGGTCAAAGAGCTACACTCTCTTTATTCGAACTTCTCCGTCGCGTTGACTTCAAAGTCAGACTCATAGCACTGAGCCACACGTCCCGTGTTTACCTGCGCTCAACTGGGAGTTACACAAGCCTCATTACATGCCGTCAACAAGTACTTAGAAGATTTCATTGCTGTTTAGCATGAGCCCTTCCACCGTGCTATTGGGACCGTTCCTTTTCAAGATAGGCAAAACCGCGAAACCCCTAGGATTCGAACGACGTTTGCCATCGTGAACAACTGCCTTCTCAATAAAGACCGAAAGAGCATTAAAAACCTCTTTTTTGAGGTCAAAGAGTTACACTCTCTTTATTCGAACCTCCGTCGAGTTGATTCAAAGTGAGACTCATAGCACTGAGCCACACGTCCCGTGTTCTACCTGACTACTGGCATTCACAAACTTTCTCATTACATGCCTAGCTCAACAAGTACTCGTATGTGGGACGGGTTTGCTAATCGCTGTTTAGCATGAGCCCTTCCACCGTGCTATTGTTGTTACCTTCTTTCAGATGTTGCAAAAAATGCGAAACCCCTAGGATTCGAACCTCCGACGATTGCGTCACAGAACTTATGACTCACCTGGGCTAATATATGTCAACGAGTCGTTCGTAGCTACTATTCTCCTCATTGATAACACATCACGGCCATGTGTGTGTGTGTGTGTACCTGCAGCCAAATGTGCTACATGTGTCTGTGTGGTGTGTGTGGGGGAACTCTCCGGTGTGTGTGTGTGTGCAACACATCACTAAGCCACCTACGTGTGTGTGTGTCATGGGAAATGTGTGTGTCAAATATTTATCATTGGTGTATGTGTGTGAAAATTAGATTTCGAAATTGTGAAATATAGATGGAATTTGTGCAGATTTGACCAAATCCTCGACCCACATGTCTGTGTCACGATACGCTGAGCGAAAACCCTAGGTTTGAAAGTGTGCCATGTGTGAAACTGCGTGTGTGCTAACTCTGATCTTTGGAATGTCGGTCAGAAGTGCAAATGTGTCAAAATTGATAGAAGCCAGGAATGTTTTAGGGAACTCCAGCAAAAAGCAATACAAAGTGCTACCACAGACTTGTAAATCTCTAGGCGAATTCGCAGGATTTGCTGATGAATTGAACTTGCAGCCGCTGTGTGTGTGAGGCAGGTGTGTGTATATGTGTTTCCATGGCTAAGGATTGTGTGTGCTAATTGCTATGGAAATTCTTTCTTGGAACGCATCCCCGATGCAACTGAAATGTAGGAACTCTTGAAATTTGAGCATAGTTTCGTCCAAGGCTCTAGTGTGTGTCTGGAGTCCAGCCTGTGGTCGATGTGGTGCTGGTCATGCCCTCCGTGCCATGTATGTGGTCCTGTCCGGCGAGTGTGTGACCCCGGCTCTTCACTGGTGTGTGTATATGTGTGTACCTCCTTATGTGTGTCTGTGCATGTCCGTGGTATTATCCAAAGCCTAACTCTGGCAGTCTGTCCTGTCCATGACGCGGGTGTGCATGTGTTATTCAACATTACTTCATTACTCAAACAGCCATCGTATGTGGACGGTGTGTGCAATTGCTGTGTCACTAGCCTTTCCACCGCATGATCGTCCTTTGTTACTTTTCAGTGGAGTTGCAAAACTTACAAGTGGCTGTGTGGTGTGTCGAACCTCAGACGATTGCGTCAGAGTCCACTGTGTGTGTGCTGTGTGTGTAGCCTCACAATGACTCTGTGTGACCCACGGCGCCAAGTGACCATTCAGGAAACGTTAATCTATTACTGCAATGTGTGTGTGTGTGTGTGTAAGGGATTCAGACAGACAAAGCTACGATGTGTGTGTGTGTGAACCCAGGTGTGTTTCCGTGTGTGTGTGTGTGTGTGTGTGTGTGTGTGTGAGCTTATGGTGAATTCTCAGTTGTGTTTATCGAATACTGCGCAAAAAAAAAAAAAAAAAAAAAAAAAATGCCTGCTATATGTCGTAGTTCGCGCGTTCAACTTGTTAGTTTTCAGCCTGCGTGTGTAACTGTTTTTTTTTAATTTTAGAATCTTGTGTGCGCTTCCGAATTCGTGCGCTATTCGTAAGTGTCTTGTGCGCGCGATTTGCATCGTAAGTTGTGAGCCATGCGTATGTGTATATGGCAGAAGAGTTTCCATGATCCGTCTTGTGTGTGGCTCAGTGTGTGTGCAAATGGTGGCTAAGCCGATGGGTTAGCAGGGGAAGCCATTGTGATCGATTTGTTCCGATGCACATATCACGGCAGAGTTGTATCCAGAAAATGGATTATGACACAAACGTCAGGGGTTCGAAAAATCAAAGTTGGAAAAAGTTTTGGCACTGCTTTGATCCAAATTAACGAGGGACATCGTGCAGTCGAACGCTGATGCTCTAACAGCAATCGCAATATCCGGCCCACATACGAGGACTTGTTGACTTATCGTAATCGATAATGTTATCCGAGGAATTACCTTCAGGATAGAGCGTATAGTGTCAGCTATAGGTTTTTATGCCGAATGAGCGCGTTCTCGTCGCTGGAGCACTTTGCAAGAACTTTAGCACTGATCAGGATCGAACCCGCGACGTGCTGGCGTAAACAAAATTCTAGCGCACTGAACCATCAGGCTGCAATCTGCTGTGACATCTATAGGATTCATATACCATGAAATCGATCAGCTGATTCATGGTATAAGTACCACTCCCGAATACCTGTCAAACGTGAACGGATGGCCTAGTGGGTTAGAGGCGGGGATTACAGGTTGGTAGTGAGGTGGGCGGAGTTGCAGGTTCGGTTCCCCTGGAAAGCAATGGTACCAAACCAGGGAGGTAGAAGCGTTCTGCAGAAATTTCGCCACCAGCCGGGATCGAACCCGGGGTCGTGCTGGTGTGGACAAAACACGGACGCACTGCGCTACAAAGAAGCAGTTGATGAAGACACCTAGGCACACCAAGAACCATGGATCGTCAGCTGGCGGAAAAAAAAATGAGCGGTAACCATGATCTACCGATCTTGGCAGCTCGCCAACCAGACGTTAATCTGGGCGTGACATTCTCACAGTTGGACGAGTTTAACCTTGCTTTTACATCGGTGTGGACGAGTTCTCCACAACAATGGCAACAGACGGGTTTAACGTAGACCAGGACAGCATTTTAACTACATGTCCACCCATTTGGACGAGTTCCGGATGTCATGAATTATCAAATGCCAGTAACAAATTGACCTCTCACCATGATCTACCTAATTTGGCAGCCTGCCTACCTGACGTAAAAATTGGTGTGACGTTCTCCACACTCGGACGAGTTTACTTTGCTTGCTGTTACACCCCTCTGGACGAGTTTTCCATAAGAATGACAGCGTTCCCACCACGCGCTCCACCCATCTGGACGAGTTTTCCAAAGTTGAGAAAAATTGACCGCCCACCATGTTCTATTAAATTTGGCAGCCTGCCAGTTTTGCGTGAAGTTAGGCGGTACGATCTACTTCGTGGACGAGTTCAACCCTGATACTATACTGGCCTGGAGGAGTTTTCCAAAAAAGTGGCAACTTTTCAAGTGAACGCTCCTTTCATCTAGGTGAGTTTTCCACAGAAAATTGCAGTGCTTTCACTACATCACCCGCCCCTTTAGACGAGTTTTCATGGATCGTGATAAAAATCACCACCCAACATGATCTACTGAAATTTGAGGGCTGCCTTCCACTCTTAAAATTGGTCGTGACGATCTCCCACTTGGACGAGTTTACCCTAGCTGTTACACCCATCTGGACGAGTTTTTCATAAAAATGACAGCGTTCCTAGTACATGCTCCACCCATCTGGACGAGGAACTATCTCTCCGGCGCGTCGTCCTCTCCTGACCTTACACGGATCTTACCCGGGCGTCCCCATCCCCGCATAGACAATTTAAGATTGGTCATCAGGCAAAACTGACCAATCTGGGATGGTCTTCGTCTTAATGGGATGCTCGGGGAGGAAAATGCACACGACCCCTGGTTTCCCTCAATCCTTCTCTTATTGTCTCAGACAGGTTCTGCAGATGAAAAAAAAATTCGACCCCCACTTGGGTGAACTTGGACGGACGGACACAGAAACCCACTTGGACGAGTTTACCGCAGAACAGGGTGGGCCCCCCTCAACGCTTCATCAACATGGCTTTTGCTTTTAAACTGACAGGGTTTTCTCTTCACGCTCGACTCCTTGGACGAGTTTTCTCCACGGTTGCCAGCAGGACTTCCACCTCAAGGTAGAGACATTCTCTGGAGTGAACACACTCCCACGTCGACAAGTTGCGTAGGTACCGGTGATCATTCTTAGGGTATGCCTCCTCCCCGGATCCCGAAAATCAAGGACAATGAGAAAATGCATAAAAAATATTCATTAAAAACAACACTTACGCCTGGAGCATTATCAATTGTCAGCAAAGAATGGACAACCTTCAATTTTGAGAGTGTAATTACGGAATCTGCATGTTATCGTAATCCTACGCCTATAATTTTCTTTATTCACTGAGTTTCTGTTTCATACGATTTTGTGCATCACCTTTAGTGAAATGTAACTATTGCCTTCACAGACCTATCAAAGTGATGGTAGAAAAGTCTGTCCAAATGAGACTGTCCGCCTGAGCGGTCGGCGAGCGTGTCGAGCAGCTGTCGCGAAGCCATTGATGGACAAGTTGGTCAGCGACTGCAAACAGCTGGCTAGGATAATATGTACATTTTGTTTAAAGGCAGCATACACGCTCGTAAACGTGTTTGAGATAACTAAGGAAATAGAATGGTATAGCTCAGAACACAATGCCTACGCATTTAAAGCGTCAAAAACGACCCACAATGCCGCTACACGTGTAAGAAGTTGGCCCCGCCCCTGTATCTGCCAACCCCCCGTATTTGCCGTCCTCGTCCAGAGCAGGGGTGCTGGACAATTCCCATCGTTGTCGATGTATGTGGTTTACTTATTGTACTCAATGTACCACCCACAATCGTTGTCGGCGGTGGGAATGGCCCAGCACGCCTGTTTTGTAGGAGAACAGCAAATACAGGGAGCGGGCAGATACAGGGGCGGGGCCAACTTCTTAGTCGTGTAGCGGCATTGTGGGTCGTTTTTGACGCTTCGAAATGTGTAGGCGTTGTGTTCTGAGCCATACGATTCTATTTTCGTAGTTATCTCAACCACGTTTACACGCGTGTATGCTGCCTTTAATATTCGTGCTAATCGATTACCAGGTCCAAAAACAGTCCTCTCGACTGCCGCTCGACACGCACACTGACCGCGCTACAGGACGGTCTCATTCGGGCAGACCTTAGGTACTTTAAACCGGTTCCTAAGCAACATGTACACAACTGAAATGATCTGTGATGTCGGCCATAATCGGTCTACGTATCCAGCCATAGCTGATCTCCATCCGCGATCTGTAAAAAAATGTCGACAAATATTTTCATGGTACAATAAGGGACAGGGTTTAGAAAGTATCGATTTAATACAAAACATAAGGACGGACGAGAGTGCGGTAGGGAAGTGAGAGTACAGGTTTTCTGTAATTCTGGTGCGGTTTTTTCGAAAATTTTCGCCATTTTGACTCTAGCCGGAGGCCAAGCAGTCGTTCTAGCAGATAAGCTCGACATTGAAGATTATCGTGAACACTGATTTTAAAGCACATCATGCAAAGAATGCAGTATTACAGTACGCCTACCGTGATCTACACGAAAAACAAAGACTTACAGTAATTCCTGGACAATCGTAAAGCTGTAATAAACACCAGAAATAATCGTTAAAATCGTTACACGTTAAAATCGTTGAACGTTAAAATCGTTAAACGTTAAAATAGTTGAATCGTTGAATCGTTGTTCGTTAGAATCGTTGAATTGTTAAATCGTTACTCGTTAAAATCGTTGATCGTTCAATCGTTAATCGTTAAATCGTTAATCGATAATCGATACTCGTTAATCGTTAATCGCTAATCGTTTATCGTTTATCGTTATTCGTTAATCGTCAAAACGATAATCGTTAAATCGTAAAATCGTCAATCGGCATTCGTTAAATCGTTAATCGTTGAATCGGTAAAATCATTAAATCGTTAATCGTTAAATCGTTAATCGTTAAATCATTAATCGTTAAATCGTTAATCGTTAAATCGTTAATCGTTAAATCGTTAATCGTTAAATCGTTAATCGTTAAATCGTTAATCGTTAAATCGTTAATCGTTGAATCGTTAATCGTTAATCGTTAAATCGTTCAATCGTTAATCGTTAAATCGTTAATCGTTAAATCGTTTATCGATACTCGTTAATCGTTAATCGCTAATCGTTTATCGTTATTCGTTAATCGTTAAAACGATAATCGTTAAATCGTAAATCGTCAATCGGCATTCGTTAAATCGTCAAATCGTTAATCGTTGAATCGGTAAAATCGTTAATCGTTAAATCGTTAATCATTAAATCGTTAATAGTTAAATCGTTAATCGTTTAATCATTAATCGTTAATCGTTAATCGTTTAATCGTTAATCGTTGAAAACGTTTATCGATACTCGTTAATCGTAATCGCTAATCGTTTATCGTTATTCGTTAATCGTTAAAACGATAATCGTTAAATCGTAAATCGTCAATCGGCATTCGTTAAATCGTCAAATCGTTAATCGTTGAATCGGTAAAATCGTTAATCGTTAAATCGTTAATCGTTAAATCGTTGATCGTTAAATCGTTAATCGTTGAATCGTTGATCGTCAAAATCGTTAAACGCTAAAATCGTTAATCGTTGAAAACGTTAATCGTTAATTGGTAACCCTTGAACGTAAATCGTTAATCGTTAGTCGTTAATCGTTAAATGGTTAGTCAGTAACCCTTAATCGTTAAATCGTCAATCGTTAATCAATAATCGTTAAAATGGTATTCGTTAAATCTTTAAATCAATACTCGGCATTCGTTAAATCGTTAATAGTTAAATCGGTAAAACCCTTTGATCAATAAATCGTTAATCGTTGAATCGTTAATCGTTAAACCATTAATCGTTAAATTGTTGAACGTTAAAATCGTTGATCGTTGAAATCGTTGATCGTTGAAATCGCTAATCGTCGAAATCGTTAATCGTTAAAAACTGGTAACCGTAAAGACCGGTAAAATCGGTAACCGTTAAAATCGTTAACCATTGAAATCGTTAACCATTGAAATCGTTAAAATCGTTAAAATAAAACGTTAAAATCGTCACACGTTAAAATCGTTGAACGTCAAAATCGTTAAATGTTGAAATCGTTTTACGTTAAAATCGTCACACAATGAAATCGTTGAACTTTTAAATCGTTAAACGTTAAAATCGTTCATCACTGCCTTTGAGTCGCCGGCGAAATTCCTAGGGATAGAATTTTAGCTCTCTAATCCTTACTCCTGCACTAGGTTTTCTGTCATAGACCTGGATTTGGAATCTTTTATTAATTTTACGTACCAAAGTTTGCTGAATTTTCTAAGTCGCGGGATATCTTTCCTTCTATGCGGTGGAAAACTGCTGTTCCATCTTCCAAAATTGGTCTGAATCGTTAAATCGTTGAATCGTTACTCGTTAAAATCGTTGATCGTTCAATCGTTAAATCGTTAATCGTTGAATCGTTAGTCGTTCAAATCGTTGATCGTTAATCGTTGATCGTTAAACTGTCAATTCGTTCATCGTTAAATCGTTAATTGTTAAAATCGTTAATCGTTGAATCGTTAATTGTTAAAATCGTTAATCGTTGATATCGTTGAACGTTAAATCGTTAAACGTTAAAATCGTTGATCGTTGAATCGTTAAACGTTAGAATCGTTGAACGGTAAAATCGTTGAACGTTAAAATCGTTTACCGTTAGAATCGTTAACCGTTGAATCGTTAATGGTTAAATCTTAATTCGTTTATACGTTAAAACCTTTATTCTTCAAAATCGTTAATCGTTAAATCGTTATACGTTGAGAATGTTAAACGTTAAAATCGTTAATCATTCAAATCGTTGATCGTTAATCATTAAATCGTTAATCGTTAATCGGTAATCGGTAATTCGTTAATCGTTGAAACCTTAATTCCTTAAAATCGTTAATCGTTAAATCGTTATACGTTGAAAACGTTAAGTGTTAGAATCGTTATTCGTTAAAATCGTTGATCGTTTGAATCGTTATCCGTTAAAATCGTTAAACGTTAATATCGTTGATCGTTGAAATCGTTAATCGTTGTTAAATCGTTGTTCGTTAAAACCGCTAAATCGTTACTCGTTAAAATCGTTGATCGTTCAATCGTTAAATTGTTAATCGTTGAATCGTTAATCTTTGAAATCGTTGATCGTTGAATCGTTGAACGTTAAGATCGTTAAGCGTCAAAATCAATATTCGTTAAAATCGTCAATCGTTAAAATCGTTATTCGTTAAAATCGTTGAACGTTAAAATCGTTAATCGTTGAAATTGAATCGTTGATCGTTAAAATTGTTAATCGTTAAATCGTTATACGTTAAAATCGTTCAACTTTAAAATCGTTATTCGTTGAAATTGTTAATAGTTAAAATCGTAAATCGTTAAAAAACTATTATTCGTTAAAAACGTTAAACGTTAAAATCGTTGATCGTTAAAACTGTTATTCGTTAAAATTGTTGAACGTTTTAATCGTTAAACGTTGAAATCGTTAATCTCTAAAATCGTTAATCGTTAAAATCGTGGAACGTTAAAATCGTTGAACGTTAAAATCGTTGAAAGTTGAAATCGTTATTCGTTAAAATCGCTTATCGTTAAGATCGTTGATCGTTAAATCGTGGAACGTTAAAATCGTATACCGTTAAAATCGTTAATCGTTGAATCGTTAATCGTTAAATCGTCGATCGTTAAATCGTTGATCGTTGAAATCGTTAAATCGGTAATCGGTAATCGGTAATCGTTAAATCGTTAAAATCGCTGAATCGTTTGATTGTTAATCGTTGAATCGTTAATCTTTGAAATCGTTGATCGTTGAATCGTTGAACGTTAAAATCGTTAAGCGTCAAAATCAATATTCGTTAAAATCGTTAATCGTTAAAATCGTTATTCGTTAAAATCGGTAAATCGTTATTCGTTAAAATCGTTGATCGTTGAATCGTTATTCGTTAAATCGTTAATCATTAAATCGTTGATCTTTAAACCGTTAATCGTTGAATCGTTACCCGTTAAAAACGTTAATCGTTTATCGTTTGATCGTTTGATCGTTCAATCGTTAAACGTTAGAATCGTTGAACGTTAAAATCGTTTAACGTTAAAATTGTTTATCGTTAAAATCGTTAATCGTTGAATCGTTAAATCGTTAATCATTGAAATCGTTGAATTGTTGATCGTTAAATCATTAATCGTTAAATCGTTAATCGTTGAATCGTTAATCGTTGAATCGTTAAATCGTTAATCATTGAAATCGTTGAATTGTTGATCCTTGAATCATTAATCGTTAAATCGTCAATTGTTGAATCGTTAATCGTTAAAATCGTTATTCGTTAAAATCGGTAAACGTTAAAATCGTTAATCGTTGAAATTGAATCGTTGATCGTTAAAATCGTTAATCGTTGAATCGTTTATCGTTGAATCGTTAATCTTCAAGATCGTAAATCGTTAAATCATTAAACGTTAAATCGTCAATTGTTGAATCGTTAATCGTTAAAATCGTTAATCGTTGAAATCGTTGATCGTAAATCGTTAGACGTAAAATCGTTATTCGTTGAAACGTCAATCGTTAAAATCGTTAATCGTTGAAATCGTTGAATCGTTAAACGTTAGAATCGTTGAACGTTAAAATCGTTTAACGTTAAAATCGTTTATCGTTAAAATCGTTAATCGTTGAATCGTTAAATCGTTAATCATTGAAATCGTTGAATTGTTGATCGTTAAATCATTAATCGTTAAATCGTTAATCGTTGAATCGTTAATCGTTGAATCGTTAAATCGTTAATCATTGAAATCGTTGAATTGTTGATCCTTAAATCATTAATCGTTAAATCGTCAATTGTTGAATCGTTAATCGTTAAAATCGTTAATCGTTGAAATCGTTGATCGTAAATCGTTAGACGTTAAAATCGTTATTCGTTGAAACGTCAATCGTTAAAATCGTTAATCGTTAAAATCGTTGATCTTTAAATCGTTAAACGTTAGAATCGTTGAACGTTAAAATCGTTATACGTTAAAATCGTTTATCGTTAAAATCGTTAATCGTTGAATCGTTAAATCGTTAATCATTGAAATCGTTGAATTGTTGATCGTTAAATCATTAATCGTTGAATCGTTAATCGTTGAATCGTTAATCGTTGAATCGTTAAATCGTTAATCATTGAAATCGTTGAATTGTTGATCGTTAAATCATTAATCGTTGAATCGTCAATTGTTGAATCGTTAATCGTTAAAATCGCTAATCGTTGAAATCGTTGATCGTAAATCGTTAGACTTTAAAATCGTTATTCGTTGAAACGTCAATCGTTAAATCGTTAAACGTTAAAATCGTTAATCGTTGAATCGTTAATCGTTAAAATCGTTAATCGTTGAAATCGTTGATCGTAAATCGTTAGACTTTAAAATCGTTAATCGTTGAATCGTTAAATCGTTAATCATTGAAATCGTTGAATCGTTGATCGTTAAATCATTAATCGTTAAATCGTCAATTGTTGTATCGTTAATCGTTAAAATCGTTAATCGTTGGAATCGTTGATCGTAAATCGTTAGACGTTAAAATCGTTATTCGTTGAAACGTCAATCGTTAAAATCGTTAATCGTTGAAATCGTTGATCGTTGAATCGTTAAACGTTAGAATCGTTGAACGTTAAAATCGTTAAACGTTAAGATCGTTAATCGTTAAAATCGTTGATCGTTGAATCGTTAGATCGTTAATCATTGAAATCGTTGAATCGTTGATCGTTAAATCATTAATCGTTAAACCGTTAATCGCTGAATCGTTAATCGTTAAAATCGTTAACCGTTGAAATAGTTGATCGTAAATCGTTAGACGTTAAAATCGTTCATCGTTGAAATCGTTATTCGTTGAATCGTTAAATCGTTAATCATTAAAATCGTTGAATCGTTGATCGTTAAATCATTAATCGTTAAATCGTTAATCGTTGAATCGTTAATCGTTGAATCGTTAAATCGTTAATCGTTGAAATCGTTGAATCGCTGATCGTTAAATCATTAATCGTTAAATCGTTAATCGTTGAATCGTTAAATCGTTAATCATTGAAATCGTTGAATCGTTGATCGTTAAATCATTAATCGTTAAATCGTTAATTGTTGAATCGTTTATCGTTAAAATCGTTAATCGCTCAAATCGTTGATCGTAAATCGTTAGACGTTGAAATCGTTATTCGTTGAAACGTCAATCGTTAAATCGTTAATCGTCAAAATCGTTGATCGTTGAATCGTTAAATCGTTAATCATTGAAGTCGTTGAATCGTTGATCGTTAAATCATTAATCGTTAAACCGTTAATCGTTGAATCGTTAATCGTTAAAATCGTTATTCGTTAAAATCGGTAAATCGTTATTCGTTAAAATCGTTGATCGTTGAATCGTTATTCGTTAAATCGTTAATCATTAAATCGTTGATCTTTAAACCGTTAATCGTTGAATCGTTACCCGTTAAAAACGTTAATCGTTAATCGTTAAAATCGTTGAATCGTTAATCGTTAAATCGTTAATCGTTGAATCGTTGAACGTTAAAATCGTTAATCGTTAAAATCGTTATTCGTTAAAATCGTTAATCGTTGAATCGTTAAATCGTTAATCATTGAAATCGTTGAATTGTTGATCGTTAAATCATTAATCGTTAAATCGTTAATCGTTGAATCGTTAATCGTTAAAATCGTTAATCGTTGAAATCGTTGATCGTAAATCGTTAGACGTTAAAATCGTTATTCGTTGAAATCGTCAATCGTTAAAATCGTTAATCGTTAAAATCGTTGATCGTTGAATCGTTAAACGTTAATCGTTGAACGTTAAATCGTTGATCGTTAAAATCGTTAATCGTTAAAATCGTTAATCGTTGAATCGTTAATTCGTTACTCATTGAAATCGTTGACTCGTTGATCGTTAAATGATTAATCGTTAAATCGTTATTCGTTGGAACGTCAATCGTTAAAATCGTTAATCGTTAAAATCGTTGATCGTAAATCGTTAGACGTTAAAATCGTTATTCGTTGAAACGTCAATCGTTAAAATCGTTAATCGTTAAAATCGTTGATCGTTGAATCGTTAAACGTTAGAATCGTTGAACGTTAAAATCGTTAATCGTTAAAATCGTTTATCGTTAAATCGTTAATCGTTGAATCGTTAAATCGTTAATCATTGAAATCGTTGAATCGTTGATCGTTAAATCATTAATCGTTAAATCGTTAATCGTTGAATCGTTAATCGTTGAATAGTTAAATCGTTAATCGTTGAAATCGTTGAAACGTCAATCGTTAAATCGTTAATCGTCAAAATCGTTAATCGTTAAATCGTTAATCGTTAGAATTTTTGATCATTAAAATCGTTAATCGTTGATCGTTAAATCGTTAATCGTTAAAATCGTTATTCGTTGAATCGTTAAAATCGTTAATCGTTGAAATCGTTGAATCGTTGAATCGTTAAATCGTTAAAATCGTTAAATCGTTAAAATCGTTTAATCGTTAAAATCGTTAATCGTTGAAATCGTTGATCGTAAATCGTTAGATCGTTAAAATCGTTGAATTGTTGAATCGTTAATCGTTAAATCGTTAATCGTCAAAATCGTTGATCGTTGAATCGTTAAATCGTTAATCATTGAAGTCGTTGAATCGTTGATCGTTAAATCATTAATCGTTAAACCGTTAATCGTTGAAACGTCAATCGTTAAAATCGTTAATCGTAAAATCGTTGATCGTTGAATCGTTAAACGTTAGAATCGTTGAACGTTAAAATCGTTTAACGTTAAAATCGTTTATCGTTAAAATCGTTAATCGTTGAATCGTTAAATCGTTAATCATTGAAATCGTTGAATCGTTGATCGTTAAATCATTAATCGTTAAATCGTTAATTGTTGAATCGTTTATCGTTAAAATCGTTAATCGCTCAAATCGTTGATCGTAAATCGTTAGACGTTAAAATCGTTCATCGTTGAAATCGTTATTCGTTGAATCGTTAAATCGTTAATCATTAAAATCGTTGAATCGTTGATCGTTAAATCATTAATCGTTAAATCGTTAATCGTTGAATCGTTAATCGTTGAATCGTTAAATCGTTAATCGTTGAAATCGTTGAATCGCTGATCGTTAAATCATTAATCGTTAAATCGTTAATCGTTGAATCGTTAAATCGTTAATCATTGAAATCGTTGAATCGTTGATCGTTAAATCATTAATCGTTAAATCGTTAATTGTTGAATCGTTAATCGTTAAAATCGTTAATCGTTGAAATCGTTGATCGTAAATCGTTAGACGTTAAAATCGTTATTCGTTGGAACGTCAATCGTTAAATCGTTTATCGTTAAAATCGTTAATCGTTGAATCGTTAGATCGTTAATCATTGAAATCGTTGAATTGTTGATCGTTAAATCATTAATCGTTAAATCGTTAATCGTTGAATCGTTAATCGTTGAAATCGTTGAAACGTCAATCGTTAAATCGTTAAACGTTAAAATCGTTAATCGTTGAATCGTTAAATCGTTAATCATTGAAATCGTTGAATTGTTGATCGTTAAATCATTAATCGTTGAATCGTTAATCGTTGAATCGTTAAATCGTTAATCATTGAAATCGTTGAATTGTTGATCGTTAAATCATTAATCGTTGAATCGTCAATTGTTGAATCGTTAATCGTTAAAATCGTTAATCGTTGAAATCGTTGATCGTAAATCGTTAGACGTTAAAATCGTTATTCGTTGGAACGTCAATCGTTAAAATCGTTAATCGTTAAAATCGTTGATCGTTGAATCGTTAAACGTTAGAATCGTTGAACGTTAAAATCGTTATACGTTAAAATCGTTTATCGTTAAAATCGTTAATCGTTGAATCGTTAAATCGTTAATCATTGAAATCGTTGAATTGTTGATCGTTAAATCATTAATCGTTAAATCATTAATCGTTGAATCGTTAATCGTTGAATCGTTAAATCGTTAATCATTGAAATCGTTGAATTGTTGATCGTTAAATCATTAATCGTTAAATCGTCAATTGTTGAATCGTTAATCGTTAAAATCGTTAATCGTTGAAATCGTTGATCGTAAATCGTTAGACGTTAAAATCGTTATTCGTTGAAACGTCAATCGTTAAAATCGTTAATCGTTAAAATCGTTGATCGTTGAATCGTTAAACGTTAGAATCGTTGAACGTTAAAATCGTTTAACGTTAAAATCGTTTATCGTTAAAATCGTTAATCGTTGAATCGTTAAATCGTTAATCATTGAAATCGTTGAATTGTTGATCGTTAAATCATTAATCGTTGAATCGTTAATCGTTAAATCGTTAATCGTTGAATCGTTAAATCGTTAATCGTTGAAATCGTTGAATCGCTGATCGTTAAATCATTAATCGTTGAATCGTTAATCGTTGAAACGTCAATCGTTAAAATCGTTAATCGTTGAAATCGTTGATCGTTGAATCGTTAAACGTTAGAATCGTTGAACGTTAAAATCGTTAAACGTTAAGATCGTTAATCGTTAAAATCGTTGATCGTTGAATCGTTAGATCGTTAATCATTGAAATCGTTGAATCGTTGATCGTTAAATCATTAATCGTTAAACCGTTAATCGCTGAATCGTTAATCGTTAAAATCGTTAACCGTTGAAATAGTTGATCGTAAATCGTTAGACGTTAAAATCGTTCATCGTTGAAATCGTTATTCGTTGAATCGTTAAATCGTTAATCATTAAAATCGTTGAATCGTTGATCGTTAAATCATTAATCGTTAAATCGTTAATCGTTGAATCGTTAATCGTTGAATCGTTAAATCGTTAATCGTTGAAATCGTTGAATCGCTGATCGTTAAATCATTAATCGTTAAATCGTTAATCGTTGAATCGTTAAATCGTTAATCATTGAAATCGTTGAATCGTTGATCGTTAAATCATTAATCGTTAAATCGTTAATTGTTGAATCGTTTATCGTTAAAATCGTTAATCGTTCAAATCGTTGATCGTAAATCGTTAGACGTTGAAATCGTTATTCGTTGAAACGTCAATCGTTAAATCGTTAATCGTCAAAATCGTTGATCGTTGAATCGTTAAATCGTTAATCGTTAAATCGTTAATCGTTTATCGTTAAATCCTTCATCGTAAATCGTTAATCGTTAAATCGTTAATCATTAAATCGTTATTCGTTAAATCGTTGATCGTTAAATCGTTAATCGTTAAATCGTTAATCGTTAAATCATCATTCGTTAAATCGTTGTTCGTTAAATCGTTAATCGTTGAATCGTTAAATCGTTAAATCGTTAACCGTTAAATCCTTCATCGTTAAATCGTTAATCGTTTATCGTTTGATCGTTTGATCGTTCAATCGTTAAACGTTAGAATCGTTGAACGTTAAAATCGTTTAACGTTGAAAAATCGTTAAATCGTTAATCGTTAAAATCGTTAATCGTTGAATCGTTAAATCGTTAATCATTGAAATCGTTGAATCGTTGATCGTTAAATCATTAATCGTTAAATCGTTAATCGTTGAATCGTTAATCGTTGAATCGTTAAATCGTTAATCATTGAAATCGTTGAATCGTTGATCGTTAAATCATTAATCGTTAAATCGTCAATTGTTGAATCGTTAATCGTTAAAATCATTATTCGTTAAAATCGTTAAACGTCAAAATCGTTAATCGTTGAAATTGAATCGTTAAATCGTTAATCGTTGAATCGTTAATCGTTGAATCGTTAATCGTTAAGATCGTAAATCGTTAAATCATTAAACGTTAAATCGTTCAATCGTTTCGTTAATCGTTAATCGTTAAAATCGTTAATCGTTGAAATCGTTGATCGTAAATCGTTAGACGTTAAAATCGTTATTCGTTGAAACGTCAATCGTTAAATCGTTAAATCGTTAATCGTTAATCGTTGAAATCGTTGAATCGTTGAACGTTAAAATCGTTTAACGTTAAAATCGTTTATCGTTAAAATCGTTAATCGTTGAATCGTTAAATCGTTAATCATTGAAATCGTTGAATTGTTGATCGTTAAATCATTAATCGTTAAATCGTTAATCGTTGAATCGTTAATCGTTGAATCGTTAAATCGTTAATCATTGAAGTCGTTGAATCGTTGATCGTTAAATCATTAATCGTTAAACCGTTAATCGTTGAATCGTTAATCGTTAAAATCGTTAACCGTTAAAATCGTTGATCTTTAGATCGTTAAACGTTAGAATCGTTGAACGTTAAAATCGTTATACGTTAAAATCGTTTATCGTTAAAATCGTTAATCGTTGAATCGTTAAATCGTTAATCATTGAAATCGTTGAATTGTTGATCGTTAAATCATTAATCGTTGAATCGTTAATCGTTGAATCGTTAATCGTTGAATCGTTAAATCGTTAATCATTGAAATCGTTGAATTGTTGATCGTTAAATCATTAATCGTTGAATCGTCAATTGTTGAATCGTTAATCGTTAAAATCGTTAATCGTTGAAATCGTTGATCGTAAATCGTTAGACGTTAAAATCGTTATTCGTTGAAACGTCAATCGTTAAAATCGTTAATCGTAAAATCGTTGATCGTTGAATCGTTAAACGTTAGAATCGTTGAACGTTAAAATCGTTTAACGTTAAAATCGTTTATCGTTAAAATCGTTAATCGTTGAATCGTTAAATCGTTAATCATTGAAATCGTTGAATCGTTGATCGTTAAATCATTAATCGTTAAATCGTCAATTGTTGTATCGTTAATCGTTAAAATCGTTAATCGTTGGAATCGTTGATCGTAAATCGTTAGACGTTAAAATCGTTATTCGTTGAAACGTCAATCGTTAAAATCGTTAATCGTTAAAATCGTTGATCGTTGAATCGTTAAACGTTAGAATCGTTGAACGTTAAAATCGTTAAACGTTAAGATCGTTAATCGTTAAAATCGTTGATCGTTGAATCGTTAGATCGTTAATCATTGAAATCGTTGAATCGTTGATCGTTAAATCATTAATCGTTAAACCGTTAATCGCTGAATCGTTAATCGTTAAAATCGTTAACCGTTGAAATAGTTGATCGTAAATCGTTAGACGTTAAAATCGTTCATCGTTGAAATCGTTATTCGTTGAATCGTTAAATCGTTAATCATTAAAATCGTTGAATCGTTGATCGTTAAATCATTAATCGTTAAATCGTTAATCGTTGAATCGTTAATCGTTGAATCGTTAAATCGTTAATCGTTGGAATCGTTGATCGTAAATCGTTAGACGTTAAAATCGTTATTCGTTGGAACGTCAATCGTTAAAATCGTTAATCGTTAAAATCGTTGATCGTTGAATCGTTAAATCGTTAATCGTTGAAATCGTTGAATCGCTGATCGTTAAATCATTAATCGTTAAATCGTTAATCGTTGAATCGTTAAATCGTTAATCATTGAAATCGTTGAATCGTTGATCGTTAAATCATTAATCGTTAAATCGTTAATTGTTGAATCGTTTATCGTTAAAATCGTTAATCGTTCAAATCGTTGATCGTAAATCGTTAGACGTTGAAATCGTTCATCGTTGAAATCGTTATTCGTTGAATCGTTAAACGTTAGAATCGTTGAATCGTTGATCGTTGAATCGTTGATCGTTAAATCGTTAAATCGTTAAATCGTTAATCGAATCGTTAAACGTTAAAATCGTTAATCGTTGAATCGTTAAATCGTTAATCGTTAATCGTTGAAATCGTTGAATCGTAAATCGTTAATCGTTAAATCGTTGAAATCGTTAATCGTTAAATCGTTAATCGTTGAAATCGTTAATCGTTAAAATCGTTAATCGTTGAATCGTTGATCGTTAATCGTTAAATCGTTATTCGTTGAAATCGTTAATCGTTAAAATCGTTAATCGTTAAAATCGTTAATCGTTAAATCGTTGATCGTTAAATCGTTAATCGTTGAAATCGTTGAACGTTAATCGTTAAATCGTTAATCGTTAAAATCGTTAATCGTTGAATCGTTAAATCGTTAATCATTGAAGTCGTTGAATCGTTGATCGTTAAATCATTAATCGTTAAACCGTTAATCGTTAAAATCGTTAATCGTTGAAATCGTTGATCGTAAATCGTTAGACGTAAAATCGTTATTCGTTGAAACGTCAATCGTTTAAATCGTTAATCGTTAAAATCGTTGATCGTTGAATCGTTAAACGTTAGAATCGTTGAACGTTAAAATCGTTAAACGTTAAGATCGTTAATCGTTAAAATCGTTAAATCGTTAATCATTGAAATCATTGAATTGTTGATCGTTAAATCGTCAATTGTTGAATCGTTAATCGTTCAAATCGTTAATCGTTGAAATCGTTGATCGTAAATCGTTAGACGTTAAAATCGTTATTCGTTGAAACGTCAATCGTTAAAATCGTTAATCGTTAAAATCGTTGATCGTTGAATCGTTAAACGTTAGAATCGTTGAACGTTAAAATCGTTATACGTTAAAATCGTTTATCGTTAAAATCGGTAATCGTTGAATCGTTAGATCGTTAATCATTGAAATCGTTGAATCGTTAATCGTTAAATCATTAATCGTTAAACCGTCAATCGTTAATCGTTAATCATTAAAATCGTTAATCGTTGAATCGTTAAATCGTTAGTTAATCGTTGAATCGTTAAAATCGTTATCGTTAAAATCGTTAATCGTTAAAATCGTTGACGTTATCGTTAAATCGTTAAATCGTTGAATCGTTGAACGTTACGTTAATCAATCGTTAAATCGTTAATCGTTAAAATCGTTAATCTTTGAATCGTTAAATCGTTAATCATTGAAATCGTTGAATTGTTGATCGTTAAATCATTAATCGTTGAATCGTCAATTGTTGAATCGTTAATCGTTAAAATCGTTAATCGTTGAAATCGTTGATCGTAAATCGTTAGACGTTAAAATCGTTACTCGTTGGAACGTCAATCGTTAAAATCGTTAATCGTTAAAATCGTTGATCGTTGAATCGTTAAACGTTAGAATCGTTGAACGTTAGAATCGTTGAAAGTTAAAATCGTTTATCGTTAAAATCGTTAATCGTTGAATCGTTAAATCGTTAATCATTGAAATCGTTGAATCGTTGATCGTTAAATCATTAATCGTTAAATCGTCAATTGTTGTATCGTTAATCGTTAAAATCGTTAATCGTTGGAATCGTTGATCGTAAATCGTTAGACGTTAAAATCGTTATTCGTTGAAACGTCAATCGTTAAAATCGTTAATCGTTAAAATCGTTGATCGTTAAATCGTTAAATCGTTAATCGTTAAATCATTAATCGTTAAATCGTTAATCGTTGAATCGTTGAATCGTTAATCGTTGAAATCGTTGATCGTTGAATCGTTAGATCGTTAATCATTGAAATCGTTGAATCGTTGATCGTTAAATCATTAATCGTTAAACCGTTAATCGCTGAATCGTTAATCGTTAAAATCGTTAACCGTTGAAATCGTTAATCGTTGAATCGTAAATCGTTAGACGTTAAAATCGTTATTCGTTGAAATCGTTATTCGTTGAATCGTTAAATCGTTAATCATTAAAATCGTTGAATCGTTGATCGTTAAATCATTGATCGTTAAATCGTTAATCGTTGAATCGTTAAATCGTTAATCGTTGGAATCGTTGATCGTAAATCGTTAAATCGTCAATTGTTGAATCGTTAATCGTTAAAATCGTTAATCGTTGAAATCATTGATCGTAAATCGTAAGACGTTAAAATCGCTATTCGTTGAAACGTCAATCGTTAAAATCGTTATTCGTTAAAATCGTTGATCGTTGAATCGTCAAACGTTAGAATCGTTGAACGCTAAAATCGTTTAACGTTTAAATCGTTAACCGTTGAATCGTTAAATCGTTAATCATTGAAATCGTTGAATCGTTGATCGTTAAATCATTAATCGTTAAATCGTCAATTGTTGAATCGTTAATCGTTAAAATCGTTAATCGTTGAAATCGTTGATCGTAAATCGTTAGACGTTAAAATCGTTATTCGGTGAAACGTCAATCGTTAAATCGTTAATCGTTGAAATCGTTGATCGTTGAATCGTTAAATCGTTAGAATCGTTGAATCGTTAAATCATTAATCGTTAAATCGTTAAACGTTAAAATCGTTAATCGTTGAATCGTTAAATCGTTAATCATTGAAATCGTTGAATCGTTGATCCTTAAATCATTAATCGTTAAATCGTCAATTGTTTAATCGTTAATCGTTAAAATCGTTAATCGTTGAAATCGTTGATCGTAAATCGTTAGACGTTAAAATCGTTATTCGTTGAAACGTCAATCGTTAAAATCGTTAATCGTTAAAATCGTTGATCTTTGAATCGTTAAACGTTAGATTCGTTGAACGTTAAAATCGTTATACGTTAAAATCGTTTATCGTTAAAATCGTTATTCGTTAAATCGTTAATCATTGAAATCGTTGAATTGCTGATCGTTAAATCATTAATCGTTGAATCGTCAATTGTTGAATCGTTAATCGTTAAAATCGTTAATCGTTGAAATCGTTGATCGTAAATCGTTAGACGTTAAAATCGTTATTCGTTGGAACGTCAATCGTTAAAATCGTTAATCGTTAAAATCGTTGATCGTTGAATCGTTAAACGTTAGAATCGTTGAACGTTAAATTCGTTTAACGTTAAAATCGTTTATCGTTAAAATCGTTAATCGTTGAATCGTTAAATCGTTAATCATTGAAATCGTTGAATCGTTGATCCTTAAATCATTAATCGTTAAATCGTCAATTGTTTAATCGTTAATCGTTAAAATCGTTAATCGTTGAAATCGTTGATCGTAAATCGTTAGACGTTAAAATCGTTATTCGTTGAAACGTCAATCGTTAAAATCGTTAATCGTTAAAATCGTTGATCGTTGAATCGTTAAACGTTAGAATCGTTGAACGTTAAAATCGTTAAACGTTAAGATCGTTAATCGTTAAAATCGTTGATCGTTGAATCGTTAGATCGTTAATCATTGAAATCGTTGAATCGTTGATCGTTAAATCATTAATCGTTAAACCGTTAATCGCTGAATCGTTAATCGTTAAAATCGTTAACCGTTGAAATAGTTGATCGTAAATCGTTAGACGTTAAAATCGTTCATCGTTGAAATCGTTATTCGTTGAATCGTTAAATCGTTAATCATTAAAATCGTTGAATCGTTGATCGTTAAATCATTAATCGTTAAATCGTTAATCGTTGAGTCGTTAATCGTTGAATCGTTAAATCGTTAATCGTTGGAATCGTTGAATTGTTGATCGTTAAATCATTAATCGTTGAATCGTCAATTGTTGAATCGTTAATCGTTAAAATCGTTAATCGTTGAAATCGTTGATCGTAAATCGTAAGACGTTAAAATCGCTATTCGTTGAAACGTCAATCGTTAAAATCGTTATTCGTTAAAATCGTTGATCGTTGAATCGTCAAACGTTAGAATCGTTGAACGCTAAAATCGTTTAACGTTTAAATCGTTAACCGTTGAATCGTTAAATCGTTAATCATTGAAATCGTTGAATTGTTGATCGTTAAATCGTCAATTGTTGAATCGTTAATCGTTAAAATCGTTAATCGTTGAAATCGTTGATCGTAAATCGTTAGACGTTAAAATCGTTATTCGTTGAAACGTCAATCGTTAAAATCGTTATTCGTTGAAATCGTTGATCGTTGAATCGTCAAACGTTAGAATCGTTGAACGCTAAAATCGTTTAACGTTTAAATCGTTAATCGTTGAATCGTTAATCATTGAAATCGTTGACTTGTTGATCGTTAAATCGTTAAACGTTAAAATCGTTAATCGTTGAATCGTTAATCGTTAAAATCGTTAATCGTTGAAATCGTTGATCGTAAATCGTTAGACTTTAAAATCGTTATTCGTTGAAACGTCAATCGTTAAATCGTTAAACGTTAAAATCGTTAATCGTTGAATCGTTAGATCGTTAATCATTGAAATCGGTGAATTGTTGATCGGTAAATCATTAATCGTTGAATCGTTAAATCGTTAATCGTTGAATCGTTAAATCGTTAATCATTGAAATCGTTGAATCGTTGATCGTTAAATCATTAATCGTTAAATCGTTAATTGTTGAATCGTTTATCGTTAAAATCGTTAATCGTTCAAATCGTTGATCGTAAATCGTTAGACGTTGAAATCGTTATTCGTTGAAACGTCAATCGTTAAATCGTTCATCGTTGAAATCGTTATTCGTTGAATCGTCAAATCGTTAATCATTGAAATCGTTGAATCGTTGATCGTTAAATCATTAATCGTTAAATCGTTAATTGTTGAATCGTTTATCGTTAAAATCGTTAATCGTTCAAATCGTTGATCGTAAATCGTTAGACGTTGAAATCGTTCATCGTTGAAATCGTTATTCGTTGAATCGTCAAATCGTTAATCATTAAAATCGTTGAATCGTTGATCGTTAAATCATTAATCGTTAAATCGTTAATCGTTGAATCGTTAATCGTTGAATCGTTAAATCGTTAATCGTTGATCGTTAAATCATTAATCGTTTAACCGTTAATCGCTGAATCGTTAATCGTTGAATCGTTGATCGTTAAATCGTTAATCGTTAAATCGTTAATGTTGAATCGTTAATCGTTAAAATCGTTAATCGTTAAAATCGTTGATCGTTGAATCGTTAATCGTTAGATCGTTAAAATCGTTATTCGTTGAAACGTCAATCGTTAAAATCGTTATTCGTTGAAATCGTTGATCGTTGAATCGTCAAACGTTAGAATCGTTGAACGTTAAAATCGTTAAACGTTAAAATCGTTAATCGTTGAATCGTTAAATCGTTAAATCGTTAATCATTGAAATCGTTGAATTGCTGATCGTTAAATCATTAATCGTTAAATCGTCAATTGTTGAATCGTTAATCGTTAAAATCGTTAATCGTTGAAATCGTTGATCGTAAATCGTTAGACTTTAAAATCGTTATTCGTTGAAACGTCAATCGTTAAATCGTTAAACGTTAAAATCGTTAATCGTTGAATCGTTAAATCGTTAATCATTGAAATCGTTGAATTGTTGATCGTTAAATCATTAATCGTTAAATCGTTAATTGTTGAATCGTTAATCGTTAAAATCTTTAATCGTTGAAATCGTTGATCGTAAATCGTTAGACGTTAAAATCGTCCATCGTTGAAATCGTTATTCGTTGAATCATTGAATCGTTAATCATTAAAATCGTTGAATCGTTGATCGTTAAATCATTAATCGTTAAATCATTAATCGTTGAATCGTTAATAGTTAAATCGTTAATCGTTGAATCGTTAATCGTTGAATCGTTAAATCGTTAATCGTTGAAATCGTTGAATCGCTGATCGTTAAATCATTAATCGTTAAATCGTTAATCGTTGAATCGTTAATCGTTGAATCGTTAAATCGTTAATCGTTGAAATCGTTGATCGTTGAATCGTTAGATCGTTTATCGTTAAATCGTTAATCATTAAATCGTTAATAGTTAAATCGTTAATCGTTTAATCGTTGTTCGTTAAATCGTTAATCGCTAAAAACGTTAATCGTTGAATCGTTAATCGTTAATATCTTTGATCGTTAAAATAGTTATTTGTTGAAGTCGTTGGACGTTTAAATCGCTGAACGTTAAAATCGTTCAACGTTAAAATCGTTAAACGTTAAAATCGTTAACCGTTGAATCGTTAAATCGTTAATCATTGAAATCGTTGAATTGTTGATCGTTAAATCATTAATCGTTAAATCGTTAATCGTTGAATCGTTAAATCGTTAATCATTGACATCGTTGAATCGTTGATCGTTAAATCATTAATCGTTAAATCGTTAATTGTTGAATCGTTTATCGTTAAAATCGTTAATCGTTGAAATCGTTGATCGCAAATCGTTAGACGTTAAAATCGTTATTCGTTGGAACGTCAATCGTTAAATCGTTTATCGTTAAAATCGTTAATCGTTGAATCGTTAGATCGTTAATCATTGAAATCGTTGAATTGTTGATCGTTAAATCATTAATCGTTAAATCGTTGATCGTTGAATCGTTAAATCGTTGATCATTGAAATCGTTGAATCGCTGATCGTTAAATCATTAATCGTTAAATCGTCAATTGTTGAATCGTTAATCGTTAAAATCGTTAATCGTTGAAATCGTTGATCGTAAATCGTTATACGTTAAAATCGTTATTCGTTGGAAACGTCAATCGTTAAATCGTTAATCGTTAAATCGTTGATCGTTGAATCGTTAAACGTTAGAATCGTTGAATGAATCGTTTACCGTTAAAATCGTTTATCGTTAAAATCGTTAATCGTTGAATCGTTAAATCGTTAATCATTGAAATCGTTGAATCGTTGATCGTTAAATCATTAATCGTTAAATCGTCAATTGTTGAATCGTTAATCGTTAAAATCGTTAATCGTTGAAATCGTTGATCTTAAATCGTTAGACGTTAAAATCGTTATTCGTTGAAACGTCAATCGTTAAAATCGTTATTCGTTAAAATCGTTGATCGTTGAATCGTCAAACGTTAAAATTGTTGAACGTTAAAATCGTTAAACGTTGAAATCGTTAATCGTTGAATCGTTAAATCGTTAATCATTGAAATCGTTGAATTGTTGATCGTTAAATCATTAATCGTTAAACCGTAAATCGTTGAATCGTTAATCGTTAAATCGTTAATCATTGAAATCGTTGACGTTAAAATCGTTGATCGTTGAAATCGTTAAATCGTTAAAATCGTTAATCATTGAATCGTTGATCGTTAAATCGTTAATCGTCAATCGTTAATTGTTAACTGTTAATCGTTAATCGTTAAATCATTAATCGTTAATTCGGTAATCGTTAGAATTGTCGATCGTTAAAATCGTTAATCGTTGATCGTTAAATCGTGAATCGTTGAAATCGGTAATCGTTAATCGTTAAATCGTTAATCGTTTAATCGTTATCCGTTAAATCATTATTCGTTAAATCATTAATCGTTAAATCGTTAATCGTTGAGTCGTTAAATCGTTAATCATTGAAATCGTTGAATTGTTGATCGTTAAATCATTAATCGTTAAATCGTTAATTGTTGAATCGTTTATCGTTAAAATCGTTAATCGTTCAAATCGTTGATCGTAAATCGTTAAACGTTGAAATCGTTATTCGTTGAAACGTCAATCGTTAAATCGTTAATCGTTAAAATCGTTGATCGCTGAATCGTTAAACGTTAAAATCGTTGAACGTTAATCGTTAATCGTTGAATCGTTAATCGTTGAATCGTTAATCGTTGAATCGTTAAATCGTTGATCATTGAAATCGTTGAATCGCTGATCGTTAAATCATTAATCGTTAAATCGTCAATTGTTGAATCGTTAATCGTAAAAATCGTTAATCGTTGAAATCGTTGATCGTAAATCATTAGACTTGAAAATCGTTATTCGTTGAAACGTCAATCGTTAAATCGTCAATCGTTAGAATCGTTAATCGTTGAATCGTTAAATCGTTAATCATTGAAGTCGTTAAATCGTTGATCGTTAAATCATTAATCGTTAAACCGTTAATCGTTGAATCGTTAATCGTTGAATCGTTAATCGTTGAATCGTTAAATCGTTGATCATTGAAATCGTTGAATCGCTGATCGTTAAATCATTAATCGTTAAATCGTTAATCGTAGAATCGTTAATCGTTGAATCGTTAATCGTTGAAATCGTTGATCGTAAATCGTTGATCGTTAAAATCGTTAATCGTTAAATCGTTAATCGTTGAATCGTTAATCGTTAAAATCGTTAATCGTTAAAATCGTTGATCGTTAAAATCGTTGATCGTTAAATCGTTGAATCGTTGAAATCGTTGAATCGTTAAAATCGTTAAACGTTAAAATCGTTTAATCGTTAAAATCGTTATCGTTAAATCGTTAATCATTGAAATCGTTGAATTGTTGATCGTTAAATCATTAATCGTTGAATCGTTAATCGTTGAATCGTTAAATCGTTAATCATTGAAATCGTTGAATTGTTGATCGTTAAATCATTAATCGTTGAATCGTTAATCGTTGAATCGTTAATCGTTAAAATCGTTAATCGTTGAAATCGTTGATCGTTAAATCGTTAAACGTTAAAATCGTTGATCGTTGAATCGTTAAATCGTTAATCATTAAATCGTTGAATCGTAATCGTTAATCGTTGAAATCGTTAATCGTTGAATCGTTAATCGTTGAATCGTTAAATCGTTGATCATTGAAATCGTTGAATCGCTGATCGTTAAATCATTAATCGTTAAATCGTCAATTGTTGAATCGTTAATCGTTAAAATCGTTAATCGTTGAAATCGTTGATCGTAAATCGTTAGACTTTAAAATCGTTATTCGTTGAAACGTCAATCGTTAAATCGTTAAACGTTAAAATCGTTAATCGTTGAATCGTTAATCGTTAAAATCGTTAATCGTTGAAATCGTTAAATCGTTAATCGTTAATCGTTAATCGTCGTTAATCGTTAAACGTTAATCATTGAAATCGTTATCATCGTTAAATCATTAATCGTTAAATCGTTAATCGTTGAATCGTTAATCGTTCATCGTTGAAATCGTTAATCATTGACATCGTTGAATCGTTGATCGTTAAATCATTAATCGTTAAATCGTTAATTGTTGAATCGTTTATCGTTAAAATCGTTAATCGTTGAAATCGTTGATCGTAAATCGTTAGACGTTAAAATCGTTATTCGTTGGAACGTCAATCGTTAAATCGTTTATCGTTAAAATCGTTAATCGTTGAATCGTTAAACGTTAGAATCGTTGAACGTTAAATTCGTTTAACGTTAAAATCGTTTATCGTTAAAATCGTTAATCGTTGAATCGTTAGATCGTTAAATCAATAATCGTTAAATCGTCAATTGTTTAATCGTTAATCGTTAAAATCGTTAATCGTTCAAATCGTTGATCGTAAATCGTTAGACGTTGAAATCGTTATTCGTTGAAACGTCAATCGTTAAATCGTTAATCGTCAAAATCGTTGATCGTTGAATCGTTAAATCGTTAATCGTTGAATCGTTAAATCGTTAATCATTGAAATCGTTGAATCGTTGATCGTTAAATCATTAATCGTTAAACCGTTAATCGTTGAATCGCTTATCGTTAAAATCGTTAATCGTTCAAATCGTAGATCGTAAATCGGTAGACGTTAAAATCGTTAAATCATTAATCGTTGAAATCGTTAATCGTTGAATCGTTAATCGTTGAATCGTTGAATCGTTAAATCGTTGAATCGTTAAATCATTAATCGTTAAATCGTTAATCGTTGAAATCGTTAATCGTTGAATCGTTAAATCGTTAATCATTGAAATCGTTGAATCGTTGATCGTTAAATCATTAATCGTTAAATCGTTAATTGTTGAATCGTTTATCGTTAAAATCGTTAATCGTTCAAATCGTTGATCGTAAATCGTTAGACGTTGAAATCGTTATTCGTTGAAACGTCAATCGTTAAATCGTTAATCGTCAAAATCGTTGATCGTTGAATCGTTAAATCGTTAATCATTGAAGTCGTTGAATCGTTGATCGTTAAATCATTAATCGTTAAACCGTTAATCGTTGAATCGTTAATCGTTAAAATCGTTAACCGTTGAAATCGTTGATCGTAAATCGTTAGACGTTAAAATCGTTCATCGTTGAAATCGTTATTCGTTGAATCGTCAAATCGTTAATCATTAAAATCGTTGAATCGTTGATCGTTAAATCATTAATCGTTAAATCGTTAATCGTTGAATCGTTAATCGTTGAATCGTTAAATCGTTAATCGTTGAAATCGTTGAATCGCTGATCGTTAAATCATTAATCGTTAAATCGTTAATCGTTGAATCGTTAATCGTTGAATCGTTAATCGTTGAATCGTTAAATCGTTGATCATTGAAATCGTTGAATCGCTGATCGTTAAATCATTAATCGTTAAATCGTCAATTGTTGAATCGTTAATCGTTAAAATCGTTAATCGTTGAAATCGTTGAACGTTAAAATCGTTTAACGTTAAAATCGTTGATCGTTGAATCGTTGAACGTTAGAATCGTTGAACGTTAAAATCGTTAAACGTTAAAATCGTTTATCGTTAAAATCGTTCATCGTTGAATCGTTAATAATTGAAATCGTTGAATTGTTGATCGTTTAATCATTAATCGTTAAATCGTTAATCGTTGAATCGTTAAATCGTTAATCATTGAAATCGTTGGTCGTTGAATCATTAATCGTTAAATCGTCAATTGTTGAATCGTTAATCGTTGAAATCGTTGATCGTAAATCGTTAGACTTTAAAATCGTTATTCGTTGAAACGTCAATCTTTGAAATCGTTAATCGTTAAAATCGTTGAATCGTTGAATCGTTAACGTTAAATCGTTGAATTCGTTGATCGTTAAATCATTAATCGTCAAACCGTTAATCGTTGAATCGTTAATCGTTAAATCGTTAAATCGTTAATCATTGAAATCGTTGAATCGTTGATCGTTAAATCATTAATCGTTAAATCGTCAATTGTTGAATCGTTAATCGTTAAAATCGTTAATCGTTGGAATCGTTGATCTTAAATAGTTAGACGTTAAAATCGTTATTCGTTGAAATCTTTATTCGTTGAATCGTTAAATCAATAATCATTAAATCATTAATCGTTGAACCGTAAATCGTTGAATCGTTAAATCGTTAAATCGTTAATCATTGAAATCGTTGAATCGTTGATCGTTAAATCATTAATCGTTAAATCGTCAATTGTTGAATCGTTAATCGTTGAAATCGTTGATCTTAAATCGTTAGACGTTAAAATCGTTATTCGTTGAAACGTCAATGGTTAAAATCGTTATTCGTTAAAATCGTTGATCGTTGAATCGTCAAACGTTAAAATTGTTGAACGTTAAAATCGTTAAACGTTGAAATCGTTAATCGCTGAATCGTTAATCGTTGAATCGTTAAATCGTTAATCACTGAAATCGTTAAATTGTTGATCGTTAAATCATTAATCGTTAAATCGTTAATCGTTGAATCGTTAAATCGTTAATCATTGAAATCGTTGAATCGTTGATCGTTAAATCGTTAATTGTTGAATCGTTTATCGTTAAAATCGTTAATCGTTGAAATCGTTGATCGTAAATCGTTATACGTTAAAATCGTTTCACGTTGAAATCGTTATTCGTTGAATCGTTAAATCAATAATCATTAAATCATTAATCGTTAAACCGTAAATCGTTGAATCGTTAATCGTTAAATCGTTAATCATTGAAATCGTTGAATCGTTGATCGTTAAATCATTAATCGTTAAATCGTCAATTGTTGAATCGTTAATCGTTAAAATCGTTAATCGTTGAAATCGTTGATCTTAAATCGTTGGACGTTAAAATCGTTATTCGTTGAAACGTCAGTCGTTAAAATCGTTATTCGTTAAAATCGTTGATCGTTGAATCGTCAAACGTTAAAATTGTTGAACGTTAAAATCGTTAAACGTTGAAATCGTTAATCGTTGAATCGTTAAATCGTTAATCATTGAAATCGTTGAATTGTTGATCGTTAAATCATTAATCGTTAAATCGTTAATTGTTGAATCGTTTATCATTAAAATCGTTAATCGTTCAAATCGTTGATCGTAAATCGTTAAGTTAAAATCGTTGATCGTTAAATCGTTAGTCGTTAAAACGTTGAAACGTCAATCGTTAAATCGTTAATCGTTAAAATCGTTGATCGCTGAATCGTTAAATCGTTAATCATTGAAGTCGTTGAATCGTTGATCGTTAAATCATTAATCGTTAAACCGTTAATCGTAGAATCGTTAATCGTTGAATCGTTAATCGTTGAATCGTTAAATCGTTGATCATTGAAATCGTTGAATCGCTGATCGTTAAATCATTAATCGTTAAATCGTCAATTGTTGAATCGTTAATCGTTAAAATCGTTAATCGTTGAAATCGTTGATCGTAAATCGTTAGAGTTTAAAATCGTTATTCGTTGAAACGTCAATCTTTGAAATCGTTAATCGTTAAAATCGTTGAATCGTTGAACGTTAAAATCGTTTAACGTTAAAATCGTTTATCGTTAAAATCGTTGATCGTTGAATCGTTGAACGTTAGAATCGTTGAACGTTAAAATCGTTAAACGTTAAAATCGTTTATCGTTAAAATCGTTCATCGTTGAATCGTTAATAATTGAAATCGTTGAATTGTTGATCGTTAAATCATTAATCGTTAAATCGTTAATCGTTGAATCGTTAAATCGTTAATCATTGAAATCGTTGAATCGTTGGTCGTTGAATCATTAATCGTTAAATCGTTAATTGTTGAATCGTTTATCGTTAAAATCGTTAATCGTTGAAATCGTTGATCGTAAATCGTTATACGTTAAAATCGTTCAACGTTGAAATCGTTATTCGTTGAATCGTTAAATCAATAATCATTAAATCATTAATCGTCAAACCGTTAATCGTTGAATCGTTAATCGTTAAATCGTTAAATCGTTAATCATTGAAATCGTTGAATCGTTGATCGTTAAATCATTGATCGTTAAATCGTCAATTGTTGAATCGTTAATCGTTAAAATCGTTAATCGTTGAAATCGTTGATCTTAAATCGTTAGACGTTAAAATCGTTATTCGTTGAAACTTCAATCGTTAAAATCGTTATTCGTTAAAATCGTTGATCGTTGAATCGTCAAACGTTAAAATTGTTAACGAACGTTAAAATCGTTAATCGTTGAATCGTTAAATCGTTAATCATTGAAATCGTTGAATTGTTGATCGTTAAATCATTAATCGTTAAATCGTTAATCGTTGAATCGTTAAATCGTTAATCATTGAAATCGTTGAATCATTAATCGTTAAATCGTCAATTGTTGAATCGTTAATCGTTAAAATCGTTAATCGTTGAAATCGTTGATCGTAAATCGTTAGACGTTAAAATCGTTATTCGTTGAAACGTCAATCGTTAAAATCGTTATTCGTTAAAATCGTTGATCGTTGAATCGTCAAACGTTAGAATCGTTGAACGTTAAAATCGTTAAACGTTAAAATCGTTAATCGTTGAATCGTTAAATCGTTAATCATTGACATCGTTGAATCGTTGATCGTTAAATCATTAATCGTTAAATCGTTAATTGTTGAATCGTTTATCGTTAAAATCGTTAATCGTTGAAATCGTTGATCGTAAATCGTTAGACGTTAAAATCGTTATTCGTTGGAACGTCAATCGTTAAATCGTTAATTGTTAAAATCGTTGATCGTTGAATCGTTAAATCGTTAATCATTGAATTTGTTGAATCGTTGATTGTTGAATCATTATTCGTTAAATCGTTAATCGTTGAATCGTTAATCGTTAAAATCGTTGACCGTTGAAATCGTTGATCGTAAATCGTTAGACGTTAAAATCGTTCATCGTTGAAATCGTTATTCGTTGAATCGTTAAATCAATAATCATTAAATCATTTATCGTTAAATCGTTAATCGTTGAATCGTTAGATCTTTAATCATTGAAATCGTTGAATCGCTGATCGTTAAATCATTAATCGTTAAATCGTCAATTGTTGAATCGTTAATCGTTAAAATCGTTAATCGTTGAAATCGTTGATCGTAAATCGTTAGACGTTAAAATCGTTATTCGTTGAAACGTCAATCGTTGAAATCGTTAATCGTTAAAATCGTTGATCGTTGAATCGTTAAACGTTAGAATCGTTGAACGTTAAAATCGTTTAACGTTAAAATCGTTTATCGTTAAAATCGTTAATCGTTGAATCGTTAAATCGTTAATCATTGAAATCGTTGAATCGTTGATCGTTAAATCATTAATCGTTAAATCGTTAATCGTTGAATCGTTAAACGTTAAAATCGTTGACCGTTGAAATCGTTGAACGTAAATAGTTAGACGTTAAAATCGTTCATCGTTGAAATCGTTATTCGTTGAATCGTTGAATCGCTGATCGTTAAATCATTAATCGTTAAATCGACCGTCAATTGTTGAATCGTTAATCGTTGAAATCGGTGATCGTAAATCGTTAGACGTTAAAATCGTTATTCGTTGAAACGTCAATCGTTGAAATCGTTAATCGTTAAAATCGTTGATCGTTGAATCGTTAAACGTTAGAATCGTTGAACGTTAAAATCGTTTAACGTTAAAATCGTTTATCGTTAAAATCGTTAATCGTTGAATCGTTAAATCGTTAATCATTGAAATCGTTGAATCGTTGATCGTTAAATCACTAATCGTTAAATCGTTAATCGTTGAATCGTTTATCGTTAAAATCGTTAATCGTTCAAATCGTTGATCGTAAATCGTTAGACGTTGAAATCGTTCATCGTTGAAATCGTTGATCGTTGAATCGTTAAACGTTAGAATCGTTGAACGCTAAAATCGTTAAACGTTAAGATCGTTAATCGTTAAAATCGTTGATCGTTGAATCGTTAGATCGTTAATCATTGAAATCGTTGAATCGTTGATCGTTAAATCATTAATCGTTAAACCGTTAATCGCTGAATCGTTAATCGTTAAAATCGTTAACCGTTGAAATAGTTGATCGTAAATCGTTAGACGTTAAAATCGTTCATCGTTGAAATCGTTATTCGTTGAATCGTTAAATCGTTAATCATTAAAATCGTTGAATCGTTGATCGTTAAATCATTAATCGTTAAATCGTTAATCGTTGAATCGTTAATCGTTGAATCGTTAAATCGTTAATCGTTGAAATCGTTGAATCGCTGATCGTTAAATCATCAATCGTTAAATCGTTGATCGTTTAATCGTTAAACCGTTAATCATTAAAATCGTTGAATCGTTGATCATTAAATCATTAATCGTTAAATCGTTAATCGTTGAATCGTTAATCGTTAAAATCGTTGAAATCGCTGATCGTAAATCGTTAGACGTTGAAATCGTTCATCGTTAAAATCGTTATTCGTTGAATCGTTAATCGTTAAATCGTTAATCATTGAAATCGTTGATCGTTGAATCCTTAAATGTTAAAATCGTTAAACGTTGAAATCGTTCAACTTTAAAATCGTTAGTCGTTGAATCGGCAATCATTGAATCGTTAAATCGTTTAAATCATAAAATCGTTAAATCGTTTATGTTTAAGTCGTTAATCGTTAAAATAGTTAATCGTTGAAATCGTTAATCATTGAAATCGTTGACCGTTAAACGTTGAAATCGTTCAACGTTAAAATCGCACCCGGATGCTTCGATACACCCAACAAACGCGGGCCGGAAATCTGTGATAATATCGGAAAATCAAATAATTCAGAAAAAAGCGTCTATACAAGAAGATTCCTGAAAATTTAGCTTCCTGGCAGAAGTAAAGATTTGATAATGGTCAAAAAGAATTTCAAGAATGTCTTGAATATCTTTAAAAAACGATTTGGCGTGAAATAGCCTGAAGTAATGAAAAAGCTAGGAAATGAAGTGAATTGACCTAAAATGTGATTTGGTTGTCGATCATCTCACAAGCTTCTCTGTTAAACTCATCAAAATGAAATCAAGCACGATATGGAATGGAGTTCACCTACCTTGAACTATGCTAATTGCCTTATTACAGCCTTGAAAATTTAAAAATGGCTCAATGTTTCCGTTGCGCGCTCGACTCCGTTTTGATGAGTTTAACGGAGAAGCTTGTGAAATGATCGACAACTAAATCGCATTTTAGGTCATTTCACTTTATTTCCTAGCTTTTTTGATACTTCAGGCTATTTTACACCAAATCATTTTTAAAGATATTTCAAGACATTTTTGAAACTTTTTTTGATCATTACCAAATCGATACTTTTGCCAGGAAGCTAAATTCTCAGAAATTTCACATATTTTTCCCAAAGGTTCCCTTTCTGACCTCAATTTTGCTCAACGTTTTCCATTTTGGAATGATGAAACATCTAACAGACAACATTGTCGAACGAGTACAATTTTTGAGAAATGAGACCAACAACCATAAAAAATACCATTCAGTGCCGCACTTTCTGCAACATGTGAAAAATCGATATTATTGATCATTAATATTTGATCTTGCATAATGAGCAGAATTTCCCAAACAAATGACTTAGAGCCATCAACAATCAAAACTTATTGCGGCATTTTAAGCAACAGGCGAAAAATCAATATTATTGATTGGTAGTTATCGATAATGAGTGATGAGCAAAATTCCTCAACCAGGAAAACCAATCCCAAGAGCAATCACCACTCCTCGTCGCAATTTGTGCAAAAAAGCGCGAAAATCGACAATATTGATTATCGATCGATGACGTGTCATGAGTACTAAATCTGTACGAATGTTCTTAGAAGCAGGGAGAATTCAGTAACAGACGGCAGGCATTAGTTCGAAAGAAAGAACAAATAAAAGCCCATCTTTCCAATCGAGACGAGTACTGTGTGCTGGAAGCAAATGTTGAAAAAGTGGAACAGTGTCTAGAAAAAAGAGTACGGGAAGAATGAGAAGCAAACAGGAACAAAAAATGGGTTATGAAGGATAAAATTAAAGAGATGGGCCCAAGCATGTAAAACTGAAAGACGCTGCCACTTGAGATTGCGTCAACGCTTGTCAGGAACTCCGGAAAACCAACGCCAGCGCGAAAATGCAAGATGAAAAACGGGCAGATTTCTACCAGTTCATAAGTAGAGATCACCACCTCCCCCCCCCCCCCGACTGGGCGAATCAACCTGTTGTCGACGCCTCAGTACGCCAGTTAGTGACGGAAATAACGACTCAATCGCTGACCGAGGTAGCCGAAATAAACCCTGGTCCAGGGTCAAGCGGGGTTGCGAAATCCCGCAACGGGGGGGCGCAAAAATTTGGGTCCGAAAGTGAATGTTAGTGGGGATCGCGAAAAATTGGGTCCAAAAGAGAATGCCGTGGATATCCCACAAATTCTTGATTACATTTGGTGCCCATGGGGAGGATCGTAGCATTCGGTTTCAGGCTCTTGGGCTCAACTACTGAACGAATTTTCGGCGCCTGACACTTTTAGTAATCAACTGTAGACTGGCCAGACTCGGGGAGGAGGGATCACATAAATGGCACCTCGGGGAGGGGAAATCGCAAAAATTTCGGATTTTGTAAAAAAAAGTGACAAGGGGGTCGCTCCGATTTCGAAAAATTACGCAACGCTCCGCTTGACCCTGCCCTGGTCGGCCGATACAGTAGTGGACGACGTCTCGCGGACCAGGAAATAGTGCGTTTCGTTATTAACAGACTGTATCGTCAGTCACTGGATGAGTGGTAGCCGCGACGCTGCTCAGCGGAAAAAAATGCGTGCGGGAAAACGTTGGGAGGATGGCTACTGATCGAATGATTTCGCGCTCGATCGCTGAGCGCGGCTTCCTACTTGGGAGACACTGACGATACATATCACTATTGCAAACCATGCGAGACGTCCCTGCAGTCAATTTATCATCTGTCACAACATATTTCCAGGTCTCTGGTGTGCAACATGCATGAATGGCTTCGTGTTAGCATTACATCGTGTTCTGGATATCTTAAACGAAAAGCTCGCACATAAGATCACCAATTCAATTCTTACCGTTTGTTATAACTTATTCTATGAAACAGATATGCACACCTCAAAGGAATGCATATCGAGTGCTGATATTAGGTCAAATATTTTGACGGAAACGTGTCCTGCCCGGACCAGAACAATCATTGGTGAAGCTTTTTACGAACCTCCTTCACGCAAGCAACGTGAATTTCCAGATTTTCGAGGGCAACAGAACTTACTTTGTGCTATCGATGCCGTTTTTATATCTACTATACTCCGTAATTTTAACTCCACCTCTCATTTTCAACTCAGACCATTTAGCATAGTGCTTCGATCCGTTCCCCGAGTTACACATCCCGGATTTGGTCAGTTTTTGCTTAGCAGAAATTGATAAACTCTGCACCTAGAACTTTGATGTTCCATTATTATATTGGTCGAGCAATGTTTTCGACCATTTGTACTACGAAACAGTATTCAACTTCTTTTTTTTTGTACTACGTAAAGCGGTGCATTGAAAAGAGAGTTTTCTATCCATCCATGGAAGACCTTCTTTGAAACTGTTAGGCGCTCTTGCTGTCGCTCGAGTAATTTTTCAATTTATTGAGACGAAGATTAACAATAATAGACGGCGTGGTGGGGATTGGTGCAGGAGCACCAGGCAGAGACAATATGTTGAATGGATTCTCTCTACAACATAGCACGCTTTCCTTTTGCACATAGGTCACCCACTCCTTATCAATAAACTGTCTGGGTCAAAGGTCATCAGCGAGTGATAAGGCCGCCGTCAGAGGTGAGTCTTACTTGCAGCGAACGCGCTCACGGCCAATGCACCCGAGGTTGGTTTTTCTGCCTTGGAGTTTTTAAGTCAGTCTCAGTTTTTCGACCAATTCTGACGGGGGCCTAAGAGACGCAGAGATGCAATGATACAAAGTCCATAGTGCATGTGTAAAATGACTGAGTTAGTAATGAGCTCCATTCTCTCGTATCTATCAGATTCTAATGTGTTTCACGTCTACCAGCTGGATTCAAAATAACAGGAACCAATCGTGATATGACGTTGAATGTGATCAAAGAGCGGCCCGAATGAGTACCGAATCATGGATTCGGAATAAGAGCAGAACTTCTGCAACATCTGCTCTGTTGGGTCAACGCTATAAACTTCATCCTCGAATTTTTCATGACAAACGCTTCTCTCGGCTCTCAGAAGCAGAACAGCGCCGAAAAAAACGGGACGAAAAGCTACCCAGGAGCCGCAAAACGGCTTAGAAGGGTGAGCAAACCCCGCCGCTGTGGGCAAGTCCCGCCCCTCGACGTGAACAATAAAACACTCGAGATCGTGAAATGAGCGATGGTTTTCTATCAAGAGCCCCATTCTTCCCTTCATTCTAAACTTCTCTCTTTACTCAGGTCAGCTCGCATACATTAGCTTCAAAAGACGGAAGTTACAAGCCTCGGACAACTCATCCACCATGCTTCGATAGCTCAATTTTTGAGGGACCATAACTCCATTCCCAGAAGGTCTTGTACGATTTTAGAAGCATCATTGGAATCAGAATGGGACCGGTTTTAATATAGGCAGAAAAACAGAAAAGCGATTAATATCGCGAACAGTGCCTTTAAATGATATGTATCTACAGTACCTCTCGTCAATTATTAGGACGCCAACACCGCACGGCCAGCCGCCTGGTCCATGCGTCAGACTAAATCGAAAACGGAAACCATACATGGGCTTCGAAAAGAAGGCGCGCGGGGAGCTCTTCTCGCGATTTTTCCGTACTTTTTCAATGTCTTCTTCTTATGCAGATCTGAAAAGTTGTTTAGGGTCAACGTGTGAAGGGCTGTTCATAAATATTAGGGATTTCTTGGCGGACACATAGACCTTGACCTACAATGTCTTGTTTGTTGAAGGAATTGACTTACTTGACTTAATCGGTTGGCTTTCGCCTGACGCGGTCATTCCGCATCTTCACCGAGGTGTGCCGTCCTAGTAGTCAGCCGTGTCCATTTTTCACGGTCTTCAGCCACAATTTGAACATATTCCATCCAGCTGTCACTATTCCATTTCCTGCGAAACGAAACATCGCGCCTGAACTGTCTTTCGATGCCGAGTGACTTCAAATCCTCTTTAACCACATCCGTCCAGAACTTTCGCCTACGCCCAGGTGGCCGTTTCCAGACAGGATTTGGAAGCATTTTTAAAGCGTGTTGTACGAGACGATCCGGCGTTCTTCTTAGTATATGCCCGAGCAGTCGAAGTCGACTTTCCATTGCTGCTTGAGATGGCGTTAGGAGATGCTGGCACCTCCCTCGTGTCAAGCGTTGATGTACTGCGTCGATTTCGTTGTAAAGGTGTTCGTTATGGCATACACGCGGCCAGAAATATCAAGCAAACGCCTAAAGCTTCCTCTCCGTGCAATCCAACCATTCCATCTGCGTTTTCGGTGCTGCCCACGTCTCCGATCCGTACATCATGATAGGGCGAATAGCGGATAGGTAGACGCGCAACTTGACTTCCTTCGCGATGGGGTAGACCACAAACACTTGGTAAGAGAATTGAATGCTGATGTAGCTTTGGCTCATCGTTGTTGATTATCCGCTGCATAACTACCATCGTTCTTCAGCAAACAGCCCAAGTAACAGAAATCATCCACCAGTTCGATACGTTGTCCGTCCGCACAAACTCCCGTTGAAGGCCTCTTAGAGACCCACATCTGCTTGCATTCGCGAGGCGAATTCCATAGGCTGCGGCATACTTCGAAACGAGGTTCACAATCCTTTGCAGCTTTGCCTTGTTTTCAGCGAATAACACAATGTCGTCGGCGTACTCCAGGTCGACAAGGGAGCGTCTGATGGTGTTAGGATCACATCCGCAGGAAACTGTTCTGCAACTCTACGCATGATGTCATCAACGGCGAAGTTGAAAGAAAAGGTCCTGCAACGGCTCCTTGCCTTACTCCTGTTTTCACCTCGAAAGCTGACGTAAATCCGACAGGTGTACGAACTGCTGCTGTTGTTCCTTTGTTCATGTCCTCGATTAACCGAACATACTTTTCCGGGACTCCATCTGCTCGCAGAGCATTGAGCAATCGATCACGATGAGGAGAGTCGAACGCGGCTTCAAAGTCCAGAAGAAGCAAGCTGTAATGGCTTCGAAAACCGCTGCCACGATTCAATTACTCTTCTCGACGAACACTTGGTCGATGGTCGATCTTCAGGTCGAAAACCGGCTTGCTCATCTCTGGTCGTTCCTTCACGATGTTTGATAAGTCGCTCGAGAATGATACGTTCTAAAACCTTGTACATGACACGAAGTAGAGAGATTCCTCTGTAGTTCTTAGGATCCGTGACGGATAGCTTCTTGTGAAGAGGTACGATGATCGCATGTCTCCACGAATCGGGTATCCTTTCGCTCATCCATATGGCACGGATGGTGTTGGTCATTTCACGAATCCCAGACGGAGGAAGAGCTTTCAGCATTTCAGCAGTCATGTTGTCATCTCCACCTGCCTTTCCATTCTTCATTTTCCGGACACAATCCAAAACTTCAGACTCAGTCGGCGGTTCCTCACTGACATCGTAATGTGCTCTCTGAACATGCAGGAGCTCAGGTACTGATGGCGCTGGACGACTCAGTAGTGAACTGAAGTAATCCCTTCCATATTGGCAGCGTCGCATCACCAACTGCAACTCCATTGGTCGTGTTCAAGACAGGAGAACATCTCTTCATCTTCCCGCTATAATGTCGCAGCAACGTGTAGACTTTCTTCGGATTCTTCTCTTCCCAAGCCTTCTCGAACTCCTTGGCTCTACACGTCCACTCTCGTTCGCGGTCACTTTGAAGCTGCCGACGCAACTTCCTCCTCACACGCTTCCCCTCCACGATGTTTCCTGCAGTTCAGAGAGCACATACTCTGTTGTAGATAGATGTTGTTTCTTCTGAGACGTACGCGAACTTCTTCTTAGGCTGGACAACCGAGAGTGCCTCTTTCGAAGCGTCCTGGATGCACTTGACAAAAGAATCCGCGTCGCAAAGTTCCTTCTTAGTCCGTACTCCGATGTGAATAGAAATGCGTTGTCGAAAATTCCTTCTGCACTCTTCATCTCCGAGACTTGTCATGTCAATCCTCTGGAGAGGCTGAGCCCCTCGCTTCCTCTTATGAATCCTCGCGGTGAAGTTCAACAGAACTGGACGGTGACCCGAATCGAATGCGATATCCCACACAGCTCTAGATCTTCGAATGTCCGATACTGGAATATTCCTCGTCAGGACATAGTCAAGCTGTAGTTTCAAAGTTGTCATCTTCCGCTTCCGCTGCTCTTCTGGAGATAGCCGGGTTGGTCCCTGCCACGTAAGCTGATGGCGGCGATGATTCCTCTTGAATGTCGATGCAATAATCAGACCACTGCGTTCACAAAAGTCGACAAGGCGGTAGCCATTGTCCGATGTTGCTCCACTGGGTAGAACCATTTACCGAGTACTTCGGATTCCTGATCAAGTCCCATCTTCGCATTTGCGTCAATCCCCACGACAACAGCATGTTGACTAGGTATCCTGGCCAGCAACGTATTGAGTTCCTCATAAAACGCATCCTTCGAATTGTCTTCGGCGGTTTCAGTGGGCGCATGAGCACTCACTATCCACAGATTGAATCCTCTGTGATCCCGCAGTCGTACGAATGCATTCCGACACGACGTTGAGCCGAACTCCTTGACCATACCATTGAAATCCTTCCTTACAGCTATTGCACAGCCTCCCACTCTCCTATCGTCAGCGTTACCGCAGTAGATGGTGTACTCTCCGACGCTGATGACGGGTCTACCCTTGAGGCGGGTTTCCTGCAAAGCAGCAAACGGTGCATGGAAATAGCTCAGAAGTCTGGATAGCGCAGTTTTTTGGATATCACTCGACAGCGATCGACAGTTCAGGGTGGCGAAATTGTGGCTTGTGGCCAAAGACTCCATGACTCCTAGGTACGGATCCTAAGGTGTTATGGACCGGAGGCCTTGGTGTGCCGGACGGCGACACCTTTATGCAATGTGCGGGATACTTTCGCGATATAGTTGTGCACGCTATATCGCTCGAACGTTCCCTGTGTACACTCAAACGTCTGCTGGGTTCAGTAGAAGCAGGGGCACCAACGAGCAGGTACCAACAGTTGGAGGAATGCCATCAAAAATCTCAAAATGGTAATCAGATTTGTGATTAGCCCCCTCCCCCCTCAATAACCTTTTGGGCGGAATCGCACATAAACCGGAAACGTCCTTCGACGGATAACGAACTGCAGCCAAAAAAATTGAATTGAAACTCATGAAAGAAACATCAGTTTCTTGTTTCAGCACCCCCACATAATCCCTGGAGCAAATTCCCGGCGAAATCTTTGACGTAGACCCACGGCTTGCCCACAGCCCCACCCCCCCCAGCGGAATTCCAGAAAAATCTGGAAGGTTCAGAGACGAATAAGCTACCGCAGCCAACTAAAATTTTATCGAAAATTACGTATTGAACATCAAATTCTTGTTCAGCACTTCGGGTAGCCACCGGGGCTAAATTCAGTAAAGATTCATACGCTGATCTACAACAGTTACCTCCGGTATCTTGCACTATTATTTTGGAAATCGACTAGTGACTAGTAATTTCGTAAAGGGCATCGATTATAACTCCTTTGGCGAAGTTTGAAATGAATTCTTAAAGACCACAGAGGCAAAAATTTCGGAAGGTGTTATTTCCGGGAATGCTGGCAAAATAACTAAGAACGCCCAAAATGCTTGACACTGTAACTGATAAAAGGTTACACTATGAACTACCAATTCGTATCTAAGAAAGACCCCACTTCTTCAAACTTTGGAAAATGGCCTGTTTTATGTCGTGGGTGCCATATTGTATGTATTTCATGTTTTCTTTTTCTTAGTTGCTTAAGAGAAATGCAACTGATATCGCATCTGAGAATTTTTCTGAACACTGAACGAATGTCCCAACCACTTGGCTTTCTAGTACGCAAGCGTGCCGCATATGGCCAACAACTTACTGATAGTGGTTGCAACGGCGATCATATGCATACTATACAGCGGTGCGTTTTTGATACGTTTCTCGCATGGTGGACTGTCATGGACGAAGATATCGGTAAGCGTCATTTTGGGTTACCTAGGACGCACTATATCAAACTAAGGTACTGATGCATAATTGACTAAGTAGTGGAATGGTCTGGTATGACGGCGGGTTCAGTTTAGCGGCGGTAAACAGTCTCAATTTAGGGTAGGATAGTGCTATTCCTGAGCATCATTTTCGTTTACAATCACTACACAATACGAGGCTGCAAATGTTAATTGAGTTCCAAACTTATCAAAAACACTCCAAAAATCAAAACGCTCAATCTGAAAATTTAGCTTCCTGACAAAAGTAGCGATTTGTTAATGGTCGAAAAAAAGTTTCAAAAATGTCTTGAAATATTTTTAAAAAATGATTTGGCGTAAAATAGCATGGAGTAATAAAAAAGCTAGGAAATGAAGTGAAATAACCAAAAAATACGATTTGGTGGTCGATCATTTCACAAGCTTCTCCGTTAAACTTATCAAAACGAAATCAAGCACGTTATGGAATGGAGCGTTGCCTTCACCCAGCATGACATATGCTGATTCCCTTGATACAGCTTTCAAAAATGGCTTAATGTTTCCGTTGCGCGCTTGATTTCGTTTTGATAAGCTTAACGGAGGCTTGTGAAATGATGGACCACCAAATCGTATGGTTATTTCACTTCATTTCTAGCTTTTTATTACTCCATGCTATTTTACGCCAAATCATTTTTAAAATATTTCAAGACATTTCAGCACGACCATTACCAAATCGCTACTTTAAGCAGACACTAAATTTTCAGAAATTCTAAATTTTTCCCAAGGTTCCCTTTCTGACTTCAATTTTGCTCAACGATTTCCATTTTGGAATGATGAAACATCTAACAGTCGATATTGTCGTATGAGCAAATTTTGAAACCTATGACTTACAAACATAAAAAATAAAACTCATTGCCGCATTTGGTACAAAATGTGAAAAATCGATATTATTGATCATTAATATTTGATCTTGCATGATGAGAAGAATTTACCAAACAAATGACATAGAGCCATCAACAATCAAAAATCATTACGGCATTTTGTGCAGCAGGCGAAAAAATCAATATTATTGATCGGTATTTATCGATAGTGACTGATGAGCGAAATTCTTAAACCAAGAAAACCAATCCCAAAAGCGATCACCACTGTTCGCCGCATTTTGTGCAAATAGCACGAAAATCGATAATATTGATTATCGATCGATGACGTGTCATGATTACGAATTCTGACAAGTTCAATACTTAACTTCGACGAACTGTGTTGATTGGCTGCGAATTCACCCACACACCCCGGTCTCCAGAGCCGTAGCAGAAAAAAGGAGTTTTCGTGCTCCACGGCTAATTTAGTATGTAAACCCACGATTTTGAGGTACCCTTCAAAGTAAAGGTATCGAGTTCAAATTGGAATAGGAGCGACCTGCATCCATTTCCAGCCTCCTGTCCAAAAATGAGCTCCCTAGCTCAATTTTATCTGGTAGCACAAGATCGTGAACGCCGTCTGAAAAAAAAGGAGATTAACATAGAAAACGTGCGGTTTTTCAAAATTTGCTCAAATTCTAGGAAACCATTCCAAACCATTTTTGGGCATTATATACAACTTTTTGCGCTCTTTTCAATGCAATTTAGAGCTAATTTCTACCTTCAGCCTGAACTTAGATTTCGAAAAACGGGTTGCGCGCGTGGCCGATTCAAAACCAAATCTGGTGCGCGCTTCGCGCGCACCACAATTTAGTTGAAAAACTATGAGTTTTCCCTTTCCCCTTTTTCGTCACCTCATTTTTCTCCAACAGCTGCAGCATCGGCTATTCCTTTCTCCATCATACATCAGTACCCGAACATGATTGTTTTCCGTTTCCGGCACTCGACTCTTCTGCACAAACTCTTCAGAAACTGTTTCACGCGTTCCGTACTTCGAATTAACTCAATGATGGAGAAGGCTCACCCTAATACGAAACTCCACGCACTCATAAATTTCTGTCGCCATGCTGCGATTTTTTGATGACTGGGGCCGTATGCATATCTCTCCCCGCGCGTCCCCGTCCGCGCGAAGGCCATCCATGATTGGTCAATTTCGTCTAATGACCAATCACAGAGTGGCTTCGCGGGCACGTGGACATGTGGGGAGAAATTTTCATACGGCCCCTGGTGTTGTTGCCTCAAACGCTCGCCAATCATCTGTTTTTGAAGGAATTTTCTTATTTCTCAGAAACTTAGTGTTCGTTGAAAAATTGCGTGCGTGTTCGTTGGAAAATTTCGACAATTCAACCTGCTCAGATCTTCGAATTGTCCCACCCGCATCTAATTCACATTTAAGCATAGGATCGCTGTGCGCTTAATACTCTATATTTCAACCCACTTTTGCGCCCGCGATATTTTCAAGAAACGATGGCAAACAGTTTTCTCCAGAAACAAAGTGATCTTGGGGAAGTTCGGCCCACAAAGCACACCATTAGGTTCCGTCCATTACCCACGACCAGCGGCAAATGGTCAAGGCGTCGGAGCGTCACGCGCCAGCGCTGAAATGCTGGCGCATGACGCTCGACGGCTGGCACATGCAACGTGTCCAAGGACGACACGTGGTTAACGATGGTATTGATAACATTAGTGACAGCCGCTACTGCCGCTTTGCCTCCACCGTTATCGACGGGCCGGTTGCGTTGGTTGCTGGGGAGTCGGGTAGTGAGATCAATAGCAAGTGTTGAAGATGCAATTCCCTAGCGTCACCTGGCGCTCGAACGTTTGCTATGTACGGAACCTTAGGTAGCCATTCAAGATGTGAATAAGACAGCGTTTTCAGAATTAAAAAAGTCCTCGTTCAAAAAAGTCATAGACATTGAATCTTTTTTCGCTAAGTTGGCCAGAAGCTTCTCGTTTCCGCAGAACTTGGGGGTACAACATAAAAAACAGAAGAGCAAAACGTTTTCATAACACCGACTTGAACTCTGCAGGTCTCTTGAGACAACTAGTTCTCCGAAAATTCGCTCTCAAAGTATGTGCTAGTTCTGTGCAGCCAATACTCCGTTTCTCCGTTTGTAAAGAGTCTCGAACGATTATAGAGATACCATTGTGGTCCTAATGTGGATCTCTCTAGGATAAATCTGGAAACTGAAACATGATTTCTCTTGTGTTGTGTGCCAGTTGTGTACCAGTAGTAGTTCAATTCAGTGGTATCGACGACCCCATGCGCCACCGAAAAATCGGAAAATTCAGAGTCAATTTTCAGCCCTCTGGAGGAGCCCCATAGCAACTTCTCAAGGGCTCTATGGAAATACTTCGACTGATAGCGTTACCACTCAGTCGTCCATTTATATGCCACGTCGCAGTTCACCCGTTCACACCGAAGGCTTCCCGTAGCTTAATTGCCCCTCGACATAGACATCTATCAAAGTTTTTTCTTTTCAGGAATCCCGTGAAACACTTCGTCGAGTGATGTTTTCAGTTCAGAATGATATCCTTCAGCAGGTTTCAATTCACGAAATAACGGCCTCCTCTTGCACTTTAAACAGCTGAGCGTGCGTGATGAAGGTTGTTTTTGAAATCTCCATTAAGTTTTGCAAAGAAGTGAACATTGGGTTCCAACCTTTATTTGCTCTTTAGGCCGGTCAGGTCTTCAAAGCCGAATCCCACATTTACCTTCTACAGCGGGGTGGAGCTCCTGTCCGCAGCTGCAGGCGATCGCTTTTGCAGACTGCAGGCCGAAGATAATCGTGCTGCGACGAAGATTAATCGTGCCAGGACCTCGTAGTATCAGCATGCCTCTGTCAGCAGCTGTCTGCAACTACGGGGCAGGTCGGTGGAGGAGCTCTACAGTTGCATATCTCCATGGAATGCTTTCACTCCCGTCATGAACACAAGAGATGCAGACATTTGGCCGAGCTACTGTCTATATCGGAGGAAAATTCTGGCCCGTAGTTGCAGACAACCGCTGTTGCAACACTTAGTGCGAACAGAGGCATGCTGGGACTACGAGGGGTGGTATACGTTATGTACACGTGGAGTACAGCTGGCACCAAGCGCGCTCGCCGCGGCGCGCCTTATTGACACCCGGGATTGCAGGCAACTGGCATGGGGACATATACACTTTTCTAAAGGGGTCCGCAGAGTTCAAGTCGCGGCGTTGCTAGCAGCAACGAGCAGCGCTGGGTGATGCAATATCGATCACATTCGGCGACGAGGGCGACCGACGCGGCGCGAAGGGCGACGAGAGGGCACTGCAGAGTGCTTTGGCACTGCGACGGCCTTGCGTCACTGCCAGCGAGCGGCAACCGACGCGGCGACGATAATGTTCGGAAAATTTTTTGTCGCCGCGTCAAGGCTGAAGCTCGGCGACCACTCGCCGGTCACTGCAACTCTGCAGACCCCTTAACACCCTCTCCAACCTCGAGTCAAGGTTACTGAGTGGCCTAACCAATAACTGAGCCAATTTGTGCTTCTCCTATTGACTCCAAGTAAGCCACATTTAAACAGTGACTACCTCGATCTTGGCAAATTTCCAAGCTCCTTAATATAATTCATAATTCCATGTGAAACGGTTCGCCAGGGTTATTTCTGACGCTGATTCGATAGAAGAGGATGGCGAAGCCTGAAATACTAGCATTCAAGATATTTTCTCTATGAGGTTAACTAAATCCAGATATTTATCTATTGGGTTGACTGACCCAGTTTGACTCAACATGAATTCAAGTTGTAATTTTATTTATTAGGTCTTATTAATTTTCGTTATTGATGAATTCAATTATAAAAATGGGTAGAAATCAAGAAGGATCAGCTGTACAAAGGCTTTTGCTAAAAAACTGCGAAAACTTTCGAAAAAGGCAAAAAAAGATATAACTCGCAATTTGAAATTGAAACTGGAAAAGTAGAAATCTGGCGTATGCCGAGCTTCATTCGGGGACGTTTTGGACTCTCGATAACAGCTCACTAATCATAAGGCTTCACGACACGTGGGTGCGAACCCAGTTGGATCGGGGTCACTCAGGATACGAGGGAAGAATGATTGATTTCCTATCAAAACTCCGAGTATTTTGATGTAGTTTCTGTAAAAACAATGACTGATCTATCAAAAAAGGGTCTTCCAAGCGAAAGAGGTTTGGTTGGCGTCAGAAACGTTTGAACAAAAAGGGAACAATAGGCAAGTGGGATGATGAGAGTCTACAAAAAATGAACAATATTTTCTGAGACTGATTTTCTTGGCCGACACTTCTTAACAGTGGAAACAAACCGTTGCGGTGTTCCACACAGGAGCACTTTGGGGTTTGAATAGTCTCCGATTATGCGAGCAGCGATAAAAATGCATATTTATGTGCACCTATTAGTTATCATTAGAAGAGAAAATGATGTCAACTTTACCTACACTGACGGCTAGCTCCAGCTGCTACGAGAAGCGAACTCAAAGTGCAGCATCGAATAAGAGTATTTTCTTATAATCTCGTCAACGAATAGAAGTCCAGTTTTGGAAACCATTGAACTCTTCCTCGTGGAATGCCACAACGGTTTGTTTCCGCTGTTAAGAAGTGTCGGCCAAGAAAATCAGTCTCAGAAAATATTGTTCATTTTTTGTAGACTCTCCTCATCCCACTTGCCTATTGTTCCCTTTTTGTTCAAACGTTTCTGACGCCAACCAAACCTCTTTCGCTTGGAAGACCCTTTTTTGATAGAATTGTTCACTTTTTCTTGATATTACGAAGTAATATCCCTGAAAAATCTGCAATATTTTTATAATAGGATGGATTGATATGATAATCAGTAAGTAATCGATTTGTTCCGCACGCTACAAGTGACGCGCGACTCACTTTACGACGTCCTGATGACGTCATAAGATGGTCTATGTACTTTACATGACATCCTGATGACATCATCAGATGCCCTGTCTACTTTACACGACATCCTGATGACGTCATCAGACGCCCTGTGTACTTGGCACGACCTTGGTACGACGTCCTGATGACGTCACCAGATGCACTATGTACTTGGCACGACCTCCTGATGACGTCACCAGATGCAATATGTACTTGGCACGACCTCCTGATGACGTCATCAGATGCCCTATGCACTTGGCACGACCTGGGCACGACGTTCTGATGACGTCAGCAGATGCCCTATGTACTTGGCACGACGTCCTAATGACGTCAGCAGATGCCCTATGTACTTGGCACGACGTCCTGATGACGTCATCAGATGCGCCATGCACTTTGATGACTTCATCAGAAAGCAACAAACTTGTTAGTCACTTCCCCTGTCCCTTTCCTACAAAAAAGTACAGCCTACAACGTGTTTTAGCGATTTGATCTACCAACTGATAATATCACTTGATATGATAAACAGCAATAAGTGAAGTAGTTAATGTTAAACAGTAAGTAACAAACTTGTTAGTCACTTTTCTTGTCCCTTCCCATCAAAAAGTACACCCTACAACGTGTTTTAGCGATTTGATCTACCAACTGATAATATCACTTGATATGATAAGCAGTAATAAGTGAAGTAGTTAATGTTAAACAGTAAGTAACAAACTTGTTATTCACTTTCCTTTTCCCTTCCCATCGAAAAGTACAGCCTACAACGTGTTTTAGCGATTTGGTCTACCAACTGATAATATCACTTGATATGATAAGCAGTAATAAGTGAAGCAGTTAATGTTAAACAGTAAATAAACTTGTTAGTCACTTTCCTTGTCCCTTCCCATCGAAAAGTACAGCCTACAACGTGTTTTAGCGATTTGATCTACCAACTGATAATACCACTTGATATGATAAGCAGTAATAAGTGAAGCAGTTAATGTTAAACAGTAAGTAATAAACTTGTTAGTCACTTTCCTTGTCCCTTCCCATCGAAAAGTACAGCCTACAACGTGTTTTAGCGATTTGATCTACCAACTGATAATACCACTTGATATGATAAGCAGTAATAAGTGAAGCAGTTAATGTTAAACAGTAAGTAATAAACTTGTTAGTCACTTTCCTTGTTCCTTCCCATCGAAAAGTACAGCCTACAACGTGTTTTAGCGATGTGATCTACCAACTGATAATATCACATGATATGATAAGCAGTAATAAGTGAAGTAGTTAATGTTAAACAGTAAGTAATAAACTTGTTAGTCACTTTCCTTGTCCCTTCCCATCGAAAAGTACAGCCTACAACGTGTTTTAGCGATTTGATCTACCAACTGATAATATCACTTGATATGATAAGCAGTAATAAGTGAAGCAGTTAATGTTAAACAGTAAGTAATAAACTTGTCAGTCACTTTCCTTGTCCCTTCCCATCGAAAAGTACAGTCTACAACGTGTTTTAGCGATTTGATCTACCAACTGATAATATCACTTGATATGATAAGCAGTAATAAGTGGACTAGTTAATGTTAACAGTAAGTAACACATTTGTTAGTCACTTTCCTTGTCCCTTCCCATCGAAAAGTACAGCCTACAACGTGTTTTAGCGATTTGATCTACCAACTGATAATATCACATGATATGATAAGCAGTAATAAGTGAAGTAGTTAATGTTAAACAGTAAGTAATAAACTTGTTAGTCACTTTCCTTGTCCCTTCCCATCGAAAAGTACAGCCTTTAACGTGTCTTAGCGATTTGATCTACCAACTGATAATATCACTTGATATGATAAGCAGTAATAAAAGAACTAGTTAATGTTAACAGTAAGTAACACATTTGTTAGTCACTTTCCTTGTCCCTTCCCATCGAAAAGTACAGCCTACAACGTGTTTTAGCGATTTGATCTACCAACTGATAATATCACTTGATATGATAAGCAGTAATAAGTTAAATAGTTAATGTTAAACAGTAAGTAACACATTTGTTAGTCACTTTCCTTGTCCCTTCCCATCGAAAAGTACAGCCTACAACGTGTTTTAGCGATTTGATCTACCAACTGATAATATCACTTGATATGATAAGCAGTAATAAGTGGACTAGTTAATGTTAACAGTAAGTAACACATTTGTTAGTCACTTTCCTTGTCCCTTCCCATCGAAAAGTACAGCCTACAACGTGTTTTAGCGATTTGATCTACCAACTGATAATATCACATGATATGATAAGCAGTAATAAGTGAAGTAGTTAATGTTAAACAGTAAGTAATAAACTTGTTAGTCACTTTCCTTGTCCCTTCCCATCGAAAAGTACAGCCTTTAACGTGTCTTAGCGATTTGATCTACCAACTGATAATATCACTTGATATGATAAGCAGTAATAAGTGAAGCAGTTAATGTTAAACAGTAAGTAATAAACTTGTCAGTCACTTTCCTTGTCCCTTCCCATCGAAAAGGACAGTCTACAACGTGTTTTAGCGATTTGATCTACCAACTGATAATATCACTTGATATGATAAGCAGTAATAAGTGAACTAGTTAATGTTAACAGTAAGTAACACATTTGTTAGTCACTTTCCTTGTCCCTTCCCATCGAAAAGTACAGCCTACAGCGTGTTTTAGCGATTTGATCTACCAACTGATAATATCACTTGATATGATAAGCAGTAATAAGTGAAGTAGTTAATATTAAACAGTAAATAACACATTTGTTAATCACTTTCCTTGTCCCTTCCCATCGAAAAGTACAGCCTACAACGTGTTTTAGCGATTTGATCTACCAACTGATAATATCACTTAATATGATAAGCAGTAATAAGTGGACTAGTTAATGTTAACAGTAAGTAACACATTTGTTAGTCACTTTCCTTGTCCCTTCCCATCGAAAAGTACAGCCTACAGCGTGTTTTAGCGATTTGATCTACCAACTGATAATATCACTTGATATGATAAGCAGTAATAAGTGAAGTAGTTAATGAAGTAGTTACAGTAAGTAACACATTTGTTAGTCACTTTCCTTGTCCCTTCCCATCGAAAAGTACAGCCTACAACGTGTTTTAGCGATTTGATCTACCAACTGATAATATCACTTGATATGATAAGCAGTAATAAGTGAAGTAGTTAATGTTAAACAGTGAGTAACACATTTGTTAGTCACTTTCCTTGTCCCTCCCCATCGAAAAGTACAGCCTACAACGTGTTTTAGCGACTTGATCTACCAACTGATAATATCACTTGATATGATAAGCAGTAATAAGTGAAGTAGTTAATGTTAAACAGTAAGTAACACATTTGTTAGTCACTTTCCATGTCCCTTCCCATCGAAAAGTACAGTCTACAACGTGTTTTAGCGATTTGATCTACCAACTGATAATATCACTTGATATGATAAGCAGTAATAAGTGGACTAGTTAATGTTAACAGTAAGTAACACATTTGTTAGTCACTTTCCTTGTCCCTTCCCATCGAAAAGTACAGCCTACAACGTGTTTTAGCGATTTGATCTACCAACTGATAATATCACATGATATGATAAGCAGTAATAAGTGAAGTAGTTAATGTTAAACAGTAAGTAATAAACTTGTTAGTCACTTTCCTTGTCCCTTCCCATCGAAAAGTACAGCCTTTAACGTGTCTTAGCGATTTGATCTACCAACTGATAATATCACTTGATATGATAAGCAGTAATAAGTGAAGCAGTTAATGTTAAACAGTAAGTAATGAACCTGTCAGTCACTTTCCTTGTCCCTTCCCATCGAAAAGTACAGTCTACAACGTGTTTTAGCGATTTGATCTACCAACTGATAATATCACTTGATATGATAAGCAGTAATAAGTGAAGTAGTTAATGTTAAACAGTAAGTAACACATTTGTTAGTCACTTTCCTTGTCCCTTCCCATCGAAAAGTACAGCCTACAGCGTGTTTTAGCGATTTGATCTACCAACTGATAATATCACTTGATATGATAAGCAGTAATAAGTGAAGTAGATAATATTAAACAGTAAATAACACATTTGTTAATCACTTTCCTTGTCCCTTCCCATCGAAAAGTACAGCCTACAACGTGTTTTAGCGATTTGATCTACCAACTGATAATATCACTTGATATGATAAGCAGTAATAAGTGAAGTAGTTAATGTTAAACAGTAAGTAACACATTTGTTAGTCACTTTCCTTGTCCCTTCCCATCGAAAAGTACAGCCTACAACGTGTTTTAGCGATTTGATCTACCAACTGATAATATCACTTGATATGATAAGCAGTAATAAGTGAAGTAGTTAATATTAAACAGTAAATAACACATTTGTTAATCACTTTCCTTGTCCCTTCCCATCGAAAAGTACAGCCTACAACGTGTTTTAGCGATTTGATCTACCAACTGATAATATCACTTGATATGATAAGCAGTAATAAGTGAAGTAGTTAATGTTAAACAGTAAGTAACACATTTGTTGGTCACGTTCCTTGTCCCTTCCCATCGAAAAGTACAGCCTACAACGTGTTTTAGCGATTTGATCTACCAACTGATAATATCACTTGATATGATAAGCAGTTATAAGTGAAGTAGTTAATGTTAAACAGTAAGTACTCATTGTCTACCCACTCACCAGCCTGCTTATCTATCCACATACCAACTTACCTGCCTGTCCAACTGATCGCCTGCTCTTTTAGTGTTGACCGCGCTCTAAAGACAGGTTGATCGCTCCAATTGCCGGTTTGATCGCCCTCAAATACCGGTTTGATCGCCGTCGATCACGCGATTGTTCCTATTGTGCGTCGCGATAAGTCCGCTCCTATGTCTGAGTAAGGGTGCGAAACGCCCGAGGAAGCAGGAAGCAGGAAGCAGGAAGCGCGAAGCAGTAACAGCGCACAACAAGAATTTTTGATAAGGACTCGCCGATCTAACTTTGTTAGTTTTGAACCGATTTGGCTCAAATTTTGTCAGCATGTGCCTCCTGGACCCTCTCACCTATATCCCGATGGAAATCTCTGGAGAATTTGTTTAACAGGTTTTCTTAACTACTTTACAGAATTCTAAGTGATCACAAGTCCCGGGCAAAACCAAACCTCTCCAGCCGCTTCGCGGCTGGAGCGATAGCACAATCAAATAGCAAATACCGGCAGAAGTCTACATTTTGATAAGAAACCTCCAACTAGGTGTCGAGACCTCCGGGTGGGTGGAACCCTTTTGTGGGTGCGTGAACCCTCACAGGTTCAAAAAAGTTGGATATCAACTGGTATTGTTCAAGCAGGTGTGCGAGCTTGGGTGGGAAATGGATGTCACCCGCGGTGGTTTTGCGGACACTATTGCGTAGCACAGTGCCCGCAAAACCAATGCCGGTGGCAGACGCGGTTTGGAACTGGAGCGCGATATTTTTCGACAGCTCGCTGCAGTGGTTAATTGAACCTCTTGCTCCGGTATGCTCTAAAGTGAGAAGTTTCCGAGTGACATCGTGGTAGTCAGTGGGGGGGGGGGACGATAGGCCCAAGAATGACAATTTTACTCTCAGGATCTTAATACTGCTTTTTTGAAAAAAATTAGCGTTGTCCAGTTTTGGCCAAAGGCACGGTTTTGGACAACGGTTTTGAACAGCGGTAAAACGTGGTATAGGCAAATCTCTTCGTGATTTTAAGGTGATGGGAGGGGTTTCAGGTAGCAGTTTGTGGGGAATTTCATGGAGAATCTGAATCTTTTTTTTTCAGAATTCTGAAAATCTTAAATTTTATCGGGGACGTACGTTGTTCACTTTTCGAAGTGAGGAATTTAAAGGCATCGTACGCGCAGAAAACCGTATATTATTTTATCATGTTTTTGGGTAGCTTGGCCTCTCTAGTGAACGAAAATGTCGAAGGGGCCCATGAAAAACCTTCACTTGTAAAGAAAAGTCAATCGGAACACATTGTAAATACGAATTTGAATTTCGCGCCAAAATCCTTTTTGAAGTTTTTCTGCTTTTGGAGGCCTCTTCACTGTATGTTTGGGAGTTTTTCTGCTTGTGGAGTTCGTGCCGTAACTATTTTTCATGTTGTCTTACGGTCGCACCAACTTTCTAGGAAAAAGTGCTAGATGACTGGTGAGAATTGGTGGCGGATCTTCATCTTTGACGCCTTCCAACCTCATTGCCCAACGTTTTTGACGCGCCAAAGTTTACCAGTGTGGTCTACCGGGTTCAATCATGAAATTGAGCCTGAAAAATCAAAATTGATTTCCAGCGCGAACGATGCCTTTAAGCGCTAATAGGCCCGATAAATGAATTTAACTCATCTAAAAATTTGTTTTATGTGCTGAAAATCAGAATACTGCCTAAAATGTGTCTATTACGTCGTTACGCAAAAATACTTTCCTCACAAATACTGTTGTGGTGCTGTACTATCGTTCTCTTTAATCTTTTCGTAGCTATTACAATATGTGGGACAACCACGTCCGAACCCTCGTTCCACGACCTGTTCTCTTCACAGAAAGAGAAACGCGACCCAGACTTCCCCGATTTTTTTGGCCCGAAGTTTTACGTCCCCCCTTAAAAATCTAAATTTTGAAGATTTTCAAGTCCCCCTGTTGTACAGCTGAACAACCCCCGCCAGACCCTGACTCCGAGCAAAGTCAACTTGCAAAGATGGCACGATTCACAGCAAGAACGACTCTGTCTTCTGAGCGAGGAGCACACCAAGTTCGTACGGTGTCATCTTGAGCGGGCGGCCGTAAATCTCATACTAGGAGAAAAACCGCCACTAGTCTGAACATCCGAGTCTCAACTCGGAAGAAGGGCTAGATGCATACTCGCATCGCTACGCTGCGATCACTCTACAATGCACATGTCTAACGTCAGCAAGATTGACAGCAGCAAATCTGATGTTTGTGCGGACTGCGGTACCATCGGCCATAACACCGCACATTAATTTAACTGTCCGAAGAGACCTACCACGCTGACTATGGACGAGTCCACTACTGTTCGCCCAGTTTCCCCGCCCCTGACAAAACCCTCGATGTGGCCGCAAAGAAGAAGGAGAAGAGGGTGTTCTCCACCCTACGCAAATCGCTGCGCTCGCGAAGTTTCTCGACAGTCTCCAAACTTTTTTTTTGAAGGTGGGCCAACGTGTACCGCCGGTCTTCCTGACTGTCCCGCACCGTGATCCACCGGCCTTCCCAACAGATTCTTCCTCCTCTTCGGGCCTGACAGCCGAATCGCCTCCATTCAAATTCCAAAAGCTCTCATTCGCGTTTTGAGATGATTGGAAAACCCTTATTGTTTTCGGTGCGTTTTCACATCTAGAGTTCGCGCAATCAATTTAGTCTCATGAATGGACGGGGCTGCGACGGTAGATCAAAGCGCGAGAATCAAAACCCCATTCTCCAGTGAGGCCGCCAACCCAGCACGGCCAGCCGCCTGGTCCATTCGTCAGGCCCTGGTTATACACCAGCTTTTCGCCGCCGCTGGCTTCCGCGGCATGGCTGCTATTCGTCAATTCCGAAATCTGACCAATCGCAGACGTCCCTCGAAAACCAGCGGCACAGAATCGCCGGTGTATAACTAGGGCCTCAGACTAAAATGATAACGGAAACCATACGTGGATCATCGACGAGTCCCACTTACAAACATGACATTAAGTTCTCAGCACGCCCACTACTTCCAGGGCCAGATCGTGCCAGTATTGCTAAAGCTCTTCCTGCCTTTCAATTTATCAAAGTATGTGACTGCAAGCCGTCGCGTTCATTCTGCTCCAACTGCCTACGTCTCCAATCTTGTGTCATTTCCCATTCAAACACAAAGATATTCCACAGACCAGCCACAATGACTTTGCTACACCAAAAGGATGCTCATCAACCTGGAGAGACGCAGACATCTCCAACTGTCGTCCTCTAGACATTGACCGTATCTGTATTGGTTTTCAGCTACCACAAAGACTGCCGGCCTACGAGCTGTTTAGCAGATCGTTGGCCCCTGCTCAACAACGAACCGGTGCGGCTCCGCGTACCACTGCTTGTTGAACAAGGGCGAGCGTCCGAGCAAGCGGAGCCCAGCGCATATCAATCTCAGCTATGATAATTTGCTTGGTAGTGAACTTGCACGACAAATTAAATTAAGACCCCTAATCAGAAGCAGCTGTCGCGCAGAAAAACACGAATGTTTTTTTTTCAAATCCCATGATTGCACTAATTCCAGGTTGCTTGCAGGGCTTGGGACCTCCATATTATCACAGCACAATGGCACAATGAAAATGCTAACATTACCTGGAAAAGCGTGCCCTCGTTTGATCATGCACCACGGTTAACAAAATCGAAAAAAACAGGTGCAAGCACTTCACTTCTAAATGTTCACAAAGCCAAGAGACCTTAGGCATCGTTCACGATTGATTTCGCTTTTGAGTTTTCCATATATAATGAGAGCTCTGGTACCATATATAACGGCGACGTTTAAAAAAACCGCGAAAAAATCACCGGAAACCCCTTTTTCAGACCGAAAATATCTCAATCGAAGGAAGAGTCGATCGTTAGAGATTGCTGTTTTGACCAACGATCTCACGATCAAATAAACTTTATCTTTCTTTCAAGTGATTTGTGGAGAAGAAAAGGTTAATCGATATGTGGGGAAAAGTCATTTCTCACGTAATTGTATGGTATATTCCATCAACTTCCCCTCAATTGTACTGGATCAATTGTTGATCAATTACTTATATGATGGCTGACAGCAAAGTGTGCCAGATGACTGACGGAGGGCCGGCCTCTTTTGACGGAATTTGAGACATTCGACCTCATTTATCTTCACAATAACGCATTTTTAACCGGACAAACTCCTACTACGTTCTTAGGCGGGCCCAGAAAATCATTCTAACTGGAAAAACGGTGAGTGGTTTCCAGCGCGTACGATGCCTTTAAAAGCCAAACATTGAAAGCTTCTTAATCTCCAAGAAATTTTGGAGAAATAATGACAAAAGGTGTTGTTTCGGCTAGGAAGTTCAAATCGAGAGGATCTTTTTCGACGTCTCGAGTCCTGCACCACAAGAATAACACCGAAATAAGGCAAGGCGAGGGTTTTGTGAGTTCATCTCTGAATTTTGCGAGTTCAGTGAGGCCTTTCTGCTATATTCCACCATCTCTTGCGCCTATCTATGGAGGTTTTTTGCGGGTACGTGGCGACCCTGCCAAACGAGGAATCTCAACTCTCCAGAATGAGAGAGAAAAATCGAGCAGCCAATCCCTCCCCCCCCCAAATCAGCGCCCGTTCCCTCGGTCCGCTTCAAGGTTTTCGGTCCCAATAGGGATGAGACGTGCGCTGAAATTTAATCAAAATCTACGTTCTCCCATTAGTCCAGCTTTATTGCGTGGTCTGGTCCTGCGCGATGGTAGCGAAGGATGAGGAAAAACAGGCCTGAGACAACTCGTCCACAAATTTCTATCCGCCCGAATTCACAATTTTTAGGGGCTATAACTCCGTTCGTGTTGGGTTCTGAGCGATTCTTGAGACACCATTGCGATCAGCCCAAAGTTCTGTCCAAGATGAGCAGAAAAACTGGTTAAAGACTCAGAGGTTGGGCTGTGCCTTTAAGCGTACTCGAATCCCTGCCTAAGTCCTTATGGCAATTATTTTGGTTTGTTACCGCGTGTAAAGGTTTCATAAAATTCAGCAGTTTATGCATTATCAATTTTTCTCCGGAGAGTGCCTATTGATCACTGAAACTTCACTGCATGTTATTTTCTATGTGAAATTAGCTTCAGCTTCACGAGATCTCCAGCATGTGTTTTGGGCGTGGAGAGACCTGAGTTCACCTGCCTAGTCTTTAATAACATTTGAAACATTTGAAATCTTGGTCATTTCACATCAGATATTTGAACACGTCACAACTATTTTATCAGTTTTTTTTTCAAGTTATTGCATCGTACCTGGATGTACAAATATCCAAGTCATCAAGAGGGGCGAAATTGGCAAAGTAGGCAAATAAAGCGTCTTTCGAAAGCAACTCGTCTCAAAATGCTCTGTTTTCACATCTGAATGGACCAAAATAACAATTGCAGCTAACTTTACTGGAATCTCAACAAACAGAAATCGACCATATGGGGTGAAGTCTTTTTTGGTACCTAGGATTTGTGACTTCCGTTAAAAGCAGCTCAGAAGGCCGCACTCAGTTATTTCCTTTCAATTTGGGGGTAGCGCGACGTAGCTAGAGAACTTATCGTCACCCAACAAAAGATGTTGACCGACCGCTGGTTTCAGCGCCTGACCGACATCCTCGCCCGCCAGCAGTCAGTCATCCGTGAGCCAGTAGTAAACGAACTGCCCGCTAGCAGTAAGCTCGCCAACGCAATCAGACATTCGTCCACCAGGATTAAGCAATCCATCCGCTATCTGCCAGCAATCCATCAGCCAGAAGCTGAAAATTCTCCCTCTGGTGGTCAATGAGCCGCCCGCCAGCTACCCGCGAACTTTCCGCCAGAAGTCGGCAATTCGGCCGCGCGCAGAGACCAAAATAGGCAGCTATCGAAACGTTACCACCACGATGACCTGTGGTCCACCTGCGACATGCTGACGATACCCCCGCCGAGGCCATGATAGGCAACGGACCTCTTGCACCTCTTGTCGGCACCGAATATGCGTATCGGTTCTTTCGTATTTTCAGATAACCTTGAACAATCGTAACAAAAAAGATTCATCTCGAATTTTTTTTTCGCGCGAAGCCGCTTCTGACGTCCCAACTCTCCGACTTACGTGTATTGCACCAAACACACTAAAATGCAAATAAAATAGGGTAAAAGAACGGATCTTGAAAGGTACGAGGTTATTGGAAGTTTTTTTCCAAATTCTGAGGCCATTCTTAGGCTTTTTACTAAGCTCTTCTACCTCGTAAGCTTACATACGCAGAATGGTTCAGAAATCAGATTAGATTTTGGCAGTTCGCATTCAATTTGTTTGTGTCGGTTTGCCATTATCACAGCATTATTAGCCGAATTTTATAGTATACCCTCAACTTGCAAGGTTAAATGGAGCAATTTATACAATACGGCTTCAATGCGAGGAATATTCCATTATATGAGTGCACGTGAGTGAGCTCGTCTGCTATTTGTGGTTATTGGTGAATATTTGTTATTTTTTTTGAGGGATTCGTCCACGTCTCCTGGTCAAACCAACCACTTCTATGGAATAACGTTCATTACCCTTGGCGTCATATTCGAGGTAGCCAACATATCACTTCGGAGCACGTAAAAAATATTTGTAAGTTCAGTGTAATCAAGAATGTACGTACGTATAGGGTATGTACATCCTTGTCCTGAGTGTGCTGGCACGAAAGGAATTCCGAAGGCGGTCGTGTTACAAAATAATGCTTTCTGTTGGTGAGTCTCCCGAAGGGTGAAAACGTTTTTGAAAATGTCGATAGAAACAGTGCTATTCCAGGTGTCTGTGATGCGATCACAATTTGGCTTGCTTGTTTCATGACTGGATACTTTTGGTTAGTTGGTGCTAATTTTTGTACGCATCCCGACCTTCTGTACATTTGTGGCACACTAGCTGTGGGTGAGTGGTTTCATGCATTCTTAGCACACTCCTCAGATTCATCTTCCAATAAGATTCAAGGTCTACTGCCCTTGGCAGAGTTAACGTAATGAATTTAGACTGAAGAATGGACGGAGCTGGACGGCCAACGGGGTTTCAATTCGCCGCGCGCGAATCGAAACCCCGTTGGCCGGTGATGTCGCCAACACCGCACGGCCAGCCGCCTGATCCGTGCGTCAGACTAAATATAATACGAAAACCATAGAGCTGCGCTAAAACCCAGAAAGTGTACGAAAAATATTATATTTATTTACTGAAAGACGCGGAAAAGTCATAGCTTATTGAGAATGAAAATAAGAGAAAAGAAAATAAGCGGGAATAACACAAAGTATCGTAAGATAAATTGTAGTAAAAAGTTCTTTATGCCATCACACCTTTGGAAACCAGCACAGACATAGAAATAAGGTGTTCTTCTTCGCTTAGCAAAAAGCAGAACGCAGAACTCTCAGGTTCCTATGCGTAAAAAAATTCGACCTGACATTAGTTTTTGCTACTGAAAATTAGAACCTAAGCTTTTCTCTTCTGCTCCTCATCAGAGAAGTGCCAAAGAACTGAGTAGGGTTTATGGACACCTTTCGCGATATTATTTTGAACTCCATCACAAGATCAGCCTTTGCTCGCCTCTTTTTTTTAGACTTTTAGCTGGTTTTTTAGAATATTAGGTCACATTTGATTGAATCATCGGTGTTGAAAAGTACTATTTAAATTGATTTTTCTCTATTTTCCTTTATTCGCTTGCTGCGGAAATTTTTCTGACTTCCTGATACGCCACGATGGTCGTTCCAAAAAGCTTCACAGTCTACAGCAATGGCTATGCAGCTGCGTATTTCCGCATAATGTTATGCAGCCCGACCCCCCCCCCATTCGGCTCTCGTAAACAAAATTGATGATACCGAATTCATAAAGGGTAGGGTATAAAAGAAGTGGAGAGCGGTGTGTCTTCATTAATACACCGTCCTCCTCCAGGGGTCAGCAGCTGAGGCTCTGCACGAACTAGAATATAGGAAAACAGCACCACCGGTGATCAAGATATAACAAAATTAGAGTGAAAACTTAGAAAAATTTAGAGCCAATTCGAGGAAGCCGATTGGGGGGGGGGTGGGCTGGATAAGAGCACCCCGTATTTCCACTAAGCATTCATTGGGTTGCACCATAATCGACAATGTTGTATTTTTCTCTGAACTCAAAAGGGCATCAAAACTTCTAAAGTCGTTATCATAGTAGAACCTTACTAACTTGGTTACTTGGTTGATCCGTTCTTCAAACGCGACGATTGCTTTGTTGCGGTTCGTGGCACGATTTCTATTCATTTTTGTCTTGAACTTGTGTGGACAAATGGACCAGGCATGTGTTTCTGATATTGACCATATTGTATCGAATGCAAAGTGAATTACTCCACCTGGTCATGGGTCTGCCTAGCGGTCGTTTCTTGTCGTGAAAATACCAGCATTACTCCACCGCCCACCTTTTTTCATCGATGCTTGGATTTGTTTGCGTGTGCGAGAGCATCAGTGACATTTAATAAGGAGTGGCTGAATGCAATGATAGACCTTCACTCCGTTATCGGAAATCAGTATGTCCAACGAGATGTCGTTTGATTGAGACCTGCGCAGCTTGCAGTTGTGACTCCAGCTCATTGTCCAGGACTTGCTGCCATAACAAAGAGCTGGAATGATAGTACTGTTGAAAGGCTGTGCTCTCAGTTTCAATTCCTTCGTCTCCACCATGGCATGTTTGATGGCGTTATACGCCGCCCATGACGCTTTCAGCTTTCGCATGAATTCCGGCTCCGAATCGTTGTTCATGTTCAAGAAGCAGGAGGTTATCATAGATACACACAGGATTAACCGGAACAAATGGTAATTTTTTAGAAAATGGAATCAACAGAGAAGCTTTTTTCCTGTTACTTGTGCGTGTATCCATGATAAAAACTTTAAGTATACTAAAAATTTGTGGGTGGGGAAAAGCTGACCGTTTTTCAACGTCCCTGACGTTTTTTCTTTAGAAATCAAATAAACATAACATCGCATCTTCCCCGTCCATTATGGGGCAGCCTACTGTTTGCTTTGTGAGGACAAGCAACCACACAATCGTCTTCTTCCGTTGCCGTGGCTTCGTACCATAAGAGGCCGGAGGACGGAGGGGTTAGCTAAGGAGTAACTATTCACGAATGCTCTCAAAACAGTCCAAAAATATGCGCTTCAGTTGAAATTTTCAACACAAATATTTTTATCCGAATTCCGGTCAAATATTGAACACACAATGAGGAGTGCTCCCAAATATGCCGCGAGGCAATGTGGGTGCACCCATTTGCCGGATATACCTTCGTAACAGGTCTATGGACTGCCACTTGCATGAATGGTTTGATACTAGCACTGAACCGAATGATTGACATATGGAATGAAAGCATCGCAGATAAGGTACAAGTATCCAATGCTCCTCTCGTTACCTCAACAACCTCGTATTGCGATTTTTAGATTTTTAAAGGCAATAGGACGTATGTCGTGTTGATGGTGCCGTTCATGGACTTCGTGTATTTCACTTTTTTCACCCGCCCATCACTATTCAATTCCGACCACCTGAATTGGTTCCCTGATCCATTCACTGGGCTGCATAGCCCGGAACTGGTTGGTTGTGACATTTAAAGCTTGATGTGTTGCATTGAGTTGCGAACTCAAATTGCATGTCCCAGTACGACGCCGTTCCACATACGATTAACAACATAGTGATGGCCGTGACAACATGTGTTTTGTATGCATCATACTTCCGTGTGCTTCTACGTCACTCTTATGGTCTTTCCTGGGCGAAAATGTCGGTAAGAAAATATCAAGCTTGCGACCGGAAAATTCACGGAAAATTAGTAGGAAGAAAAAGAGGTTTAGATGACTCCCACTGCGCTAGTGGCCCTGGACCATCGATTTGTAATCAACTGAGATGATAGAGCGTGCGACTGCGGTCTGGACCACCCGCGGCTGTTGCCCAGTTCGAATCTTCAACGGATATAAAGATATGAAGTCACGGCGTTGCTCGCATCGACGAGCAGCTTGGCGAAGGTTGACGCCACTGCACTTGCGCGCACTTCCCAAGTTTCCTGTAGGAACTGAAATCCGTTCTTCAGTTTCTTGAAGGCATGTTCCTGTTCTTCTTGTAGAAACGTACAAGATGAGAAAAAAGTACGGATTGACACCAGTTCGGGGGGCCACTCGAGAAAATGCAATGATTCATCAATGAAAATGAAAATTTGGGCTGATTTAATGTCTGAAAGCCTTATCAGTCATTGTCTTATGTTATTGGAGATTCCATGGAAACATTTCGATTTCTGAAAACGGTATCATTCATTTTTCAACTGAAACCTGAGTGGCCCCCTCAAACTAATGTCATACCATCCTCTGAGGGAATCTCTGTTTGCAACTGAAGGAACATTCCAGGAAGTCTTTTAAGTAGAAAGTTTAACGCGCAAAACCATGTGTAACGACGTGAGACCTTCTCACAAGGTTATAGCGTAGAAGCTTCAGTAGACGAGGAGTCTAAACCCTGACCGCGCTCAGGATATTATCAGAGGACTTGGTACGTACACATTTCATGACTCGTAGACTGCCGCGCGGTTGAGCATACCAAGTTTAACCTAGGAGGGTATATGATAAGTTGCGAGGCGATAGCTCACAGCCTCTATCAACAACTTGGGTGAAGTGGCGTCGTACCAACATGCGAAGTGAACATTGTCAACTGCGATTCCGCCTTTCCCAGTTTCGATCCATTCTTTGACCAATTGTTATTCGAGGTCGATGATGCGACGATGTACTTCGCGCGCAACAGAACACCATTGGCGCATGTTTACGGATGCTCTCGCCTCCAGCGGTACAATGACAATACACACAACAACAAAGGGTCTGACCCAGAACAACAACAACCTAGAGCGGGGGTGAACATGCGCGAAGAGACGTGTGCCCACGACCGCACAGAGGCCAGGCAGAGGGCCATAAGGTTACCTCGGAGCGACGAGTGAAGAGATGACTTCCCTTCTTGGCGTTTGGCTTTGACAGGTCTCAGATGTTGTCGGTGGCAGCTCGTTGTGAAGTCGTCGAGCGCAGGCAGGACGCCACTACGCGCGGGGCCAAGGCTCCACAGCAGACGACTGATCGAGGAGCAGTGGTGAAGGCAGCAGGGACGAGGCCGGCCAAGGTCATGCGGAGTCGGGCGGCGAGACGCCGCGGAAGCGTCACGCGCGGAGCGTTTCAAAGTCAAATTCTTTAGGAATATCTGCACATTTTCATCAATATCGATGATCATGGCCTGAGGACCTGTCTCGATTGCAAATATCCAGCTCTGAAGCCACCGTCATAGTCGGCCGAAGGCCGGACTGCGCCCGCTCTCCCGTCTCCAGTGACACCGTGCAGTCCTCCTCTGTCCCTAGTGGTTGGCTTTATGCATGTCGATTAGGCAGGGCACTCGAGCGCACTGCTAACGGCGCATTCCGCCCACAACGGTAATTTTCCACATCAGTAAACAATGTATTCCATACGTATCGACTGGACGGTCGCGGACGGTACAAGCGTGGGTTAGTCCGGTTACATTGGGAGAGGGGGGGGGGGGTTCAACCTGCGTGAGCAATTTATTGTACGCTTATCGACCAGACTAGCTACAGCCTATCGGCCGACTATGACGAGGGCCCCTCCAATGCGTTAAGATTGCTCTATTACAGTTCTTCATACAAGCATCACTGATCTGTGGGGCGAACTTCGCGTGCAATATGCTTTATATATACATGCAATATTTTCCAACTCCGGATGAACTACTTATTCTGGCTCAATTCACTTGGCAGTTCGCTCACGGAGAGTAGCACATTCCCCACCTTGTTTTTATGTAGATGAAAGATTTGAGAAATATAAAGGATCTTGATGCTTCAGGATTTCCTGCGATGGTAGCACTGACGCTCAACAAAACCATCCGACTTGGAGCACTATCCAACATAAGAAAAGTCTTGGACCGCTTCTCGGACAAGACTCCTGCAGTGATCTTCCGAAATTTCAGAATGATTGGAACGGTAAGTAATGTAGCCAATTTTGCAAGCGTATGAGCATTTGTCAAAATATGAGTGATGTGGTTAGAGTTTCGCAATGATATTTCACTAAAAATCAGGGTCCAGGCAAAACTTTGACACATAGAATTTTCCCTTTTGATGTATGCTTCAGACCTTGAAATTTCTTCGGAACAGTCATGTAAACGCCATTTTCTGCGCTCTCCAAGTCCTAGCGCTCCTTCAGCACTGCGACACCGCATGATTCGCTTGGCATCACGTGGTTAGCTTGTTGTTGTTCCGCTTCGTACTCACACACTCGGAGCTCAACAGAGAGGCAAGCCTCCGAGCGCCTACGTTTGCCTCTTATCCTGAACAAGGAAGGGCGCAGCGGAGTCTCTAAATGATTAATCGCTTTAATCGTGGCCTTGCCGTCGATGCCTTGTAGCCCAGGCCTCACTGCCTTTTTGCCCCGCTGTCACCGACCTGGGGCGGCATGCACGAATGCGGCGGGTTACGAAGGGATTGGAGCAAGGTTTGGGGCGTCAAAACTTATATGATAGCAGGAGGAGGGCTGGAATTCACTGAAAATCTTTGCCTTGCCAACTCTACCCAGATTGGTGGGGCAGCCGAGACTTGAAACACACCAATTGCTGGTTATCTCAAACACTTCCAGGGCGATCATCCTATGCGCCGACGGCCCAAACCCTGCCCCAACCTCTTCCTTACCCACCGCGTACGTGAACGCTGACCCTGTAGCACTGCCATCAACGCCATGAAGCACTACCGTTGCTTACACTCCCTCCTCCCCTCCCCTCCCGGAGTCTTGAAAGTTAACTCTTACAGCCACCAACTCGAAGTCTTTATACAGGAAGGGTCTTGCGAAGGACACAATTCGTCGTCCGGTGAGCACATCACGATCAGCAAAAGACGGTTTTAGAGCTGCATATTTCATTTGCAGCTGGAAATCAATTTTCATTTTTCAAGCTCAATTTCATGATTGAGCTCGGTAGACCACACTGGTAAACTTTGGCGCTTCAAAACCGTTGGGCAATTTATTTATTCATTCATTTATTCAGATAGATACGTCGAAAAACGACGCGACAAAACGTCGAATGAACAGATCTGGGGTACAAACTCAACATACGAAACGAAAAGAAATCAGATACAATGTACCCAAGTTTTGCGCAGTGCGGAAGTTTGCGATGCTGTTCCTAGCGATAACCTTTTCAACAGGGGAGGTTAATGGCGGAGACGCATAAAGCATATATCCGTTACAAATTAGCATGGCAATGAGGTTGTAAGGCGTCAAAAATGAAGATCCGCCACCAATTCTCACCAGTAGTCTAGCACTTTTCTCTACAATACAGGCCGTATCTTTTGCGTTTTGGACAAAAAAGACGCAAAAACGCGTCTTTTGCGTCCTTTTCTCATAACTCTGTTCAAAGTGACCCATTCTGGAGTGTAAAGAGATGTGTATTTGGAATCAGCATTGAGAGCTCTTCCTTTGAGCCCTCACATGTCTTACTCTCTAACAAGGCATATAGGCGTGACACAATCAATCGAGTGCGCGAAGCGTGAAGGTGGAATCCCGGTCGGAGGCTTGAATGTGTTTAAATAAGGCCGTAGTTATACGCCGGCGGAATGAAAACGTGCCGCCATGACTTTGTCGCCGCCTGACGCGAGGAACGGGAACTTACGCAACCTTGCGTACAGAGACGCGACGTGATATTGCAGAGCAGGGAATGGGAGCGCTTTCGAAATGTCACTCAACCAATGTCTTTATTTCTCATCTTATTTTCTTGCATTTCGTTCCGCTAAATACGGCAAGATTACAAGAGAATGATGACAAAATGAGTCATCTGATGAAGTTTGGCGAAATTCCAGCCAAGTGGGTCCCGAAACGACGCAGCATACGGTGCCGCGGCGTGCATAACTGTTCGCTGCGGCCCTTCACGGCGTTTTTTCCGTGACAACTGTTCCTTTTGAGTGCCTCAGCACAGTGAGGGTGTCCGTAAGGGACAGTTGTCCTGTCGTTTCCGCAGCGTCCCGCCGGTGTATAACTACGGCCTAACCGTTGTATATAGTCTAGTGGAACACGCTGAAGGGATTTTGACTGACACATAGGGATATAAATTTTGATTTCTCAGATTTTCAAGTATCCATTTATGTCGGTGCGACCATAAGACAACACGAAAAATAGTTACGGCACAAACTCCACATGCAGAAAAACTCCGAAAATGACAATAACGAGGCCTCCGAAAGCAGAAAAACTTCAAAAGGGTTTTGGAGCGAAATTTAAATTCGTATTTACAATGTGTTCCGACTGACTTTTCTTTACAAATGAAGGTTTTTCATTGGCCCCTTCGACATTTTCGTTCACTAGAGAGGCCAAGCTACACAAGAACATGAAAAAATAACATACGGTTTTCTGCGCGTAGGATGCCTTTAAAGGCAGTGTACACGATAATTTTCACTTCCGATAGCTCCACGGCTTTAGGAAGGTCTGGTGTCCTATATAGCAAGGCATGCTTAAAAAGAACACGAAAGACGCGTTTTTGAGCAAAAATAGGTTCTCTCTTGTTAACGTTGATTTTTAAGCGTGGAGGAATTGACCGCTAGAAGGATCATACCTATCAGTGCAATGAAGCGATAAGCTCACTTATCAGTGCTTCCTTAACTTGATCATTCCTGTAATCTGACTCTTCATTTGTTCATTCCGAGGGGGTGGATCTGGGGCACCAGGCGTGTCTGGGGCACCAAAACGCTTGTTTGCAGCCGTTATTTTGTCACTCCTGGCTCGTTTTCTACCGTTCTTTCGACACCGGGAGCCTAGGATCCTTCTCGCCTATCATTCGCTGTGGAAAGTCAACGAGGATGATTATCGTGAACACTGTCATTAAGTTATGAGACTGCTTGTCATTTTCACAGCCAACCAGCTGTAACCTGTGATTTTCTGTCTATGAATCTCAGCCTTGTACCTGTGGTATGAGACTTTTTTCAGCTTGTCTCATCTCAGGATAAGATTTGCACGGTTACTCCACCCACAGTTCAACCTCGAGAGACAAGTTGAATGCTCTGCTATCTCGATTCATCCATCATCGCGTATGGTATGTGATAATATTATTGTCAGAAGTTCGATTAGAATTCTCAGTTGGTTGTCGAATATGGATGAGCATTGAAATACAGAAATTACGCTCCTAAATTCCATCAATTTTATTGCTTGAGCCGAAGATCTGGGGCTGTTTCTAAGAGGACAAGATCTGGGAATCAAAGAGAACTGACAAGAAAAACCTACATATTCACAATCCATTCAGTTTGTTGGAATGAGTGCGCTGACTCAAAAAACATCGACGTCGAACAATGGAAAGGGGGAATAAGTTGAGGGTTGCTTTCGTTGTGGTTCGAGATGAACGGTTTTCACCGCAGCACACAAATCGTTTTACTAATCGTAGTCAGCTCAAGCGTGGTGGAGATGGCGAAGGTGAAAAGATGGCGGTATGTACTGTAACACTCACTCCCTTAGAATCGTCAAAAATTACCAAATGAGCGTATCTGAGCAATCCGAGTATGTTTTTTAGGGAGTGGGCTTCGTCAAAAAATTAGCTTAGCTCCGACACTGTGGAGGCAGTCATTTTCGTGTCCCTCATTTATGAATATGCCCTTACGGACATGTCAAAAATGATGAGATTATAGAAGACCTTTTCCATAATTCTCTAATTTCATTATTTATCGTTCAGTCATCATTGTAAGAAGAATTGCCATACCTGTGGGCGTATCAATATAAATACCCACATATTCCTCACATATCTATTGTTTCATCAGCAGAAACATTCAAATTAGCTTAGCGTTATCACCGCGCAATGTAATAACATTGTTGTATTCTCACGAATTCCTATCTCGAAAACACTTTGTATAAGCAAGTCGAATATTTTGCTGTTAGTTCGAGTCTGTTTTCCCTGTAGTAGAAATAAAGAAGGTTGGAGCACACGTACTCGGAGTAATTATGGAGATTACAAACCAAACGAAGAAGAGTTTCAGAATTGTGAGATCTAACAATTGATTATCAACAAAAATGAACGAAAAAATACAAAAAAAAATCAGAAAAAAAACAAATTAGCATGTGAACTCACCGATAAAAACAACAAATTTTGGAGCTTCGAACCGCAGTGATAGTTATCTGCCAGAGTCTGGTCAGTGAGGCAGAACCTGGAAGAAGTATGACATATGTTAGCAGGTGCTTACACAACGACTCGAACTAGTAGCTGAATTTTAACTTCAAAGAAGGAACATCAAGACTTGACCTGCTTCCAGCTACATGTTGGAGAAAGTGCGTATCGGCAAGGCATTAGTTAGAATTTATTATATATGGTGGATAGCTGCGTTACCTGCACTACACCAACACAGCGAAAACCGGAATCCGTGGAACATTAGGTATACGCAAGGGAAACGTCAGGGTAACGATAAATCAGATAAGCCTACTAATTTGGGCTACTGTCTGCTGATATCTCGGTCCCCCCCCCCCCACCGTTTCCCTAACAAATAACTGAGGTTCCACGGACTTTGAGAAGGCTCCGAAGAGGGCAAGACCGCCGAAACGTTAGCCTGCCAATAAAGTCATACTACCTCGTGCCTGCTACAGTCAAAGTGTCAACTATTATTCTGGTAAACCGATGTGCGCGATGTCCGCACCGCGAGTCCGCAATCGCGCGCACCAAATTCAACTTCGAACCAGAGGATAAATCTGACAACCAAGGGTGAGCAGGGTTGCGACTCGGCGCAACGGGAGGTCGTAAAAATTTGGGAAAAAATCTGAAAAAAGAGAGGGGGCTTGACAAAATCTTCGAGAAAAAAGGGAACTTTCTCGGGATCCCTCGGTGAGCTGAAAGGAGGTAGTAATAACCGCGGTAAGCCGAATACAGATCTGATGTCTGCTTGTCGAGGGAAGGGGGGGTCGTAAATACTTTGAAATTTTTCCTAAATTTCGGACACTAGGAAGGGGGGTCGTAGCTCTGCCGAAAATTGGCGCAACGGCCTGCTCAACCCTGCAGACAACCCGGTCCCGTCATTCTATGCGTCCCTTAAATTTATCCGCAGAGGTTCTTTGGGCTGCCTAATACAAATCTGTGGTCATATCTATCAATTTTTTCTTGGATTACGGTATGCAGCAGTGGGTATACGGTAGCTTGGTCGATGTCTCAGATTTGACTTAGAATTTCTATGTGGGTGTTACTTGGGACGCCGAACCCGAATCCGAAGTCCATTTTTTGATTCTCGAAAAATAAAGGTATGTGGCGCGAGTTGAAAGGCACTATATCATTGGTGACCTACACCTATAAGTCTAGCAACAAATAGACCCACAATTCGCGTTCAGCGCCATAGGTAAACCCCACTTGAGAGTGTCCAGCCCACTGCTCATATGTGGCATGGTAAGATTAGAGGCCCCTGCAAAGTCCTATTTCACTTCTTCGTCGTGGTGCAGAAGAGACAATGGGCCAGAAATGGCACGGATAGAGGCAGTGTCCACGATTATACCCGTTCTCAAGTTTTCAGTGTGAAACACCACGCTGAAAGATGCTGGAGGAAATAGGGTCGAAGAAAGCAGCCAAAACGGGCCAGGAATCGCTAAAATTGGCGGAGAAGTGAAGATTTCGTGAGCCCAGTACGCCTTCTAAGCCCGCTCCGCCCCCCCCCCGATCTGACAAGCTCGTTGCTCCACGGACATTTTCAATGGCAAACTGCCAAGCAACCCTCAGAAAATCAAAGCAATTTACTTGTAATATAAATGTAACTTACTTGAATGTCTCAAGTAACTTACATTTATATCACATGTAACATACATTTATATTACATGTAACTTAAATTTGTATTGCATGTAAGTTACACTTATGTTACATGTAACTTAAGTTTATATTTTCACTACGGAGGGCTATCACGTGGCGCACAAGACACACGACGCAGAGGGCGCATCCCAGACCACACACTACGCAGAAAAAATGTTGCGCGGGGCTTTCCCTGCTGGTGTGGGTTAAATACCTCAAACTTGGGTAATTGAACCAACAGCAACGCCAGTCATAAGCCTGAACCCCCGTGTGCGTCGTACATCCCCCTTGTAAATATCTTCTCGGCCGATTTAAGTTACTTGCGACTTATATTGAGCCATTTGAGTTACATGTAACATATCAGAGGCGCACTGCACACAGTGTCCTCTCAGAAATCGAAAACAACCTACTTGTAACATATCTGAGCCGATGTAGGTTACTTGCGACTTAAATCAGGTCATTTAAGATACATGTAACATAACGGAGGCACACCGCACGAAGTAGCCCGCCGATATGTTACATGTAACTTAAATGACCTGAGATAAGTCGCAAGTAATTTGCATCGGCTCAGATATGTTACAAGTAACTTGTTTTCGGCCTTTTATGTTACAAGTAACTTGTTTTCATTTTTCTGGGCCCCGCCACGTGAAGTCTGATAGACTCGCGCACATTAAGCCATGAGCGCGCGTTTGCGGTATTACGCCATGAGCGCGCGTTTGCGGAAACTAGCAGGGCGCTTCAACGCGTCCGCGACCTGGACCTGCACGTACCTTGAAAACCGCTATCTTAGCTTAATCTGGGCGCTTTTCCTGGCTGTTTCTTCACTATTCGTCAACTCATGATCGAATACCCCATTTTCGAGTCAAGATCAAATATTATATGCACGGTGAACACAGCCTTCAGTGTGGAGAGGCACCCCCGACTATAGTCACGACTATAGTCAGTCACGAGAGGCAGATAAACTACCAACATTTTTCGGTTCCAGTTCCTGCATATTCATGAGGCCACACTCCCCAGTACCTTCGCCAAACGCTATGACATTGTTCGCTGACATGCGAACTCTGCTAAACACTTCTTGGGTTTCGGATTTCGTTCTTTGATAATTGTTATTTGAATGTAAATAACATTTTATGAGAGTCTACCGTATGCTGTGATAAATGGAATACTTTTCCATTCTTTTGAGAGATAAGAACGGATAAACTGCTGGCATTGTTTGTAGTCATAAACAAGCCTGGTAGGTGTCAATTAAACGGATGAGCTCCTGCTTATGAGTGCTGCTAAAAGCGCACAGTCTCAGCCTGTGTCTGCTTCAGAAAAGCCTGCACCAGAAGCCAAAAGCGAAGCTAAGTCAGTGCCTGCGGTTCCTGAAGCCGCCAGGTCACAGGTAGCCAGTGCTCCACTATCCAAAGCGGCTTCAGTAAGGTAAGTGGACACTCTGCAAGTATCAGGATAGCTTTGGATTTTTCAAGGCGTCCTTGCAGTTCATCGGCATCGGTAACATCTCTGTCAACTGAAAGCGTGGTTGCACCCGCACCGGCCAAGAAGCAGGTAGGAATTCCGTTCAACGGTCTGATTTGATTTCCATCAGAGATCAGAGAACAACTCATGGGTGCAATCCATGTCGCTGGGGCACTCAGGATACAAGTTACCGGGAGAGATTTTTATTCTCATGAATTCCTCTTGATTGCCCCCTCAAGTAGATTTGTTTCCAGTGGATAACCACTAATATAAAGTATATACAGTAGGCATTCATCCTAGCAATATTTTGCGTTCCCTATTGAAGGTTGGCGCAAACTCGGTGCCATAAGCTATACCATAGTCACCGTGTTTGCGCCAACCTTCAAACGGGAACCGAAGATATCAATAGGGACCATGCCGACTGTAGAGGTCCACCCATTCACCAGAAATGCTGTTCTAAAGTATTTTTAACCGGGCTTGGAAAAACTATGTAGATAATACCTTGGCTCTGTCCTAGACGGGGGGAGGGGCACCCAACCTTCATTAGAAAAGTGAAGAAAAACTTAAAGCATGCTTGATACTGCTATGAGTCACCGTTGTTAGAACTATGAAAATTCTTAGACTGATAGCGTTATGAATCGGTGTTTCACTTCGTTTCTGTTTTGAATTCTGGGTAGGCGGGTTATAATGCTCATACCGATCATTTGGAACGTCGGGATACCGTAATTATTCTTGAACAAAACATGATAACGAACGACAACACACGCCCATAACAAGCGGGCTATAAAAAGGCAGAGGAGCGGTACGCATTCACTCACACACCGCTCTATTCGAGAAGCCATTAGGAGTGGCTGAGGAGGTCAAAAATGAGAAAACATGTTTGTTGGCCCGTGCGATTTGCTCATATCCAAGCTGACACTTGAAAATTTTGAACAGATGGTTACTGTAGCCCTTCGATCCACTGATCGGTATGAGCGTGCTTGTTTCATTTAACAACGCCAATTTAAAATCAAGCCGGTTCTTCTGAGTTCATTAACGCAAAACTTCAAATCTTGGCAGGCCTATCACTAGCTCTCCCATGTTTTCACGCGAAATAGATGAACACTCAATACGTAATGATTGTTTCCCTCAGTGGAGCAGGTATCCATACGGAGGGATAGAGCCATTTAGTATTCAATTATCAATCTTCTAGATTACAAACAATCGATTTTAAGACGATTATAAATTGCCACCGGCACAAATTCCTCACGGTAAACAAAACTGATGATAACCAGTTGATAAAGGGTAGAGTATAAAAGAATTTGAGAGCGGTGTGTTTTCATTCACACACCATCTTTCTCCGGAGGTGAGCGGCCGAAGCTGAACACACTAGGGATTAGGAAAACAGCCTCACCGGTGATAGAGATAACACGATATTGGGGCCTACTCATGGAAAACTCTGGTAAGAAAAACCACTTCACTTCCGTGAGAATTTTGTGCCGGTGGCAAATTATAATCCTGTTCGATTTTACAGCCTACCCCCCTTAAAGAAAGCCGGAACTGCAACCGCACCGCAATAATGAGGCAGATCACAAGTGATTTGTACAAGAGTGGTATCCCCAATCTCCACTAGCCTCCCCCAGAAATGATAAGCCTCATTTGGAATTAATAAAAATTTGCATTTTTGATTATAATGCTCATGCCGATCATTTGGACATCGGGCTACCGTAACCATTCTTGCCACTCTTTCGGAATAGACGACCCACCTAAAAGAATCGGATTTTCGAGGTGTTTCATATATGTTCTTTGCACAAATTTTACATGTTGTTCTATGCTTCTATATGTTTAGAAGCAAAAACGTGACAAAATGATCATGGAGCTGCATGCAAAAACCTTTTTTTACCCAAGTGGGTCGTCTATTCCGAAAGAGTGCCCCATTCTTGAACAAAATATGATAACGAAGGATAACACATGCTCAAGACATGCGGGGTATAAAAGGGCAAAGGCGCGGTATGCATTCATTCACACACCATTTTCTTCGGGAAGACACTGGAAAGAGGCTGAGGAGGTCGAAATGGTGCAAACTTGTTTGTTGACTAGTACGATGTGCTCATATTCAAGCTGACACTTGGCAATTTTTTGAAAAGGGGTTACTGTAGCCCTTCGTCTACTGGTCGGTATGAGCGTGCTTGTGTATTATTGCGTGATTCACGTCTTGGCTCGGTTGCTCTGAAGCATTATCAGTGAGAAAACAGTGGTGTGGATCAAAGCAACGACCGAGTCAAGGAATGAATCGCACAAAAAAAAGAGTGTTCTTATCATTTCCAGAAAAGACTAGGGGAAGCCAGGAGAGGCTAGGGGAGATTGGAGAATACCACCCGTAGTCTCGCCAACGATCGTTTGGTTTTTCTTTTGTTATTTAAAAGCCTATCAAATTGAATACTGGACGAAGGATTCCGAACGATGGAAGAAGAGTCGTCGGAGACAAAAAGGAAAATTCACGAATAGCGGTATAGAACTACGGGGGACCGATCTGATCCCAACGTAAAACATGCCTGTCGAAGTGACAAAACATGTTTACCTGCGATTACCTGTGCCTCACTGGAGAATGGGGTTTCGATTTGTGCGGGGTGATCAACCGTCAGCCCCGCCTATTCATCAGATTAAAATTATTGCGCGAACTCTATGTACCCTCTATAAAACGGCTTAATTCACATCATTCGAGGCGCGAGCAGCGCGCGCGACGCCTGGGCCTCCGTCTGCCCTCCGCTCTCTCACTGTCTCTAACCTCCGCTCATCACCAGCGCGCGTAGGAACCATGTGAATTTCGCCGTTTTATAGCCTGTACAATACCCACGACCCGGCAGAGTAAAAGGGAGTGTCCACGATAAAAAATGGTTTATCTGTTTTTCAGCCTATCTTGAAAACGGTCCCACGCTGATTCCTACGATGTCTCTGAAATCGTACGCGACCTTCTGGGAACGGAGTTAAGGTCCCTCAAAAATTGAACTAGAGAAACATGGTGGACGAGTTTTCCGAGGCTTGTAACTTCAGTCTTTTTCAGCCGACGTATGCGAGCTGACCTGAGTAAAGAGAGAAGTCGAGAATGAAGAGAAGAACGGGGTCAATAATCGGAAACCACCGCTCATCTCACGATTTCAAGCCTTCATTCATTCACGGCGGTGGGCGGGCAATGCGCTTTTGAGGTTTGCCTTGCGCTCAAAGTGGCAACTTTAGGCTGTTTTGGGGCTCTTCCTGGCTCGTTTTCATGTGTTCTTTCGACGATAACGTTACAGAGTGTCCCTCCACTACCCATTCCTAGTGGAATTCCAAAAACTTTTGCCATCGTGACCACTGCCTTTAATAAAACCACTGTATTGACTTCTGTCAGGTATTCATGGTTTCCAGAGCGGATTCACTGTGGTGACAGCTTGTAGGCTCTATCTCATATTCACTTCCCTATTCGCACTTTTGCATGGACTTGCATTTCTAACTGTTATTGATTTCGGACTACGACTCGCTTTTTTTACTCAAGTAGGTTCCTGCTTCCATTCTAGGTTTCCCAAAGAAGATGTTTATATTTAGTCCATCTTGCCTTTCTATGTATTCAGGCACACCTAAGGCCGCCGTCAGAGGTGGTCGATGAACTGAGTCCCACCCATTCGATACGCACCGAAATAGCGACAGACACAAGATTATAATTTGCCACCGGCACAAAATTCTCACGGAAGTGAAGTAGTTTTTCTTGCCAGAGTTTTCCATGGGCAGGCCCCAATATCGTGTTATCTTTATCAGCGGTGACGCTGTTTACCTAATCCCTAGTGTGATCAGCTTCAGCCGCTCACCTCCGGAGAATAACGGTGTGTGAATGAAAACACACCGCTCTCAATTTCTTTTATACCCTACCCTTTATCAATTGGGTATCATCAATTTTGTTTACCGTGAGAATTTTGTGCCGGTGGCAATTTATAATCATCTGTGACAGACGGGTGCAGAAAAATCAACCCACTGAGTCCGACTGCGACCGACTCATTGCAACCGCAATCCACCCAGTCGATACTGGTGTTTCACGCGCGCAGACGGCCAGATCTATTGCACTAAAGACGGTTTTCCTGCCCCGGACTCGGTCGGACTCAGCAGATTTTTCGACCAAGTCTAACGCAGGCCTAAAACTTCTGGTGCTATCTGGCTTGGGGGAACTGTGGCGCGATGCACTTGACTACGCCCGTTTCACCGTGCCGCACTAAATTTGAGCACCTACCCGGGGCTTCCCTCCCCTACCAAAATCCGGAGAGTCATTGCGGCACGGAAAAAAATGGGCGTGGCCAAGTCCGGTACAACCTCATCTACACAGGGTGATGGCCAGCAATTTTTTCCCGGCTGACGCGCGGTCTCCGTCCTCTAGCCGCCCGCTTTTGGTTCGCCGGCCAGCTTCATGTCGATGGCTCGCCGAACTTTTTTCAGCTGGCTCGCGGTCCTTTTCCATGGATGGTCCGTGCTTGGGACGCCGGCCAGCCGCTTGTCGACGGCACGCCGGCCTTTACCATCTGGCCCGCGATCACTATTTCTTCTATTAATTGCTTCAAACATGTCACCCCGAGTCCACGGCCGAGAAACGCCCCGCCTCAATACGCCACAAGGACGTAATCTTCGCCGTGGTCTGCGGTGAGGATCCACCCCCGCGGATCGCGTTGAAAGCCGCCCTCCCCCCTCCCTAGCTGTCGGGATATCCCCTAACCCTCAGCGGTCAAAATATGCTGGCCTCCGGAGAGCGCCTCGAAGTCACCTTCCAGGGCAGGCGTTGGAATGCTGAATGAGGACTTGAGTGAGATGAGGCGCTTTTTATACCGGCTGTGCACGTGATCAGCAGCACGTCACGACGTGATCATTCGTGACCACCATCGATTGTATTTCCAACCGGCCGAATCGAAGATGGCCTGTTTTGGGAGTAGCGTGTTTTGTGGCGTTCGGGCAAACCATTATCCGCGTTGCGTGTGCGTCGCATGCAGAATGGCTCGCTGCTGGCCGGAACCCTCAATATGTGGGGCGCGGGCCGTCATTTTCTTCTTAAAGGGGCGCGGGCCATCACCCTGAGTGCCTTAGACAGTGCCCTTCCCCCCGAACCACATAGCAACACACTTTTCACGCACACGGTTTCGTGGAACTTCAAGGCAAGACCAAAGCAAGCCTCAGTTAGACGCCTCAAAAGTCTCAAAAAGCTGTGCACATTGAAGTTACATTTTTCGACGTTTTCAGTGTTGCTGGGGATTTTTCGCATTCCTGGCTGCATGGAAGTCTACCAGTCTCGCTATACTATTCACTGCTTTAACCTTGAATGTGAGTCCTGTTTCGGTCTCAGTTTCTTTCTCTTCGAAGCTTCATGATGTTTTAGAGAAACTTCCATCAATTGCCTCTAGACAAAAACACATGAATCTTTGCAAGTGCCAGGGTATTTTTAGTGAGCTATAGATTCGGTTATCACAAGCAGCGGGGCGGTACAAGAACGATAATCAAGTGCGCCAGAACGAGGCTACCGTAATCTCACTCGAATTGACTCCGAAATTTTGTATGTTTAGACTACAATTACGCTACATCTTGACCACCGGTGGTTCTGAAAATTCCTACTTCCTAGTCCAGGCAGATCCTCAACTGGTGACCCCTGGAGAAGGACGGTGTGTGAATGAAGACAAACCGCTTTCCACTTCTTTTTTATTCTACTCTTTATCCATTTGTTATCATCAATTTAGTTTACGAGAGCCGAACGGGAGGGGGGGCTGTAACATCCCTAAGATTACGGTAGCCCCGTTCTGGCGCATTTGAAGGCATCGTACGCGCTGAAAACCACTCAACGTTTCTTGAATTCAAATTCTTGATTGGGTCCGCCTGAGAACGTAGGTAAAGTTTGTTGGTTCCCCGACACATTATTTGGAAGATATGGGAGATCAAATGTTTCGAAATCCGTCAAAAGCCATGTGGCATGAGTAGAGAACGGCAAGTAGCTTATCAACAAGTTATATCGCGTAAATGAGTGGGAGCTGACGTGTCATTTTCTGTTAAGCTACTTTCCTTTCTCTATTTATGACACATGGCTGTCGGAAGGCCGGCCTATTTGGGCGGAATTCGAAGCATCCGATCTCCCATATCTTCACAATAATGCGTTGGTGACCCAACAAACCTTACCTACATTCCCTGGAGGACCAAACCAATGATTCAAACCCAAAAAAACGGTAGGTGGTTTGTAGCGCATACAATCTCAGACATTGGGATTGGCGGACCTCCGGCAATCGCCTGGCAAGTAAAAACCATTCCAGGTGTCGGACAGCCATTACTCGGCGGTCCGCCAATACCCTGCCGGCGGTACGCCAAGACGTTGGCTGACCGCTGGTAGTCTCTTGGCTTTTACCTAGCAGCCCGCTGCTAAGCAATCATTTGCCAGCGGTCCGTCAGTCTCTTGGCAAACCGATGAATCTAGGTGGGTCCCTCACCGCAGGCCGTCGCGTAGAAGATCGCCTACGCAACGGTCTGAGGTGAGGCACCCACCTCACCTCCCCCTCCCACGCTGTGGAGACCTTTCCCTCAGCTGCCAAAAATATGCTAGCCTATGTAGAGTGACTTCAGGTCACCTTCCAGGGCCGGCATCATAGTGCCGAGTGAGCGCTCATTGGGCTGAATCGTCTTTTATACCGGCTGGGCTTATCAATAGAATCAGAGATCAAACTATAACATGTTAAAACGTGAGTAGTCGTCAACTCTCTCGGGTGCCAGTCATGTGACGGCTCAGTGCCAAGCGAAGGCCACTGGGCGGTTATGCGCCAGCCGAGTACCGATTGGTGGATAACTGCGTTTTCATGCGCTCAGTAATTTCGAGGTTTGATTGCCATAGTCAGCTGAATGCAGCTTTCAGGTAGCTGGCACATTTTCACCAGGGGTCTGCCGCTAGCTCTAATTGAGATGCCAAGGATGACCCAGCTGTAGGCCTCCTAATTGCCAATTGCCAGCTAAGTGCCAGTTATCACAAAGCTGTTAGGCAACTGGCACATATTCGCCAGCCGTCCGTCGCTGGCATTTAGTGACATGGCGAGTGTATGCCAACTGTCGGCCTCGTGATCGCCACTGGCCACTCAAATGCCAGCTGTCACCCAGCTCCTGAGCAACTGGCGACTTTTCGCCGGCTGTCCGCTGCTCCCAATGTCTGAGAAGCCTTTAACTATCGTTCTTGTCGGTGCGATTGGCCTTGGTGAAACATAACTGGTGATAAGGATGTTTCGGCGAAAAAGCAACCTCTCTTTGCCAGTGGTAAGCGAGATCGAGAGCCTATTAGAGACGTCGCAGAGTTTAGTATGTTATCACTAGACTAACCTCTACTTGCGTGTCCTTAATTCATTTCCTAAAAAAACATTTCAGTTGTGGAACGTCGGAGGGTTATCATGTCTACTAATTTTCGGTCCTGAACACTTCGGTATATTCTTCATTTTCATTTCTTATACATGTTTCTCAATAACGTTTTCACATCATATGTACGCTTCTTGTAGTGCTAGCTGTGATAAACCATCAACACTTCAAAGAAAACGAAATTTTTCTGAAGCATTGAAACAGTATTTTGAACGAAAAATAGAATCAACGTAGAAACTGAAAACCACTGTTGCCTCGCAGACACTCTATACACTACAGTGCGAGCGAGCGATCATTCTCATGGTGATGAGGAAAAGGCTATATCCTCGACGGAGAAGGGCCACCCAAGATCTGCTCATGGAAATGAAGAAGAACTCTGACAAAAGATGCTCAATAGTGCGATCAATCATTGTTGTTTAGGAAACTCAATAGAAATACTTCGATTGATTGCGTTTCCGATGGGTTGTTAATCTCATTGCTGTCCTGAATCCTGGGGTCGTATTCTCGGACAGTAGGTGCGAGCGGATCGCGGCACTATCCTAGACGGGGGGGGGGGGAGCCACTCAGAGGCGGAATACACGAAACGCTAACCACGTTTTAACCATGGCTAGCGTAACAATGGTTATGCACATAGTCTGCAAATCGATCGGTCTCAAACCATGGTTATCGTTTCGTGACCTCCAGCCCAGGATTCAAGCCAGAAGCGAGGTGATTCACCGATCGGTAACGCTACCAATCGACGTATTTCTGAAGAATTTCAATAGCAGCGATGCTTGACAGCAAGATCAAGCATTTTTATGAGTTTTTTTGTTCACTTCTATGAGTTAGTCTTGGGTGCACCACCCCGTCTAGGATAAAGCTCGGATTGCTGGCTTTTGGCGCGCGTATCGACATTCCCCGCCATCCGCCCGCCGGTAGCTAGCTATCTGCCCGCCGGTAGCCAGCGATCCTCCCGCCAGCAATCAGCGATCCGCCCGCCACCAGTCAGCGATCCGCCCGCCATTAGCCAGCCATCCGCCCTCGATGCCACATATGGGTTATTCGGATGGTTCTCACCACGGTCTCCGTGTGCGGGACCACCCCCACCCCTAGCCGTAACGAACATCTCCTCAGCTGCAAAAAAATATTATCCGGCTCTGAACGGTCCTTCAAAAATGATTTGAAGTCACCTTCCAGGATCGGCCTCGAAATGCCGAGTAAGCATTCAGTGCGATAGGGCGCCTTTTATACCCTTCGGTTTGTTTGCTCCGAGCATGATACCGATACAAGAAAAGAACTCTTTAATGACAAGTTTCACCGGGTAAAATTTGAGCGGGCGGATCGCTGGCAATCAAAGCAGTGGCGGGCGGATCGCAGACTATCAAAGCCCTGTCGGGCTGATCGCTGGTAGGTTGCGTGCGTATCGCTGCATCTCATAGCTGAGCGGGCGGATCGCTGGCTATCAAAGCCTTTGCGGGCGGATCGCCGGCATGTTGCAGGCGGATCGCTGGTAGGTTGCGGGCGGATAGGCGCGTTCAGAGCTTGCCGGTGATCCGCCGGCTAGCGTGATCAACTTTCCCAGGTGCCGCTATCCTCCCGCATAAATGCAGCGATCCGCCCGCGGAGACAACGAGAGGTAGCGATCCGCCCGGCGAGGCCACGATGGGCAGCGATCCGCCCGCAACTTGCTGGCGTACCGCCCACAGAGACCTTGCTTGCCAGCGGTCAGTCCGCACCTATTGCCTGAGCTCGCCAACAGCCCGCAGATGGAAGTCAATGGAGAGCGAAAGGGATGATGTCGCGCGCGGCAAAGGAACAGATCAACCCATCATCGCACTACATCTCAGTGGAAATGCAAACTGTGTTACGTATCGATATCACAAAAAGATCGCAAAAAGATCAAGATTTCATCGCAAAGCGGCCATTCTTCAGCAAAGCGATGCGAAAAAATCCGGCCGTCGCGAAGGAAGCCTAGGGGTGCGAGAAGTGGCCGTGGAACGCGTGTTTTGTACTGATTTTTCACCTCTTCTCTTGAACTTCCCGGCGGGTTGATTTCGAATACGACCACTGGGTGCCCCCCCCCCCTACAGCTACGATGGAGCTGAGGGCAAATTACCTATTTTTCCTATGCTTGATTTTTTTTAGGATCAGAGGAGATGGCGAATTTCATGGCCGTTGTTATCCTTGCATTTGTTGGTAAGTTCAAAAAGTGTGAATAGAGACAAATTTTGTCTAGTTGGAGGAAGCACTCCGATCATAACTGTCCCTCCCACTAGACGCAAGATACCGTGCAGTGCCGATTGCTAAAAAGCCATGAATTGCTTTTCAATTTTTATTTAAGAGTTTGAGTCGGTCTTTCTGATATAGAAATGCAGCTGATATCATCATTTCATGCTCTTGTGGCAATCGCCACCGCACGATATTTGGAGTTCATTTACTGTCCCTCCCTCACTAGTAGGTTCCGACCAAATTTCCCTTGAGCTAGTGAATTTTGACAGTCCTTGTTTCTCGTTTCAGTCAGTCTGATTCAACTGCTATCTCTGATGTTTCTCATTACTGAAGTTCGAGACGCTGAAATTAAGAAAGAAGAAGAGCAAAAATGAATCATGGAACAAAACTATTGTTAATAGACAGAAAAATCTCACAACAGCAATAAATATTGTAGCAGTTTTAACGAACTGAAATGTCTTGAAGGCTGTGCAGACTACAAAAAGGTATAGGAAGGTTACACTCTCTATATAATAAAATATTTACACAAAATATGAGGTGTTTCCTTACGGGAATTCCCGTGGATTGATGCAGTTGTCGATCAGTAAGTGCTGTCTGCTTACACGGAAAAAAATGCGAAATTCGAGCCTGTTTACATGGTACTCATGAGAACAAACCAACGGCTAAGGTTGGGCTTGCCTCCCAAAAACGCGCTTCCTATTTTCTCAGAAACCCATCCTATGATTTGTCGATTAGATCACAAATCGCAGTCTTTGTTGTTTCTTTGTTTTTCTTTTTTCTTGATTATTAATCCTGCCTTTTCCTCTTGGTGGTGGTATTGTAGCCACCAACACTTCGCTCTTGACAGAGGCGCGATCGACAAAATGTGTCTGTGTGAATGACTGCAGCCCCAAATTTTGATTCATTGAATATTGTGGGTAATGGCATTCGCAACACAAATTTACATTGGAAAGAATGAATATTCGTAGAATTGATGTGAATAGGTTGAAAATAAAGTTAGCCGATCGGTCGGAGGTTAACGTGCCAGGCCTGTGCGAATGAGCAATATTTACACAGCTTCTCGTCCGATTTTCAACGCTGAAAATATTTATGTTCTTCGGAGGGTATAAATTCAGGCCAAATAGTAGCCGAGCTTTACAAAATTATTCAATATGCGCACTCTCATAATCCTAACTAATTGTCTTGCGGTCATTTGGACACAGGTGATTTTTTTTTGGGATTCATATCCCATTTTTTGCTTTTTTCTTGTTGTAAAAGGCATGATGAGCCTGGAGCATCGACACTACCGACTCTACATATGTGCTCCGTATTAGAGCTCTTCGGGATTAGGGAGACCACAACTTGTTTTTTTTTTCAGAAAAATCGCTTCTTTAACCGTTTACCTCTCCAAATTCTGGAAGAACAGCAAAATCTCAGGTTGGAGAAAAGCTTTTAGTGGTTGAATTCTCCATGTCTTCGTCCTTTCTCGGTATTTCTGAGTAAAAGCAAAAAAAGTCCGTTGATCCATAGGAGTAACCCGTCTTTCGTTACGCCGAAAAAGGAGTTTCCGATGGTAGATTTGTGAGGGCCTTTCTCGCTCCTCGACTACGAAGTTTTAGCAATGCTATGCTTTCCTTTCCCCACACCCATACTTTTCTGGGAAATATAGGATAACTTGGCTTGAACACTACTTTGTTGAACGACTTCCCAGAATTACGCTATGTCATGGTAGATACATAAGTATTATAGCCATGACATTCGAAAAGTGTCAAAATCAATGAGCTGAATATTAGCCATCTGGATTCCCACTAGAGATCGGAAATTTGGAATTCGCACCATTCCAATATTATCCTATATTCTTACCTCAAAGAATGGTACCATTGAGATATTATTCAATATTCGAGGCTTAAAAAGGTATCATTCGACTTTCTTCGATATTCGAGGCTTACTATTCGAATTCGGATAAATCCGAATAGCTTCGATTGGATTTGCCACGGCGTTGCTATTTATGGGGTACGATGGCAGTTTCAGTTAAACGCAGTGTTCAAGATAGAAACGGTCTTCGAGTTTTCACCTGAAACTAAATGTACCGGTCCATTGCAATAATGATGGCCGAAAGACGGCTAAAAACGAGCCACAGACAGTCTTTTACGGATCTCAAACTTGTATGCCTATTTTCTACCCGCCCACTTCCTTGTTCGCCGTTAAGGGAGTGGGCGGGACGGGCATTACACATTCAAGTCTGAAAGTCGTGTATGACTAAGTATGACTCGTTTTCAAGCGCTCTTTCGCCATTATTGCGATGGACCCCGGTACATTCGATTTCCAGTAAAAACTTAAAGACCGTTTTTCATCGCGAACACTAAATTTAAGTGGCTACATAATACTGCTACAAACTAAATTTCTATTGCAGAAACTCCTCATGTGCTTTGAAAATGAACCTTTGCGCGAAAACGAGTGTTCTGGTGTCGAGTAGCGGGATAGGTTGATATGAACTCTTTCCAGAGCGCGATCAAGCAAAATGACGCCGCCAAACCGACTTTTTGGGTGCCCACATGTTTTTGGAACGCACTGAGTGTGCTTGAGTGAAAAAATTACAACACAGCACAACATCATATCAAAGAAAGTACCCGTCGGATTTTCTCTAAATACATATAATCATACTTCTTCCAGCCAAGCACATCCAGCACCACAGCGGTAACCTCAGAGGAGACCTCGTCGACACCTGGGGCGAAAATCAGTGAGAGTTTGACCACAACAATCGATGAATACGACGAATACGAGGATTATGAGGAGGAAGAGGAGTCCACTACAAGATTCTCTGAATCCACAACTGTTCCTGAAAGCTTAGAAGAACTCGAGACAACCGCCACCGACAAAACAAGTGATAGCACAACGTCCGCAACCTCAACCTCTACACAGGTGGTGAGCCTTTACAGCATGTTTCCAGACATGTGAAGTAAAAGGAAGTTTACAGACCTCAACGTCCACTGTTGCGACCACTCGAACTTGCGTGGATAAAATAAATCACGCTATTGGACGATCGGATTGTCCTCACAGGACACATCTTTGTCAAGAGCCGAGGTAGCGTCGACGACTGTTTTTGGGGTCCTTACTTTGAACTTCTTCGAACTTTGTAGTTTACTATTGAGTTGATAGTTTACTGCTGCGCAGTTTTACTATTGAGGCCCAAGAGATACTAACAATACTAGTCGTTTACGCAGTAGCGTTTACCACCAAAATCAGTTCCCTCGTTAGTGATCAAACTGACGACCATTTTCTAAACATGATAAATGGATCCTAAAGCCGTGCTCAGATCCCCGAATAGGTTCCAGCAACAGTTTTGATCCAAATCCAAGAAAATGTTCCTGAACACCATGACAATTACCTGATGAGTGTACTCATCCCCGAACCATAGTGCCTAGCTGAGGGAACTACCATAACTCAAGTCAGACAAATCTTCAGGAGCTACAAACACAGTTTCCGAAACGTCATTGGAAGTATATATAGTGGAGTTCAACAAGAGTGTCTCATTTACTTATCAATAAGAAGCGGTCGGCTGGGGATCAATGTGCATGAATCCCATACGAGCACACTCGATACCGATCGAGCGAGAGCGGTTGTGCTGCAATGAGTTTCATGTTCATTGATCTCCAATCGACCGCTTCTCATTGATAAGTAAATGAGACACTCTTGGTGGACTCCACTATACATTGATAAGTATGAATTCTGTTTGAAACGGTGCTTCCGACCAGCTGTAATCCTTAGTTAGATCACCTTACAAGGCAAAGCAATGCGCCCCGAATGGAGAACTTGAATCCTCTGTTTCGGAGTGAAATTTATGTCCGTTCATCGCGTGCTAGCGAGCGCGTATGCTGCGTCTCCTCATCCCACACTTTCTAGCTGTCTCTATCATCGCTCCCCACAAACACGCGAAGGGACGAACTGAATTCGCTGCCAAAAGAGGATAGATGACCTAACAAGAAGAAAATTGGGAAAGGCGGATAACTAATGAGTCCTCTATTTCAGCGTTAACTTTACTGTTGTGTATCGCGTGCGTGTGCGCCTCAATGGGCCTGCAGAGTTCAAGTCGCGGTGTTGCTAGCAGCGACGAACAGCGCTGGGTGATGCAATATCGATTACATTCGGCGACAGGACCGACCGGCGCGGCGTGAAGGGCGACAAAGGGGCACCGCGGAGTATTTTAGCGCCGCGACGGCCCTGCGTCACTGCCAGCGAGCGGCAACCGACGCCGCGACTATAATGTTCGAACACATTTTTGTCGCCGCGTCAAGGTTGACGCTCATCTACCACTCGCTGGTCACTGCAACTCAGCAGACCCCTTTGCAAATAGCAAACTAAACTTGTCTACGAAAGAGAAGATATCTTACCTGATGGATGTTTCAGTTACATTCGACTCATGCGAGATCAGTGTCCTCGAACTTGTGGCTTCTGTGGAGTCAGAAGATCTCCGGAATCGAGAGCAGAGGTCATTTTCAAGGCAGAGCTATAATTAACTAAGGATCCATCTCTGTATAAACACCCGAATTTTCAGAAAAATACCTGCGAGGATCTCCCCAATCCGCGAACAGGGCGCTCCGATTGTCCGCATAGACAAGCGCTATGTCAGAACATCCTGTACCAGAGACTGATGAGTGAACAATGTCCTCTTACATGCGGACTCTGCCGCCTTAGGTCTGTAAGAAGTCAGTCACAGAGGCACGAAAGTAAGTACAAAACTTTTATTGCTGCATACCTCGCTAACAGAAGTTACTTTGGAATCGAGAGATTGGCCATATGCCCTTCTAGACTGTGCAGATTCGATTCCGAGCGTCGTATGTACAGCAAGGCAGAAATTCTGCCAGCATAACGATATTCGCATTCGACGACAAATGGAAGCCCAGTGCGCCGTCACGTGCAGGATGTGCATCATCAACAATTCTTCGTGAACTCTATAAAATAAGATTTTGAAGACATGTACACATGCCTATAAATTCACAATAAATAACCATAAACTCAAGGATTGTATCACATAGGAATGAGAGCACAACAGCGACACAAAATCGTGGCACTACAATAGCGACACATCAGCAACACTACAGCAACACAACGGCTACACAATAACAACGTCACAAATATCATAGCACCGAAACGGTGATAGAACAACTACACAACAACCGCACAACAGCAATACAAAGACAACACAATAGTGTCTAACAAGGGATCTTCTATTAGCCACACCAACCATTTAAAAACAAATGTACTTTTCTAAAACCAATTTCAGACGTAGAGTCCGAATATGCCTTTCTCAGCTGCCTAGAATCACTCTGGAAAAGCTATAGGCGTTTTTCAAAGCCTCGCGGCAAGGTGAGGGTACCCCTCATAAAATTTTTAGGGTGTTTTGAAAAAAATCCCCATTTCGCTTAAAACTTGTATGTAGGGGTAATCGAAAGAGCTGAACACGAATCTGCGGGATTCCAAGGTTTGCTGCGAACCACAGTATGTGCCATGCTAATTAGTAGGCAAAAACTACCTTATTGTTCGGAAACCGATAATTGAACATCAAATTCGTACTCAGCACCACGAGTAACCACCGCACACAAATTATGAGTGAAATCTGAGACTTTGACCAAACTACCGCATGGCATATATACGGCGTATGCCCACCGTAATCTACAGTGAGCTGTCAAACTCGATGAAGTGGGGTCCAGGACTTAGTGCACCCAAAAGGGCTCGCCGCCGTTACCTGTGGACAGGCTGCCAGCTGTCACTACAGTATCCCAGCCCCGCCCCCCCGCTGGCTGCGGCCGCGCCTCCAGATCGCGTCGCCGCGCCCGCGGTGAGAGTTGCGGCAGCCGCGACCGACCGCCATGAGCCTCTAATATGGAGCTTCGTTGATATTAAAGAAGCTGAATTTGTGATTGGAGATTCATTGGCCTCAGGCTTCGGATCTTGGAAGCTTAAATGAACATCGAATTTTCGAAATGTTACTTTCACATTTGAATTTTTTCAAGATTCGCCAAATGCGCCTGAAATGACAAATCGTTTTGAAATTGATGAAATTTGAAAGATTCAAATGTGATCTACAAATTTTAGTTTCCGTAAAATCCACTTAAAATTCCCAGATTTTCATATCAGTCAGGTTCGAATGCAACTGGATAGCTGCTGTGCTCCGATTCGGGATTGCTCAATTCAAAAATTGCTCAATTCAAAAAAAGTTAAATGTGATCTACAAATTCAAATTTTTGAATTTTCAGAAAATGCACCTAAAATTCCCAGATTTTTACAACAGTGAGGATCGGTTTTTCAGAAAATGCACCTAAAATTTCCAGATTTTCAGAACAGTGAGGATCGGTTGCAACTGGGAAGCTAATATGCTCCAAATCGCAATTGCTAAACTAAGAAAATTTCAAATGAGATTTACAAATTCAAATTTTTGAATTTTTAGAAAATGCACCTAAAAGCGTCAGATTTTAACATCAGTGAGAATCGGTTGCAACTGGGAAGCTGCTGCGCACCGAACCGGGATCGCTCAATCAAAAAAAAATTAAATGTGATTAACAGAATGAAAATTTCGTGTCACCAAACGCAAAAGCGTGTAAAAACGGTGCAAATTTATTAAAAATTATTAGTCATCAACGAGTTCTGTACATAGCGTGTTGTTATGCCGACTGTCATACTCCAGTTTCGTGACCTCACACCGGGAACTTCTCTTTTCCTAAGGGTACGTCTCGGAATACCAGCGTTGCCTGCAGGACAACGCGGAATTCAGCATGCCATCTATAAATACATCTGTTAAATATAACTATATAGTTCTATATTTCTCTATATATGTATACTCTGTTTATCTTGAATTGCACAAAACACGGTCCGCCAATAGTCCTCTAATTGGCCCGCTAGTACCGTAGTGTACGTCCACGACGCGTTCTCCGCAGACCCGGGTGTGCACCCAGTGTGTAGAGCAATCGATTCGTCAATGCCGTCACTCGGCCACCCACCCTGCCACCCGGGTCTGCCGAGAACGCGTCGTGGACGTACACTACGGTACTAGCGGGCCAATTACAGGACTATTGGCGGACCGTGTTTTGTGCAATTCAAGATAAACAGAGTATATATTTCTCTTTGTAAGTGATGCTAAGAGCTAAAGCAGAAGTGGTTTGGTTAGCGTTACAAATGCTTCAACAAAAAGGGAACAATAGGAAAGCGGAAAGAGGAGAGTCTACAAAAAATGAACAATATCCTCCAAGAACTCTTTTCTTTTTCGAAACTTCCAAACAGCGGAAACAAACCGTTGTGGTATTTTACGAGGAAGAATTGACTGGTTCCCTAAAACAATTTAACATCATCTCCCCTTTTAATGATAGCTATTAGGTTTACATGCATATATACATATTTTATCGGCAATCACATAATCAAAGTCCTTTATGGAGCCAAAAGCGCTTCCTCATAGAGAACCACAACGGTTTGTTTCCGCTGTTTGGAAGTTTCGAAAAAAAAGAGTTCTTGGAGGATATTGTTCATTTTTGTAGACTCTCCTCTTTCCGCTTTCCTATTGTTCCCTTTTTGTTGAAGCATTTGTAACGCTAACCAAACCACTTCTGCTTGGGAGACCCCTTTTTACAGAATTGTTCACTTTTCTTGGTATTACGCTGTAATATCCCATGCAAGAATTTCGAACAAAGACCTCTTCATCTCCCCACTGGATCAGTCCTCTTCTGTGGTCACAAGAATCAATGACCCAAACTGTTGTAAAACTATCTCAGAAAAATCACTCGATGTGAAAAGCGCGCCCATGCCGATCACTTTTTCCGCAGGGCTACCGTAACCATTCTTGAACAAAACATGATAACGAATGTAAACACACGCTCATAACATGCGGGGTATAAAAGAGCGGAGGAGCGGTATGCATTCATTCACACACCGCTCTCCTCGAGAAGCCACTGGGGAGTGGCTGAGGAGGTCGAAATTGTGCAAACATGTTTGTTGGCTATTAGGATGTGCTCATAACCATGCTGACACTTGGAAAACATTTTAAGGAGGGTTACGGTAGCCATGCGGAAAAAATGATCGGCATGAGCGTGCTTGTCTCGATGTGGCTGACAAGACCGATGTTCACATGATATTAGCTAAGAAATGAATGATATCCATGATATCGTTCCACATAATTCATTCATATTGATCGCGTCAGCCACATCTGGCTACACCGGGTGTTATTTGAACCTTCCATGTTTTTCATACGTATCGAACGGGTCGGCCACTGTGATTTTCTCAACCAACTCTGACAGGGACCCAGGCCCCGGTTATAGTTGGTCGCCCAGACGTAGCCAGCCCGGTCGATACTCGCTAAAGCCTGCTGGCCTACAGCCGGATGCAGAATCTGCCTCCAGTTCTTCGCTTTCAAATGAAACTAACTTAAAACCGGGACAGTCAGAAACTACCTTCCATTCCATCTGGACACTTTCACATCAGTGGAACAAAGCAGTTTTATTATACTCATTATTTCGTTTCCGTTGCCCCATTCCTTCGCAGAACAGCCGCTTCGATTCCATGAATCTGATATGAAAAAAACTCTGCTGAGCTGCGAATGGAGATAGTTCTAACAATTTGTTTTTGAATTTGGATGCTAATAAGCAAGCATATACCATTTATTGCAGAAAAAATCAGTAGGCTGGGTGAAGAAGGAAGAGGAGCCCTCAAAATGGGGTTGTGTGAATGACCTTACGAAACTGAAAAGCAGCCTGGCAACATGACCTGACATGACTCACATAACATCTCAAACTTTCTGCTTGCTATGCTTGTCATCCTTACACTTTTACAGAAGTTTTGCAAGGTGTTCTCTCCTGCGCGAATTCCGGGGCATAATTTCTCGGATGGCTAGCATCGAGTCTGGGCTCCTGCTCACTCTACGGGGTGGTCACTTTTCGGATGAGCAGCAACGGGTCCCGAACACCTACCCACTATCCGGGTTTCCACGACGTCCCGATGACTTCATCAGAAGCTCGAAGCGCTTTTCACGACGTCCCGATGACGTCATCAGAAGCCCGAAGCACTTTTGGGACTATCCTAGACGGGGAAGGGGTCACCCACGATTTTCCCATGAAAATGAATGGAAAACCTGATAAAAAATGTTTGATGCTGCTATCAATCATTGTTGTTGATGAAGTTCTGTAGAAATAGTTCGATTGATAGCGTTATAGATCGGTGTTTCATTCCATTTCTGACTTGAATCTTGAGTCCCCCCCCCCCGTCTAGGATAGTCCCGCACTTCTCATGATGTCCCGATGACGTCATCAGAAGCCCGAAGCACTCTTGGGACTATCCTAGACGGGCACCACGACTTTCTCATGAAAATGAATGGAAACCTTGATAAGGTGCTTGCTGCTGCTTTCAGTCATTGTTGTTCATGAAGTTGTGTAGAAATACTTTGTTTGATAGCGTTATAGATCGGTGGTTCATTCCATTTCTGACTTGAATCTTGAGTGCCCCCCCCCCGTCTGGGGTAGGCCCGCACTTTTCACGACGTCCCAATGACGTCATCAGAAGCCCGAGGTACCTTTACGACTTCCGATGACGTCATCAGAAGCCCGAAGCACTTTTCACGACGTCCCGATGACGTCATCAGAAGCCCGAAGCACTTTCACGACGTCCCGATGACGTCATAGAAAGCCCGAAGCACTTTTCACGACGTCCCGATGACGTCATCAGAAGCCCGAAGCACTTTCACGACGGCCCGATGACGTCGTCAGAAGCCCGAAGCACTTTTCGACGTCCCGATGACGTCATCAGAAGCCCGAAGCACTTTTCACGACGTCCCGATGACGTCATCAAAGCCCGAAGCACTTTCACGACGTCCCGATGACGTCATCAGAAGCCAAGCACTTTTCACGGCGTCCCGATGACGTCATCAGAAGCCCGAAGCACTTTCACGACGTCCCGATGACGTCATAAGAAGCCCGAAGCACTTTTTACGACGTCCCGATGACGTCATCAGAAACCCGAAGCACTTTCACGACGTCCCGATGACGTCGTCAGAAGCACGAAGCACTTTTCACGACGTCCCGATGACGTCATCAGGAGCCCGAAGCACTTTTCACTACGTCCCGATGACGTCATCAGAAGCCCGAAGCACTTTTCACGACGTCCTGATGACGTCATCAAAGCCCGAAGCACTTTCACGACGTCCCGATGACGCCATAAGAAGCCCGAAGCACTTTTTACGACGTCCCGATGACGTCATCAGAAACCCAAGCACTTTCGACGACGTCCCGATGACGTCGTCAGAAGCACGAAGCACTTTTCACGACGTCCCGATGACGTCATCAGAACCAAGCACTTTTCACTACGTCCCGATGACGTCATCAGAAGCCGAAGCACTTTCACGACGTCCCGATGACGTCATCAGAAGCCCGAAGCACTTTTCACGGCGTCCGATGACGTCATTAGAAGCGAAGCACTTTCACGACGTCCGATGACGTCATCAGAAGCCCGAAGCACTTTCACGACGTCCTGATGACGTCATCAGAAGCCAAGCACTCTCGACGTCCCGATGACGTCATCAAAGCCCGAAGCACTTTTCACGACGTCCCCATGACGTCATCAGAAGCCCGAAGCACTTTCACGACGTCCCGATGACGTCATCAGAAGCCCGAAGCACTTTTCATGACGTCCCGATGACGTCATCAGAAGCCCGAAGCACTCGACGTCCGATGACGTCATCAGAAGCCCGAAGCACTTTTCACGACGTCCCGATGACGTCATCAGAAGCCCAGCTTTCACGACGTCCCGATGACGTCATCAGAAGCCCGAAGCACTTTTCACGACGTCCCCATGACGTCATCAGAAGCCGAAGCACTTTCACGACGTCCCGATGACGTCATCAGAAGCCAAGCACTTTTCGCGACGTCCCGATGACGTCATCAGAAGCCCGAAGCACTCTCACGACGTCCCGATGACGTCATCAGAAGCCAAGCACTTTCACGACGTCCCGATGACGTCATCAGAAGCCCAAGCACTTTCACGACGTCGATGACGTCATCAGAAGCCCGAAGCACTTTTCACGACGTCCCCATGACCTCATCAGAAGCCCGAAGCACTCTCACGACGTCCCGATGACGTCATCAGAAGCCCGAAGCACTTTTCGACGTCCCGATGACGTCATCAGAATCCCCTCACCTACAGATCGGTTAATTACCAGCCTACGTACCTCCTACCAACTTACCTGTCTGCCAAGTTGATTGCCTGAGACCATTGGCAGTGGCTATTAGCAGTGAGGACTGAAAAGCGTGACGGCCCGGCCCACGGCCTACGGCCTACGGCTCACTGGCCTACGGCGCACACCATGAAATTTTCTTAAAGCTTTCGGGCTCACAACTTTGTTATTTGTGAAGCGATTTTGCTGAAATTGGACAGCAGGTGTCTTCTGGACCCCTTCAGCTTATATCCAGAAGGAAATTCTTCAGAAATTTTGTTTCAAAGATTCTATAAACTATTTTATAAAATTCTAAGTGATCACAAGGCCTAGGCAAAACCAAACCTCTCCAGCCGCTTCGCGGCTGGAGCGATACAGATGAAGTGCAGTGCGAAATTACAAAGGAATACGGTAACAAAATGCTGCGAAATTTGGATAGACAACAGAGAACAAACTGGATGAGCAGTGTAAAAATATAAATTGGATCATCGAAGGTTGTTCCCGCATCAAGAAGAAATAGTTTCACCTCAGAAATTTCATGACGAGGCACCTCCCGTTTGCTGCAAAAATTCTTGTGCTACTGAGTTTTGTTTTCAAATGCCAAATATAAATGGATGTGTCCTGGAACTAAGTTATTTACGTAATTTGTGTGCTTGTTCCTGTGTTGACTTCTGGGATGAGCATACAGCGTTTCGAAGCAGTTTACAAATGCAGATCTAACTGAACTAAATGAGTTGCTCTGATACGTGGCGGCGATATCCCGTTATGGCAGCTGTGGAAAGTTCTTCGCCTTGCTTTTTTTAAAGTTTTTCTGCATTGAAACAACATCGTGATTATTCGCTGGAATTAGCATGATATATATTACGACCTATGAGTCCCAGCTCATGTCGCTGTGTTTGCCCTGGAATCCGCTAGACGCAAACGCAAATGTGTCCACAGGTAACGACTCAGGATCGTAAACTAGTAACTAGACTTTGTGGGTAGGAGAAGAACGGATCAGGTCAATGTGGTACAGTCGTCGACTACGACTATCAAGTAAATGTAGCCGAGCAAACCATAATATATGAAAAGACACATATGCAGTACTGGCGAAAGGCAATTTGTAAGAAACCCGCAGCATAAACTCGGATTCCCTCAAAACAGGACCATAGAAATTCCCTACCCTTAACAGTTATTGTTGATAATAACATTTTCAAGAAATTTCAAAAATACACGGATTCAAGCACCAGAACAGGCTTAACGAAAATTTTCAGAGACAATTTTTTCGCTCCGAGCAAATTAAATCGAAAATGGCTTCCACCGCATCTTTAGTATCTAATGACTACCTGTCACCAAACGTACTGTTCACAGCTTTCTACTCTAGTTTTTTCGTCAGTAGTCGATCTTTTGCAAAACTCAAAAAATGTGACAATCGATTTTTTGGAAAATGTCCGATATAGGGCAGCATGATTAGCATTGGAAAAATAGCGATTCTAGACACATTAATGAAATTTCGTAAACTCGTTTCAGTCAAGCATCATTAACCGTCAAGGTGCCTTAACGTTTCAGAGAAAAAGAAAGAAAAAAATGGGTCGAATATGGTTCGTTGCAGTTGAAGAACTATTCGCAGTGAGATTACAAATTCGGAAAACCGCAAATATAGACACGAAAATGAGAACTCTGAACCCGGTTCAACTAGTATAGTTGCACATTGAGGAAGTCACCGCACAAATTCATGGCGCAGTGTGACTGACTAGCATTAAAGCACTCTAAATATAACTGACTTTGTTAACAAGTTCCTTGTGGCGTACAGGACCATCTCAGTTGTCCATAGGACATTTCGCACCCCATATCTTCAGCTGAGGTCGACAAAAGGGCGAAATTATCTTCACGCGCGGATCGCAAGGGTGCTGGAGGCATTTCTCTGTTGAGAGACCTCCTCATACTGAGAGACACAAGATCGTGAAGATCGATGGTCTAGCCTTCCGGGTGTCTCCTTCTGAAAATTTATCGTCCACTCCCAAAAACGAGTTTTAAGTGCATTTTCTGAAAATTTCGATTTGTAGATCACATTTAATTTTTTTTAATGGACAAGTCCCGATTCGGAGCACAGCAGCTTCCCAGTTGCAACCAATCCTCACTGCTGTAAAAACCTTGGAATTTTAGGTGCATTTTCCGAAAATTTGAATTTGTAGATCACATTTAAGTTTTTTTCTGAAATTGAGCAAACCCAATTCGGAGCACAGCAGCTTCCCAGTTGCAACCGATACTCACTGCTGTGGGTAAAAAAAACTGCTGTAAAAATCTGGGAAGTCTAGACGCATTATCTAAAAATTTGAAAATTTCAATCTGTAGATCACATTTAAAATGTCCTATTTCATAAATTTCAAAACGATTTGTCACTTCAGGTGCATTTGGCGAATCTTGAAAAAATTGAAATCTGAAAGTAACATTTCGGAAATTCGATGTTCCTTTAAGCTACCAAGATCCGAAGCCTGAGCCCAATGAATCTCCAATCACAAATTCAGCTTCTTTAATATCAAGGAAGCCCCATATAAGAGGCTCATGGCGGTCGGTCGCGGCTGCCGCAACTCTCACCGCGGGCGCGGCGACGCGATCTGGAGGCGCGGCCGCAGCCAGCGGAGGGCGGGGCTGGGATACTATTTCAGAGAGTCGGGGGGTCCGATTCGGCCACGATAGGCTTTCTAATCGGGTACCTAGTCGAGTTGAAAGGAACTTCCGCAGCAGCACGTGCTGCTCCGAGGAGCACGTGGCGTGTTCGATAGGGCTACGTGGCGCTGGCGGCGGGTTCCTCCCCTTCGATGGGAGCGTGTCTCCCCCAACAAGGATACGGTCTAAATTACGTCTCGCAGCAGGGCATCACCCCCACAGCAGTCCGCGACAGGGGCATCACCCTCGCCACGGTCGTCAGCGAGAGACCTCCCCTCGCTGAGGACCGTGGGGAAGACCCCTTAACGGTTCAAAAATCGTCCAGAAAGTGATTCGTAGTCACCTTCCAGGAGCGGCCTTCCAGAAGGAGGACTGCGATCTCTTCGGGATCGGGCCCCTTATATACGTGCTGTGCGGCTGACATGCACCGGGTCAGTTCTGAAGCGATTGATCAACGTGTTCAATCATGGGCATTGTGGCTCTTTCGTCGTCCAAACTCATCGTAGTCGAATCAAAAGCGTATCGTGGCCGAGTGAAACGGCTATGATTGGCGGCACGTGCTTCTCACTTGGACGACGATCAGGCCACGTGGCGCACGGAAAGTACGTGGTCGTATCGTCGTCCAACCGCTTAGTAGTCGAATTAAAAGCCTATCGTGGCCGAATAGGACCCCCGACTCTCTGAAATAGTGACAACTGGCAGCCTGTCCAAATGTAACGGCGGCGAGCCCTTATGGGTGCACTAAGTCCGTACCCCGATGAAGTGATCTCAGATCCGTGTTCAGCCCTCCAAGTAACCACCAGAGAAACAATTTGAAAAATACTTACTGAAGTATGTATACTGAAAATAGCAAAGAGTCGCGTTCCGCCCTCAATTTTCGCCCCAATGGAAGCTTTGAATAAATAAAGTCGAATTCTTCGGAAAATTGCCAAAAAAACCTCAGGTTCGTGATAAGCTACCTAAACAACTTCCACGGGGAAACTTGGGATCAAAACTTAATCATTTTTTTTTGCAAACGTTCTCGAAGCCCGCGATTGATATAAGTAAAGGCTCAACCAACAATCCGTACAAGTCCAAAACGCTATCACTCTCTGCTAAGTCTGAGGAGTGCTCATTCACCCGATCTCCGCACATGGGGTGAATCTGCGCGCTGAACACGATTATGAAGCCGAAACCCAAATTTCCAAAAAGTCCCTGTGCGTTTCGGAAGGGGTAATTAGTTTGGAAATCAGGAAAAACGCTCATAGCTTTTTCAGAGTGGTTACAGACAGCTGAGAAAGGCATATTTGGACGCTAAGTCCAATTAATGGTTATAAGAAAGCGCATTTCATGTAGAGTGGTTGGATAGTTCTCTTGTAAGGCAACCCCATAAATCAGATTTTGAGACAAATCCGATTTTCTTTATTCGGAAACGGCTAAAAATCTAAGAATCAATACGCGAAGAGCCTCCCTACTTCGCAGAGCATTGAGAAAGCTCAAGACTCTTGGCGACCGGTAACTCGTGTCGAATAGAAAGCGTTTTTTTATTGCTTAATCACAGAAGATGACAAATGGGTCCTTTATGATTACCCAAAACACGAAAGGTCATGACTCTCTCCAAGTGGAATTCTTCGGAGTACTGCTAAGCCAGCTTTACAATCTAAAATGGCGCATTTGTGTGTTTAGTGGAGTATTCGCGGCATTGTTGTTCATTTTGAATTGCTGAAACCTGGGCAAACTGTTGATGCAGACCACTACAGCAAACAATTGCAGCGAGAGAATCAATCTCCAATTGAAAAACGGGGAGCGATTTTCAACCGACAAAATGTCATTCTCCATTACGAAAAGGGAAGACTGAAGCCTAGAAAAGTTTAATGAATTGAGGTGGAAGGTGCTGCCTCATCCACCATAATCGCCCGTTGATGTACTATCGGATTTCCACTTATTCCGAGCGCTACAACACTTTTGGAGTGGCGAGAAATTTGAAATTTGGATGATATCCAAATTGCCTACTCTGGAAATTTTACCAAAAAAAAACAATTAATTTTCTATCAGGGATTGAAAATTTACTCACTGGATGGCGAAATATTATTGGCATTGATGGGGAATGCGTCACTGATCAAAAATCGAGATTCGTTAGAAATGTTTGTGTCTGTATTTAGCGTAAGAAAACGACTATACTTTCCGGTCCACCTAATAATACACAGCTGGCCTCCCTTCCGAGGTATTTACAGAAAATTTCCCCTGGGGCGGCATGCATGAACGCAGCGAACGGTGACGGGAGCCGCTCCGCGTGCCATGCGCGCAGCGTCGAGCAACGGGGCGGCCCCGAAAATCAGGCAAATCAATACACGCCACGAAATTCGGGGCCGCCCCGTTGCTCGACGCTGCGCGAATGGCACGCGGAGCGGCTCCTTGACACCGTTCGCTGCGTTCATGCATGCCGCCCCAGATAGAGAAACCCTGCTTCAGGATTCGTGGCTGCTAGTGCTTCAGCGCAGGTGCACATGATAAAAAAGGAAATGATGAAACTTCATACACAGAAAACATCAAGAGAAATACCATCGACGAGGAACACCCAATACAAAAAAGGAAAGGAAATATACAATCTGTGATTACGTGTGTCGAGTGCCAAGTCACAGGATTTTAAACGAGTACAAGTCAAGTTGAAACTCAGGTAGATCAGAGGTTGAACTCTTTCTGGACAAAAAAGTGATATGTTCACATTGCGAAAAAAGCATCATAAAACTTTATAATAAATTAAATAATACTGTACCTAACAATAATGTTATGAATGAATTGGCAGCAGAATTACAATAATCCCCTGAGTAACACACGCATATCTGGCGATCACCAACGCGTCGACAACCGGCTTCCTCCAGGTGTGCTCGGCCGAATGTCCTGGAAATAAAGGTTTACAACGAAATAGGAATGAAATTCGTATCAGAACTCCAAAAAACGTCTCATGCGGGTCATTCTGATGCTGGGGAAAATCATCCATACAGAGCGCGTCAAAAGGTAAGGAAGGTCCTAAACTTCGGGATCTTCTTCCAAATTAGACCTTCTGATTCAGGTTGGGTACCAATGTTAGATGGTGCATCTTAAAGGCAGTGTTCACAATGGGAATCGTTTTTCTGTTTTTCCGCCTATCTTGAAAACGGCTCCATGCCGATTCCAATGATGTCTCTGAAATCGTACGAGACCTTCTGGAAATGGAGTTAAGGTCCCTCAAAGATTGAGCTAAGGAAACATGGTGGACGAGTTCTCCGAGGCTTGTAACTTCCGTCTTTTGCAGCCGATATATGCGAGCCAACCTGAGTAAAGAGAGAAGTTGAGAATGAAAGGAAGAACGGGGCTATTGATCGGAAATCATTGCTCATCTCACAATCTCGAGCATTCATTTGTTTACGTCGGTGGGCGTGGAAAGTGGATCTGGGGTGTGACTAGCTGGCGGGTGTCCAACTTTGGGGCCGTAGGGGACCGTTCCAAGCTCGTTTTTCTTAGTTTTCTCAACGTTAGGGTTGCGCTAGGCCCCGCAGCTGCCGATCTCCATCAAAAAATCAGACACGGTTTTTTATCGTGGACACTGCCTTTAAATAACCCTAGGCGAGAAAACAGATAGTTTCTGCCAGAGGAAAATTCTCACAATTTTTCGAAAAGGAGAGACCATAATAGACAGCGTCAAAAGTACCCGAAAATGTGGTATGAAAAAAGGTTTTTCCAAACAACAATAGCCACCACAAATGATTTGAAGTGGTCGGGGTTTCCCGTTCTTGGAGGCTCAGGATTGCTGCAATACGGTCATTTTGGTTCGGCGGTACTATGTTAATTAAGGCCTTAGTCCAACGAATATACAATGAAGCCACGGCGAGGATACACTACAAAAAACTATGAAAAATCTGAGTATTGTCCTCTGTTCATCCATTATCTGAGCCAAGGATCTGGATCTTCAGAAAAATTGCGGACGTCGTCCGAGTAGAAAATAAAGGAAAAAACTGCGAACGCTACGCTGAATGCTTTGAAGGCTGTGTCCACGATGAAAACCATTTCCGAGTTTTCCCCTAAATTCGAAAGATTTGGAGCTCATGACAACAGCAATGTCGAAAAAAGGCTAAAAAAGAGCCCCAAATAGCCCTACATGGCCCTGGACTTCTCTGTAAGACGCAGTTCCCGCCCACTCCTCTCAACGGCTATTGATCAAAACAAACAACGGAAAATTGACCTCGACAAAATATACGATTTTCAAATGATCAAACCACTCAACATGATGCATGGTTCGACCAATTTACTCGATTTTCAATATTATTTTCTTCTCGGAGTTGATTTTTCGGAGGCTTGTTTCCATCAGTGGCTGTTGAGGGGAGTTGGCGGTGATTGCGCTTTACACAGAAGCTGAGGGCCGTGTAGAGCTATTCGGGTCCCTTTTTTTATGCGATTTTTCCGAAATTGCTGCTGCCATGAGCCCCGCACCTTTCGATTTCCGGAGAAATGTCGAAAATGGTTTTCATCGTGGACACTGCCTTCAAACAAGGATGTGTTCAAGATACGTAATCATACGTATTCTTCAGGTTCCCGTCATAATTGGGCGATAGGCCACAACCCGGTCGATATGCGAATAAAGCACGTAAAACAATGAAAACAGGGACCTTGGCAATCATTCTGAGGGTGTCTGTACAGTTCCCGTCATAGCCCCCGATCGGCTAAAGCCAGCCCGGTCGATAAGCAGAAAAATCCACTCGTTGTAGTCGGACAGGGCACGCCTGTGGCGCTCCGATCGATAAACATGTTATACATTGCTCGCTCCCCCCGATGTGGCCGGACTGAGCTCGCCTGGTCCTTACTGATGGGTGATGGACGTTTAGGCCGGTTACGGGGGCAGGGGCAGAGATGCAGAGGGCGGGAGCAGTGGTAAGCTCGTCCCACGCCGTTGTCACCATAAGAACTTAATGGCCACCCGCCGTAACAGCCAGCTCCGAACGCGGTCGCGTCGCGGTCGCGCGAAATCGCAGTAGAGCGCGCTATTGGCAGTTACGAAATCGCTGATTACGCGTGTGAAGAATGGATTTTGACATTTCACTACAAGCATATTTAACAAATACGAATATTTCGTAATGAAGGGGCCATAATTGCACAAAATAACTGCATGACATGTGATAGGGGCTATTTCGCGAAGTGGAGAGGCCTATTTCGTTTTGCATGTCCTTAGATGCGCGAAAAACTCGCAATTTGCGGTATTAATTCAAATTGTTCAATCTCATAACACATTGTTGCTATCAAAAGCCATTCACATTACGTGTAAAGGAAGAAAGTAAGCGTTTCACATGCATATTTCTGCGAAATAATTGAAAATGCTCCTGATGATGGCATACAACTGGTTTTGAGCTCTCAGGAAGACAAACAAGTGTTGTATTTGGCAATTTTTATAGACAGGTTTCGGGAATGTCTTTCATTCCGACGCTTTATTACAACACAAATCTGAGTAAATAATTCGGGTGACGTTCTGCAGTTGTAGGTACATGTTTAATCTCAATAGCGAGATCGTTTCCTGGGGTAAAACGTACCCGCTAGTTTGGTTTTTTTATCCCAAGATGTTCGTTTTTAGCATGCAGGTGCTCGACTGGGGAACTCCTTGCACATCCGGTGGCAATGCGAAGAGCGGAACTCGATTATGGCGCAGCCTTCAGTATGATCAGTAGGGATACGCCTTATATAGGTTGTGAGCATTGTTTGTTTGCTGCTACCCCATGAGGTACCGCCCAGGTCCTGAGAACATTGAGCTTAGCCTTAACGACAGCCAGCCTTTGCTCAGAATTTTTAAATACTTTTTCATCAAAATTCAGAAGAATTGTACAACTTTGTTGTCGATTGTCGCTTAACCTACAGTATGCTTAGTGGGACCGCGCTCCGTGAAGGATTATTTGCAGATGTGATCTTAGAGCTGCGGAAACGTTTTTTTTTATTCCGAAAAGCCCATTCCACTGAACGAAAAAGCACGGGCTATGTTGATATCTGAAAACAAACCTTGGGTACTTTCGGATAACTTCTCAGCGAATTGTCGATCTACACTGCTTTTCTTCTCTACGTTCTGGCCAATTCAGTTTCGCACAGAAGAAAACTAATGGCTCGATAGCAGCTTCAGTACTCGGTTTCCCACCCATCTAGTAGTTTTCTTCAGCCAATTTCTTGTATATTTTCACACTAACACCATCATCGTCATAATTTGGACACTTACTCTATCCAAAAAAAAACTATTGAAATAACACAATGAAACCTGCTTTGGATGGGATTAAATAATATTTGGAGTACCCGCATATTTATGAGTCATAAGTTCAACTCGCTCAGCCCCAATGAACTGTGTTCAAAATGGCAACGCGCGTCCTTTTTCCAACGAAAATAGTTATAATAGACACCGATACCTACAGACTAATGATAGTTTCAAAAATAGCCACGTCAGTCCTTCTGTGGCCGAGACTCAACAGAAATTCTTCGATGGGGATAGCGCGCTCCACTGCGAATTCGCGCGACCGCGACGCAGCCGCGTTCGGAGCTGGCTGTTACGGCGGGTGGCCATTAAGTTCTTATGTTGTCACCGGAGTGCATTCAAGTGGCTGTAGCAAAGCATCCAGGAAGCTTAGTCAAAAAAAAACTTCAGAATCTTTGTGCACATATAGGTGGATTATTCAACTATGAATTGAAATAGTAGATGGTAAAACCTCTATTTTATTGATACATTAATTGAGCAACCTTTTCTCGTTGAAAAAGATGGAACAACTATTTTGAGAGTTCCATGAGTATATACATCGCGAATGATTTATGAAATGAAGGGTTAATCAGTTTTTGCTTCTGACTTTTGTTAGTAACTTGGAGTTAAACGTCGATATGAAACTGTGTTGTAAAACTAGGAATACCAGAACACTAACATAATTAGTAGAAAACAGCTTATACATATAAATGTATATCGCAGGCCACAACGGGATGCCTTCTGAACTTGATTGTTTCCAATCTTCCTTGAAATTGAGGTGGTGCGGGAAGCATTTCCGTTGGAATTGGGTAATTTTTTGCAGGGCTTGTTCATTATTTCCGATCATTCAAACGCGCGTTACCGACTGTAGTACCGAAATTCGAAGCATACAGCTTAAATGAAAAGATAGGTACTGACATAGAAGTATATGTACGAGCTTTTCACGTCACGTAGATGCCCTCCTAAAGGTTGATTTCTTAGTTCAATATCGGAAGAAGCCTAGCGTTTCTCAATAAACTTGCTTATTATACGTGGTGGAATCAGGATAACCGCGATAGTTTTTACAACCCGATAACAGTGCTTTGAATAAAAAAAAACAAGTATAATTATACGCTGATGCATGAATTCTTATCATAGCTCAACATTATTCAATACGTTCTTCTTCCGAATTACGTGCGAATAATATAAAGCACATTCTGCTCTATATCAGTCTTTTGTACTCTCACAATCATCTCGAAAAGTGTTTTAAAGAAGGCAAGAATCATCAAAACACAAGTTTACTTCGTGTAATGCCCATATGCGCGCTAAAACAGCCAACGCTGAGGATGAGGCGTGGCAAACGAATTGTAGTGCCTGACTCTGCCGCGGAGTCCTTTCTCTGCGCTCTAGCCCATCGGCCTAAACGTCCCACACCCTTACTGATCCATCTGTGGCCGTGCCGGTCGATACGTATGCAGCACATTGTTTTTTTTTAGGTGGACCCCCCCCCCAGTTGTAGCCGGACTGAGCCAGCCTCAAAGTGCTCGAGTCCGCCAGCATATTCGATTGGCAAGCAATCGACACACTAAGGACGGCACAGGAGGGCGCAGGACCACTAAAAACGGGGGATTACGGCCCAGTCTGGCCTTCGGCCGACTATGACGGGGGCCCTAGGGTGAACAGGTTTTCAAGTTTTTGGAGGTCAATATTGCAAAAAGACGGTCATTTAGGTCCCTTACTACCCCGTTGAGGTCCTAATTCGAAGAATAATAGAGCCACCGCAAGGATACGCAAAGCATTTATCAAAAAACACAAGTATGATCATCTGCCCATCTACTACGGACATTTGAATACATGGCTCAGCAAAAAAAATACGGAGGTCGTTTGCTCAAAATAAAAAACCGAAAACGCTGAATGCCTCGCATCAGGTTATGTTCAAGATAAGCAATCACATGTATTCTTTACTCCACAATAAAACATGAAAGCGTACCGAGTATCGTAAGGTATACAAGTGAGCGCGACCTCTCGATTATCCTCCAGATTGAAGGACGTGATGCGGGTGCAGGCAACCCCAGAGCATTCCTCACAACTCGCCTCCTTCTCACAGTCCGAACCCTCGAGACACATTAGACACGCTGAAAATTTATTGGTTACATTTGTAAATTAAAGCAACATTCTAATACTTTAACTCAATTCATCGTATTTTCCCCGCTTGATTTTTCAATCATCAAGGGTTGCCACCGTCAAGTTTTATTGCCGATGTGATTTTTTCTTTTTCAAAACTTTTTTTTATTGAACGCATTTCAATTTGGGAAAAATCTGCTTTCGATTGGGCTAATTTATATAGTTTAATCTTTTTTTTTTGAAAAATAGGACCATTTCTACAGCCATCGATGCAACCCTTGAGCGGAAAAAGCTTAGCTTCTCTAACGACCCTCATTAGAAGTGGTTTCGGGCAACATCTCCGATGTTCTCTTTTTTCTGCCTCACTTCAAGAAAGTAGCGTTCTTCCCTAAACTGGCTGACTAGTACAGCAGTAATTCCACCTCTGCCCCGGAACATTTGAGTCGTTGATGGTTTCATCTGCTAGAGAGGTCGTATCGCCCAGGAACTCCCCGGGGAGCGGCGACGGCCGCGAGGTGGGTGCTGGTTAATTGGCAACTGCCATAATATCATGTCTTTCCTATAGTGTTACGCTAAGACTTAGAGACCGCCGTGGTGATTAACCATTCCGTGTACGCTGTTTGATTGGATGGATTTACATCGAGAGACCGTGCAGAAGAATCCACCGCAAGCGGTTCCCGTCATATCATTTAGCCTGTTTCACTACCTACCAACCAGGAAAAGTGTCTCAAAACAATTCGCACACAGCAAAATCCGGTTCTTATTTAGATCTCTTGCTGGGAAGGGGTTACGCGCCCACTTTCCTGCCGCTGACCTATCACAGGAGCAGCGAAGGCTGATGTGATAGGCCGATTGCGAGAGAATGGGCGGATAGTCTACTCCCAGCAAAAGATCTGCATCAGTACCCACAATCCTTCAGAGCGGTCAACTAGAACATTACTATTCCTCAACAGAAAGATCTTAACCATGCAATGCGTTATAAATCTAGCTATTCCCCTGGTAGCATTTTCCTGCACTCCAACACGATTGGCAAGTTGACAAGCATGAAGTGCTTTTCCAGCGGGGCCGGATTAATTAACGAGGTATAAGGGGGGTAAAGATCAGAATGTTAACATCAACTTGTTATTCATCATAAACCATGCCCTCCAAACCAGAGATATAGGGTGGGTGAGAGCGTCCAATGAGTGAGATGTGGTGAGGTTCCACACATTCTACGCGAGTGTACGAGCATGTCAGGCTCAAGCAAAACTCATTTGAATCGCGGTTGCCAGTAAGGAATAGATTAAGACCAAGTTATGTAGTACCCACGGTTAAACGTTACTCCCGAGGCCGGATTCATGAATGAAACCGTGGGTATAACGTACCAAGCCCTTACTCTAGTCTTCACCGCGATTGAAATAGGTCGGCTCGGGGTTGGTATGCGCGTACATTCGCGTGGAGTGTGTGCAGCCTCACCACACCATACCCATTGGACGCCTTCGCCGGCGTTGATTAGATTGGCAAATCGCCAACATAAGCTAGAGCGCAAAAGCGCACTGGAGGGCGATCCGAGTGAGTAAAGCGAAACCCGAGTCTCTCCTAGGGTAACTCGCACCCTACTCTATACCTCCAATTTTGAGAATATGGTTTATGAAGAATCATTACCCACTTATACGGCGGTATACCCGTTCATGAATCCGATCCCGGGGCTCCGCCTCGTCAACCAACTTTCTTCGCAGGGGCAACCTGCAGCCCGCGTTATTCCGCGATAGTGCCCCTCTAACGCCTGTAGGCACCGACCTAGCACTACACTGGTACTGTATATTCCACAAGCGGTCTGAGAAATGACATCCTATTGATCCGCTACAGCGACTCTACTGCACAACTCCCTCTCCAATTTGATAAAAAGTTGTTCCAGTTTAACTGAAACTTTTGGCTCAGTGCACTCAAAAGGGCACAAAGTGGTTTCAGCCTTACTCGCGTATTCTTACTCGACACTGCACTTTCTAAATAATAGCCTCTCCTCGAAGTCACAAGGGTAGCGGTCGCCCACGACCAATTAGCTGGCATCAACTAGCTGCTAACTTCGAGTCTGAGACAATCTCAAATGGAAAAAGTCACTTCGGTTCTTTGAGGACATTAGAAATTTCTGAATACTGATATTAAAAGATGGAGTTCTTGACTTTGATCAATCCCTTTGATAGAGCCACCTATTGCATAACGCTAAAAATGCTTACATTTTTCTCCGCTTCTCGACTCAAAAATAGGATTGTTTTGTCGTGAGCTATTGAATAGCGGAAACTCACAATAGGGTAAAGTAGCGGTTTCTAACGTATATACATACAGGTTCAGGGCGCGGACGAGTTTACGCGGTCTGCTAGTTTTCCGTAAGCAAGCGCTAATGGCGAAACGTGTACAAGTGGACAAGGCTGGACGTGGAGGAGCTGCTTGGCGTTCCGCCATCGGAAACGTCCGCAGCGCCACAAGCTCGTCAGAACGAGGAGCGGGGCCAGCTAAGAAAGCGTACTAGGCTAACGGAATCTTTACTTCGCGGCCGTTTTTATCGATCTCCGGCTCGTTCTTGCTGCTTTCTCAGACCCTTTCCCTTTAAAGGCAGTGTTCACGATGAATATCGCACTCGAGTTCGACCCAAAAATGGGATTGTTTGGTCGTGAGGTAACTAATAGTGGAGAAACAGGGAGGGAAAACGTCCAGAATAAGTCAAAATAACGGTTTCTAAATTCAGGGCGTGGACGAGAATCATGGGCCCTGCTGATTTCGGGAAGCGCGCGCTAATCGCGAAATCTGGGCGAATCGATAATGCTAACTGCGGCAGAGTTGTTTGGCAATTTGGCATCGAAACGTGTGCGGCGCCACAAGCTCGTCCGATTGGGGAGCGGGCCGGGAAAGGTAGGCGCTCCTGGAGAGCTTTCAGCCATTTGTATTTATTTCCGGCCAGTTTTTGTAGCTTTCTTCGACCCTATCCTCTACAGCACCTGCCAACTTAGTGTTTCACTCCGAGACCTCGAGAACTAAATTTATCGTTAACACCGCCTTTAAGCATGTGCCAGAAATGTGTTTCACACTGAAAACTCGAGAACGAGATTTATGGTGAACACTGCCCTAAAAAAACATGAGTACTGGTGCTTCTCTGGGCCAAATTCCGGTCCGCAATTGCGTCTCGACACGCTTTGCGGCCGCACGCGCTCGAGTCACTCAGGTTTCCAACGCCAAAGCCGACTCGATGTGGCTTTTTTATACAATGTTCTCCAACTTTTCTTAGTTTCCAGCTTCCAAACCCCACCTAGAGTCAACAGATCGGCGGCTGCGGCACTGGAAACCCTTCTGACTTGGGAGCGTGCGGCCGCAAAGCGTGTCGAGACGCAATTGCGGACCGGAATTTGGCCCAGATAAGCACAGTATTTATTCTTTAACACTATCGCGTATAAAAAGTTTTCGCGCTTTAGAAAATCAAGATCTATTCATATGGACAGCTATCAAAACAACAAATCCATCAAATAAGCATTATCTGCTGTCTTTCTCTACAGCTACCAGCTCCGCACCCACTTACTGATTTAAATTCGTGAAAATTTGATCGTAATAAAAGTGTGTATCCTAGGCTTTGAGCTTCTCGTCGCTGTCAAATTTATTTTTGAAAATTTCGATATCATGTTGCAGCCAAGTCGAATGAGAACTTTTCGATGTACAAAATGACTTTATTGAATTTACAGATTTTCTTTTATTGATTTCCGGGTCAGTATACCTGCACGAGATTCTGAGCTAGATAAAGGCGGTTACAGATATTATACCATCACAGACTTGATATATCACGTTGACTATCTTTTACGCAACAGTTACTGTCGTTTCGGAGAACTAGTGCTTCAACAGATGAAAGGAGTTCCTCAGGGAGGTAACTTCAGCCCATTGTTAGCCGATATAACAGTTTCCATGTTGGAGTATAGGTACTCTATAAGCGCAAAAATTGAAAATAACGTACTTTTCAAACCTTTTAGATATATGGATGACTTGCTCATAATCCATAATAAAGATGAAACATTTGTGGATAACCAAATTTCACTAATATACAAGAATGTATTGAAGCTCAAAAAGACGCACAGTAATCCCTATAAATGCAATTACTTAGACATTAGTATAGAAATAATTAATAATAAAATACGCACAAAGTTGTATAATAAGACAGATGATTTTAATTTCAGAGTTAAAAGACTTCCTCATGCTCATTCTGATATCTCTATAAAAGTCAAAGCATCTACAATTTATACGGAGACCTTGAGATTAGCTAATATCTCTTCAAATTTAGATTCCTTCATGGAAAAACTCAAAGAAATGAAAACAGTTTTGATTGGAAACCTATATACACCAGAATTCGTAGAAGTAAATATGATAAAATGCATCTATAAACAAAAAATGATAACAAATAAGTTTAACCTAAGAGATGAAAAGAAAAGTATAACACAATTGGTAAAAAGCATAACCTACTAAGTCTTCACTGTTGTTAGGTCTGTATTCGGTACTGTCCAAAATAAGGACTTGTGATCATATGGACTTCATTCTGATATTGATAGTATACTATAGCTTCTTATCCTCTAACCTCTTTCTAACGTTTCTAACACTACTTCACTCTGCTCGGCTCATGCTTTCGTATTCATACTTCTTTTTCATCGACAGTTCTGTTCCTCACTGAGGAGCCCCGGCAGAGCTGTTTGATAAAGTTCGTCTGAGGCCAGGGGCGAAACGAACTTTGTCAACTTCTCCTTCATACCTTTCCTTTCCTTGATTTACTTACTTCTAGTATTTTGAAGATAAGGTCGAATATAATTAGAATATGGCAATTCTTTCATTATCCGGGCTTGATATATATTCTATACACATGAACTTCACATACGTTGTAGTGTAATTTATTATTTAATCGTTCTGAAGAATTGAGGTAAACAATCTTCACCTAAACCAATAACACCAACATCTAGAGCGACTAATTCTTTTCAGAATGATACTTGATAGGTCGCCAGGGTGTCCACTATTCTATGCGCGATATCCAGCTGAAGAAAAAGAGCGGAACGTTACGGTTGGCACGAATCGCAAGGACACTTTGGGTTAATTAATGTGCACTGGCTTAAACTCGGCGCAAATATGTTATAGCATACCTGCACGGACTTTGCTCCAACACACAATAAGGAACGCAAAGTATAGGTGCGATGCGCGACGACTGTACACATAACCACCAACCCAATATTTCAAGCGTTTATTCGGACCCAGTTTCAGACTCTAGAGAATGTCTCAAACCTCCAATTCGAACAACTAACCTCCTCACCTTGCCCAGAACCGGGTCAGATTGTTTGTCATACGGATTTCGGAGGGATATCCGTCCTATGACGTTGTTAAACCAGTATCATAGCTAGATATCATGTTGCAATCAATACCTCAGCGTAAACCCTACTAATGGGCAATGGATTTTTCGGCGTTAAATGAAACCACTGCGCGAACATGACACTATGTATGCATCTCTGCGCCACTAACCAATATCGTGTCTCATATGTTGGGTGAATTGACCACTTACTAGGGCTTGTTTTACACACATCCAAATAAAATAGAAAATCATATTCCGGTTGTTTGAGGTATACTCTCAAGTATGAATAATCCGTGTTCAAAAATTCTTGAGTGTTTCAGGGAATTCCAGAAAAATACATTTTCATAGCTTGCAAATAGAGGATGGACCCTCGAAAGACAGTTTAACTATAGTGATCCGAAAATTTTTTCCGAATCTGGCTCAGAACATTTTTCTAGGGATTGTCTCGGGCATTAAGGGAACTTTAAAGACAGTGTTCACGATGAATATCGCACGTGAGCTCTACCCAAAAATGGGACTGTTTGGTCGTGAGGTAACTAATAGTGAAGAAACAGGGAAGAAAAACGTCCAGAAAAAGTCAAAATAACGGTTTCTAAATTCAGGGCGTGGACGAGAATCATGGGCCCTGCTGCTTTCGACAAGCGCGCGCTAATTGCGAAATCTGCGCGAATCGATAATGCTAACTGCGGCAGAGTTGCTTGGCAATTTGCCATCGAAACGTGTGCGCCGCCACAAGCTCGTCCGATTGGGGGGCGGACCGGGATAGGTAGGTGCATGGGGAGAGCTTTTAAAGCCGTCTGTATTTATTCTTGGCCAGTTTTCGTTGCTTTCTTCGACCCTATCCTCTACAGCACCTGCCAACTTAGTGTTTCACACCGAGATCTCGAGAACGAGATTTATCGTGAACACTGCCTTAAAGCACGGATTATTTATGCTCGGTCACTCTACTACAATAATAGAAACATGGTTTTCCAAATAATCATAGCGCTTCTTCAGAAGTCGGTTATAGCAGAAGGTAAATGTGAAAGACCTATTCTACACATTACGAACTAATATGGTAGTCTCAGAAAGCCTGTCACACCTTAGTTCGAAATTCGTAGGGGAAAGGGTGTTTGAAGCGCTCAACACAATTATGAGACCCGTTTTCAGATTTTATTGAGATCGCCATAGGTTGAGAGAGAACCTCAACCTACAGTAGCCTATCATAGACTTCTAAAACAGCGTCTCATGTTCGGGTACACCCCCTCCACCCAATAGTCGCTCCCCTGGACAAAGTCTTGGCCGAAATATCTTAAATTTCTGAAACCCGAAAAAATAACTTTTCAGTCGTTTTTTGATCTACCCTGTGTGGAACGTCAGGTTGAGAAACATTCGAAAGCTCGAAATCTCTTATGTTGTCTTCCCAACAACATTTTTTGACTGTTTTCTCGAAATCTCATTTAGCACCCAGGATACTATCTCGTCAGTTACCCCCACATATGTATATATGTAGTATACATATCTCCACACCTTCATTCGATCCATTTTAGGCTCTACAGGAATTAGTTATCAAGGCTAAACACTCTCCTGTTTATTCAGCATCGACCAATACAGGTAGAATAGGTCTACTAAGAAGTGGCAGGTGCATTTTCGGTACTCATTACGGGGTACAGGTGAAAATAAGCCTAATATGCTCAGATAATTGAATTTGTAAGTAGACAGGTAGCATGAGCATTGCACCTCTCAAGATAGGAAAATATAGGCAGAAAATCATTCTACATGCATATTCAGACGATGCATAATGCTCGAGGATAGAAAGAGGATGCTCGAGGATCGTGGCGGCTCAAAATAGAAGAAATAGCTCGAGGATAAGATCGACCAACTAAAGGCAGTGTTCACGATAATCTTCGATTTTGAGATTAATCGCTGAATCGAATGTTTGGCCCCCGAGTAGAACTGAAATGACGAAGAAACCCGGAATAACGCACTAGAAGGGCACAAAATCCTTTACTCTCACCCCGCTTCTTTACTCTCAGTCGAACTGTTTGTTGTGACAATGAAATTGTTTGAGGACCCGTCTTTCGCGATTCTCTATTTTGTGTTGTTCCGTCCCTTACTTACTATCCTAACTAATACTGTTTGGCCCAAAATATTCTTCCATTTTTGATTAGCCCCATTTTTCACCGGTGACAACCACCGTGAGCATGTTCAGTCAACCGGACTAGTCCAGGCCAGAGAATAATGTCACTAAAATAAGACGTTTTAGTGCGTTTCTCGCCGTTTCTTCGTGATTTTGGTAACGCTTGGTAGCCAACTCATTGTTTTGAGTGAAAAACTCGGGAACGATTATCGTCGTGAACACTGCCTTTAACAAAAATAAATACCACTGTGCAGAGACTTGAGCGTAAATCTTGACCTTAAGGTAACGCCAGCCGAAGCTGGTTTGAAGAGGCACAAAAAAGGTGTAGAATCACTAAATTAGTGAAATATCAATAATTAAGTGCAGTCAAGCTTTTCAGCGAACGCGTTGGAAGGAACTATCGATTTTAACAGCTTCTGTGGTTCAGCCTAAAGGCATCACAGAAAGAGCAGGAAACCGTAAATTATTTTTCCATGTTTTTGTGTAGCTTGGCCTCTCTAGTGAACGGAAATGTCGAAGGGGACCGTGAAAAACCTTCCTTTGTGAAGAAAAGTTAATCGGAACACCTTGCACATATGAATTTGAATTTCATGCCAAAGTTGTTTTTGAAGCTTTTCTGCACTTGGAGACCTCGTCACTGACATTTTCAAAGTTTTCTGCACGTGGAGTTTGTGCCGTAACTGTTTTTTTCCCGTTGTTTGACGGTCGCACCAACATTCTATGGAAAAGTGCTAGATCTGGCGAGAATTGGTGGCGGATCATCATCTTTAACCCCTTTCAACCTCATAACCCTACGTTTTCAACGCGCCGAAACTCAGCGGCGTGGTATACCGGGCTCATCCATGGAATTAAACCTGAAAAATTGGAATTGGTTTTCAGCGCGACCGATGCCTTTAAATAAAATAGATAGCACTCAAATATGCTCAGTATTTAAGATGACCGCTGATTTTTGGCACAAAAATCGGGAACCTCCATACTTTTTCGAAATGGAAAAAACAATGGATACGAAAAAAATGCGTTTCTGAATTGTAGATCACACCTATCCCTGACAGCGATCCTAGAAAAAAATCCAAAAGTTGTCAAAGTCGGATGAGGGAAACTTCCGGCGATCAAAAACCCAATAGCTTCTGCATCATCGCTGACAGGAGAGAATCCTTAGCAAAATCCTCGCAGAGAATTTCCAAATTCAATCGTTCCTCTTTCCGCTCATTTTCCCTTCAAAAACAAATCCATTATGTTGAATTTCGAGATGCGGCCCTAACCCCTAGCCCTAGCTGATTGAGAGGAGATTTTTTGCACAATGATGATGCCAAGAGTCTCTCCCGCCGTTGGTCGTAATTGACTGAAGAGCGCTCTGGCGACAAAGCGAGCGGACATAATCGAATTTCTTCTTTGTTGATATGACTCGCCAACCGGACATACGGAAGCAAGCACGGACATGGATACGGACACATACTCTGCCCACGACATCATTCACTGGACTAATTACGTATGAACGCAACTCATCTCACTTACACTACAGGAAAAGGATTTCCCCACGCGGCAATGAATTTTTCAAAAAAAAATTGGTTTAATAAATATGTAACGTCGGCATGGATCCGGAAGAGACTTCGCGTTCACTGTTGAAGGTTGGCGCAAACTCGGCGCCATATGCTATAACATCGGTGAACCGAGTTTGCGCCAACCTCCACTGGGGAACGCAAAGTCTCTTCAGAATCCATGCCGATGTTAAGTGCTTTGAAAGGTACAAACTTAACCCGCTAGATGATTTTAGTCCCACAGAAACTAGAATAAATATTTTAAACAACTTTCAAATGTCTTTTCTAAAGCTCTTTCTTCTAAATAGGATTCAGCATAGCGTTGTGAAACAGCCTATGAGGAGACCACCCTCTAACGAGATGAGTCCTAAAAACTGTTTGGCTCTTGAAATGCATGGAAGCACTCTGTTGTGTCTTCGAAAGACCTCAATAGAAGTGCTGCACACACCATATCACTCGAGAAGATCTTCTTCCTGGCGAAGGGAACCATTTCGGCGTAGCCAGATTTGAGCAGAATGAAGCATCCTGCTATGATACCTATACTAGTAGCAGTAAGAACTGTGTGTTTCGCTACGGCTTGCCCAAGCATGAATTTCAAAAAAAAATTACGCTCTACGAACAGTGAAAGGTCCACAAAAATTTTTATTTCTTTTCTTCGACCGAACTTCATCCAGTGTGATTGTTCGGAGTGCTGAACACGATCATGACGTTCGTTTTTGGTGTTTCGGACGAGTACCACAGGCTCCTGCAGAAAAATGGCATTTTATCAATAGTGGTCGTTCGAAAACACAGAAAATAATCAACATCCTCGTGTTCAGTACCACAAATAACCTCCCCCCCCCTTGGCAAAGTTCGGGCGAAGGCGGAAAATATTAAATTTTGTGGCCTTTTTGATCTTGTGACATTCTGAGTGTAGGTTTGGGCAAAGGAAACTCACAGTTACACTAGTCGTAGCATGGGCATCATCGCAGAATAGTTCATTCTGCTGACGCGGAGTATGCTCGAATGGCCTACTCTGTGAGTGTTCGAAGACGCTACCGCATGAATCCGACCAGAAGGCGCGCGCGGAAGCGTTTCCGCGTCCTTAGGGTTCGTTTCGATAACTGAGAGGTTGTTTAGGGTCGAGGGTGAGGAAGCGATCCTACAGTATGATGCTTGATAAGGTCAAAATTTGAACGGAAACTTCGGGATGTGATTTACAAACAGATAGATCCTCTGTTTCGCAGAGAAATTTATTTTCTTTCATGGCGTGCATCTGCGCGCGCATGCTGCGTTTCCTTCTCCCCACACTCTAGCGCGGTCTATATCTACCCTTGGTCCGCATAAGCGCGCTAAGAAAAAGAGTAAATTTGTCTCCAAGGCAGAGGCTATAATGTGGACATCTAACGCTAAGCAGGCACACTGATAACTGCACCTCGAACTGTTTTGTTTAGGTTTGATCTCTAGTGATCGTTGCACCGTTAAATGGCCCTTTTCTGATATAAGAATTTTTAAGATTTGATAGAAATTCAATTTGTAAGGGCTCCAAAAAAAGGACGCTAGTCAGATTCTATGAAAACTCGTACCCGTCGCGACTTCAGGCGTCCCGATATCTGCCAAATTTACCTGATTTAAAAACCTATTTCGTATAAGATTTCGGAAAGGGAAGGAAACCCCGGGTTGAGATAAAACTTAGGGGAGGGTGAAATACAGGGTTTCAGCGTCATCACGGCTTGGCGGGACTGAGTTCTCCGACAACCGTCTATTAGGCTTGAATGCTCACTACGTATGTTCAAAATTAACTTCGTTAGGGTACCCCTAAGAATTTCAGCTGAAGCCGTAGGCTCAATTCCTGGCTATTTCCGAGTAATTGGTCCAATAAAAAACGCCTCGATGAGTACCCTGTTCTTCCTTGAAGAGATCTCAAATAGGGAGCTTCTTTCAGTGAAAAAAAGAAAATAAATACCTATGCCTGTTTTTTTTTGAAAAGTTAGAATTTTTGATTTTCGAATGCGTTTACAAATTAAGCCAGTAATATTCGTGCTCCAAAGTAGAAAAAAATTGCTGAACCGTTTCTGAGAATTATTAATCGACAACTTTTTGGAAATCCGAGAGATTCTCAGACATCACGTGTAATCACTCAAATAATCATCTTACTATAAAAACCAATTCAAAACTAATAGAAAACCGTTCATTTCTTCTTTCGGAAAATATTTTTAGATAGTCCGAATTTCGGATATTCTGAGGATGAAAATTCGAGGAAGCTAATTTAGTCGGAACTTCTAAAAAAAATTATCGCCGACATAATGCACTGATTAAAAAGAATAAGAACTAGACTGTTGGAAAAGACCGGATTGTTTGATGCCGTAAATCGAGAAAAAAAATGGACTCATTCAGGATTCTCAAGGCCCTATGCCCTATTTTGTCAATTCGGATTTTCCAAAAGAGGTGTTTCGAAAAATTCAGCAATTCAGAAACCGAGAACCCTTCGTTCAAAACGGCAATTCCTCAAAAGGGAGTAGGAGGAAAATTTCGGTCCCACGTCAGAATTTCGCCCAATGCAATGCTTTTCGAAAATTTTGAAGTGGTTGCAAAATGTTTGCGCCTCTCTCCCAAAAACCCCGGGATGAGCGAAATTTCTACAAGTGCGTATTTTTTCTTCGGCCTCATTATGCCCATTTGAGCTCAGCGTTTAGATACTTTGCACATCTTTTAGCAATTATGTCGTCAGCCTCCCTTATGTCTGAATCGCAAAACTTCCCAGCCTAATCCCAAGATCTCGTTGAATATTACATCGGCCGCAATTGTGATCACTTCGCTGACGCGAGCAATTATCTATAATTCCGAGCACTAAACACAAGCCTAGTACCGCTTAACATTCGGCATGTGCGAAAAGATTTTGCAGCTCAAAAGCTGTCCATGGGGTCACGTGTTAGAAAAATTACAACTAATTATCAGAAAAAACCTGCCATCAATTCCATCCATGGTTAAAACCGTTTCAAGTTTATTATAATATAGCTTCTATGAAGCTTTCAACTGCATAATCAGCTTGGCTCCTCGAACTGTGTACTAATGGCTATGAATATGTTATTGAGCGCGTTGACTATAATCCACTCAGTGCATACATATATTTGCATATATTTCATGCCCTAATAAAGTCCTCAAGCGAGGAGAGCTCTCTCAGAGTCCGCCAGTAGATCAATGTGGTTCACCACTGATTACACCTATATTAATGAAAGTATTAGCTATCAACTGAAACATTTGGTCTCCTTATCCGATTTAGTTCGTTGAAACGAACAGGCGCAATCATTGCAGCTGGCCTTGCGGCGTTGGCGGCATCACCGGTCAACGGCGTTTCAATGGAGAGCGATGACCTACCGTCGCAGTCCCGTCCAATCATTAGACTCAATTTAAAAAAACGGACTCTATGTACCCTTCATTTTGGGGCGAAATTTCGGGTAACCCGTTGCGAACACGAGCTCGGAGTCCGCGACACATCGGATCCTGCCGACATTCCTCGCCTGATCACTTGATCGAGTGAGTTTTTCTTCACTTTTTCTTGGTTTTTCGCGTATCTCGTCTTCTCCCAACTGCTTTCAATCTTCAAACGTTACGATTACTGGTTGAGCTTCGACTGCTGAAGTCTTTCCTAATCGGAAGCGTCGGCAACGGACTGGACAAACCAATATTTGCTAGTTTTTTTTTGTTTCGTTCTAGTACCCAATTAGAACTCAATTAGTATTAATTTTATAGACTCTCGACTTCCTTAGCAACTTTCCCACTAATCATTGGCGTCACTGAGTTATCAGAACTGCTCACACTAGCTTTATTTCCTAAAAACCTCCTTTATGTAATAGTTTCTTAATATTTCGACTTTGTTTACTGGCCTAAACTACTTTCATGATGTTCATTGTTGTATTCTGCCTCCCTTATTAGCTTTTCCCTGAGCAAAGACCATGTCCGCGCTTAGCTTACCATTCTTTCGGTGAATCGGACCTGTCTCAACACTACATAGAAAAATTCGGATAACGCATGCGATCAATGAAAAAGTTGCTGAAAATCCAGCGTTAATAGCATAGCATACGAAACGAGTTTTAACTGTACAACAGCGCAAAGTAAAAAAAAAAACTTTCGGAAATATTAAATCCTATTCCTTGCCGACGTTCCCCAAGATAGCTTGAATGAAAACTTGAGCTGACGATGCTTACCAAGTGACCGTAGCTCTAAAAGGTTGAAAACACTTGAAACAAGGCCTGAGAGATGAAAAAAATTGAACAACTAGAGAGAAACATGATCAGCTGATGAGGCGAGGAAGCTCATTCAAGCTCGGTGCGTCGCGTACTCCGAGCGGCAAACTGAATTTGGCTCCAAGTAGAGCATACATACAAATTCTCGCTCGTTGGGCTTGCACAGAAGGCGCGCGGTGACGCGCTTTCGCGTATTAACCGTCCTTTTACAATAACTTCCATCTAACCAAACTTTTTCCCGGATCCACAAATTGTTTACGATTCAGGTAAGGAGGGCTATCTAACAATCTATGTAATCCTTGCTAGGGTGAATACTCAAGGATAGTGTCCGGAATCTGATTTCCAGATCGTTATACAGTACACTCCGCGCCGGGCATCCGCATACTGTATTTGTCTACTGTATGTCACACTACAAATTTAACTCCAAACTTTTTTGTTCAAACCAAAACCCTAGCAATCATTCTATCGTGGGATGCCCTTCTAACTGAGATCTTGGACAACTTTTCTTTCAGATCCGAAAAAAGTTAATTTTGAAGGAAGTTATCAGAAAAGGGCGCAATGACCCCGCTGGCCTTTTGACCCAATCCTACGAGCGCTGTTTTGTCTGCTTGCAGAAAAGAGTTATTTTACTTCACTATCTTACACTCGGTAAAACTCAGCAATGTCTTTAGCCATTCCAAAAACCAAAAGGAGTAGCTCTATAGTATGCAGTCGCCATTTCATGTGCCTTGTCGGCAGGCTGGGTTGTGTTGTCAACTTTATGCACGGTTTTATAGGCTCTGAATGACACTGGGACGAATTCACTAAGCCCAACACGCACAAGGTCCAACCACATTATTCCCCTGACACGATATTCATGTGATCAGGTGGCAATACTCCGAATACATACCTAGCCCTGATTTATCAAATAGCAAGGTTAGGCCAAAGTTTCGGTTCGAACAGGAGTCTGATCTTTCAGACACTCATGCAAATAATCCCTTTCCGGTGTCTTTCTCTGCCTATAATTGTTAAGAATATGTAGCTTGTTTCTCTGCCTCCACTTTCACGCAACGAAGATCTCCCTCACTGCATAAAAAATGATTAATTCACGCAAAAATGGTCTCTCTTTCTCTGAATGAACAGCAGCAGAGAGGCAAAGTGGGAGCTGTCAACAGAAGCAACACACTACGACAGAAAATAATAATTAGCTGCTGGGATCTCCGATATTACCGCAGTATAAAAGACAAGCAGTGAAGTTATTCTGTAAAGTTACCAGATGAGAACTATGAATAGAGGTCTTGAAACAACCGGTTCTCGACAAGAGAATCAGACATTCGCTAACAAGGGTAACCATTTTGGCGTAGTCCGATGTGAGCGAAATGAAGTAAAGTGCGAAGGAGCCCCTGCAACTAGTAGAAGCAAATACTTTGGCCTCACCCATATCCCAGGAAGTGACAAGCCCGAGTACGGTACGTGTTCACTTAAAATTGAACATTTTTGTTCTTCCACCAAACTTCGTGTAGGGGAATTATTTGGGGTGCACAACTCGATCATAGGGTTTCTCCAACAACTTTAGTGTGTTACGATCGAAAAATGGCATTGTGTTCATCGTAACCTACCTTAGTCGTCCAAGAAACCACAAAAGAGCCTCTTACTCAAGTTCGGTACTCCAAAATGAGCCCCGGACGAAAATTGGGAGAAGGAAGAAAGAAATTGCGGATTCCATTCATAGTTTTGAGCTTTAAACAATTCGGGGTATCGGTCCAGGCTCAAGGCACTCACAGTTTTTCCTACTGATAGCATGGGTAAAACATGGTCTACCTTGAAAGTCAACGTCAACAGAGGTCATCTCAGAAACCGACATTGTGGGAAACCGAAATGACGATTTCCCACGAAAAGGCCTGCTGACTATCGATCCGAAAGACAAGTCGGTGGCCCCGAAAGTTCTGCTTGTTGTCCCCTTGTTCATGACCTCTTGCATCGTTGCTACCATTCTACTGATGCCAAGACGTGTGCAGCACTCGAAAAACCCCAATTGTGGTCGACAACAGATAACGCTCACACGACGATAGCGTATCGACCTATTGTCGACAGCCCAATTTGCCTAGACATCTCCGTTACTTATAGAAATAGCAGATTATATCATGCTCATTGTCTGAGAGAGCGCATGGTAGAAAGATACCCTCAGCCACCTCTCCAGCGATAGAATTCAATGATGAATATCTGCAGCCTATGAAAATCATCATAAGTTGAGGATCTTTGAAGCGTGTTGAGGCTCGAAGAATTTTCAAATGTATGTATCTTTCAAGTAACACTGTCTTCTACACGTTATAGCCGGAAGTACTGCGTCCCAGACACTTGGAGAGGATCCAGAGCTGATATGTGTTTTCGACTTCCGACTAGCTTTATTCCCACAGAAGTGAATCATCGTTAGTCTCAGTGCTGGTTACTCCTCTGGCTTAAGTCACTTCACGGCCCACTTCAGTCCTTTGCGCACCTCTGAATTATTCATCTATCCAACTGCCACTGCTACTGCTGCTTTGCGGCAAGACGACGGATGGAGAGCCAAAATTAATTTGCATCCTAGATGACGCACACCGTTACGGGGGTAGACTAGCCGGCCTGGAATGGTGAACTGGCTACCCTATTGCCTCAATAAGGCTGACCCAGCCTAATCGAACGTAGCTCTCTTTCACACCTTGCGGAAGCTTCCTGCCGGAAGACGATAATTACGCGCTCAAATTGGTAGGTGGTGCGGGTGAAGTTTTTCAGCCAGCGAGCAATAGCCACCAGAAGAATACTGATGAGGAGAGGAAGACTAGCCGCTCGAAGACATTCGAAACGCGTCAAGTAGCACCCTTGTTTGTGACTTGCCTGCCCGGCGCCTCACACGATGTGACTCTCGACTCTCAGTGGCACAAAAACAGATTCACTAAGTGGGTTTGTTACCGAACAGAGATGAATCGAATTCGACGGCGCGCCAGTACTACACGATTTAAAGGAGTACACAACACGGAATGGCCATCGAATTGACCATGTCCTCGTTTTTTTTCGCATTTTGCTGACGACGAGTACCCATAAATGACCGAAAATCATGAACAAGAAGCGAAAAAACTATCATTGATGTAAAGCAACTTCCTCATCAGACTTCAACGTTCCAGTCAGAAGCGCCAGTGCAAAACCACGAACTCACTTTGAGCGCCAAGGCAACACAGAAATCATAGATGAAGACTCCATTTTTCTATCATTTTTTATACTCCCAATTCCGAATATTCTTATATTCCCTCTCTTCACACACATCGGTTGAACTCGTCGATCCACATAAGCGAAGTTATGTAATAGTTAGAAGGTAATTGAACAGCTAGTAGTCGTAGCAATGTTTGCGAACTCTGTATTCAGATGTTTTCTCCACACAAAAAGGAGAGAATTGAATGGTTCTGCAACATGAAATCTCCGAAAAGGCTATAATTCAGAAAAAACGATGTTGTAACCAAAGAAAATATTGAAAATTAGCTCAAAAAATTTTTGATGCAAGGGAGGAAATATAGAAAAATAGGTCACTAAAAGGTGTGATTCGGTCTAGTATGCGACAATTATATAAAGTCGGTCCGAATGAGACTGTCAGCCACAGCGGTCGGCGTGCGTGTCGAGCGGCCGTCGCAGAGGCATTTTTCGACTTGTGAATCGCTTGCCAAGAATATTATACGAATAGTGAATGATATCCCAGTCAGCTGTCTGCGGCCGTAGAGAAATCACGTCCGAAAATCGCTTTTGCGACGGTGGCTCGGCACGCACGCTGTCCGCGTGGGCGGACGGTCTCATTCGGAGAGACTTTACATGCACACGAGTTTTTGAAAAAAAAACGAGAATTTAAGAAGGCGACACATAACATTATTTATAAAATTTTAAAGTAGCCAAAGATTTGGGATTAGCCGATTTCGATCCGTCGATAATATTATAAAATGTAACATGAAACTCGAATGATTTAGGTACAAAAATATTCACAAAAAAACTAAAATCTCAAAATCAGATCGATCGGAAAATAAACTGAAAAGAATCGGACTTTCCCCATACTCACCCATAAAAACAGAAACAGTTCGAACGTAGTACTTATCATCCGTTCTTAGCGCAACGAAATTCGGGTCCGCAGTTGCGGGCACCCTCTGTTGCAGCACGCAACACGATGACAATAGTGCTGGCACAAAAGTAAATCGTGCTGGGATCACGTGGTCTCGGCACGTCGTGTCGCATGCGGCAAATGCGAACCGAAATTTTGCTCCGATAAGGGCAGTACATATGCATGGTCGAAATAACCAAAATCAAATAAATTCAGGTCGCACACAGACGGAAAAAATTTCATTTCATTTCTTATGTAATAGTCGGTAGCAGTCTGATGATAACAGAGAAATTTCGAATAAACCCCTCCAACAATCAAAACACCCCGGGTGGTGAAGAAATTATGAACAATTCTAAGGATGAGCAATCAAAAAAATGTCAGAAATTGACCATTTTTGAGAACAGAAAAATTTAAATACGCTCGATTTCCAAATAGTCAACTATTCGGGAAAATGAATTTCTAATTCACTACTCCAGTAAGAGCAAACGGAAAATAAAGCAAAATCTATGGTTTCGGTTTTAGAATTGGTCCGACGCATGGACCAGGCGGCTGGCCGAGCGGAGTTGGCGGCCTCACTGGAAAATGGAGTTTCGATTCGCGCGGAGTGATCTACCGTCGCAGCCCCGTCCATTCATCAGACTAGCATTATTACTCGAACTCAACACATACTCGACTGATTTCAAAATCTCTAAGATTTGGGCATATTCCGAGCACTAACATAGTCTGGGAAGGCTAATATGAAAAAATACCACAGTGATTACTAGTAAACAAAAAGGATGACTCTACTGCATACGTTAAATATCAAAGTGATTACATAGCAGACAAAAAGAATGACTCGTCTACATACAAAAACAGCTAGACAGTGACCTTTTTGTAGAATGCCTTGACCGGAGCAGTTAAAGACAGCGTACGTGCCGAACACTGTATCTTATTTCTCCATCATTTTGAGCAGGTTGGCCCACGGGTTGGTGGAATGTAGCAAGAAGATCTCAAAAACACTCTGATTCCGGCAAAAAAAAACTCTTCCGAAAAACTCGGAAGTATTCAACTTCCCAACCCTCACGCCTATCTGGGTGTGTTTGGTGTATTACACGAGCATCGTAAATTTGAATGTCGCAAGTGGTTCTGCGCTTTGAACTCCCTATGTATGTAAGAACATTCTTCTCAGCTTTCTTCATATTGTCGAAAACTCTTCACAAATAGGAAGCTTTTAACAAGCATGCTTGGCTGTTGAGTTCTCTTGAGCTGAAAAATGTTCAGCACTGGACCTTTTGCGCCTGCATCTGTTCCACGTGGTAGATGATCATCCCAGGACCCAGCTTCACGGGTGTCTAATGTTATGGATACGCAGCATTGAGTCTTCAAGCTTTCCCTACTATCTCGACTTGGTTCGAACATGGGATTGGGAAGAACAAAACTAAATATGGTTTTCTGCGCAGATGCTGCTTTTGAGAAGAAAACATTTGAAATATCCCCCCAGAGCGAAATTTAATTAGTCATTCCGCGTGCTTTTGCGAAGTGAGGGCAGAGGCAGCAAGAGAGCGTGAAGGACCAGCAGCATACGCGCGCACTCACGCGCGATGGGCTCTAGCGAAATTCACTACGAAATAAAGTGTTTAAAGCCTTTACTGCGACGGACACATTACAAGAACATTTATACATAGGTGCATATTTACGAAAACCCACTTTGAAAAATCATCATCAAAAAGAACCTAGACTCTACTGGGTTTTCCATTTTCTAAGGACCTCTGCCCAACTGTGGTTCGTGATACAACAAAATTGGGTTCGCGAATCTCCCATAGGCCAAGGAAGTTTTCCTATTGCCCGAACCTATACGTATATACAACACAGCTTGGCGATATTACGATGTTTTGATTGTCACTGTATATGTCAGTGATGTGTGCAGTGATAATGAAAATGGCAATTGTTTTCCTTGACAACGGCTCCGATGAATCCGCTATCTGGGAACCGAACTATACGATAACCCATATTGAACAGTGCCTACTGCTTTAGCCTACTTCAAAGACAACAAACCTTGTGACTCTCCCATGCATAGATGCTTGTGTGTCTGTGGCAGCTACGAATGACTAATCAGTTGAAAAAACAACACAGACCTTCCTGCATATATGGAGTACTCACTTGGAAAGAATTCAGAACTTTTCAAAATTCCAGTTCAAATTTTTGTGCAAGATGGATACAAAAACCGCAAAAATCAGATCGATTCAGTTCTCCGGAAGACCCATATATTGGAAGAACAACCTCAGAATTTAATATATTATCCGACTCATTCAAAGTAAAGTCGAGTTTCGAAAGGACTCTGAGAGGTTTGGCCGAGAAATGCCTGCTTGCAGCGTAATTGCCGCGAAATAACCGCCATATAATTCTCGCCGCGTGATAGCCGAGAAAGAATGCTCTCCGGGTAAATATACAGCGCATTCCAGAGGCATGATTCAGACGTCAACACCGCCGTCGGTGCAATTATCCACGTTTGAGGTATTTGGACCTCTTTCAGCCTCTAAAGGCATCGCCAACCGCTGCGGCCTCGGATGGTGGCTCGGCGATCTTGGTTATTTCTGGTTATTTCTTGATTATATATCGCCTACTTCTTCACCGTTCCGAGAAAAGCCGAGAAACAGCCGCGAAATAGTCCACCAGGAGCCGCTGCGGAGCCTGATGGGCTATTTCGCGGCTATTTCTCAGCCAAAACTCCCTGAGGATTTATTCAAAAAAAACCAGGGAACTAGCAAAGAAAAATTCAAAATTTCGAAACTGACCAACAATAATTTGAAATTTCTATAGACATAATTTCGCGATATTTTTAGATATGCTTGGAGCTCTGATAACAACTCCGAATTCACTCTTGTTATACGCTCACTCTGAGCAGGTGATAACATATGAGACTTACGAGGTCTTGTTTCACATTTTTTTTTCTTAGAAAGCCATATTCTAAATTTTTGTAGGTATAGTCCGGTGTATCAATCAGTAGTCCGTGCCCAAAAATTTCCTAAATGCCTCAGGGACTTCACAGGTATTCCCAGAGGATAGCAATTTCATAGTTTTGCGAAGAGAAACGATTTATCCAAAAAGCGCTTTTTAGGGTGGTCAGAGAAAATCGTTTCGAAAAAATATTTTGCTTCAAAACTTCTTTTAAGGGGTGGTTTTCGGCGCTGATCACAAGCATTATGGCTACCATAACCAACAGCGACCCTCAGACTAGCGATTAACAGACCCTAGCGTCGTCTTCAGCACCCTGAATAGCTCCAAGATGAAAGTTCTGAGCCGAATCCGAAGAAAAATGTCTTCAACATCTCAACAACTATCGCAAAACCTTGAAAACACTCTTTTCAGAACCTCCAAAGCATTTCGGGAATTCGACCACGGATTATTTATGCTCTGTCACACCTACGACAAAGAACATATGGCCTTCCCAAATAGTCCGGGTGCGCGCCAAAAAGTCCCAAGTTACAGTTAAGACGATGATCGCATAATGTGTTAATTGAAATTTCGGTAGGAAAAATTTTTCTACCAGAAACTTTTCCTGACGGAGATTTCTATCGAAATCTCAATCAGGAAAACGATAGCGGTTAAGTCAATATCTACCTTTATCAATCGCTCAAATTTTCATCGCATTATTCGGTAAGCCCAGGAGATACGGAATTCTGAAAGATTTCCCTTCATGCTAGTCTCTAATGAACGCGTATTTCTGAAATTTGACGCCCTGCGGCACAAAAAACAGCCCCCGTCCAGGGCTTCATCTTTCTGAAGGATTCATCCCATCTCTATGTGTAGTGTATCTTCAAAATACGTGAAAACATTTTCTGAGAAAACACTGAAAAGTAAACCATGAAACATTTGATTTGCAAGAGCCAAGTAAATATCGCTCCAAAACGGAAAGTTTATTCAAACGATCCGCGCCGAAAATAAAATATTATAATCATAGACAAGTTCAACTCTTATAAAAATTATATTTCAAAGATAAAAAAACTGGTTATCGGCTTGAAAAGGGGAAAAACCCTTAGATGAGGACTTTGACTTCCCTGTTTCCAAACGAACCTAATGTCCTCACAATTTCCAAACCCCGCAGCACTTTTTTATGCTTTTCGTAACGCGTGAGGTCGAAAACGCGAGGGAAGACAATCTTCAGTCTGAGAAATGCGGTATTTCGCCCATATCCACGACTCTCCTACATTCATTGTATTGAATGCGCATCGAATATGCACTCTATTAGAGGAAGAGAAAGATTTAGAGAAAGCATGTTTCCTATTTATGTCTTGAACTGCAGCACACGCTCCAACAAATATGGTATTGAGTGTGTGCACAAATCGCGATCGCAATTGGTACTACCCTACCCAAAAATTTCAGGGTACGTGCTCCTGCAATAGCGAGGGTTCACCAGCTGAAATCTAAATCATTTCCAACAGGTCCTGCGATAACAGCACCTGCTGCTATGAGAGCTCAAAGCTAATTTTGAGCATTTTGCTTACAATGGAATTTGCAGCACATGCTGCTGCTGGGACAAAGCCCCTTGCGGTAGAGCCCTTCAGCACGGGAGGTTACTTGAATCGAATGAATATTCGATCGCACTCAATTGAGATAGCGAAGCTGGAGACAACGCAAATTAGATAACCCGTAGCTAACAGGCTCGTCCGACTTTTACTGGGAGCTCAAGCAGTTGGAAGAGTCAAAAACAAGTCCAAATCATCGTGTTAGAACAATAGATTTGAGAGTTTATGTATTGAGGGTGGAGTTTGGCAAAAAATGGGCGGAGCTTCGACGCATTGGTGGACCTGTTGTTCGAATGCAGAGAAAATCAGGAGCCTCGGGCCCAGTTCTACTGGACGCGATGCGCGCGGTGCTCCTGCAAAGTAAACGCGGCGGCTTTCCATCGCACGGGTATCATTTAGCCAGCCGGACTCGGCCCGAGACTCCTCCCTTTCTGTGCATTCGATCAACAAGCCCTTTGGTGATCAGAGGCGGCCCAAAAACGGTCATTTTGGCTCGTTTTTGGAGCTTCCTATAGCGTGAGCCTTTTACTAAAAGTCTTATGTGTTTATTGACATCGCTATCTCAGTTACTATTAAGACTGTCTATGCTGCCTTCAACCTTATCAGCTGCGCAAATAATTCAACGGAATTAAACTGCAAGCTTATGACATCTTTTGATAGCCGAAAAAGAAACACAATCGTGAAAAAATTCCCAGTGCCTCAATGCAAATTCTGAAGACCCCATTTTCGACGCTGGTGCTACCCGTGTGCCCTCTAACGTGTCAATCATTTCCATTGGAGAAAAGAATCCATTTCCCCTCATTCTGTGTTGAAATCAAGAATTCATTAAAATGTCTCTTGATTAGACATCAAAAGGCAGGAGTTTGCAGAAAAGTTCAAACCAAGGACTTGAAACTGAATGTTTACGGAAAACCAGGAGCTTGTGTCCCATACAAGTGTAAAAAGTCGACGAATTTACGAAGTTGAGTAACGAAATCAATCCTGCTAATGAGACAATTGCTTGAACTCTCGCACTGTGAAAATTGCTGGGTTTAAATGAGAACCATTTTGAATTTTTTTAAATATTTCGGAAAGAAGCTTTATTAGATAATGCCATTGTATATATGCAACAAGACTACCGAGATATCTACCTATAAGAAATTCATATTCTGAGGAAAATATGTTGTCCTCTGTAAGGAAAATCGAAATTCTCATCTGACATGGCGCGTGCGCGTTGCTGCTGCCTCCGTCTGTGTCCGGCTCTAATGACCCAAAAATTAAATACGAAAAGTCTGTCGAATTCGAAGATTCGATCAAACTGTCTCCCACGCCAAAAAATTCCCTTTAAAACGACGAACAGCCTGGTGCCGGAAATTGTCCTTTATTTGGGAGTGGAAATTATTTCTGCCGATCGCGTGCCTGTGCGCGCATATGCTGCGTCTCCTTCTCCTCCACACTTTCTCGCTGCCTGCCCACTCGCTCCGCTTACGCACGCCAAGAGACAAAGCAAATTTGACTCCGAAATGGAGTAGATTTATCTCGCTTCACAAGTCCCGATAGAGCGCAGACACTTATTCTTCAACTTTAGGTCGAGGAATAAGTTCTCCTGCTTTTGAATACAAGCATTTATCTATATATCAGCATTTACCCCAACGATTCGATCAGTCAAATTTTCTTTGCTGTTTTTCATATTTGGTTCCACCTCTCTACTACCTTAACGATTTCAATCCGCCAAAAATTTCTCGGCCAGGATCCGAAAAAGTAGGTGAGCAAGGATTGGAAATCGTTGTCGTGGGCAAAGCGAGTTGAAAAATTATTCTTTCATGTTGTAGTTCACCCGATTAAAATTCTTGCTCTACAACCAAGAGAAATTGAACTTTCCGATCACTTTTTAAATTGATTCTCGAGTCAATAATGTTTTGCCTCTTTCTGACCCTCATCTTTCTCACATTTGAAAATCGATTAAAAGGTGAAGCTTAGAGAAACTAATAAAGCCATCTCGTAGAGCGAATAATAACTTTCTAAGCGACACAATATGACGAAGAAACTTTCAAGAAACTGAGCTAGACTTCCAATAGGAAAAAATGAAGTACCTCTACCTAGTAGCGACCCCTAGTTACTACGAGTTAACTGAGTAAAATTGATGCAATACCTCTTCTAACTTAGCAAACAACTCAACGTTTTTAATCAATATCAAACATATTCTTAGTACCTGATCATAAGCCAACCTCAAACTTCGAATGGAAGCTTTGATCAGAATTGCTTTTACGAAAAGAAGTGGCGTTTAACCTAACTATCTCCACCGATGCTTCCCTAACCACGACAATCACTGCAGACAGCCACAGCCGAACTTGCTCAGAACCACTCTACTTAATTGAAAAGCTAGCCCATAAAACACCCCAGCTCAAAAACTGAATTTTTTTTAGAGCGCTTCAACCGTGAAATGCCTGCAAACTCTCTAGACTGCCTTGATGTACGTAGCGTAAAGTGTCACTTTTATTACTATTTCTAGAATGATCGAAAATATTCAGCGTCCCTGAATATTAGTCAAGTAGTGCAAAAAACGGCATAAAAGCAAAGGGTAAGAGTCAAATCTTTTTTTTTCGAATCCGCTTCGAGTCCATCAAACAAATAAAAACAGTTTTTTGACTATGTAGCAACTATTTTTCAACTTTTTTTCCGTTTGAAATTCTTGTTATACAGTGTGTGCGGAAAGTATAGAGGCACCATGTTTTCTAACTACCACATCTTCCGCAACTGTCCTATTTTGCTTCCATAAAGCTTGGAAACACTCAATCACAGGTATCAGGGGATGAAAAATTGTGAAAAATTTTGTGTGTACGTGTATCCAATAACGAGACGCTGTAAGGTCGCCCTCCGATTTTAGAAGTTGAATCGAGACTTGGAGTATCATAAAATCAGACATTGGTATTCGAATGTTCGGCGACCTTACAGCGTCTCATTATTGGATACACGTTTTCACGATTTTTTATACACTAAAACCTGTGATTGAGTGTTTCCAAGCTTCCGCTTTCCGGTATTTTGAGGGGAAGAGGAAAAAATCGTGACGAGAGGGTGGTGACGAAACTCGTAAGTTTGAAATTTCCGTATCCTCTTGCGTTTCCCGTCTTCAGGTCCACATTGACTGATTCGTATGCCGGGCAGCACTTATTTTCTGTTTGCGAGAGAAAAATGACTCCCATACATCCCTGGCTAGAACCCATAGATGGACTAACTTCTGAAAAGGGTGGCAAACTTTTTTTCGTTTCCTCAACCTCCCCAATATTAGAGCCACCCCTCTACTTATTTCCCATTCGCTCAAACTTACAACGAGTGAAAGAAACGTAGCGTGCTAGAATTGGCAGTCCTTTGTTGCAATACTAGGAGTCTTTTCATAACCCATGGTGTAGAAAAACCTCTTGCAGGAAGTAAACATTTTTGGAAACTTCTCAAAATTACCCCTCAGTCTCGCGTTCAAAGGAAGTTGACAGATGACGTTGCAAAATGCAAAAATAGAGCAATTAATTTACTTTTTACCATCTCACAAGGGGAAGAACCATAATCATGATATCAACATAAGCTGATCAACGCATTCAAAAGCTTCTACATACAAATAGATATAAATGGGAGCTTACGGTAAGGCGCATCCTTTTAGGGTTTAATTAATAGAGACAACTTCACTCTTAAATCCTATATAAACGATAGTTTCAGTCCAATAACCTTGGTTTGGTCCAGTATGACCGTGAACATCCTTTTTGGGGAGAAGACCCAATTGTGGGCGGAGATTTTCAAAATCCGAAGTTCTTAGCATCTAATTATGAATAGATCTAGCAAAAAAGTGTGGTACCACACCAGAAAATGACATTCTGTTTCCAAATAATAAGCCCACAAAAGTTGTACACATAGGATCTTATTAAAGTTGTGCTTACCAGAGCTGGTGATGATGCTGAACAGAATCAGTGAATTGGTTGTGAGTCCCATACAAGGTCATAGCTCGACCATTAATAGTCAAAATTCACGTCAAAATTCCTGAAGGTTATTCGAAGGTCTAGAGTAAGCCTCAGGCAACTAGGGAGGGGGGACTGTTGGAACACGGGAGCGGTGGGCGGAGTTGGAATGCAGATTAGACACGCCCTCACTGCACCAACATAGTTCCTCTGCGGCGCGATTATTTACATCCCAATCCACTGTCTTAGATAGCGGAAACAGATAAAATATTAGGATAAAAACGCCTCATACATTCCAGTAATTGTCCCGACGAACAGTAGGATGAGTGATGGGCTTGGGCGCTAGAAAGCGTCAACGCTCGTGCACAGGAAATGCTCAAAATTAGGCGCCATTCATTTCTCAAACACCGCTGAAAAGCACCGAAAACACGCACACACATACATATATGCAACGTTGCGGAATAATGTGAAAACGAAACATACTTAGCTTGGACTTTACACTGAACACTACACAAATTTCAATAGCTTCAATTGTTGTAGTTGAGAGAAGACATGGCATTTTTTTATAACAAATGCTTCTTGGCGGATACCAACTTATGTATGTCAATTGATATAGGATCAGAGTTCTCAATGATTATGAATATCTCTGCAGATGCGCAACAGATTCCACTTCCATTCACTCAGAATCATAGAAGTTCTCAATCATCTACTTTGAAAATTTAACTTCCTGGCAAAAAGTAGTGATTCGGTAATGTCAAAAAAAAATCAAAAATGTCATGAAATATCATACAAAATGATTTGGCACAAAATAGCCTGAAGTAGTAAAAAAGCTAGGGACTGAAGTGAAACAACTAAAAATACGATTTGGCGGTCAATTATAAACTAACTAGCAATAAGTAAAGAGAGATGGATCAGATTTTACAAACTTCTCCGTTGAACTTATCAAAGCGAAATCAAGCGCGATATGGAATGGAGCGTTGCGTTCACCTAGCTTGACCTATGCTGATTCCCTTATTACCGATTTCGAAAATGGCTTAGTGTTTCCGTTGCTTTGTTTGATTTTGCTTGGATAAGTTAAACGGAGAAGCTTGTAAAATCTGATCCCTCTGTCTTTACTTATCGCTAGTTGGTTTATTATTGACCACCAAATCGTACTTTTAGTTATTTCACTTCATTTCCTAGCCTTTTTACTACTTCGGGCTATTTTACGCCAAGTCATTTTTAAAGATATTTCATGAAATTTTTGAAACTTTTTTTGACAGTACCAAATCGTTGCTTTTCCCAGGAAGCTCAATTTTCAAAAATTTCACATATTTTTCCCGAAGGTTCCCTTCCTGACATGAATTTCGCTCAACGATTTCCAGATTGGAAAGATGAAACATCTAAAAGACGATTTTGTCGTATGATAGCAACTTCTGAGACTTGTGACGCAAAACCATAAAAAAACACCACTCATCGCCGCATCTTGCGAAACAGGTGAAAAAGCGATATTATTGTTCATAAATATTCGATCTTGCATGATGAGAAAAATTTCCCAAGCAAGGTTTTTAGACCACCAACAATCCATACTCATTGCGGCAGTTTGTGCAACAGGCAAAAATCGATATTATTGATTGGTATGAATCGATGTTTGATGAGCAAAATTTCCAAACCAAGAGATCCATACCAATCAACAATTACCACTCCTCGCCGCATTTTGTGCAATAAGCGCGAAAATCAATAATATTGATTATCGATCGATGACGTGTCATGAGTATGAAATCTGACAAGTTTAGTACTTACCCCCTACTCACCTATGTTAATTGGCTGCAGATCCACCCACATACCCTGCTCTCCACAGCCGTAACATGCCCCAGCAGTTTTCGCGCTCCACGACTAATTTAGTAAGTAAAACCACAGTTTTTAGGTACCCTTCAAAGTTAAGGTATGGTATCAAGTTCAAATTGGAACAGGAGCGACCTGCATCCATTTCCAGCCTCGTATCGGAAAATGAGCTTCCTAGCTCAATTCTAAGTGTACCCACAAGATCGATAACACCAACTGAAAAAAACGAGGTTAACACCAAAATCAAGCGGTTTTTCAACTTTTCTCGAAAACCAGGAAATCAATCCAAATCATTTTCGGGTTTTAATAACAACTTTCTGCGCTCTTCTCAATGCAATTTAGCGCTAAATCTGGGGTCACTCTGAACTTGGATTTCGAAAAAGCGGTTGCGCATGGGGCCAGTTCAAAACCAAATCTGGTGGTTCCCGCGCACCACAATTTTTAGTAAAAAAACGTTCCCTACTTATGGACAGAGGGCCAAAACTTCACGGTGGGCGAACTTCTGACGCGGGTGCCAAAGGTCACAATACAATAGTTAAGGCGGTTCCTAATGCACATAACATCGGCAAGGATCATGAAGAGACTTTGCGTTCACTGTTGTAGGTTAGCGCCAACTTGGTGCACCTACAATAGCGGGCAAAAGTATCGGAACACCACATTCCGTCAGTTTCAATCTTTCCTGTATATTCTTTTACATAGCGGAAACGCATCTTCTAATTCAGGATATGGTTGGCCAGCATGTCACTACGAGTCTAACACATGTTTGAAGTTGGTTTTGGTTAAATATAGTTCACAAGAGGATTATTTATACAGCATTGCAAAAGATTCGCCAAAAATCATGTATTTTCTCGAAGCGTCTTCCGTCAACGTCCAAAGTTTTAGCATTGATTGGCCATTAGATGAATTCCCTGCAGACTTTCTGTGCAAAAGTGAAACCTGATTTTATTCAAGTTCTGCGGGCATGCATCCCCTGTGATATGTCGCACCTCAAAAGTTCTACTACTAAACGTGAACAAGAAGCCCTATGGTTTGAACATTTGAATGAGCTTTGCGTCTCATGTACAGCGCTCACGTTGGAATGTTTTCATATTGGTTCAATTCGAAAATCATATTTTTTGAAAAAATCCACCAAAATACAACCTTTTGCACTGATGGCCGTTTTCATTAACAGCCTGAAATTCTGGGTCGATCATCTAGCACTTTCTCATTGAGTGTTGATGCGACCGCCCAACACCTTGAAAAGCATTTATGGCATAAATTCTCCATGCAGGAAAACATCAAAAGTGGCAAAGACCAGGCCTCCGAATGCAGAAAAGCTTTTCGAAATTCAAATCCAATCTAACAGTGTATTCAAACTGGTTTTTCTTTACAAATAAGGTTTTTTTCAGTGCTCATTCGACATTTCAGTTTACAACAGCCGGCAGGATATACAGACTCATCGAAAAATAATATATGGTTTTCGGCGCGGACGATGCCTTTATATACGATTGAAAATTTTTTTGAGTCAACGATTCGAAAAAAAAAACATTCATTCTAAACCTTTTTGAAACTTCAATAGAAAATCCATCAAAGAAAAATTTGATTTTTCGAAAGCATTTTTAATTTGAATTTTTCATTTTTGGGTGATTTAAAAAATATTTATTCGAAAACCTTCGAACTCGCTCTTCGACATATTGATCTAGAATAAATTTCTGGAATTGCAATATTTATATTAATCATTAACCCGGAAACTAGCCATGAATCCCTAATATGCCTAGCGCACACATTTACTATAATTCCATTCGACTAGACCATTTTTGGATATCGAGTCTTGGTCATTACTTGGTCAGATATATAAATAGTTACAGGAAATCCGATCCGACCTGGCAATGCGAAACACATATAGACAATGAATTCGACCCTACACCAGACATACGAAACTCAAATCAATGGCAGAATTTCATCTAGAAAACTATTCCTTACACAATTTGTTCACGCACATCTTCTGATCCATTCGATGATTCAAGGCTGCCAATCTGGCCACAATCTGTTCTAACGCGATTTCTGCCCTCAGAATAGTTGTTTGTACCCTCCCATCACTGCAAGGCAAACCTTTATGGCAGAATCGAAATAATATTCAGCGCTTTTCCACTGGAACCCAAAAAAGGTAGGCTTAAATGATTGCCCTAGTTTTCCATACATAGTTTTCCCTTTCCAAATCTATTGTCTTATCCATTTTCTTCTGATCTGGTATGTATCTAGCACCACTACATGAATTCTTCTTCTCTGAAGAATATTCACTACCCACGCCCTCGTGTACTTCGATGCCCTCCGTGGGCGCGGTGTCAAATATTCCCCAAATGGAACGGCTCTAAATACGTACAACCTTCGAGTTTAAACCAACACACTTGAAAGTGCAGAGCCATTTTCTCCCAGCTTTCGCCGGATGATTCCCTACTAACCGGATTATAACGAATTCTTGCTCTGATCCAAGTAGGTAGCAACGTCTCCAGCAGATTAAACACTTTTTGTGATTGAAATATTCAGAAAAACATTCGCACAAATACCTATCATGATCAATCTACGCATAAAACCATTCAAGGAAATATTCAGAAAAACATTCGCAAAAATACCTATCATGATCAATCTACGCATAAAACCATTCAAGGACAAGCTGCATTATTATCTATTGACGTTTTTGATGGCTGGGAAAGAATGGTCTCAGAAAATTGATTTTCAAGGGTTGAAAAAAGGACGCTAACGACGCGAAAACGCGTCCCTGCTTGTTTTCTGACAGAATCCTTCAAGCGATTGTCCTACCTCTAGTTCGGAGACGAAACTACGCGGGTTCGTCGCGTTCGGCGCGCGTATGCTGCGTCTTCCTCTCCCTCACACCATCTCGCTGCCCCTATCCGCGCTCCATACACACACATAGGAACACAGTGAAGCACGCGCCTCCGAAAACAATTCCCTGACCCAGCCAACGCGCGATCTTTGAAAAAAGTCTAACATAGCGTCACTCGCAAAACTAAGAGATTTATGGGGGATATTGATCAAATCCGCAGCGCGAGAGTTCTTCTGGCACACGTGATGCATGCGGCGTAAACCCGCCGTCCGCCGCGTGCGTCACGTGTGCCAGCCCAACTGCTCCCGCGCTCTGGATTCGATAATCATACCGATTTGGAGCCAGCTGCAACCTTCTCATCACGAGACAAGACCCACGCTAGCCACGACCTATGAAGAAATTCCAATGCCTCTAGTAGGCCCGCCTCAGTTGAGATTTTCGAAGCCATCAGCGGTCTTTGAAAAACCTTACTTGGCTTCGTATGGCTGTTGAGTAGAAACGGTTTACTTATCACGAATCGAGCGGGCACGCCTTCTGCAGGAAATAGTTTTCAAGAGCCAGCCACGCCCTTTCAGTAGTTTACACGATTCGACCCAATTTAGGACTCTAACAAGGCCGGGTTCACAAATCCATCTCGGGGCAACTCGATTGCACGTACTTAGCATCGAACGAAATCGTGTCGCACCGATGTATGTATAACCCCCCCCCCCTAAGACTCAGGTGTTCCTACCACTCACAACTATTATGTTTAAATTCGAAAATAGAGGTCTTTCGGACGATTGTTACAAGTTCCTCAAAAATAAAAGATTTAAAAAAGGCTCCAGTAGAGGGTTTCATGGGTCTCGATGAGAAAAAATATAAAAGACTCAAGTCTCTCATACAACCTAAAGAATTTCGTGAACTACAAGAACTTAACTCGTTCATTGTTCTTCCACGATGCTGCCGTCGTCCATGCATGTCTCGGGGCAACGTGCTTCAGGTGGAACGCTGATTGTATAGTGCAAAAGCACTCGGTGAAACGAGCGATGTCGCGACAATACAATTCTTAAACGGCAGCTTTCTGGCGGATCATAAGTAAGAGCGCGTGACAAAACCCTGCATACGCACAGCCAACTAGAGCTCTGCGATAAAACTTAGCTGGAGAAGTTCATACTAGAAAATGCCACAGATATACCGAAGTCGACGCCCGGAGAAGCGAGGTTAATAGAACATTTCCTCCAAAACGATACTTTGCTTTCATTAAGAAACGGAAACCCTCAACAATATGACAGAGCTTCAACAAAAAATCAGCACAAACTATTGCAATAAGTTACTGAAGAACCATTTGAGTCTAGAGACCTTCCACACAAAACGGAGCACAACAATGGATACAAATCTCAAGTCCAAAATTATACATAGCCGCAGCACGACACGCAAACTTTTCGCGGCTAGCTGCATAAGATATTTTATACTATAAATAGAACACCACCATAAGGTGACTTTATTACAATCCGCGTAATGTAACCACTAATGAATGGATTGAACACAACTCAACACTTTTATAACCAAAGTTTACATCACGAATTAATATTTAAGTAGATAGACAAATTACCTCGAAAGTCGATTGTAAATACTTGAACGATCTTCCACATACTCGATCTCCTCGTATTCCTCGCCCAGTTCTTCATCGTCCTCTTGTTCATCCCAAACCATATCTTCATCCATGTACTCCTCCTCGCCAGCTGATAATTCGTCATCTTCAGGGAAGTAGGTGCGTGGAAATAGAGGTTGCTGGAAAAAAGTCTACCATTATTCACTATGCTGCTTACACTTTTTCTAGCGATTCTTGTAGTGTGCAGCTCAATCTTCAATAATAGGAAGAACAGGGTTATTATTAATGATGTTACCATCGCTAGCTTTTTTTTGTGGTAAGGCATAACAGACAGAATGATAACAGCATAAGATCATTTCAAATGTTTTATAATAAACCGTTTCGCCTCTATCTTTCCGTAATTCATTTTCACGCTACCTACCCCGAGGCTCTTCACTAAGGCCCCCGTCAGACTTGGTCGAAAAACCAACCTAGTCCGACTGAGTCCGGGGCAGAAGAACTGACCTCGGTGCATTGGTCCTGCCCGTGTGCGCGCGTGATACAGCCGTATCGTCTGGGTGGATTCCGTGAGCAGCAGGCGGTCGCAGTTGGACTCAGTGGGTTAATTTTTTTGCCCCCGTCTGTCACTATTTCGATACGTATCGAGTGGGTGGAACTTAGTTCATCGATCACCTCTGACGGCGGCCTAAGGAGGGTACTGAAAGGGTAGGGGTTAGGAGTTTTGTTGTTTTGACTATAGAACAAATTTTAAATTTGTTTGGATTCAAATAATATTAGATTTTTAATACTGGGGGTATATATCTTCACGGCGAAGCACAAGTATAGCAATACCTTCGAAATAGGCGTGTCACACGCTGGATCGAGGTTTTGTATATGGGGGAGAGTTTATATGTTTCCTCCTACGATGAGAAATATAACTATATCAAGTGGCGAAAACGAGGATCAAGTGGTATGACCAGAATTTGCCCATTTCGCCCTTAGTTATGGAAGAAAGTCTGTATTTCGTGCGACGCATAAGTAAAGCAACATTTGAGCAACATGGAATTATGTCACGATGATTGCCAGAATGAGCCGTTCTCACGCGCATTTTTATGTAACTGGTTCATGATATTTGCTCAATTTCCCGAAGGACTTCACTTATCTTCTGATGGAAACTCAACTTCACTCCTTCCATGATGCTCGATCTGGATTTCGATGGATTTCTAGCCAGGTAGGACGACCACCTGGATGTAGTTCCAATTTTCAGCTGGATCCTGAATCCCTCAACGTCTTTGGTCACCCCGACGTCGTATGGAGCTTGGGAAGCGAGACAGTACACGACGAGTTCCCTCTTAGTAAAATGGCGTCGGCTACGATGACTCACTACGAATTGTCGCTGTTTCTCGGCAAGTAACATTCCCTACTAAAACAACCATTGCCGCAACATTATGGGCTCTGAAATGAAGGAATCTCATCGCTTAGAGAATTTTCACAAGGTTGCTAGATTCGAGCCCGCGCGATCAAAGATGAGCACGAACTTGGAAAACTTGAGTGTTCCTCCCAACAACGTCGTTCTTTGTCAAAAGGTGCATACGGCCATCTTCTTTGACTAAAACATGTTTTCTAAAAAAATTCCAGACTTGCTATAGCTCAAGAAGATGGCCTTATGCACAATTTGACAAGCGACACCTTTGTTGCGTGGAGCACTCAAGTTTTCCAGATTCCTGCTTATGTTTGACCGCGCAGGCTCAAGTCTAGCGACTTTGTGAAAATGTTCTAAGCGATGAGACTGCTTCATTTCAGAACCCACAATGTTTTCGCAGTGATTGTTTTAGTAGAGAATATTTGCCGAGAGACACAGCGACAATTCGTAAAGAGGCGTCGGCGCCGACGCCATGTTACTAAGAGGGAACTCGTCGCGTACTATCTCGCTTCCCAACCTCCACACGACGTCTGGGTGACCAAAGACGTTGAGGGATTCAGGATCCAGCAGAAAATTGGAACTATATCCAGCTGGACATCCTAGCTGGCTGGTAATCCACCGAAATCCAAGTTCAGCATCTTGGAGAGAGTAAGCTTGAATTTTCCAGTCATAAGGCAAGCGAAGTCCACCTGGAAGATGGAGAAATGGCATCACCTTGAACCAGTTTCATAAAATGCTCGTCAAAACGGCTCATTCTGACGATCATCGTGAGATATTTCCATGATGCTCAAGTGTTGCTGTACTTATGCGTCGCGTGAAATACAGACTTTCTTCTATAAGTAAGGGAGCAATGGGAGAATTCTGGCAACACCACTTAAAATATCGTTTCCGTCTTAGGAGAAAACACAGAAACTCTCCCCAATATCGAAAACCTCGATCCAACATATGATACGCCTATCTCGAAGGTGTTGCTATACATATGCTTCGGTGTATAGAAATATCAAGTCTAAAAGTAAAATCGGACAAAAATTTCGCTGATTCGCCTGCACGCTGGGTTCACCACAGCCCTGAATCGCTGACTAAACTACTGGCACCATAGCCTAGCAACCCGATGGCATCAACAACCATGGGTATCGATCAATTTCGGAAAGCACCAAGATAAAGCGGGGTTGTGCCGCGACAGAAATGAAAGGGTAGTAAGAAATAAGGCCAAAAAATGAAAATTTTCTGGTAGTGGTGGTGTTTCGAGGCAAAATTGTAGTTTGTGAAATTTTCAAGTTTTTTTTTATAATCTCCTGATTTTGCTAAAAACATGTGTGTAGAAGTAATCTTGGGTGCTGAACATGAATCTGGGGTTTGCTTGCCCAAATTTTAAGGTTTACTGTAGGATACGGTAGGTAACATGCCATTTAGGAGGCGAAACTCACCTCAATAATCCGATAATCGACAAATGGACATCAAATTCGTTCTCAGCACCCCAAATAACCCCCACAGAAACTTTGATACAAATCTGAGACTTTGACCAAATTACCGTATACCCACCGTAATCTACCGTAAGCTGTCAAAAATCGATAAACCGACATCAGATTCGTGTTAAGCACTCCAAATAAAACCCAGAAAAATAACTGGACCATATTCTATAGAAGCACTCCGGAAATCGTCAAAAGTCGCGATTTGCCATTAAATTCTCTCCCAATGGGAATCTGGTAACGAATACAGTCGAAAACATCGGAAAATCGATAAATGAATCTCAGATTCGTGATCAGCACCCCAAATAACCCTCCAGAGCGAATTTTTAGCCAAATCCGGAATATTTTTGTAAAACGCTTCGAGAGCCCTCTAATTGGTATAAATAAACGCCCAACGGAAAATCCGTACCAAGTCCAAAACGCTGTTAGTCGGCGCAAGGTTTGAAAAATGTTCCTTCAACCTAACTTTGCTTAGTGGGGTAGTTTTGGGCGCTGAACACGATTATGAGGTCCGTTTCCGGATTTTCATAAAAATAATGCGCTTTTTGGAGGGTACAATAAGTACGAAAATCAGAGAAAAAATGCCTATAACTTTTTTCAGAGTGGGTCTAGGCAGCTGCGATGGGCATATTCGGACTTTTCGTCCAAAAATGGTTCTATAAAAGTACATTTCATTTGGAATGGTCACTATGACTTATTGTGGTTCCCTTGTTAGTAACAACCCTACGACTAATTTCCCTTTGAGAAGCTCTCCAAAATCACGAAATGTCGATCGCTATCGCTCAAGCTCGACAAAGGTGATGTGGTCCACCTTTTCAGTTTGTTTTCAAGACTCATAGTCAAATGAGAAATTCTAAAAAACGCTCACAGTCGGCACGTGCTCGTTCTTCGGGTAGGTGGATGCCCGAGCAGAACCGAATCAACGAACCACTCCGCGGCCAAAAAAACTTTTCATGACCGGAAAGACAATGAATGTAACTTACCGGTGCAGGTCTAGAAGCTGTACTGACGATTTTTCCACTTGTTGCTGACGACAACCTTGAATAAACTGGCTTTCTAGTTGGCTTAGCTGTTGAAGCGGCACCACGCAGTTTCACAGTAACCCTGGGCAATCCGTTCCCATTACTTCGCGAAACTCTATTTGCGATCGTCGTCGTCATGCGAGATCTTGGCTGCAATAAGAAAAACAGAATATAAAACAATAACGCGCGATTGTATTCTACTCAAATGTTCTAAACCTGCAATGAAAAACGTAAATCTATAGAAAAATTTTATTACAGTTCACGACAACGGGAAAAGGCGCTGATGCAGTTGCGTGTTTTCGCTGAGCATACTATAGTCATGGCTGGTTTGGTTAAAAGTTCGCCAACAATCGATACGAGAACAGATGATATTTTTGCTGGGTTACGGTTTTTTTCTGCTACTTTTATCCTTTCGTATTATTCCTGCGTGCATTTATAACAAAGAGTTTAGGTAAAATGGTATTGTGTGTGTGTGCGTGTGGGGGCTTTCCATTTTTACGCTTCCGTTGCACTTTTCCCCAAACCTGTAACAAAACAAAAAATTTTGCCGTCAACTAGTGTTCCGTGTGCGCCTCTGCGGACGTCCTGCCATGATCGGTGGCAAACTTTTTATTGATTCTTAAATTTGGAGAAAAAAAGAACATATATTTCATATTTATTACATGTGCCTAGACACATGTGAAGAAAAGCAAATGAAAAAATTTACGGCTTAAAAACAACAAATTCAAACACTAAAACCGAACACAACTACCAATGAGGCTATAACGAAGTTGGCTCCTGTTGTAGATACTGGCCGACCACAGTTTTGAAACCAGAGTAGGTGGGAGGAATTAGCCATTTCTTGCTCAAGCTCAGATAATCCAGTCTCGCACGAAACGTGAAGAAATGCCGCCTAGACTGGGAACGAGGCCTAAGGAAGTTAAGTTTGTACCTTTATCCTCTTGTATTGGAACGTATGAGGGTAAAAAACTCGGATAGGTTGGAAACGGTAAATCTCCCCCTGCACACAACACAAATACATCTAGAACCTTTACTATAGCTACACACAGGAATAACACTAAAGAATGACAAAAACAGAGAAAATAGCTAAAGTAAGTAATGCCGATTTTTGACGCAAGTACGATTACTTCCGCTACACGCGGAGCTGAGACGCGGCTTCCAGATAGGATGAAATAAATATTCCAGTTATGGCGAGGATGAATTGCAAGGAATACGCATGGCGCAAGGAAACGTATTGACGGGCATCCAAGCCAGGAGAATAGGAAATTATGCATGTAACTGTAAACCTCACCTGACCAGATATCCTCCTCTCCACCCTGTTTTCAGCTGGGAGCCGAACTTTGATCGCGACACCATCGTCTCTCTCAGGGATATCGCGGAAGCGGGATGTTCCAGCAAATTCCCGTTGAATTCTGTAAGTATGTATATAACATTCGCATGGGAAAAAATAAAGAAAAGCGTAGGCGTACCCTCGTTTCTGCACTCTCCCACTGATTGGCCTATGACTGGCATCCGAATGAAGGCCTCGCACACCCAACCGCCTTATTACAGGGTCATTCGCCTTCGCCATCTCTCCTGAGAAATGAGGTAATATAAACCCATTCAAACTTCTCACCATATAATTTCGTCCGAAACTCACGCTCCTGACGCATTCGAATCGCAGCCGCGCTTTTTTTATCAACTGGACTCACTGATCGACCACCCTGCCTTACACCAGTCGTGCCACGAACAGCCAAACCTGTAAAAATTGATTTTCTTTTACTGAAACTCGATGCATACCTATCGAATCGAGGAAGATTAGCATTCACACAAGCGAGCCCGTCCCATAAAATACGCTACTCAGAAGTTTTGAATCAAGTTAAATGTTACTTTTGAGTAAGTTACGCGAAGTCTTCATGTAACTTACTTCTATGTCACAAGTAACTAACTTAATGTAGCAAGTAACTTACTTTTTTGTCACAAATAACTTACTTCTAGTATACAAGTAACTTACCCAGAAGTAACATTAAACTTACTCCTTAGATGCAGGTGACATTGGTGTGCGACAATCACGCACCTCTGGTGCGTGATTGTCGCGGTCCACGGCAGAGCTCAGGAATTTCTGATAAGGTTACATGCGAATTAACTACTCTAAACATGTTACCTGCGACTTAATTTCATAGATTTAAGTTACATGTGACCTACAACAAAGTATGTATATTGCACGGTGCTAGTTGACTTACACGTGACATAAAGTACTGACGTGTAACTTAAATGTGTTCATTTATCGCACATGTAACTTATCTCGGGGCGGGCTGTTCCCTAGGGAGGTATACGACGCACACTCGAGGCTGTCTAAGATGTCGGTAGCGTCGTCGGCTCAATTCCCCAAATTCGAGGTTTTTTTCATGCCGGCTAGAGGCCCCGTCTAGCCGCTGGCGTCCCCAGGCATGCTCGGCAAGCATGTCGCGTGTGGGTGGGCTGACCGGCGTTGCGTGACGGCCGTGTCGCGTTTGGGTGTCAGGTAACATGTAACGACAGGGTAAATTACTGGTAAGGTTGTGTATTATTAGAGCAAGTTACATGTTACTTTAATCAAAAATCTGGTCAAGTTACAAGTAACACCGTTTCAAGTTACTTGTGAACTTAAAGTAAGTTGCGTGAAGCCATCATGCAACTTGCGTCAAGGTCTCAGGTAACTTGTTCAGAAATTCCTGAGAGACAGCCCCGCCTGTGTCCACTACAAGGGCCTAATCTTCGCCAAGGTCTGGCCAATGTAAGTTACTTGCGAAATTCAAAAGTCACAAGCATCATGGTTATGCCCATGTGAGTTACTTGCGAGTCCCAACCTCGCAAGTAACTTAAAAAAACTTAGATAAGCCACAAGTAACTTGATTTTGCCCGGATATCTCGCAAGTAACTTTATTCGAAACTTCTGAGTAGCCGCATCTACTTTGTTGAATCTACAAAGAAACAAGAAAAAGCTTTGTCGTATCCCAGAACCCGTTTGAGTTTGAGTAAAACTGAGAATCTGAGTAATCCACTTCGCTAATCCAGAAAGCTTTTGAATATTCCGAACCTTTTTTATTCAAAAAAAAGGACATTTAGTGATCCTGGATTATGCCCCGATTTACCATATCCAAGTGAAACTCCCTTAAGTACCTCATGTCATTCCAGACTGTTTGGATAATAATTCGTTTTTTTTTCAGACAAAAAAAGCGAAGTTTGCGAAAATGTAAGCGGGATAAGGGAGTTGCAACAGGAATGGTCAAGCACGGTTCTAAAATTTTTCAAAGGGTGCTCAGGGGGTCGTAAAAATTCCAGCCCTAAATCAAAATTTCCGAGTGGGGATCGTCAGAATGCGGTCTAAAACTGAAAGTCGGGGAGGCAATCGTGACAGTTTCCAAAAGTCTTGGTCAACGGAGAGGCACAGCTCCTCTGAAGTCCTACACACACTGCGAAACAGTGATGGTCTCCGCCGAGCGAAATCGAAAACCTTACCCCTCACTTTCCCAGCTTTCACAAAAACCCATCAAGATAAAGGGTAGCTGAACAGATGACTCAACTGAACTGAGTAGAAATATTTCGAATAAGGTAAATTCTTGGCGAACAATGCGTTGATAAAGGAATTAACACCTAGACCAGCAAAGAAAAGAGGTTTAGCAGTCCTTATTCCGGCCCTGCATAGAACAGACCAGCAAAAAAAAATTTTAAACAACCAAGCACAGTGAGAACATCTACTAGTAGCAACAAACCATGCTTTCGCATCATGCTTGCGTTTTGCATGATCTGTTTCGTGCGGGCCGTATTACCCTCAGGCATTTTGATGTGGTAGATCTCCTGATGATCCGGAGCTGGTCTCGAGCGGTGCGATTCGTGACCGTTTGATCCCTTCGATGAATTCTCACTTCCTTAACAGTTTTAAACATTAAATCAAAGACTCAAAATACTGCTTGAAACCTCCATCTCACGAGCACAGAATATCAATTTCCAGCATCAATCAGATCGCTGCCTCGTCCCTCAACAGAGCCGTTCCCCTCCTAGAGACCAAAATTTCAAAAAAAAACACAAAATTTCACGTCTCCATTAAGTGAGTTTTTTTTTCGACAAATCCGGGACTAATGATTCTTGTAGGAAATGTTTATTCTCCACTTAGAAATAATCTGTGACTTTCATTTTAACTTTTTTTTGTGATCGATACTACACTCCTTACCCTATGTACGAGCCTATTGAGCACACCTTCCCAAATTTCAATACTGGGCACAAAAGGTGTTTTCGATAGATCCCCAAACACTGACACTCCCGAGGCTCGTCTGTAGGGTAATGAGTTCAGTATAGATATCCAAAAAAGTTAAAAATCAGAAATTATTTCTCAATGGGAAGTAGTTCTTTAAGAATCAATAATCTCGGAATTGTCAAAAAAAAACCTCATTCAGGAAAACCGTGATAATTTCGAGCTTTTTTTGAAAAACTGGTCACCAAGGTGGTGGTGGACGATGTCTGTCGAGGGGTAACGGCCTGCTTGCCCCTGATAATGGGTAATGGGCTCAATCAGCGGCCTGTTTTTGCAGCCATTCTATTGTTTTGTTATATTTATTTATTTATTTTTTTTTATTTTTTATTTATATTTTTTTCTCTACTAGTTGATCCTGTGGACCGCCTGTGATAATCAGTCTTCCATAAACCTTTCCGTATTTAACATTCTAGGGAGTGCCTAACCTTCATACCGTCATCTTGGGTAATGTCCATCTAGAAAGTCTAGAAAGCGATCTAGAAAGTTGCAGGGAAATATGTGCCCACTCATGTACCTGCAGTGTGGTTTATGAATCTAGGTTTGCAACTGCAAAACAACAACCGATTTACAATGGGTCTTCCCAGTGGGACCAGGACGCTAACTGTCCTTATTGGAGCGAAAATCCGCTCCAGAGCTGCGGAAAGCCGCTGTTGCAGCACTCAGCATGATAATTGAGCTGGAATCATTGGATCCCGGCACGATTACCCCTTTTCTCAGCACGACTGTCATACTGTTGCATGCTGCAGAAGCGCTTGTCCGTAACTGCAGAGCGGAATTTCAACCCGATAAGGGCAGTATTATGAAAGAGGCACCACTATTCAAAACGTTTAGAAGAAAATTGTTGAAATTTGGCTGAAAACTTGAATTTAAGGGTTATTCCGAGTCCTGAACACAGAATTGAATTGAGAATAATCTATTTGTTCCCCGAAAATTTCGACAGGTGTGGTTCGAAGCTTCTCACTGGAGGTTTAGGGGGAGAGGGGATAACTTTTAATGATTTCCAGAACGCTACGGTAGATTCTGCCTCGGAACGTCTCATTAGAACTTAACAGGGGTGCTCAACACGGATACGAGGCCCGCTTTTCGATTTCAAATAGATTACAGAAGGCTACGGTGGGTATACGGTAGTTCTGGAAGATGATCGAGAACTTGAGGTCCAATCTCATGGCGTAGTGTGCATGTCGCAACAGCGGCTTGCCCAAGCTGCGAACCGGAATTTCCTTCCGATAGAGGAGTAAGCTACACCAGATGAATGCCGGCATATTTACTATAGTCTACTGCAGGCCTCATAACAAGGAGAAAAGGACCAAAGATTCGTAGCCGGTATACCGAGCGAACCCAAAAAAGTTAGAGATGATTTTTCTGAATACTTGGGAATTTCCATACCTTCTCATTCAACTAGAAAAAAAACCCTTCGTGACTCAATACGGGGGAATCGTTTTGCAGCTACAAACTTGATTTCAAAAAACGTCATTATAAAGCTGTCAACTGGTATACAATTTTATACAAACGGCTAGGACGCCCAGCTGCGCTTCTCTTGTCAGGTGGACGTCCTAGCTTTCGGGTGGGCAATGCGCCATCTGAACGCTTGCCACCCTCCTCAGCTGCAGCTGATTGATCGGCAGGCATCGGTCGCGTGCGGCGCGCGTCGCGTCTGGCTGGCGCATTGCCAACGTCGTCGTTTCGAAAGCTCCCATCGCCTGTCCTTTTTACGACTCTATTAAGAAATGAAGAAACATACACAAATATGTGAGTGAGCCTCATTTGTATACATATGCAATGAATAGGATGCATAACAAAAACAGCTGCCGAGATGTCGTACGTTCGTGCCGTGGCAGTGTGGAGGAGAGAAGATCGCCTCCGTGCAAACCGACGTCATCCCCTCCACGAAGAGGGTTTTTGTCATGGGAGAGGTGCTGGCCGGCCGCGACTCTCCTTCGGATTCTCCTGCTAAGGGCCGGCGAGGAAAGGAATCCTGGACCCGCTCAGAAGAAGAAGAAGAAGTACCCATGTGCCACATGCGACAGAGATGTCACTTGGAATGGGACCAGCGTCCAATGCTTTGGATGCCAAAGGTGGGTGCACTTCTCTTGTTCGGGTCTCAGTTCTGTGAAGCATCATAACTCTTCTTTTCGCTGTGTTATATGCTCTTCACCTTCTAACTCTGATTCCTCAAACTCCAATCGCCCCCTTTCCATTGTACATATCAATCTCAACGGCCTTCGTGCCAAGCTTTCTCAGCTCTCTCTCTTTGCACGTACTTACCATCCAGACGTGATCATGGTTCAAGAAACCAAGCTCTCTCCATCTCCTACCCGTCCGCAGCCTAATATCCCGGGATATACTGCCTTCCATGCTCCAAGGTCAGCTCTTGGCGGAGGAGTTTCAACCTCTGCTTTATCTTCTCTCCCCTCCCACCTCATACCCAACATCCCCACGGATGGTACTCTCGAGTACCTTCCAATCCATCTCCCTCTCAAAACACCTATTTCTCTCTTCAACATATATATTCCACCCACTACAGCGTGCCCTTCATCTTACAATCCCATTCCACTTCTTAAGCAGCTTTACGATTGCTCCCTCTCATCCTCGGTCGTCTTCGCAGGTGATTTCAACGCTCACACCTTTTGCTCGTCTCTCGGTCCTGATGTTAGAGGAAATGACGTCGAAGAATGTGCAGATGAGTGCGACCTGGTCATTTTAAACGATGATCAGCCCACTCGTCTCCCTGCCAACGGCCGATCTTCTAGCCCAGACCTATCTCTTGTCTCGGCCAACCTTTCTAGCTACTGCTCATGGTCTACCTCGACTCCTCTGCCAAGTGACCACGTTCCAGCCTTTCTCCACATCGATCTATCCAATTCTCTCGCTCCCTTTTCTGGTGTTCGCCAACGTTCTTATCTTAATTTAGGCAGAGCAGACTTGCGCCTGTTCAGTGAGGTTGCACTTCACTTAGTGGCCGATTACCCGTGGAATGGCGACGTGCACCAAAAAGAGTGCCAATTATCTGACGCAATCCGCAGAGCCATGAAAGCGGCTATTCCTGTCGGCCGCGTCAAGACGTTCTATCCAAATGTCACTAGGGAAATCCTAGATAAGATCAGGACAAGAGATGCCAGGAGAGCGGTCAACCATCTGGACCCCGTCGTTGCTGAACTTGACGAAGAGATCAAAAAATACCTGGACAGGCACAAGAAAGAAGAGTGGGAAAATTTCACCGGGCAGTTGGATTTCAAGACGGACAGCACAGCTACTTGGAAGGTTTTACGGAAGCTTTCGGGTAAGAGCTTACCCGCTACCATCTCCACAATTGAATTCGACAACGGTGTATTCAAGTCAGGCAAGGAAGCCGCTTATGCGCTCGGTAAAAGTTTTTTCATCACCAGTGCAAAGCGTGGTCCGCAAAACAGAGTTACAGTAAGAGAGCTGTGCCGCCTCCCGCTTACGAGCACGGCCGAAGCGTTCACTACATGGCAAGTTGAGAAAGCTATAAAGGATATGCGGAACTCTAAAGCTGTTGGTCCCGGCGGAATATGCCCTGCTGTCTTGTAGAAGTTACCAGCTGAAATCCTTCCGCTTCTCACTGACTTGATAAACACCTCGTTCAGCCCATGCACTATCCCGCAAAATTGGAAAACAGCTAACGTCCTGCCGCTGCCAAAGCCTGGCAAGCCCCAAGCTTCAGTCAAGGGATATCGCCTCATTAGCTTGCTGTCCTCATTTGCGAAAGTAGCCGAAAAGTTGATTGTGAAGGACCTTGCAGAGCACAATGATAAACAGGCGTTTCAGCACGGATTCAGAAAGCTGCATTACACCACGACAGCTCTGCTGGAAATTACTAGCTTTGCCATCGATGGGTTCAATGCCGAGAAGCCACAGAGAACTGTGGCTGTAGCCTTAGATCTCACTAAGGCATTCGACACAAAAAACCATGGAGTCCTGTCAAGCAACTTACTGAAATCATCAATACCGTCATGGCAGAAACGCTGGATATCAGCATTCATCAAGGGAAGACGAGCTCGAGTTATGTTTCAGAATCACGTCTCGAACAGCATTCCTATCGCAGCTGGAGTCCCACAGGGCGGTGTCCTATCGCCAGCCTTGTTCAGTCTGTACCTCGAGGATATGCCTGAACCGCCACAGGATATCAAGGTTTTCGCGTATGCCGATTAAATAACAATCATGTGTCAAGATAGGAACCTAGATGTTGCCGCCAACAAGATCAAGGAGTACTTGATCATGCTGAAGAACTTTTTTGACGAGAAGATGCTAAAGATCTCCGCATCCATATCAACGGTATCTGTTCTCACAACGGACCCATCTGAGCACAGCGCTCATCCGGGTGTAGAGTGGAATGGAAACCGTCTACCAGCAGCTCGATTTCCAAAACTGGTCGGTCATGTTCTTGATCCGTCGCTCAAGTTCCATAAGAATACCGAACAAAAGCAAGCAGTCGTTAAAGCTAAGCTCAATGTTCTCAGTGCCCTGGGCGGTACATCATGGGGTTGCAGCAAGGAAACTATACTAGCAACGTATAAGGCGATTCTTCAGCCCACCCTGGAATACGCCGCACCGGTATGGCAACATCTCGTCTCAGAATACTCTTGGACGAAGATGCAGCGAATACAAAATGCCGCTCTTCGTATCGCCACCGGTTGTGCCAGGAGTTCTCCAGTCGAGCACTTGCATGCCAAAACACGTTTACTACCAGTGAAGGAGCACTGTCAGCTGCAAGCCCAACAATTCCGTATCAATATTATAAAACAACCAAACCATCCGTCATGGAGAGTACTTAATCCCGTTAGACAGAGAGCTAAAACACAGATATTTGCCGATGCTCCAAACAAAGTCAACTTGCAGAGATGGCACGACTCACAGCAAGAACGACTCCGTCTTCTGCGCGAGGAGCACACCAAGTTCGTACGGTGTCATCTTGAAAAGGCGGCGATGAATCCTATACTAGGAGAAGTACCGCCCCCAATCTGCGAATCCGAGACTCAACTCGGAAGAAGGGCGAGATGCACACTCGCATCGCTGCGCTGCGGTCGCTCGACAATGCTTATGTCTTACGTCAGCAAGATTGACAGCAGAAATCTGATGTTTGTCCGGACTGCGGTTCCATCGGCCATAACACCGCATCTTTATTTAATTGTCCGAAGAGACCTACCACGCACGTTAACCATAATGGATCTGGGACGAATCCACTATTGGTCGCCCAGTTTCTCCGCCTATGACAAAACCCTCGATGTGGCTGCAAAGAAGAAGAAGAAGATAACAAAAACAGAATTGGAAGGGGGGTAAGGAAGTGAAACCATTTGGCGAATCGTTTCCAAGAATCACATCTTTTCCTACTAGATCATACATCTTTGGCTACTGGAAATGGACTAACAAGGGAACCACAATTAGCCATAGTAACCATTCGGAGTGAGATGTATACACGATTGTAGGTCCAGGTAAGGTAGTAAACATATATCAATACTAGCTGCCTAGACCTCCCACAGGGAGCGCTGTGACCCGCCGAAGTTTGCTACCCGCAGAAGAGGGGACACGTCTACGCGGGGTAATCATCGCACGGTATGGCAGCCGTGGTATAGTGGTAAAGCTCTCGCTTCGTGAATGAGCTATGGAGGGGTCGATCCCCGAGCCGTGGGGTATTTTTGCATTTTTAGTTTTCTCCTCGGAATTCAATGATTTTCTTACCTTCGACATTTTTAGCACTTTCCCACATATAATCAGGTTTCGGAAATACAATTTTAGACACATTCTCTCGACGCATTCTGTTGCCTTGACGGAAGAATTGCGTTGTTTTCTCTTCGTTTAGCGTGGAAAATGGAGAGCGAAAATTCATTTTAACACTGATGGAACGATACGAAAAAATGGGAAAAGCACAAATGATGTTCACAAACGGCGCATCGAATAAAAACCGTACACTGACATCCGTCCTCGAAACAGTCTGCGGCCTCAAGCCGGAATAGGTATTCTCCCGGAGTGTCAAACTGACCTGGACGCTCGTCTACGTACCCTGCCATATGCCAAGAGTACTTGAGGAAATTCACAAATCTCGGCGCACAAAACATTCTGTAGACTTGCGAAATCACCATGAGAATGTTGTCTCTTTGTGCTACATTGAAATCGATGTCGTTAACGAGTATATGTGCTCGGATTCTCTTCATGACATTCTTCAATGGCCCGAAAAAGAAGACGTCGAGAGGTTGAATCATCGACGTTGCACCAGGAGGGATGTTCCGTACAACTACGCGATGGCCTAAACTAGGTTTGCATGAGTGGAATTTACCTACAGGACTAGAGTGAATTAATTAGTTAATTAATAATCATTAGGCGGTAGACGGCGCGTGAACGGGAAAATCCCATGATCTCTCTAATCAATATATCACAAGCACCGTTGATTAACAGTCCGCTCAGACTGCACCTGACTAGAGTCACTTAAACATTCTATTGTGGGTGCAAGTGCTCCAACAGAGATAAAAAAGTTTTTCTCTCCATTTTCCATGCCAAACGAAGAGAAAACAACGCAATTCTTCCGTCAAGGCAACAGAATGCGTCGAGAGAATGTGTCTAAAATTGTATTTCCGAAACCTGATTATATGTGGGAAAGTGCTAAAAATGTCGAAGGTAAGAAAATCATTAAATTCCGAGGAGAAAACTAAAAATGCAAAAATACCCCACGGCTCGGGGATCGAACCCTCCATAGCTCATTCACGAAGCGAGAGCTTTACCACTATACCACGGCTGCCATACCGTGGGATGATTACCCCGCGTAGACGTGTCCCCTCTTCTGCGGGGAGCAAACTTCGGCGGGTCACAGCGCTCTCTGTGGGAGGTCTAGGCAGCTAGTATTGATATATGTTTACTACCTTACCTGGACCTACAATCGTGTATACATCTCACTCCGAATGGGTACTATGGCTAATTGTGGTTCCCTTGTAAGATATCTGCTGCTATGCTCAAGACGTCCCATTGCGACGACCCACATCTTAAGAAGTTGGAAATTGAGAAAACTTTTCAAAGGTACTGAACGCTTAACTATGGGTGCCCTAGGCACAACTTTTAGAAACGGCCGCAAAATGGAACATCCCTTATTAGGCTGGATTCTGTGCACAGAGTTTTGCACCTTCGCCCCCCCCCCTTCCTCCAATCCCATCAGTGGGTTAGTCTGCCACCGAAGAAACTGAGCGTGAAGAGCTTTTTCCTGAAGACGATGATAGAATAACATCGGTACTGATTTACATCTCTTGCTGGGAGGAGACTATCAGCCCATTTTATCGCCGCTGGCTTATCACGTCAGCATTTGCTGGTCCTGGATAGGTCAGCGGCAGTAAAATGTGCGGGGACCCCCTCACAGAAAGAGATCTAAATTAGAACCATAACATCTCGCTGCTGGACAAAAAATTGCCACTGAAATAAAGTAACGTGATCTGCACGTGTGGTATTGGAAAGGGATGAATGACAATACAAGCTTCACTGCTTATTCTCCAACCATTAAGACTCGATTAGCGTTGTATGACTATGTCGTTTTCATTCCTATTCACTACTGAAATAATTTAGCTAGATGTGTTCGCCTATACTCCCTGTTGTGTTCATCGTTGCTTCAATCACAACAGCTTACAGTTAATCCCGTTCATGAAATTGAATCAGGGTCAGAATTCGGGCAAAAACTTCGAAGTCATTGAATGACAAGCGAGGACGGCTGTGGCGTTGGCAATGCGCCAGCCAGACGCGACGCGCGCCGCACGCAGCCGATGCCCGCCGACCAATCAGCTGCAGCCGAGGAGGGTGGCAAGCGTTCAGATGGCAATGCGCTTCTCTACACTTCTCAAGAAACACTGAATTTCATATAAAAACTCACTAAAACCTACCGTTCCCAGGTCCAGTTATACGCACACGGAGCTTGGCCGGCGCATCAGCTTCCATGTCATATGCTTCCTCTCTGGCATGTTTCAATATAGCCAGCTGCAAGTTCAGTACAAAGCAAAACTTCGAAGTTCAATCAGGCATTTAAAATTTGAACAGGAAATTCTTAAAAAGAATCTCTCACCAATTTTCAATACAAAATGAAATGTTATACATTACCGGTTAAATTTGATACTTGAAAATAAAACCAACCTGATCGCCAACTGCTGTGACCCCCAAGTCAGTCAAAGTCGCCTTGTCGAGGTCAGGAAGCATATCTTTTGAGACCCTGTAGCAAAAGGCAAGAATAAATTGGCGTAGTTAGATCATATCAAGAGGTAAGACCAACCTGTTCTGTCTAAAGATCTGGGCATACCGTGACGAGACGCTATTTGGGATCCCAATCTTCACAAAGAAGTGCTGCCAGTCCCACATCCCTCTTAACATATATCAAGTGATTAAAAACGGGAAAAATCTGGAAATCAGGGCTACGCAGCTTAAAATCATAGGTATAACACTTGGTAAAGCACCAAAATCGGTGAAACCACATGAGCGAATCAACTATGAAGGTAGCAAATAGAATTTATTAAGTAGAGTCGGGAAAATCATTAGTAAAAACAATTTTACAAGAACAGTCATTCCCTCGAACATTAAAGGCTTAAAGCTACGATACCGGTCTTCAAACTGAGTTAAGGCCATTAAATACAATATCTACAAATAGATATGAGCAAGATGGAATCGTGGAAATCCTAACCCCCCACAAAATAGTCTTTCGTGCTAAACTCCAGAGGCAAAACATCTCCAGGAACTTTGCGCTTGTGCAGCAAAAATACCTTTTCTGGCACCAATTTCTCGATTTCCAGGGAACCAGCTCTCAGCGTAATCCACACGTTGAGAAGTGGGTCATTCGGTTTCAGCCATCCTCTGCTCGTTGAAACGCTGAAAAGGCCACTTCATATTTGAGACATACATAGGTTATAGGTGACAAGGAAAGAAAACCCTTCGGAACAAATAGGCTGCTTACGATATGGACAAAGTCATTTGCAATGAATCGCACAGTTGTGAAGCATCCCGTGGAATATATGGGCGCAGGATGTAGTCGTGAATGAGCCTTGAAATATTGTTTTCCTACAACCATGAATGAAAGAAAAACTGAAGAAGGGAACATACTTTCCACAATCACAGTTCAAATCGCAATACCACTTTATTTCGTCCACTTTGCAGATACCCTGTTCAACCCATACAGCAGGACCAATACCGTTGAAGGCGGACAGATTTCTACAAAAATAATCATATGTTTCAATGTACAAAACTTTCAAATCAAACAACCCCAGTGGACAACAACAAAAGTTTCCCTGCCGCCAAGGATGCGGTAAGGATGGTACGCCGCACGCGGCAAGGACACACGACGCGTGTTGCGCCACGGCGTACCCTACCGATTCATTGTTGTCCCATGGAGTCAACACGAAGAAAGTTACTGCATTCCAGTTTAAGAACCGTATTTGAATACTAGAACATTCCATCTTATTGAATGTAACCCAGAAATATGGGATTCTTAGTGATCCCCATTAGAACTAGCCAAATTCACAGAAATCAGGTGGCAAAAGAAGTCATTCTCAAGTTACTGATAGACGCTGGCTTCTATGAACCTTTGTTGTGTAACTTCTTGCATTGATCTTATCATATGAGTGGTAGGGGAGTTTCTAAACATCTTTTTGAAGGGATATGGAACAAACAACGCGTGATGGTACGCCGCAACGCGACACGCGAGGCATGCTTCCTGTCGATCGCGGCGTACCATCTGGCCGCCGCCCTTGCTACCAATCGTGAACATTACAGTAATTCCATACAAACAGAAGAACTACTTACGGTGAGTCCGTGCACAAACGTAAAACAATGGAGCGCTTTCCCACTAAAATTACAGCAATAAATAATTATCCCATCTTTTTCGAAAGCGCGGTTTTCATACCATCTCGGAGGATAGTAATGATGCAGGGTCATGGAAGCACTATGAAGCTAGGACCCTCTCCCCTAGGTGACCAAAAGTTTTGAGAATTTTTACGATCTCACTCCAATTTTTTTGTTTTTGGACGGGAATTTTCATGAACAAATTTTCATTTTTAAACCAAAATGTTAACGATCCCCTAGCCACCCATTGAGAAATTACACGACCGCGCTTGGCTCTGACTTGGTGCACTCATACCTGCCATAGCCTACGACGAATGTCTGAATGACCAAGAACGCACCTCAAATTCGGGGGCAGCGACCCGAAAACAGCCTTGAACGATTTATGGGCACAGATAAATTTCCACATTTGGAATCCTCTGGTCTGAGAGGAGGGGGGAGGTCTAGGTCACCTGAGATCTATTCTCCCCAAACTTAGTCCACCGGAGTCAACTGAGGCGCTGAACACGGATATGAGGTCTCCTTTTTATTTTTCGGAAGAGTATGGCAGGCTGCATGAGGTAAAATCACCTGGCCATAATAGCCTACCAGAGGGATCCGAGATGCTCAACCTACGCGTGGTGGATCTGTGGAGTCGACTACCAAGATCAAGGAGACTAATCAAACGGGCATCAACAACTCCACGAGGGGTTTTTTCTGTGTGGGAGTGCGAATGGCTGGCTGCCGCACTCCTTCGTAATCTACTACTACTACGAGCTGGCATTGAGAGGAACCCTGGGCCGCGCAAGACTCCGCGATATCCCTGTTGTCATTGTGGAGTATCAGCTCAACCCTCTAGCGCTCAGTGCGGTGGTTGCCTTGGCTGGGTACACCTCAAATGTTCGGGGTTAGCTAGCTATAATGACTACACTGATGGTTATTGTTGTATATCTTGCTGTAATTCTCCCCCTAGTTCTCCTCATCATAGTCTGGACATTTTTTAACTTAACATTAATGGCCTGCGTGCCAAACTTGTTGAACTGACATTATACATTGAACGCTTTCATCCTGATGCCATCCTCTTGCAGGAGACGAAACTTAGCGCTTCCTCTTCCCTCCCCCGCCTCCCCGGTTACACGTCTTACCACCTCCCCCGTACTTCTCATGGTGGTGGCGTCTCTACTTTTGTAAAATCTCCTATTTCCTCACACCTCATTGCGCTCCCCGCTGATAATGTTGTTGAATGTATCGGTGTCCATATTGTATTGCAAAGTTGCCCATTAGATGTTAATATTTATATTCCCCCAACCACCTCTTGTCCCAATTCGTTTGATCCTACCCTATTTTTGCTTACTGCACACTCTTCCCTCCCATCGTCCTCAGTTATTATGGCTGGTGATTTTAATGCACACTCATCGTCCTGGTTCTCCTCTATAGGTCCCGATGATATAGGCGAACTACTTGAGCAGTTTGCGGATGATTGTGATCTTGTTGCTATTTATGAGGACGCCCCTACTCGTCTCCCGAGCACGGGCAGGCCCTCTTCGCCAGATGTTACTTTCGTTTCCCCCTCTCTGGCTGTATGTTGCAACTGGTCCACTGCTGTTGTCATGGCCAGCGATCATGTACCAATATGTGCATAACTGGATTTGTCTCTTAATAGTCAACTGGCACCCTTCTCAGGCTCACATAGCAAATTGTATACTAATTATCGTAAGGCTAATTGGGTCCTGTTTAAAGAGGTGTTACTCGGTCGGGTAGCCAACTATCCGCTCACCGGCTCTGTACACGAGAAAGGGCAACTTTGCAATACAATATGGACACCGATACATTCAACAACATTATCAGCGGGGAGCGCAATGAGGTGTGAGGATGCACGGCCGATGCGTTCACTGTGGCGCAAGTAGAGAAGATTATAAAGGACATGCGGAACTCCAAAGCTGTCGGTCCGGACGGCATTTGTCCTGCTGTACTGAAGAAACTCCCGACTGAGATCCTTCCGCTCATCGTTGATATGATTAACACTTCGTTCAGCTCTTGCACTATTCCGCAAAACTGGAAGACAGCCAACGTCAACCCGTTGCCCAAGCCTGGCAAACCTCAGTCATCAGTAAAGGGATATCGTCCCATTAGCTTGATGTCACCTTTCGCCAAGGTGGCCGAAAAGCTCATTGTCAAGGATCTAGCGGAGCACAACGAGAAGCAGTTGTTTCAACATGGGTTCAGGAGGCTACATTCCACAACTACGGCGTTGCTAGAAATTACCAGCTATGCTATCGACAGGTTCAACTTTAACAAGCCATTGAGAACTGTAGCTGTTGCGTTGGATCTCACCAAGGCGTTTGATACGGTTAACCTTGGAGTCCTGTCAAGCAACATTCTGGAGTCGTCAATACCATCTTGGCAGAAGCGCTGGATATCGGCCTTTATTAAAGGTCGGCGGGCAAGAGTCATGTTTCAGAACCATGTCTCCAACAGTATTCCTATGGCAGCTGGAGTCCCTCAGGGCGGAGTTCTATCGCCAGCCCTCTTCAATCTGTACCTCGGAGATATGCCTGAGCCTCCACAGGACATCAAGGTCGTCGCGTATGCCGATGACATAACAATCATGTCGAGATCGGGACTTAGAGGTGGCCGCCAATAAGATCAACGAGTACCTGATCACACTAAAGGGCTTTTTCGACCGCAAGATGCTAAGTATCTCTGCAGCCAAGTCGTCAGTGTCCGTTCTCACGACGGACCCATCCGAGCACAGCGCTCATCCGGATGTCGTGTGGGATGGAGACCGTTTGCCTGCTGCTCGCTTTCCAAAGCTGCTCGGTCTTGTGCTCGATCCGTCACTCAAGTTTCATAAGAATACCGAGCAGAAGCAGGCAGTCGTTAAAGCTAAGCTCAACGTTCTCAGGGCCCTGGGCGGCACTTCGTGGGGTAGCAGCAAGGAGACTATACTCACAACGTATAAGGCGATTCTCCAGCCCGCTCTGGAGTACGCCGCACCGGTGTGGCAGCATCTCGTCTCAGAATCCTCCTGGACAAAGATGCAACGAGTACAAAATGCTGCTCTCCGTATCGCCACCGGATGTGCAAGGAGTTCCCCAATCGAGCACCTGCATGCTGAGACCCGTCTATTACCAGTGAAGGAGCACTGTCAGCTCCAGGCCCAGCAATTCCGCATTAACATTATAAAGCAACCAAATCACCCGTCGTGGAGAGTGCTAAACCCCGTGAGAGAGAGAAGTATAAGAAAGCCATTCGCCGATGCTCCAAACAAAGTCAATTTGCAAAGATGGCACGACTCACAGCAAGAACGACTAAGTCTTTTGCGCGAGGAGCACACCAAGTTCGTACGGTGTCATCTTGTGAAGGTGGCCATAAATCCTATATTAGGAGATATACCGCCCCCCGTCTGCACCTCAGAGTCTCAACTCGGAAGAAGGGCGAGATGCACGCTCGCATCATTACGCTGTGGTCACTCTACAATGCTAATGTCTTATGTCAGCAAGATTGACAGCAGCAAATCTGATGTGTGCCCGGACTGCGGTATCGTCGGCCATGATACCGCACATTTATTCAACTGTCCGGAGAGACCTACCACGCTGACACCAATGGGCCTATGGACGAATCCACTACTGGTCGCCCAGTTCCTCCGCCTATGACAAAACCCTCTATGTGGCTGCAAAGAAGAAGAAGAAGAAGAGAAGTTCGTCGTTGATGCCATATACAATGCCTCCAGAACAGCCATTCCTACAGGACGAGTGAGAACGTTTCACCCTAACGTTCCAAAAGAAGTTCTGGAGCTGATCGAACTACGAGATGAGAAGCGTCGAGCCAACCCCGCTGACTCGAACATTCAGCAACTATCTGACGAGATCACCAACTTGCTCAACAATCACAAGCAAAAGCGATGGCAGGAGTTTACTCAGAAGCGATGGCAGGAGTTTACTAAGTCCATAAACTTCAAGACTAACGCCAAGAAAACATGGAGCGTTCTCAAGAAGCTTTCAAGATGAGAATGTCAACGGACCGAAACATGCTGGAGTTCCCTTCAGGTAGATTCGAGTCTGGATATGGTGCTGCCTGTAGGCTTGGGAAACTCTTTGCCTCGGCGACGTCGCGCCGTGATCGTTCTCGTAGAAAACTCTCCGGTCCATAAGGAAACTCAGTCGTCACGATACACCTGCAATAACTCCGTCTATGTCAACCTACATCAATTCCTTGAAGACCTCCAGGGCTGAGGGACCCGACGGCATCTCAGCTATCCATCTGAAGCATCTGCCAGACCAATTCCTCGAGTTACTAAGCGATCTTGTCTACTCGTCTTTCAGTACTGGTGTGATTCCCGCAAGGTGGAAGCAAGCCATCGTCCTACCGATCCCGAAGCCAGGAAAGCCTGAGGACAAGGCAACCTCTCATTGACTCATTTCCCTATTGTCCCCCATTGCTAAGTTAGCGGAGAAGATCATCTGCCCGCATCTCCAAACCGCACTCCTACATAATGTGCATCAACATGGCTTCAAGAAGGCTCACTCCACTATTACCGCACCCACGTCGATTACGGAACACATAATTGCCGGTTTCAATAGCAAAGCTCCTGCTGGGAAAAGCCTGGTCGTCGCAGTTGACCTGACAACCGCTTTTGACAATGTCAACTGCCGAGATGTCGTACGTTCGTGCCGTGGCAGTGTGGAGGAAATAAGATCGCCTCCGTGCAAACCGACGTCATCCACTCCACAAAAAGGGTTTTTGTCATGGGAGAGGTGCTGGCCGGCCGCAGCTCTCCTTCGGATTCTCCTGCAAAGGGCCGGCCCGGAGAGGAATCCTGGACCCGCTCAGAAGTACCTATGCGCCACATGCAGAGAGGATGTTAACTGGAGACATACCAGCGTGCAGTGCTTCGGATGCCAAAGGTGGGTGCATCTCTCCTGTTCGGGTCTCAGTTCTGTGAGGCATCATAACTCATCTTTTCGTTGTGTATTATGCTCCTCACCTTCCATCTCAGATTCCTTTATCTCGAATCGCCCCCTTTCCATTGTGCATATCAATCTAAACGGCCTTCGTGCCAAGCTTTCTGAACTCTCTCTCTTGGCACGTACTTACCATCCAGACGTGATCATGATTCAAGAAACCAAGCTCTCTCCATCCCCTACCTATCCTCATCCCAATATCCCAGGCTATACTTCATATCATGCTCCAAGGTCATCTCTCGGCGGAGGAGTTTCTACATTCGTTCTATCCTCACTTCCCTCACACCTCATTCCCAGCACCCCCCCCCTTGACGATACTCTCGAGTACCTACCAATCCATCTCCCCCTAAAAACACCCCTTTCTCTTTTCAACATATACATTCCACCCACAACTTAATGCCCTTCATCTTACAATCCTATCTCACTTCTCAAGCAGATGAGCGACTGCTCCCTCTCATCCTCGGTCGTCTTCGCAGGTGATTTCAACGCTCACACCTTTTGCTCGTCTCTCGGTCCTGATGTTAGAGGAAATGACGTCGAAGAATGTGCAGATGAGTGCGACCTGGTCATTTTAAACGATGATCAGCCCACTCGTCTCCCTGCCAACGGCCGATCTTCTAGCCCAGACCTATCTCTTGTCTCGGCCAACCTTTCTAGCTACTGCTCATGGTCTACCTCGACTCCTCTGCCAAGTGACCACGTTCCAGTCTTTCTCCACATCGATCTATCCAATTCTCTCGCTCCCTTTTCTGGTGTTCGCCAACGTTCTTATCTTAATTTAGGCAGAGCAGACTGGCGCCTGTTCAGTGAAGTTGCGCTTCGCCTATCGGCAGATTACCCGTGGAATGGAAGCGTGCACCAGAAAGAGTGCCATCTATCTGACGCAATCCGCAAGGCCATGAATGCGGCTATTCCAACCGGTCGCGTCAAGACGTTCTATCCAAATGTCAACAGAGACATCCTCGACAAAAATAGAACGAGAGATGCGAGGAGAGCGGTTAATCATCTGAACCCCGTGGTAGCTGAGCTTGACAGTGAGATCAAAAAGGATTTGGACAGACACAAGAAAGAAGAGTGGGAGAAGTTCACCGAACAGATGGACTTTAAGACGGACAGTGCAGCTACTTGGAAGGTTTTACGGAAGCTTTCGGGTAAAAGCTCACTCGCCACCGTGTCCACAACCGAATTCGACAACGGCGTATTCAAATCAGGAAAGGAAGCCGCTTATGCGCTCGGGAAAAGTTTTTTCATCATCAGTGCTAAACGAGGTCCGCAGAATAGAGTGACTGTAAAAGAGCTATAGCACCTCCCGCTTATGAGCACGGTCGAAGCTTTACTACGACACAAGTTGAGAAGATTATAAAGGAAATGCGGAACTCTAGAGCTATTGGTCCTGATGGGATATGCCCTGCTGTCTTAAAGAAGATACCCACTGACCTTCTACCGCTTCTCACTGATGTGATAAACTCCTCGTTCAGGTCGTGTACTATCCCGCAGAACTGGAAGACGGCAATCGTCGTGCCGCTGCCCAAGCCTGGCAAACCCCAAGCTTCAGTCAAGGAATATCGGCCCATTAGCTTGTTGTCCTCTTTTGCTAAAGTAGATGAAAAGCTGATCGTCAAAGACCTGGCCGAACACAACGAGAGACAGATGTTTCAGCATGGATTCAGAAGACTGCATTCCACCACGACAGCTTTGTTAGAAATTACTAGCTAAGCAATTGATTGTTTCAACGCCTATAAGCCGCAGAGAACTGTAGCGGTTGCCCCGGATCTCACCAAGGCCTTCGACACAGCGAATCTTGGCATCTTATCAAACAACTTACTGGAGTCATCAATCCCGCCATGGCAAAAGCGCTGGATAGCTGCATCCACTAAGGGAAGACGGGCTAGAGTGATGTTCCAGAATCATGTCTCAAACAGCATTCCAATTGCAGCTGAAGTCCCACAGGGCGGCGTATTGTCGCCTGCTCTATTCAGTCTGTACCTCGAAGACATGCCCGCCCCTCCGACAGATATCAAGGTGGTCGCTTACGCTGATGATATGACTGTCTTGTGTCGTGATCGGGACATGAATGTGGCCGCCGCTAAGATTAACGGGTACTTGACCACACTGAAAAGCTTCTTCGACCGCAAAATGCTGATGATTTCTGCGTCAAAGTCATCAGTATCCGTACTCACAACGGACCCATCTGAACACAGCGCACATCCGTATGTCGTATGAAATGGAGATCGTTTGCCTGCCACCCGCTTCCCAAAACTTCTCGGACTCAAGCTCGATCCATCGCTCAAGTTCCATAAGAACACGGAACAGAAGCAGGCTATCGTAAAGCGAAGCTTAACGCGCTTAGAGCCCTGGGCGGTACAACATGGGGTAGTAGCAAAGAAACCATTATTACAACGTATAAGGCGATTCTCCAGCCTGTACTAGAATACAGAGCACCAGTTTGGCAGCATCTAGTTTCGGAATCCTCTTGGACTAAGATGCAACGCATACAGAATGCGGCTCTTCGAATCGCCACCGGATGTGCAAGAAGTTCCCCGGTCGATCACTTGCATGCTGAGACCCGCTTATTACCAGTAAGGAAGCACTGTGAGCTCCAGGCCCAACAATTTTTCATCAACATTGTCAAACAACCAAATCACCCCTCTTGGAGAGTGCTAAACGCCGTCAGAGAAAGAAAGATCAGAAAGCCATTCGCCGATGCTCCCAGCAAAGTCAAACTGCAAAGATGGCACCACTCACAGCAAGAACGACTCCGTCTATTGCGCGAGGATCATACTCAGTTCGTACGGTGCCATCTGGAAAAGGCGGTCATTAATCCCATATTGGGGGTAGTGCCGCCCCATGTCTGCACATCCGAGGCTCAACTCGGAAGAAGGGCCAGGTGCACCCTGGCATCGCTGCGCTGTGGTCATTCTACCGTGTTTATGTCCTACGAAAGCAAAACAGACAGCAGCAAATCAGATGTCTGCCCGGACTGCGGCTGTCTCGGCCATGACACTGCACACCTCTTCAAATGTCCGGAGAGACCCAGCACGCTGACCGTAATGGACTTATGTACGAATCCGTTACTGGTCGGCCAGTTCCTCAACCTATGACAAAACCCTCAATGTGGCTGCAAAGAAGAAGAAGAAGAAGAAGAAGAAGAAGAAGAAGAAGAAGAAGAAGAAGAAGAAGAAGAAGAAGAAGAAGAAGAAGAAGAAGAAGAAGAAGAAGAAGAAGAAGAAGAAGAAGAAGAAGAAGAAGAAGAAGAAGAAGAAGAAGAAGAAGAAGAAGAAGAAGAAGAAGAAGAAGAAGAAGAAGAAGAAGAAGAAGAAGAAGAAGAAGAAGACAATGTCAACACTTTCTTGTTGTCTAAGTCGATTCTGGACTGTGATATGCCCGACTGGTGTAAACGATGAACCGACAACTTTGTCAAAAACCGCTCTATACGTGTGAAGTTCGACGGACACTTGTCGAAGTCTGTTCCCTTGAAAGCAGGCGTTCCCCAAGGTGGAATATTGTCACCAAGCCTATTCTCTCTGTATCTGTCCGATATTCCGAAGCCATCGCCTAACATCCACTTATGTCTGTATGCGGATGACATCACTATTGTGCGTACTAGCCCTGTTATTGACCGCGCCACTGCGGAGATGAACAAATACCTCAGCAATCTGGCCGTATTCTTGGAATCAAAACAGTTAAAGGTCTCGCCTACGAAGTCCAGCGTTACTCTGTGCACTACTGCCACGGCTGAACACAAACTGCATTCCCAGGTTCTCTGGGAAGGAAATCTGCTGCCAATATCTGAACACCCTCGTCTACTCGATGTATTCCTGGACCCGTCATTGCGATTCCCTGAAAACTCACGTATTCGGGCTGCTGCGGCCAATGCGCGTATCAACATACTCCGCGCTCTAGCTGGCACTACATGGGGTAGCTCAAAGGAAGTCTTGCGCGTCACGTACGAGGCGATGATACAGCCCATACTGGAATATGGAGCCCCGGTCTGGTCAAGGCACTTGACGGAAACGTCCTGGAACAAACTTCAGCGAACACAAAACGCTGACTTACGTGTCATCACTGGATGCCCCAAGTCCACTCCTGTATCCCACCTACATCAAGAACGAATTTGAAAAGCTACTCAAAAGGTGCAGTCTCCCTACAACCCTACCTGCGTTTAAACGTCTCTTGGATCAGTACTTGATGACTGTGGATGTCTGAGCCGGTTTCTGGCCTTTTACTATTGTATAGGTTTTACGTTCTATTTATTCATTATTTGCTGCATTTATTCTGTGTAAATTAACTAAGCAGGCTAGACCTGTAATAAACATACACATAATGTGCACTACTTCCTGTAAAGCAGCATTGCCAACTGCAGACACAACAGTTCCATATTGGCATAGTCAGGAATGTCGCTCACCCCAACTATCACTTGCTATCATCCAAACCCCCTCATTCCCGCAACATCCGTGCACCGTTGTATGCTGCTGTCTCTGTCAATGACCGTCAACGTTGGGCGACCTCAGAGCTCAACCGGAAGAGGCTCCTGCAGATGGAGCACACCAGATTCGTCAATGAACCCCTTCCAATTTTATACTCGACGATGTACCGCCCAAGGTCGATGATAGTGAGATGAATCTACCAAGACGCTCCCGAGTAATTTTGGCAGGTCTGTGCTGTAGACATTCCTCATTCCTTAAGGCCTATGTCCATAGGATCGACCCATCGGTCCCCGACGTATGTCCTGACTGCCACGGCAGAGTTCATGATTCATTACATTTATTTTCATTGCATCGACCAACTTCACTGACAGCTCTGGATATGTGGAAAAAGCCGTGCGATGTGGCTGCCTTCCTGCGCCTATGAGAAGATGCTCGTTGAGGCCGATAAGAAGAAGAAGCCTACCAGAGAACACTCAAAACTCCTTTCAGAGAAACACGCCACGCCTTCAAGAAGAACATTCGAAATATACGCCAAGAAATGGTTCTGAAAACCGTCTTCGTTTGGATGGCCTCTTAACGCAGGTATCCTTCCTTTTTGAGCCTCGGTTGCCTAAGGAGGTGGGTCTGACCGATAGGAGGAAGAAGCGAGAAAACTGTTGAAAATCACTAAAATTAGAATTCTAGAGAATTACACGAAAAATAAAAACTGGGTTCCACACTAACTTTGACTCGAGATACCGGACTGAAAAGTCAAGGACTCCAAAACTTGAAAAGAAGAGGTCTGCGCCGATTAAGCCTTCACTACAATTCGCCCCCCCTCACCTTATTCCGATTAAACCTAATACGTAGCTTCCATTAAGGAGAATCAACTTGAATTCATTTTTATTCTTAATGGGAAGGATGAACCATTTCTAGAGGGTGTAAACGCTTTCTTTGGAGATGTTAGTGTACTCGTCCACCGCAATGCATAATTCAAAAACAACAACATTGGCTTTGAAGTTGTAGCTTACGGAGCTTGACCTTTTGGCTCCTGGCAAAGTGCCAGCAGTATGTTACGGTAGTCGTTGCGGGACCATCGTTGCGGGACGTCGGCGACGCGCCTTCAGCCTTCGCTGTGCAATTCGGCACATCATTGGATCAATTTTCATCCAGAAGAAAACAGAATTGCTTTTCTTTGATAAACGATTCATAACTGACATCTATGGCCTTTTAAAAAAGTTATAAAGGTCAAAACTTGCCCTTTTACTAGAGCTATTGTGGAATTTTCACTAAGAATTGACTGTAGCTTTTAGGTTTCATTACTTTGAAATGCAAGCTCAATACTCAATCCTCATCAGATAAGGCTAGAAAACTGTCTTAAAAATCCAATTAACAGGGATAGTCGAAGAATAAATGATAATATGTTTTCATTTTTCTACTATGGTAATGATTGTGTACTCTATGAAGCCCCGAATCTCAGGGAAATCGACGGGAAGAACCCTAAGCGCCATTCAGGTTTAGAACAGCAATGCTAGGTGCGCAGCCGATAAGCAAAGGTGCGCAGCTGAAGAACGGCTTTGATTCCGCAACGACTACCGTAATCCACTGCTGGCTCATTGCCAGGAGCAAAAGGTCGGGCTCCGTGAGCTACAACTGGCTTTGAATACCTGTATATTGAGTAAATCAGCGTTTTAGGCAAATTTCCAATCCGAATCTGTTCCAAGGTTGGATGGGGAACGGAGATGAGCTCCTAAAATGAGGAAGATTACAAGACGAACAATTAGAGTAGCTTACAAAAGGAAACGGGACCCTACCCTAAGAAATGCGAAGAACCCGTTGTAGTCTAAATCGCAGTCCGGAACAAACGCAGTAAAAACCCGCGAGGTATAATTTTCGATGGAGCGAAGTCTGAAAGCTTAGTTTAAAAAAATGCAGCGTATAGATGAATTTCTCGAAATCTTTCACTGTCAGAGACAAATACCGAAAATAGGATGAAATCGCGAAATACATTAAATGTTGAAGAAAATCCCCTAGCAAAAAGACAATTTTCTTAGAAGTCCCTGGAGAAACGCACAGAAGATATAAGAAGCGGTTTTTCAAAGTTTAGGAACTTCAAAAATCTTTCTTAAAGATGCACCGACTAGAAATCGAAAACAAATATTTTTGTCATCAAAATCGAAATTCCAGTAGTCTTCTAGTGCTTAGCAAAATACACTACTCATCACCCAAACACTAAAAAAATCGATACAAGCAGTGATACCTGACTGAATAAGACTAACCCTGCTTCTTCACTGAAGTTTTCTGGATACCTTTTGAACCAATTGTTGATAATTTTACTTAAAGTGATCCCAGAAATCCTTGTGCGAGTGTCAGCATCAACGCGATTTTCACCCACAAATAAACTAAACAGGGTTGACAGCGGAAGAACCTGAAACTGCATGAATGAAAGGTGGAGAAGAGCATCAAGTTGAGTGATAGAATGACCTCATCAGATAATATGCTCCTATCGAAATGGCCGGCCAGCTGGAGATAGAATGGAGAAAAATATTCAAAGAATCTCTCCAAGGCGCCTTCATCCAGCTGAAAATACCAGAGATCAAGTGAAAAAGGAGAATAGAGAAAGGATCTCCATACCGAACATTTATCCATTTCCAACGCCAAAGTGCATCCCCATAAATTTGCTACACACTTCCTAATGAGTTGCTCCATGTGTTCATCAAGTTCCTTGCATTTGATGTATAACGTTTGTGCTGTGAGCATGGAAAAGAGACTGCCGAAATAATAGGTGAACTCCTCTTCCTAAAGCAACATATGCGCATGAATATTACTACAGCATTTACGAAAGAGATCATGGGAAATGATAAATTGAACACCCATCTACCCACCTAAAACCACGCAGGCACCTTATGGTGTCTGAAAATTCTTACATCTGTTCAGAAACAAAGTAGATACTGATCAGACTGTCAGGTTTTCCGATGAGAGTGTAGTGAGGTCGTGAGAGACATTGGTCACTCAGAGGGCACCAGACCATAACCCTAATCCAGCCTCAAGCACTTTTGACTCCCGGTGCGGTGCAATACTAGAAATTTTGACTAGAAAACTGTTGATAAGGACGCAAGGTTTTTCGTATGACCGGATTCCTCCTTCCCATGAACGGAATCGTATCTTCAACTTGCGCTCACTGGCGCACAGGAGACTGAAATTTGATTTGATTATGCTCCATAAAATAATGCATGGTAATTGTGGTCTTAAATTTAGCGACTTTTGGTCCTTGAGAAGCTCTATAACCAGAGGAGGTTCTCAGAAACTCGTAATTCCAAGAGCTAGGTTAAGGAGCCGGTCACACTTTTTTTCTGTTAGAGCCGGCTCAGATTTCTTAAAATTGAGCAAGAGATTGCCTGTTTCTCACAACTTACGGGTATTCAAAAACACTGTTGACTGCTACCTAAATCCGACGTGAGGCTGTTGACTATAGTGGATGTCATTTAGTGGTTGTTACTGAGTATATTCCAATTTATCCTTTTTTTTCTCATTTATTTTTCTTATGATGACATGACCCCGTTCATGTAATAAATATAATACAGTGATGAAAACGGGCCAGAAGGACTCCGACCTGGCGCGGTTCTCTGAGCGCAAGACGGAGAATCCAAGTCGCAAAGGCTTCGTACTCTTTTTATAGCTGCACTACACCGCAATCTGAAATAGGGCCCGGACCGGATAGGGGTCTTCGCATGGAACTCTCCTAGTCATTAATACTATGAGAAGCTTAGAAGGGAACCTCCCCTAGGTTCCAGAGGTTACGAATGTTCTCTGGTGGATTCTAGCACGCTCTCTCTGGCAGCACATCGTATCGGAAAGTTCCTGGACTAAGATGCATTGAATACAGATTGCTGCACTTCGAATCCCCACCGAGTGTGCAAAAAGCTCTCCGATTGAGCATCTACACGCCGAGGCCAGCATATTGCCAGTGAAAGAGCATTGTCAGCTCCAGGCTAAGCAGATGATCATTAATGTCCTCAAGCAGCCTAATCATACGTCGAAAAGACTATTGAATCCCGTAAGAGAGAGATCGATCAGAAAACCGTTTGCCGATGCTGAATTTACAGAGATGGACCGACGTGAATCAAGAACGGCTTCTTCTCCTGCGCGCGGAGCACACCCACTTCGTGAAGGATCATCTCGCAAAAGCGGCTGTCAACCCTATTCTCGGTGATATGCCGACTAGGGTATGTGAGACCGAGCCCGAGGTCGGTAGGCGCGCCAGGTGTATCCTCGCTTCGTTACGCTGCGGACATACACGACTGCGAAAACCAAGGTCACGACACTAATCACAAATTTGATTGCCCGAAGATACCAAAAACGCTCAGTACAATGAACTTGTGGACGAATACAGTGCTGGTCGTCCTGTTCCTCAACTTGTGACAAAACCCTCTTACTGGCTGCAAAGAAGAAGGAGAGGAGCACGCTCTTTCCTAATCTGAAATCGGATTTCGCCGAAGAAGTCTGTGAAATGTCGGTAAAAGTATTTATTCCGTTAGCTGAGCTGAGCACCACGTATCCATATTTTTATAAATTGACTTAAAACTTGCTTGAAGGAGCTTAAAGCATGCCTAGCTCGAATAGTTTATTTTCAAAAACACTCGATAGGGCTCAAAAATTATAAGCTCCATGAGTTCAGCATCTTGTTTTCGCTGGTAGGGTATCTACCCTATATGAATCAGATGGATCTGAAAGCGTTGCAGAAAGACAGTTCTAACGCGACTTGAACAATTACCAGCTCGCGAAGCCACAAAAATGCAGATAACTTTGTTCAGAGATGAAAAAAAAATATGGCTTCACCCTCGGAGAGAGCAGACCAGCACTGCCCGAAAAAACATTCATCCCCTTCCTAATCCGGAGAAAACCATGCGAGGTTTTCTAGTTGAGTTTGGTTGTTCATGAAACTCCTCGCTTACGAAAGGAATAGTTTCAGGTAAGATGCGATCTCAAAGAATGATTTCGTAGATCACGGGCTCATAGTAAATATATCAGCAGCGGTTTTTTGAACAGCGAACTTACTGCAGGAGAGGATTGACAAGGCGGGTACGGCTCATTTCCTGAAGGGTCCCGAGATGGGAATCGAAGATAGTCTTCAACATTTTGAGCGCCTCTTCGGGAAACAGGCCTGTCGTTTAACCGATTCAAATTTCGACGTACCGAATGGTGTCACAAATGTGAAAATGCTAACTTTAGTCCCCTACAGATCACAACACCAAACAATAAACCCAATGTGCCTCTTAAGGTCACGAATGCCATCTCATAACTACTAAGAGGTCTACATAGTACTATAAACCTCTCAATATGCGATCTCGGGAATCAAGTAAGCGCATTTAGAGGAAATGGATTTTAGCAGACGGCATCCTGTGCTACCGTAGTCCTCGCATTCGCCGTGGAGCGCGTTATCGTATCATCGAGCGCCAGCATCGCTCACCAAATGGTATTTGAGGCTGAAATCAGCTAGTGGGAGTTTTTTGTCTAAAAATTGTGTCTATTTATCTTACACGTTGTATACTAAGGTTTATACAACGCACATCAGGTCTTTTCCTGCGTTTTTCTCATCACTTAGAAAGTCTGAGTTCTTCTGGATAGCTACATATGACGTTAGATTATTTCTATTTCAATCGTTTCATTTTTCAAATCCACGGTTCAGCATCACAATATTCACATCAGTCGAGGTCTCTATTTTAGTTGCTCAGAGTGTAAGAAAATCGATAAAGCAACCCGATTATGGGTTCATTTGATATCAAACTCTTAACAATTCAGCTGGTTTGTGATTTACACACGAAATAATAAATAGAGATCCGAATGCTAAGAAAAAAAAAACCCAGTGGCACAAGCCTCTCTCACACACCGGTCAACGCTTCGTGGTTACGGTAGCGTGGCGTGTTGCACCAGAGTGTACAAAGGTGTATGGGCGGCGCTGTTATTAGAGCACGTTTCCCGCATCGATTATTGCATGCGTATTTCATGAGAAAAACGTACGATTACGTTAAAAAGAACTACATTTGCTAGCATTTGCGATTTCTTTGTCGCTGTTGCGGTTCAGATGGGATAAAGCAAGGCTATTTATGTGATCACGTCAGCCTATTTTCGGCAACCTTCGTAGAAACAGTGCTTCCTGTTATAGTCCCCGATTTGTGGCTTCAAATAGGGTTTTTTTGCTGAAGGTACCGTAGCAACGTGATGAATATTATTATAAGTATAAGTTCAAAACATTCCTTGCTTTTAGGAGAACCGTGATGATAACAACTGATACGCCACCCTACCCTTGAACGTTCATGCATACGGCACCAATTTCAAAGCGGCAGCAACAATACATTAAGCTTGAAAAAGTCGTCAGAAGTAAATACATTCTTGATACCAATTGTTTCATGACAGCTGAAAAGCATCATGCAAAATTTTACCCCCGCCAATCATGGAGAAATGTTTGGAAATCCCCTCCGTTCTCCTCAACCGACTGATAACGAACTAAGCAGGTATATTCTTCGTGGGAACCTCTCCACCAATGCATCTGGGAGTTGTAAAGGGCCGGAACACTAGCAAATCCAATGATAGCCCCGCGCGACTATCCGCAACGCCGCGCGCGACGTCCGTACACCTCCTCAGGTACTCAGGGCGACGGCCGGCGAACCTCTATGCCGAAAACGACGGCCGGCGCCCCACATTTCGAGGGTGCCGGCCAGCGGCGAACCATGCTGCATGCGACGCACACGCAGCGCGGATATTGGCTCGCCCGCGAACCACAAAACACGCCACGCCATCTTCAATTCGGCCGGTTGGAAAGACAATTGATAATGATCACAACTGATCACGTCGTAACGTGGTTATCACGTGCACAGCCGGTATAAAAGGCGCCTCATCCCACTGGAGTCCTCAATCGGCATTCTACTGCCGGCCCTGGAAGGTGACTTCGAGTCACTCTCCGGAGGCCAGCATATTTTTGACTGCTGAGGGGATAGGGGTATCCCAACGGCTGGGGGGGGGGGGTTTCGCTGCGATCCGCGGGAAGGGTGGTTCCTCACCGCACACTGCGGCGGACCGGGGCGGGGCGTTTCTTCGCCGTGGGGCAGGGGTGACATGCTTGAGGTATGCAATGATACAAATAGTGATCGCAGGCCATCTGGTAAACGTCGGCGGGCCGTCGACATACGGGTGGCCGGCGAACCAAAAGCGGGGAAAGGTTCGCCGGCCGTCGTCCTGACTACCTGAGTCTGTACACTCCGCTGCAACACGCCACGTTACCGTAACCACGTAGCGTTGACCGATGTGTTAGAGAGGCTTGTCCCAGTGGCTGATCTCAGCCTCAAATCCCACTTAAGTGCGATTCTGACGCTCGATGATGCGATAACGCGCTCCACGGCTATTGCGAGGGTTAAGGTAGCACACGATCCCGTCTGCCAAAATCCGTTTTGTCAAATCTACAAGGATTAGGCCCTGAATGGGCTCCAAACAAAATCTCCTTACATTGAAGTTCCATTCCGTCGTATACTGGGTGTCAGCCTTTCGCTTTCCTGCTGATGGACTCGAGTACAGTGTTTTATGACGTGTGAGCGTGATTTTCCGTCCAAACACCAGATCAGCGCGTTGCCATGACAAATACGGTTTAGCCAACCTCGATCTGTTAGCTATTATGAAACTCCTAAAAATAGGGGGAAAACACTGGGAAACTAACTACTTAAAATTATTAATCACTCATTTCGACATCAAATAACATGGGCAACCAAAACATTGCAATGACTAAAAATAGCCCAAATTTCATCACGGAAAACAAAAAAACCGACACACCTGAAGCGTCTGCACGTATTTCCAAACGCTCTCACATCTCTTCCGTCCAAATGCTTGAGCACTGTTAGTAGGACGTCGTCAGGTAGATGAATACATTCCGACATTACGAAATACTACATCAAGTTGATCAAACCACGTTGAAAAAAAATGCGACGCTCAAAAAAAAAACGAGCGTCGAATATGGTTCCTTGTCTGTGGCTACACATGGTAACGCGCCGATTACGCGCAATTCCGAAAAGCGCGCGCGCTGCCAAGTGTGGTAAACAGTGTTCTGGACGAGAGGATTGGGAGAGACGACTGGTTCTGGTTCCTTGGAATGTTTTACGGTGCTATGTGGGAAGGGAGGGGGGGGGGGTGGGGCACTGTTTTATCGCACTTGGCCACGCCCATTTTTCCGTGCCGCAATGACTCTCCTGATTTTGGCAGGGGAGGGAAACCCCGGGGATCGTGTCTAAAAATCACCCATCCCATGCGGGCGGTCGCGTCGCGGCATTGCAGCGCGCTTTCTCTTCAGGGCAAAGTATTAGCTCGCATGTACCATTCGATATTGCCTCAACTGCAGAAGTAGTGCATATTTTGAATAAGCGAGTGTACTTACGAACACCGCTGAAACAACGCAGAAGAAACAGGAACGTTGCATGGATTTTGGATGTATATAGACATTTGGTTTTCGAGAAAATAATAGCAACTGCAACAAAGGTTTCCTCTGAAAATGGAGGCAACGTTCAAATTTTCAAGCTGGCTCAAGCGGTTGCGGTCCCGAAGAACAATGGTGGGGGATCCGAAATCCAAGAAAAAAACTCAATATTTGAGGGACGTAAAAAAGTTCAACCAAACTTGAAAATTTCGGGTATGCTCTTAAATGTGGAGATCAAGTTCAAATCTCTTGATTTTTTTTCCAATCAGCAGCGTAGTTTTAAATGCAAAAAATTCAACAATAAAGCTAAATTTGACAAAAATCGACATTTTTTCTTTGAAATTCCGGCTATTCCGGTAACCAAGCATACACTGGATCTGACTCATTCATTTTCGGATATCCATCCGAATGAACCGAAATTTTCATGACTCAAAATCCGATTCACTTTTCGACTCAAAAAATCAAAATCCGAGTGATCCATAATCCGAATCACCAAAAAAACTTTGAAATCCGAGTGGTCCAAATTCCGAGTCTCCGGAAAAGCGTAATTTTCGGATTAATCCGAAATCAGACTATCCGTTTGGCCTCTTTATCCGGATGACTCGGATTATCTGATGCTGTTTTTTGAATCTATCCGTTCGAGTCGGATATCCAAGACCTTTGATTTTTGAGTTATCCGAAATCCGAGTATCCGCAATTTTTTGATTAGATCCAATGTATTATAGTTGTACAATTTCGAAAAAAATGTCGAACGAACGAAAATCGAAATTTTTTCGTTCGAAATCTTTTCGAACGAACGAAAAATGAAAAAATTTCGTTCGAAAAAATTTCGAACGAACGAAAATCGAAAATTTTTCGTTCGACGAAATTTCGAACGAACGAAAGCGAAGGAAAAAAATTTCGAAAAATCTTTCGAAAATTTTTCCAAAATTTCGTTCGTGTACAACTATACAATGTATATTACCAAGTTAGGAACATAGCTTTTTGGACGAATAGGACAACGGTCTGCTGGACCCTGTGTTCAAGTATACAAACACGTCTACACTTTGAGTTTTTTAGCAGTAGTGTTATGAAATCAACTGGGCACTATACTACAGCCTTTCGGTTAGATTTTTACTCAAACTTCATTGAGGAAGATTTCGGGAGCTGAAAACGCATATAAGGACAAATTTCAATTTTTCCGTCGATAACCGTAAATATGAGGTAAATAATTCCTTCGGAATTGCTCACATTTATATTTACCGGAAAAAGTAAGGAAATGAAAAACTGCATAGGAAGCAACCTCTACATGGGTGCAAAAACATTGCTAGGACCATCTCATGTGTTGTCTGAACCGGCTCAGCATTCTAAAAATTCATTCAGCCGACGCATGGTTCTGTAACATTGACCTCGTACTGGAAGAAATCTAAATTCTTTGAGTGATTATTGCGATTCAGCGAGCTCGTTAGTATACATCACAATTGAGAAGGTCAATAATACCTAGCAGAAGCATCGTATTCCGTTTTTTTTCGCACTCAACCAAAGAGCGTAAGCACGGTCACACTAAGCTATGGTACATCGTAATACTCTAGGTAAGCTACTATTCACCGATGGAATTCTCATGACGAGGTGAGAGGTATCGCTGGCCGGAAGACAGATTCTCGATATTGTCACGGCTCTCATTCCTCAGATTTACCAACTTATTCAGTCGTTTACAGTTTCTTATATAAAGGAACAAGATTCGAGGAATTTGAGCTCTTGTCCAACGATAGATTGAGAAAAGGCAAGAGAGAGCACTGCAGCAGCGAGAAAGCGCGCTGCAATACCACGCCGCGACGCGACCGCCCGCATGGGATGGGTGATTTTTAGACACGACCAACCCCGGTAGGTGCTCAAATTTAGTGCGGCACAGTAAAATAAGCGTGGCCAAGTCCATCGCGCCATAGTGACCCCCTTTTCCACATAGCACCTGCTTTACACCGCATTAAACATATCCAGTGAGATGTGGAACACACTATTGGGCGCTTCAGCCGATTTGTGTGACTGCAGACATTGGTAGTTACCGTGATAATAGATCACTGCTCGAGAGATCGCCGCTCGAACACATGGGGCACGCACGCAAGCGAAGAGGTAGTGATAGGATCATTACCTTCTCGCTTGCGTGCTGCCACATGTGTTCGACGCGGCGCTCTCTCGACCAGTGATCCACCATACATCTAATTTCAGTGGGAGCCGGGCAGAACATCTCCACGTTGTCATCGATTAAATGATTGATTCCTTCTATAACGATATCCGGGAACCACCTCTCCCACACCCTGGGCGAGGTGCTATACCCTTCTCCAAAATTTTCCAAACCCCACGATGGGTTCCCCATTCAAGTCTACTCAATAGACTAAGGAACTTACCTTACAGCCACCTCGCAAAGTGCGCGATGATGTACATAAGTAAGCTCTGGTACATCCCTAGTGACCTGTTGATTTTGATTATCACCAGCAGCGGAGCGGTGGGCCTCGGTGAAATATAACTAGTGATAAGGAGGTTTCGACGAAAAAGCCACCGCTCCGCGCTGTGATCACCGAAAACATGAGTTCACTTGGAATGAAACAGAGTCTACTTACTCAGTGGTGCCTGCAGTGAAGTCACCATAAAATTGTGCTCCGTATGTGGCACGGGTTTGATTCTGACGTTCAACGTATCATGCGATTTGCCCGAGCGAACATGTTTTCCTCTGTTTCGAATTTTCGCTGCAGGACCAAGCTAACGAAATTTGGTGGCTCCCCCGCCTCGCGCCTAATGATTCTCCTCTCGCAAAAGATGGCCCGCGCCTCTCGCTCTTGGTCCCTTGGAAATTTCCGGGGGCACGGCCTTCCGACGTTCTGAGTAGTGTCAAGGTGGTACAGGGGGAGATGAGAGCACGGAGCGGGTTCATTCCCTCCATGGTACAATCTGGTGGTGTCCCTCCACGCCTCCCCCCCCCCTAAGATGTTGCTTATTGGCCAAACGGCACCCCGCTGACCCCGCTCTGTACTCCCATTTCTCTTTGTCCACAGCCGTCAACTAATCCTTGTTTGTAGTCAATCTTATCCTGTGGATCATATTTGATTTTATGGGTATTTAACGAAAATTTCGAAAGATTTCCCGGATATATCGAGAACTCAGAAAATTCGCGGCGATTTGTCGGCACAACACAGTCAATGCTGCAAAGCCTCTAGGATTTCGTCTTGGCTTGCGAACCGCCAAATAATGTCTCGAATAGATCTTTTTTTACAGCCGAAACTCTCCGCTAATCGTGAACTCTATAAAGCGCACCTTGTCCAATGAAAGCCAATAAGATACTTTAATACCATCGAATGTTTGAGACGAGACCCTAACAGTCAAGCGTTTGATTGTCAGAGATGCTTTGGTTTCTCTCGCCAAATTGCCACAAGATTTCAATGAGAAGCCTGGGACTCATTTCGCGATGATTTCAGGGAGACTCCCTAAAATTCCTCAAAAACTTCAAGGAGATTCCGAGGTCTCGAGGCTTCCCGTGGTAATCCGTTCGATCACTTCGAATGCGGCGCTCCGTCGGTTATCTCTCTCAATCCTTTTAACGAAATCCACTATGAAAAAACATATAAGACTGAGACTTTATCAAATTATTCATGCAATTGTAATTGTATGTCATGCAGATAAAAGTCATTTCACTGGTGGCACTGATGTAGCTCCCGCGGTTAGCACAACAGGTGTCACATTGGTGGGTGTACCAGGTGTTGCCACAGTCGGTTTTTCATCCGGTGCTGAATAGAAAACAAATAACTTAGCTAGAACCGATAAAGGTCAAACTTCGATGGGACACCGGTGTTTCATGAAACGTCTTAGAAGAAAGACTGATCTAGAGAACAAAGGGACTCTGGGCGTGTGGTAGTCAGCAATGCACATTGATCGATCGGTGATCGACAACGCTCTGTTGCTGAATCATGCACGCGCAGGCGAACCCACCCCTTAAAAAATCACGATGTGTCACAGACTTTGAAAGGTACCTGATCCACTTGGAGGAGATCTACCGCTGAGAATCTGCCATATAAGTTTACAATAGGGTATGATTCCGTCAACAACAATCAACACCACACACACTACAGTCACCATCACCAAATTGATAAGGCGAATGTCATCATCGGCATCTCTGGAAAATCATGGACGATGGGTACTTGTTCAAACTGGTCGGGCGACGCGTTAGCAAAAGTGAGCACTCCGGCCGAGCCGTAGGCCGCCACCACGCATTCAGCCGGCAACTGGCCATAAGATGGCGGGCTGCGACGGGGGCCGGTGTTTGATTGGCAGCGGGTCTTGGAGTGTTGCCTCCAAGATCCGCACTGGTTCAGAATATCGGTGCTATCGCAACAGACGGGGCCACTTGGCCATCGCATTTGGCCACGCCCATTTTTTTCCGGGTTCTCCCTAATTTGGAATTGGAGAGGAAAACCCGGGAAAGTGTTCTATTTGCGCAGCGGCACGGAAAATTGGGCGTGGCTTGGTGCCCTACTGCGATAGCACCAGAATATTTATAAACAGATTGGAAAAAGCAGGACAATATCACTGGAAAAGTGTTAATCAGAAAGAATGGCTTTATTTATGGGCCGAATCCCTCCTCTGCTGACAGAAACGCACACTTTGGTCTCGAGCTTCTGTCTCTCGCATAAGAGAAAAATGATTGTTTCTTTTGTCAAATCCTTTTCAACATCAACATTTGTCTTATATAAGGCCCCTGTCAGATTTGGTTAAAAAATCGCCGAGGCCAACCCGGACGATACGTATGAGAAACATGGACGACGGAGGTTGCAACGGCTTGAAACCGTTTGGGGAGGGCACTCGAGAAAATGCAATGATTTATCCATGAAAATGAGGATTTGAGCTGATATCATATGCCTGATAGCCTTATGAGTCATTGTTTTCGTGGAGACTCCATAGAAATAGCTATATACTTATCCTTCATTTCCCTGCTACTCGCAGTCATATTATCACAATCGTAGATGCGAAACGGTTGTTTTTTCGAAAATTTCAACCTTGAGAATGAAGAAATCATTCTCAAAACCGCACCGCTTCAATGATAGTAATACAGAAAAGTGCGAGTAGCGGGGAATTGAAGGCTACCTACTTCGACATCTGAGAGCAGTATCATTCATTCTCCAACTGAATCCTGAGTGCCCCCCCCCTCAAAACGGGTTCATACTCTGGGACTCAGGACGACGGCCGGCGAACCTCTATGCCGAAAATGACGGCCGGCGCCCCTTATTCTGAGGTTGCCGGCCAGCGGCGACCCATGCTGCATGCGACGCACACGCAGCGCGGATATTGGCTCGCCCGCGAACCACAAAACCCGCCACGCCATCTTCAATTGAGCCGGTTGGAAAGACAATTTCTAATGATCACGACTGATCACGTCGTAACGTGGTTATCATGTGCACAGCCGGTATAAAAGGCGCCTCATCTCACTAGACCCCTCAATCGGCATTCTACTGCCGGCCCTGGAGGGTGACTTCGAGTCACTCTCCGGAGGCCAGCATATTTTTGACCGCTGAGGGGATAGGGGTATCTCCACGGCTGGGGGGGGAACGGTTCTGCCGTGGTCCGCGGGTAGAGTGGTTCCCTCCCCGCAGATTGCGGCGGACCGAGGCGGGGCGTTTCTCCGCCGTGGGGTCGGGGTGACATGCTTGAGGTAAAAAATAATACAAATAATGATAGCGGGCCGTCTGGTAAAGGTCGGCGGGCCGTCGACATACGGCTGGCCGGCGAACCAAAAGCGGGCGGCCGGAGGACGGAGACCGCGGGCCAGCTGGGAAGGGTTCGCCGGCCGTCGTCCTGAGTACCTGAGTACCAGTCGCAACAAACACCCGGTGTAGCAAGCTGTGGCTGACGCGGTCAATTATAAGGAACGATATCATGGATATCATCCATTCCTTACATTATATCATGCGAACCTCGGTCGGGTCAGTCAAATCGGGTGTTTTTCCATCCCACCTCATTCATGTCTTCCAGAACTACGCATGTAGCCATGGGCTTCTGATCGACCACCTTACTTGTAAAAACCGTATTTTAGCTGCCCGATTAATGATGAAATTTTGAACGTTTTTTTTTATAAAAAAAATTTCTAAAAAATTTCTGCCCAAAATTCTCTCAAGGGAAATATTTGAGGCGCTGAACATGAATATGAAGCCATTGGTATACCTCCCTGTCGCTGCAGCGACAGGTTTCGACAACCATTATTGGTCGTGTCAGGACCAGCACCGGCGCTAAGGCAGAGTCGGCCGCGGGATCAGTTTGCGTGCGCCCGTCGCTGGAACAGGTAGCTGAGGGGTGTTATAGTTTTCGCTGACGTAACCCTGGTATACTCCGTCGCCGCAGCGACCGAGGGTATGTAAAATGGAGGTTCGTGCACCCATGGATGGCTATTAAACGCCTTTCATCAGAGTTCTGCTTCATTTCTATGATTAAACCTAAAGTGTCCCCCTCGTTTAGGATAGAGCCCGTGCGACAACGATACAGCTCTTCCATTGAGTTTTGTAGGAATCTTGTTTCTGACTGCAAATGGCATAATCGATATTTCATAGCAAAAATGTGCAGAAATTGATGGCTCGTGGACGGAACAAAAAACTCACATAGCACAGTCCCTCACGACCATTCCACATAGATCTGATAGATGGAATGAAGTTCTGTTAGGTGTAGTCAGCAGTTTTTTATATTCCCCTTTGCTCTCCACACTTCACACTTCGTTCAGAGCACCAACTATTGGGATGGAGGGAATAGGCGCATTCATAACGCTTCGATGGGCCATGATGGCTTGAGTACTGCCATTTCGGCTCGTTTTTGACCTAAAGCCAGGATTCGCGATCGAAACAACTTTTGAGCTCTCTTCATAAGAATGTAGATTTGGCCATTACAAAAGTGAAAGTAAGTGAAAAAACCGAGAAATTTACGGAAAATTACGCTCAAAAGCAAAGTATAACGGCTAATTACCGGTGTCGGCCGGCCACCTAATTACCGCGATTTTCATCAATGCTTGCTTATCCGACATTTGTTTTGCTGTTAAAGTAATCAGTAGTCTCCAGAAATGTTCAGAAATTACTTTAAAAGCAAAATAAAAGTTAACAAAACAGGCTTTTAGCCAAATCTCGATAATTGGGGGCGGGAGGACACCGAGCCATAACTTGCTCCTGAGCGCTTCTTCTCCAATTTTTAATCTATTTTCCCTTTTGTGATGGCCAGATCTAGCATTCCCTGGGTATAGCACAACAAACGATTTTATCGAGAACCCCGCCTTTAATGAATTCAAAAATCTTTTCTCAGGAAAGTGTGTCGGTCATGAAGTCACTGGTAGCTTCCGAAATTGAAGGGGTTGCTATGAAACAGGTCAATCTATGAAAAAAATTGAATTCGAGAGAAACAAGGGATCCTCATTTGAACTAAAAAATCCTATTGCATTTATGTTCGTTCGATATGCACATATGTCTATGAATCTCAATGAAAAAGGATTGAGTTTATAGGAGATTTCAATTAAAAACTGAAATGTCATCTACTCCTGATTGCGACCATACATAGTATGTATAATTACAAAACATTATAAGAGTCTGTCCACCCCCGCGGTCGGCGTGGGTGACGTGCGGCCGTCGCGAAGGCATTTTTCGGACGAGTCTTCGCACGACTGAGATACAGGTGGTTGGGATATCATCCAAAATTCATATGCTAATCCCGCTAATCGATTCAGAGGTCTTCTACTCGCAGAAAACCGTATATTATTTTTTTCAGGTTTTTGTATAGCTCGGCCTCTTTAATGGACGAAAATGTCGAAAGAACTTCTGGAAACTTTCTTTTACGAAGAGAAACTAGTTTGAACGAACTGTGAAAATGGGCTTGAATTTCGCGCCAAGCCCCAAAATCATTTTTTAAGTTTTTTTCCGCATTTAGGGGCCTGGTCACTATCATTTTCGAAGTTTTCCTGCTTGTTGAGCTTGAACCTCGATCGCTCTCCATGTTGTTCGATAGTCGCATCACCACTCTACGATAAAAAGCTAGATGATCGGCTTAGCAGCAGTTTTCACGTGAACATAACTCTTTAAAGGCACTGTTCGCGATAATAATCGCTTTTCTGCTTTTTTTGTCTATCTTGAAAACGGTCCCATTCTGATTCCAATCATGCTTCTGGAATCGTACGAGACCATCTGGGAATGGAGTTATGGTCCCTCAAAAATTGAGCTAGGGAAAATGGTGGTCGAGTTGTCCGAGGCTTGTAACTTCCGTCTTTTGCAGCCAATGTATGCGAGCTGACCTGAGTAAAGAGAGAAGTTGAGAATGAAGGGAAGAACGGGGCTTTTGATCGGAAACCATCGCTCAACTCACGATTTCGAGTGTTCCTCTTTTCATGTCGAGGGGCGGAAAGGGGCGGGACTGGCCCACAGCGGTGGGGTTTGCCCACTTCTCTAAGCCGTTTTGCGGCTCCTGGGTAGCTTTTCGTCCCGTTTCTTCGACGCTGTTCTGCTTGTGAGAGCCACGAGAAGCGTTATTCATGAAAAATTCGAGGATGAAGTTTATCGCGAACAGTGCCTTTGAGGGCGCATTTTCAGAGCTTCTAGTTTCGTGGTTGATGTCAACTAGCCCGAATTGTTTGATTGAACACTAAAAATTGTGAGTGATTTCTAGCGCGCACGATGCCTTTAAAACTGAGTTCCCCCTTGTATCACAGTTGCTTCATATTTGCCATGCTGCTCCCCCTCAAATGCTTACTTAGGTCATCATCGACCCTCTAGGACGCCTTGCTAAGGACAGCCTTGCACATGCCCCGATGATTTGAAAACCATGTTTCCGTTTTAGCCGGAGCGTGACAGTACATACTCTGTTTTAATGAGAAATTTATCTTCGTTCATCGCGTGCGTCTGCGCACGTACGCGGCGTCTCCTCTCCACCCTTTCTCGCTGTCTCTACCCTCACTCCGCACAAGCGCGCGAGGGAACAGAGTAAATTTGACTCGGAACCAAAGGATAAAAAATCCGGGCTATGGTTGTCCCAAATGCGCCACGAGATTCCAGAAAGCACGTTTTATGATTAAAGTACCCACCAGGAAATTTTCAGTGTGTTCAAAAACATCCTCCCGGACTGGACTGTAATGCTTCAATTGGAAGGAGACTAAACGCGAATCTGGGGTCTGTTTATAGCTATTCTGAAGATTATTGTGAGCAGGATGCTTTTACTGGCGTAACCTAACTCAAAGGCAGTGTTCACGATAAAAAAGGTCTCTTAGTTTTCAACGGAAATCGAGGGTACCAAGACCCTTTAGAGAATAATTGCGAAAGAACGGCTAAAAACGAATTATGGATAACCTTATAGGTTCCTCAAACTTGTGTGCGCTATGCTCCTCTACCGGCCCATATCCTTGTTGGCCGTTGAAGGAGTGGGCGGGGCGGGCATAGCACAACCCATCTTGAGGGCCGTACAGGGATATCTGTCACTCGTTTTCAGCCGTTCTTTTACTATTATTTTTGCAATCGCCCCCGGTATATTGGATTTCTGGTGAAAACTCGAAAACCGTTTCCATCGTGAGCACTGCCTTTTATGTTTAGAAAATTGACAACTAAAGCTCACATTCGTGCTCGGCGTCCAAAATAACTCCCCCCTCCACAGAGAAATTTTGAGCCAAATGTGGCACTTCAACCAAACTACCGTATACCTAGCGTATTTTGAGCAGTCCAAATAATCCCTAAAGAGAATTTTGGGGCAATTATATCGTAGCATTCAGGAAATCGTCAATTCCTTCCCCAGTGGAAAGCTTTAGATCGAAGTAGCCGAGATTTTCACCAAATTGGCAAATACACCTCAGATTTGTAACCACTAAGCAAAACAACCCCTACAGAAAAGTATCGAGCAAAATCCGAAACGATTTTTGAATACCCTAAAAACTGCCTCTCGGGTACCACTTTTCTCATTGCGAAGATATGAAAATGCCTTTTTTGAAAACACTGAGCCATGTAGAAAAGTTTGAACACTGATTATTGATATACATACATGACTATACCTACATCCAGAGCATGGTTATCTATAATAAAACGATTTGATAGCATCTCGTCCCATAGCTGTTCACCCTCGCTCCAGAATTTGGTAATAGCCTTTCAAATGATAGGTAATTCGTTTATCCTAGTATTTGATGGGTGATATATAATCAGCTTGAGCCTTCAAATGGGAGGAAACCCCTACCTGGTGTGAAAAGCCCTAGTTGCCGCTCTGGGTAAGAAATTTCGCGTGTGCAGTAACTTTTGATTGGATGCGGATTTACCTAATGGTTTCTAGTCAAAGAAAGTAGGCGACGATGGCCGCTATTAGTTGCGCAATACACCGTAATTGGGTTATGTCTCGACAATAAAGTTGTTAATGTAGTCGGTTTATTGTACGCTTCCCCTAAGTGTAACAAACACCGTAACAGTTCGAAATGGTGTGATCAAATAAGAACCCAAATAACCTGTAGTCATAGTGTTGCTGAGCCGATTATGTCCCCAACAAACCACGTATGTATAGACAGACTGTAAAGTTGGAATGTGAGTCATCTATTTCGGTCAGGTGTGCGCGTGGTAGTATCACACTGACCAGCGAAAACGAGACAGACCATCTTCGAAAGATCACTTTACAGCGCTGAATGCGGACTTTTACTAGCGTATTGTTCGAAGAGGTGCTAAAAATAGCACTCGAGGCCATACACCTTTACTTTGCGTGTTGAAGCATCAATCAGTGGAGCATCGACGGCCAGATGGAGCAATATTACACATTTTTTAAAATTTCTTGAATCACGAAATCTGGAAAGCCAATGTTGTATAAAAAAAGTCGGTCCTGTCAATATACTGAACCCTTTTATATATATATATATATATATATATATATATATATATATATATATATATATATATATATATATATATATATATATATATATATATATATATATATATATATATATATATATATATATATATATTTACACAAGTTTACACTCGTGTGGAAAAAAAAAAGAAAACAGGAAAACGAACAGTCAACCTCAAACGGAATATTCAAAGCAAAGGTACTGTAAACCAACGAAACGAGAACAACGAAGGATCAGTCCGAAGAATAGCACAGGGAAACGAGCAACCCAGCACTACGGAGGGTCACTCCGCCGCTCCCCGGAAGCCAGTTTCATGTGCACTAAGTTCTTATAGGCGCCGAAGTTTATAGGAATAGTATCGTTCCTACTGAGCTCTTCGAATACCGGAACAATTCTATTAGTGAAAAAGCAGCGCCGACATTCAAGATTTGAAACGGTACGGTGGAATTTAATCGGACCCCCCCCCCGGGTTACCGAATCTCTCGTTCTCACGAAATCCCCAGGCCTAAGACCAAACTTGCCGTCGAAAAGGATATGATGGAATAGAAATAAATCATTCTTCTTCCTTCTGAGAGCCAAAGGCTCAAGGCCAAAGACGGTTTTGATACGTGCGGTGAACCCCGAGGTCTTGTGGTCAAAGTGATAAAGGGAAATTGAACGCATCTGCGAAAATGACTAGTATAAGTTGTATCTCTTGTGGCTCAATAGTAAAACTGCGCTGTATCCCGTCCCGAGCTGCAGGTTCCAAGGAGTTATAAGCGTTTTTCAAGCTTCGCGACAGGGCAAGGGCGACCCATCAGACATTTATTTGAATGCTTCGAAAAGTGTTCTCCGATTTTGCTCAAAACTTGTATGTTGTGTGTAGGGGTAATCTAGGGAGGTGAATACGAATCTGGAGGCCGTTCGTCGACATTTTGAGGTTTACTGTACAGTAGAGGCCATGATTTTTGCGTTTTCGGCGAAAAAAAAAACGCAAAAAGCGTTTTTTTTTCGCCCTTTTTTCATAACTCTGTTCAAAATCGTCCATTTGGGAATCTAAAGAGATATTGGGAGTAGTGCGCTCTTTCTTCTGGAATAACACATAGCTGCCTCTTCTACAAGATATGTAGGCAAAATTAGACATGAGACAATCAACCCGAAACTCGATTTCGCAATTGAGGCATTTATAAGCGAATGTACCCATATTTTTATGCCTACATGCTTTGTAAAAAGTATGCCAAATAGCATTCTAAAAGAGAAATCTCTCGATTCTGATTCCAAATATCTCTTTAGATTCTCAAATTAACCATCATGAACAGAGTTACGAAAAAACGCTTCTCTGTGTTTTTTTTTTCGCCGAAAACGCGAAAATTATGGCCTGTATTGTATGTTACCGCACGTAGCGTGTCAATTGGGGGCGAAACCCACATCAGTATTTTGAACATCGGCAAACGGACTTTAAAGGCATCGTTTGCGCTGAAAATCAATTTCCATTTTTCGGGCTCAATTTCATGAATGAGCCCGGTAGACCACACCGGTGGGTTTTGGCGCTTCAAAAGCCTGGGGTTATTAGGTTGGAAGAGGTTGAAGATGAGGATCCGCCACCAGTTCTCATCAGTCATCTAGCACTTTTTCATAGAAAGTGGATACGACAGGCAAACAACATGAAAAACAGTTACGGCACAAATTCCACATGTAGAAAAACTTCGAAAATAACAGTGACGAGGCTCCCAAATGCAGAAAAACCTCAAAAACGATTTTGGCGCGAAATTCAAATTCGTATTTACAATGTGTTCCAAATGAATTTTCTTTACAAATGGAAGTTTTTCATGGGCGCCTTCGACATTTTCGTTCACTAGAGGGGCCAAGCTTCACAAAAACATGAAAAAATAATATACGGTTTTCTGCGCGTACGATGCCTTTAAGTTCGTATTCTCCACTCCGAATAACCCCGTTTACCAATTTTGAGTCAAATCCGAGACTTTGACCAAACTACCGTAACCCCACCGTAATCTATCTAGCGTGAGGTGTCGAAAGTCGATAAACGGGTTTTAAATTCGTGTTTACCACTCCAAATAACTTCTAGGAAAACATTTTGAGCCATTTAGTCGAAAACTTTAGAAAATCGACAGATAAACCCCAGATTCGTGATCAGTGCCCCAAATCCTAGTAGGATTTTAGGCCACATCTGGAACTTCCTCCTAAAACGCTTCCAGAATCCTGTAGTTGGTATAAATAAACGCCTAACCGGAAATCCGTGAAACTCCAAAACACTATCAGTTTGCGCAAATTTCGGAAAATGTAAAAAAAAAAAACTTTACTCAGGAGGTAGTTTTGGGCGCTGAACAGAATTATGAGGCCCGTTTCTGGATTTTCCGAAGACTAATGCGCGTTTTGGAAGGTACAAAAAGCACAAAAAAACTACCGTTTTAGGCTTGTAACTTCTTGGAACCTGCAGCGCGAGGCGGGATACTGCGCAGTTTTGATATGGAGGCCTAACAGATACTAATAAAACAAATCGTTTTTGCAGATGCGTTCAAAACCATAAACATTTCCCTTGTTAGTGAAAATACGCAGCCGCACCACCGCCCTTTCAGCTGCCGTGGACTGTACCTCCCTTGGTATTGCCACCTTGTCGAAGCATCTTTCTCTCGTCAGCCCCAACTCTCTCAAGATTATCACGCTTCTGAATAAATTATAGTAAATGCTTAAAATACTTCCTATTGCCTAGGCGTTGGAGTGCGGAGCGCGTGCAGTATGATTGTTGCACTTCGGCGCGGCGCCATAAACGCCACCCGTGAGGAAACGACCTAACTGATTTCGACCGCACGTCACTCACACGAGCCGCTCATTGAAGCAGTTGATCTTTTGGGACGCAGTAAAATCGAGACAGACTCCATGAAGTCTGAGCTGGCACTCACACCGACGATGATTTTTCGACCGATCTGCCGATGCCGAGATCGTCAACGAGGTGTAAACCACTCATTGGCAATTGGAAAACCGAAACTTCTGCAGTATACAACATTTAATGCGTTAGACATGATGGCAATACGAGTACCTGTTCATACTCTAGAACGGCTCGCAGCAGGACTCATGGCGAACGGGTGACTAGACGAGGAAATGACGACAGGAACAGAATCATGTACGCAAGAGCCTTTGACTGATACGGAGCGAACACACTCTTAGAGGCACAAAAATTCATTTCAAAAATATAATTGTTGACCAAGAAAAAGCAACTTACCAACGTATACACAGAATTACGTCTTTTTTCAAAAAAGACTTCCAGAGTCCTGTGTGTTTCCATAGCAAGTGTCACTAATTTTTTCAAAGCGACCGCTCTATCACGCTAGTGTGCAGCGGTCGCCCGTAAAGAGATACCGTGAGAAGTGCATCAGGTACCAACCAACCATATATAGTTATCTAGGTCCGCGGCTTGCCTCGTCAAGAAAAAAAACATTTAAATCTCATCCGCGTCTGGGGCGGGCAGTTCAAATCTCATCGGCCGCTCGCGGTATGGTAAGCCGATCAACTGCGCTCTTTTCTCGGCCCGAATCGATTAGCGGGCCGGTGCACGCGACCGCCGCGGGTGAAATTTGAATGTTTTTCCATGAGGAAGCAAGCCACGGAACTAACTATACAATTCGTTCCGAAAAGAAGCGTGGAAAAGCTACGATACCGGTCTTCATCTGAGTTAAGGCCATTAAATACAATATTTACAAATAGCTATGAGCAAGGCGGAATCTCATAAAAAAGTGTTATATGCTAAACTCAGGAGGCATAACATTTCTAGGACGTTTGTGCTTCAGGAGAAGGACCTTCTCTGGTACACTTTTCTCGATTTCCAGGGAATCAGCTCTCAGCATAATCCACACATTAAGAAGTCGGTCCTTCGGTTTCAGCCATTCTCTGATCGTTGCAACGCTGAAAAGGCTAGTTCAAATTTGAGAATTCGGCTATAGGTGATAATTAGAAGTCTCTTAGAACTAAAGGGCCACTTACGATATGGACAAATTCATTTGTAATGAATCGCACAGTTGTAAAGGATCGCGCGGAATATCTGAGCTTAGGTTGAAGTCGTGAGTTGGGCTAAAAATATCGATTTTCTATTCCATGAATGAACGAAAAACTGAAGAAAAGAACATACTTTAGACAACTACACGTCATATTGCAATACCATTTTATTTCGTCCACATTGCAGATACCCTGTTCAACCCACAGCGCCGGACCAATACCATTGAAGGCGGACAGATTCCTACAAGTATAATCATGAATTTCAATGCACACAAATTCCAAAAAAACAGCCCCACTGGACACCACAACAGTCTGCTTGCTACCAATCCTGAACCTTACAGTTATTCCACAGAGACAGAAGAACTACTTACGGTTAGTCCGTGCACAAACATGTAAAACAATAGAGCGCTTTTCCACTAAAATTACAGCAATCAAAAATTATCCCATTTTTTTCGCTCCAATCCCACCTCCGAATTTTCGTTTTTGGACGGGGAATCTTAAATAAGAATTTTCTTTTTTGAATAAAATGCTCACGACCTCCCCCCCCAAAAAAAAAAACTGTTGAGAAATTACACGACCGCGCTTGGCTCTGACTTCCAGCACTCATACCTGCCACAGCCTACAACAAGTGTCTGAAAAACCAAAACACGGACTTCAAAGTCATGTGCAGCGAACCAAAACCTGCCCTGAATGATGATAGGCACAGATAAATTTCCACATTTAGAGTCCTATGGGCTGAGGGGGAGGGGAGTGGTCCCTTCCAATTTTGGATCACCTGAGTTCTATTTTTTCCCAAACTTCGTCCACTGGGGTCATCTGAGGCGCTGAATACGGATATGAAGTCTCCTTCGTTTTTCGGAAGAGTATGAGAGGCTGCAGTAGGTAAAATCACCTGGACATAATAGCCTACTTGAAAACGCTCATAACTCCTTTTAGAGAAACACTGCGCCTTCAAGAGGAAAATTCGAAATACAAGTCAAGAAGTGGTTCGAAAAATCGTCATCAAGCGATTATCGGCCCGAGCCGCCTGACAATTCGGCTCGTTTTTCCAATCTGCGAGTCGGCTCCTGTTGCTTTCCGGGCCACTGCTGTTGCTGTCCGGGCTATTCCGGTTGGCCCGAACAGCAACAGCAGTAGCCCGGAGATTGGGAGAACGAGCCGAACTGTCAGGCGGCTCCGATTCCTATTCGGTGCGGCTCGGGGCCGAGAATCGCCTGAGTCGTTTGGTTTGATGTCCTCGTTGCGCAGGTATCCTTCCCTTTCGAGTCTCTTTGAATAAGGAGGGAGGTTTGATCGGTAGGAGAAGGAAGGGAGGGAATTGTTGGAAATCATTTCACTTAGATAAGAATACTAGAGAAACACACGAAAAATAAAAACAATGTTCACACTAACTTTTATTAGGGATACCGGACTGAAAAGACAAGGACTGGAAAACTTGAGAATAGGAGGTCTGAGCCGAACCATCCTTCATTCCGGTCCGTAACTGCGACTACGGCTGTTGCATTACGCGACACGATTATAATCGCGCTAGGAGAAAGGTGAATCGGGCCGATACCAAATGGCCTTAGAACGATTATAATCGTATTGCGTGATGCAATAGCCGTTGTCCGCGAATGCGACCGGAAATTGGCTCCGAGAACGAGTGGCTTCCATTTAAGTGAATGAAATTGAAACTTTTATATGAGTTAATGAGGGATAAACCCATTCTTAGAGGATTCAAACGCTTAATTTAGAAGTGCTATTGTACTCGTGCACCGCAATGCATCATTGAAAAACAACAACATTGGCCTTGAATACCTGTATATTGAATGAATCAGCGTTTTAGGCAAATTTCCAATCCGAATCCGTTCCGTGGTGGGATGGGGAACGGAGATGAGCTCCTAAAATAAGGAAGATTTCAAGGCGAACAATTAGAGGAACTTGCGAAAGGAAACGAGACCCTACTCTAAGAAATGCAAAGAACTCGTTGTAGTCCAAATCGCAGTCCGGAACAAACGCAGTGAAATCCCGCGTGGTATAATTTTCAATGGAGCGAAGTCTGAAAACTTAGTGAAAACAAAATGCAGCGTATAGATAAATTATTTCTCGACATCTTTCTCTTTGAAAATATCAGGAAAATCGAAAAAAATACACTAGATCTTTATGAAAAGTTCAAAATTCTCTGCAACCGCGGGAAAATCGTACTGGTTTCAGTAGCATACTTGTTTTTCTCTTTCTGAAAAAAAAATTGGAGCATCGAGAAGCTTCCTTGAAAATCCACCGGCTAAAACATGGAAACCTATAATTTTTTGTCACAAAAATCGAAATTCCGGTAGTCTTCTAGCGCTTCACAAAAAACACTACGCATCACCTAAGTACCAAAAAAATCGCTACAAACAGTAATACTTAACTGGATATGACTAACCCTGCTTCTTCACTGGAGTTTTCTGGATACCTTTTGTACCAATTGTTGATAATTTTACGCAAAGTGATGCCAGAAATCCTTGTTCGAGTGTCAGGATCAGCGCGATTTTCACCAACAAATAAACTAAACAGGGTTGACAGCGGAAGAACCTGAAACTGCATGAATAATAGGTGGAGAAGAGAATCATTTAGAGCTATAGAATGACCTTATCAGATATTATGCTCCTATCGAAATGGCCGGCCAGATGCAGATAGAATGGAGAAAAACATTCGAAGAATCTCTCCAAGGCGCCTTCATCCAGCTGAAAATATCGGAGATCAAGTGAAAAAGGAGAATAGAGAAAGAATTTCCATACCGAACATTTATCCATTTCCAACGCCAAAGTGCATCCCCATAAATTTCCTACACACTTTCTAATGAGTTGCTCCACGTGTTCATCTAGTTCCTTGCACTTGATGTATAACGTTTGTGCTGTGAGCATGAAAAAAAGATTGCCGAAATCCTTGGTGAATTCCTCTTCCTAAATCAACAGACTCGCATGAATATTACTACACTTACGAAAGAGATGATGGAAGATATCAACTAACCACCCCTACCCCCCCCCCCCCCACCTATAAGCCGCGCAGTAGCCCTATGGTGTGTGAAAATTTCTACATCTGTTCAGACACAAAAAAGATCCTCATACTGTGAGTTTTCCCGATGATAGCGTAGTCAAATCCGAGACGATAACACAGGGTGAGGAGGCGGAGAAGTAGGCTCCACAGCTGAGTGGGGGACTTATTTTGGGGGCGGGGCGTCTCACCGGGTGAGCGGGCGGGCATGCATTGAACCGGGAGAGGAGCACGGCTCTACGGGGTGTTGGAAAGTTATGAATGTTCTCTAGTCAACTCTCAATGTTCTCAGTCAGCACTGCATGTAAAATTATGCAAAAGTGTGTAAAAGAACGCTTAGATGTGTTTCTGACCCGCTTCGGAATCCTCCGTGAAGAACAATACGGATTTTGCGCGAATACATCCACTAGCGACATTCTACTGGACTCGGTCCATCAGTGGCTGTACCATGACTCACTGAATCACGCAAGAGATGTCGTCTTCTATGATGTCGCCAAGGCATTTGATACAGTAAGTCATGCGAAATTATTGCATAAGCGGAGTGGCATAGGTATAAAAGGTAATCTTTGGTGCTGGTTGAGATCTTTTCTTACTGACCGACAATTTTGTGTCAAAGTTAAAGATTCGATATCCTCCAATCGTTCGGTGGGAAGTGGAGTGCCACATGGCAGTGTTCTTGGTTCACTTCTTTTTAACATCTTTCTGTATGATCTGACATCAGTTTGTAAAACACATCCTGATGTGACTGTCAAAATGTTTGCTGACGAAGTGAAAATGTATTCATCCTATGATATAGAAGTCAAAGACGAAGCAAATGCTCTTTTGCACAATTCCATCTCAAAACTCGCTCGTTATATGGAAGACTGGCAACTCACACTTTCCTCGACGAAAACATGCATTATTTATCTGGGGAGCCGAAATCCTAGAACACCTTACTTTTTGCACCCAGGTGATGCCGTCAATGCTGTTCGTGTGGTAAAATACTTGGGAATACTGGTTGACGAAAATCTCTCTTTTGACAAACACATATCAAACAGAATAGAGGCTACGAAAATTGCAATGTTTCGACTATTGAGGAGTTTCCGCCTGGGTGATCCGCTCTTCCTATCACGAATGTTCAAGACTTATGTGCGACCTCTCATCGAAAGCAACGTAGTCGTTTGGAGTCCTTACAAGAAGTGATACATTGATGCTCTGGATAAAGTACAGCGTTTATTCACCAAAATTGTCTACCTACGTTGCTTCCGAGTTAGCTCTACTAATTTACCAGCTTACGGTGGTCGAATCAAGGTATTAAAGCTGGAATTCTTGAACGAGCGTCGTTCTGCCCTAGATCTAGTACTTTTGAATAAGATCTGGAGGCTTGAGCGGAGACTAAGACTCTCGCAGTTTGGAGTTTTAGGACCAAATAGAGGACGGGTGTGCAGCTTTGAGTATCAGACTCCATTCACAAGAAACTCACGGCTGTCGCATTCCTACTTTTATCGCTGCTCCAATTTACTACGTGTACTTCCAGCCAAGTTCTTCGAAAAAACGAAAAGCGTCGAAGAAATTCTGCAGGATCTCTCTATGGTCACGATGCTATAGCCCAAGACTTGTTTGGTAATGCTGCGGAGAAGACGTGTCACACGAGATGAATAAGATCTTATGATCTCTTACTGAAGTGCACTCAGTGGTAGGCAACACAGGACACATTTAATGTTTTACAAAACGACGACGATGAAGAAAAACTATAATGATAAAGAAAAACTATCGTGACTCACTTCAAGAATTTGTGTACAAAGTCAAGGTGCGTGGTGATTCTACGCGGCGATGAATCCTCTGTTTGGGCCACCCGCTTTTGGTGCCGCCGCCACACTGCTACTCGGTTGCTCCTGATGGGAGTAGCTGCTTACTTCATGTGACTGTGGTATGTTGAGGTGCGAGCGGTTAAAGGGTAACTTTATATGAATCGCGGTCCTTACTGACGGCTGGAGCCACCACTGGTATCAAAACTCCTTGTTCATCTATGGAATCGAGCCAATGTTTCATACAGTTGCCTGGTGGGTCTACATCCTGATAAACTTCAGTTCTTTCATTTTTTTTGTGAATGTGTTAACCTCTTTTTAAGAGGGTCACATCAGCAATGTATTTTATATAAATAAATTCTAGCAGTAGGGTCAAGCGGAGTGTTGCGTAATTTTTCAATCGGAGCGACCACCCGTCACATTTTTTTCCATAATTCAAAATTTTTGCGATCCCCCTCCCCGAGGCGCGATATTCGCGATCCCTCCTCCCCGAGTCCGGCCAGTTTATAGCTGATGACTAAAAGTGTGAGACGCCGAAAATTAGTTAAGTAGTTGAGCCCAAGCGCCTAACACCGAATGCTACGATCCTTCCCTTGGGGACCAAAAGTAATCGAGAACTTATGGTGTATCCACGAGATTCTCATTTTTGGATCGAAACTTTCGCGATCCCCATAACATTCATTTTCGGACCCAATTTTTCGCGACCCCCCCGTTGTGAAATTTCACAACCCCGCTTGACCCTGTCTAGCAGGCCCTCTCCTCATCTGAAATCGGATTTTGCTGAAGAAGTGTGAGAAACGTTTGTAAAAAAATTTCAGACGGCTCTGAAAGCGTTTCGTGTCAGAAAGACCTGAACGATTACCCACTCGCGAAGCCCCAAAAATGCATATAACTTTGTTTAAAAATGTGAAATCTGGTTTCAGTTTCGACGAGGGCGGAATATCAATGGCCAAGAAGATTAATCAACTTCTTAATCCGGAGGAATACCACGGAGCTCGTCGCCTATGAGAGGAATAGGTAAAGGGATGATTTCGTAGATCATGGAGTCTTCTTCTTCTTTGCAGCCACTGAGAGGGGTTTCGTCACAAGTTGAGAAACTGGGCGACCAGCACTGGATTCGTCCACAAGTCTATTGTAGTGAGCGTTGTTGGCTTCTTCGGACAGTCAAATAGGTGTTTAGTGTCGTGGCCTTGGTTTCCACAGTCCGGGCACACGTCAGGCTGACTATTGTCGATCCTGTGCAGGTAAGACATAAGCAATGGAGAATGTCCGCAGCGCAACGAAGCGAGGATACACCTGGCGCGCCTACCGAGCTCGGACTCGGTATCACATACCCTGGGCGGCACATCACCGAGAATAGGGGTGACGGCCGCTTTGGCGTGGTGGTCCTTCACTATCCGGGTATGCTCCGCGCGTAAGGGAGCAAGCCGTTCTTGATTCGAGTCGGTCCATCTCTGTACATTCACTTTGTTCGGAGCATCGGCAAACGGCACTCTGATCGATCTCTCTCTCACGGGATTTAATAGTCTTCTCGACGGATGATTAGGTTGCTTAAGGACATTAATAAACATCTGCTGAGCCTGGAGCTGACAATGCTCTTTCACTGGCAAGATACGGGCCTCGGCGTGAAGGTGCTCAATCGGTGAGCTTTTTGCACATCCAGTGGCTATTCGTAGTGCAGCATTCTGAATTCGCTGCATCTTAGTCAGGAACTGTCCGACACGATGTGCTGCCAGACAGGTGCAGCATACCCAATGCAGGCTGCAGAATAGCTCGATATGTCGTCAAGATTGTCTCTCTGCTGCCACCCCAGGACGTTCCTCCTAGAGCTCTCAACACATTAAGCTTTGCCTTGATAATTGCCTGCTTCTGTTCAGCATTTTTGTGAAACTTCAGCGATGGGTCCAAAACGAGGCCCAGCAGTTTAGGAAATTGCGCTGTAGGCAAGAGGTCACCATCCCACCTGACAACAGGTTGGGCGCTGTGTTCCTTTGGGTCAGATGTGAATACCGAAACAGAAGACTTCGCCGCGGAAACTGTGAGCATCATACTATCGAGAAAGTTTTTAAGCTCGACGAGATAGTCGCTGATCTTGTTTGCGGCTACCTGTATGTCACGATTACGGCACATGATGGTGATATCGTCGGCATACGCAACAATTTTTATGTCTTCAGGAGATCATGGAGTCTTAGTAAGCATATCAACGGTGGTCTTCTGAATAGCGGTCTTATTAAAGGAAAAGAATAACAAGGCGAGCCCGACATTATCCCTAAAGAATCTCCAGATGGGAATTGAAGGTCGTCTTCAACATTATGAGCGCCTTTTAGGGCAACAACCCTATCGTTAAACCGATTAGGTTTTCGCTAGGACGGATGTACCGAATGGTGCTACAAATATGAAAATGCTTACTTTAGTCCCCTACAGATCACAACACCAGCCAATGTGCCTCTTACGGTCACGAATGCCATCTCATAACTACTACGAAAAGGTCCACATAGTATCAACCTCTCAATACGTGACCTCGAAAATAAAGTAAACGATTTTGAAAGGATTAGGCCCTAAATGGGCTCCAAATAGTAAAAACTCCTTACAGTGAAATTCCATTCCTTCGTATCCAGGATATCAGCCTTTCGCTTCCGCCTTCCTGCTGATGGACTTGAGTAGAGTGTTTCATGACGTGTGAGCGTGATTTTCCGTCCGAAAACCAGATCAGCGCGTTGCCACGACAAATACGGTTTAGCCAACTTCGATCTGTTAGCTATTATGAAACTCCTGAAGAAAGGGAAAACACTTGGAAACTACATATTAATCCTCCATTTTGACATCCAATCATATAGGCAACCAAAAACTTGCAATAACTAAAAATAGCCCAAATTCAACAGAAATCAAAAAAAAACGGACTCACCTGAACCGCCTGCAAGTATTTCCAGACGCCCTCACATCTTTTCCGTCCAAATGCTTGAGCACTATTAGTAGGACGTCGTCAGGTAGATGAATACATTCCAACATTACGAAAATACTGCATCGGGTTGATCAAACTACGTTGAAAAAAAAAGCAACGCCCAAAAAAAAAAAACGAGCGTGGAATATGGTTCCTTGTCTGTGGCTACACATACTAACGCGCCAATTACGCGCAATTCCGAAAATCGCTGCCAAGTGTGGTAAACGGTGTTCTGGAGGAGAGGATTGAGAGAGAACACTGGTTCTGGTTCCTTGGAATGTTTTACATCGCATTTAAACATATCTAGCGAGATGTGGAACACACTATGGGGCGCGTTAGCCAATTTGTATGACTGCAGAAGTTGGTAGTTACCGTGATAATACATCTAATTTCAGTCACGCGTACAGGCTGTGTCAAAATGAAATTCCCTTAACTCATCGGGCCTGCGTGCACGGGCGATGCTGCTCTTCAATCTTCCCTCTACTATCGCTGTCTCTGATCTACGCTCCGCACACGCACGAGAGGGAGCCAGGAGAATTTATTCTCCACACAGACTGGATGTAGATGCAACTTGGGAGACTAGTGTCAAGGTGGTACAGATGGAGATGAGAGCACGAGACGGGCTCATTCCCTCCATGGCCCAATCTAGTAGCGTCCCTCCACCCCCCCCCCTAGGATGTTGCTTCTTGGCCAAACGGCACCCCGCTGACCCCGCCCTGTACTCCCATCTCTCTTTGTCCCCAGCCGTCAACTAATCTGTGTTTGTAGTCAATCTTATCCTATGGATCATATTTGATTTTATGGGTATTTAACAAAATTTTCGAAAGATTTCCCGGATATATCGGGAGCTCAGAAAATTCGCAGCGATTTGTCGGCACCACACAGTCTATGCTGCAGAGCCTCTAGGATTTCGTCTTGACTTGCGAACCGCCAAATAATGTCTTGAATAGATCCTTTTTACAGCCGAAACTCTCCGCTAATCGTGAACTCTATAAAGCGCACCTTGTCCAATGAAAGCCAGTAAGATACTTTAATACCATCGAATGTTTGAGACGAGACCCTAACAGTCAAGCGTTTAATTGTCAGAGATGCTTTGGTTTCTCTCGCCAAATTGCCACAAGATTTCAATGAAAAGCCTAGGAGTCATTTCGCGATGATTTCGGGAAGACTCCCAAAAATTCATCGAAAATTTCATGGAGATTCCGAGGTCTCGAGGCTTCCCGTGGTAAGCTGTTCGAACACTTCGAATGCGGCGCTCCGTCGGTTATCTCTCTCAATCCGTTTGATGGCGAAATCCACTATGAAAAAAAATCATATAGGAGTAAGACTTTATCAAATTATTCATGCAACTGTAACTCTATGTTATGCAGATAAAAGTCATTTCTTTGCTGGCACTGATGTAGCTCCCGCGGTTAGCACAACAGGTGTCACATTGGTGGGTGTACCAGGTGTTGCCACAGTCGGTTTTTCATCCGGTGCTGAATAGAAAACAAATAATTTAGATAGAACCGATAAAGGTCAAAATTCGATGGAACACCGGTGTTTCATGAAACGTCTTAGAAGAAAGACTGATCTAGAGAACAAAGGGACTCTGGGCGTGTGGTAGTCAGCAATGCACATTGATCGATCGGTGATCGACAACGCCCTGTTGCTGAATCATGCACGCGCAGGCGAACCCACCCCTTAAAAAATCACGATGTGTCACAGACTTTGAAAGGTACCTGATCCACTTGGAGGAGATCTACCGCTAAGAATCTGCCATATAAGTTTACCATAGGGTATGATTCCGTCAACAACAATCAACACCACACACACTACAGTCACCATCACCAAACTGATAAGGCGAATGTCATCATCGGCATCTCTGGAAAATCATGGACGATGGGTACTTGTTCAAACTGGTCGGGCGACGCGTTAGCAAAAGTGAGCATTCCGGCCGAGCCGTTGGCCGCCACCACGCATTCAGCCGGCAACTGGCCATAAGATGGCGGGCTGCGACGGGGGCCGGTGTTTGATTGGCAGCGGGTCTTGGAGTGTTGCCTCCAAGATCCGGACTGGTTCAGAATATCGGTGCTATCGCAACAGACGGGGCCACTTGGCCATCGCATTTGGCCACGCCCATTTTTTTCCGGGTTCTCCCTAATTTGGAATTGGAGAGGAGAACCCGGGAAAGTGTTCTATTTGCGCAGCGGCACGGAAAATTGGGCGTGGCTTGGTGCCCTACTGCGATAGCACCAGAATATTTATAAACAGATTGGAAAAAGCACGACAATATCACTGGAAAAGTGTTAATCAGAAAGAATGGCTTTATTTATGGGCCGAATCCCTCCTCTGCTGACAGAAACGCACACTTTGGTCTCGAGCTTCTGTCTCTTGAATAAGAGAAAAACTATTTGTTTCTTTTGTCATATCCTTTTCAATATCAACATTTGCCTTACATTAGGCCCCTGTCAAAGTTGGTTGAAAAATTCGCCATGGCCAACCCGGACGGTACGTATGAAAAACGTGGACGATGGGTTGCAACAAACACACCCGGTGTGGCCAGCTGTGGCTGACGCGATCGATTATGGGGAACAATATCATGGATATCATCCCCTTATTACATTATATCACGTGAACATCGGTCGGGTCAGTCACATCTGGTGTTTTTACATCCCACCTCATTCATGTCTTTTATGATTATCGACCGAGCTGACTGCGCCTATCGGCCTACCGAGGCCTCAGGTCTGGGTACTTTGTAAAAGAGAGGTTCATGCGCCCATGGAGGACTATCATACGCCTTCCATCAGAGTTTTGCTTCATTTCTATAAATAAATCTGAGGTGCCCCCTCGGTTAGGATAGAGCCTGTGCGACAACGATACAGCTTTTCCATTGAGTTTTGTAGGAATCTTGTCTCTGACTGCAAATGGCATAATCGATATTTCATAACAAAAATGTGCAGAAATTGATGGCTCGTGGACGGCACAAAAAACTCACATAGCGCAGTCCCTCACGACCATTCCACATAGATCTGATAGATGGAATGAAGTTCTGTTAGGCGTAATCAACCGTTTGTTATTTTCCTCTTTGCTCTTCACATTTCGCATTTTGTTCCGAGCACCAACTATAGGGATGGAGGGAATAGGAGCATTCTTAACGCTTCGGTGGACGAAGGTGGCTTGAATACCGTCATTTCGGCTCGTTTTTGACTTGAAGGCAGGGTTCGCGATCAAAACAACTTTTGAGCTCTCTTTATAAGAATGTACATTTGGCCATTACAAAAGTGAAAGTAAGTGAAAAAACCCGGAAATTTACGGGAAATTACGCTCAAAAGCAAAGTATAGCGGCTAATTACCGGTGTCGGCCGGCCACCTAATTAACGCAATTTCCATTAAAGCTTGCTCATCCGACATTTGTTTTGCTGTTAAAGTAATCAGTAGTCTTAAGAAATGTTCAGAAATTACTTCAAAAGCAAAAAAAAGTTGACAAAACAGGCTTTTAGCCAAATCTTGATAATTGGGGGCGGGAGGACACCAAGCCATAACTTGCTCCTGAGCGCTTCTTCTCCAATTTTTTACTTATTTTCCCTTTTGTGATGGCCAGATCTACCATTCCATGGGTATAGCACAACAACCGATTTTATCGAGAACCCTGCCTTTAATGAATGCAAAAATCTTTTCTCAGGAAAGTGTGTCGGTCATGAAGTCACTGGTAGCTTCCGAAATTGAAGGGGATTGCTAAGAAACAGGTCAATCTATGAAAAAAACTTGAATTGGAGAGAAACAAGGGATCCTCATTTGAACTAAAAATCCTATTGCATTTATGTTCGTTCGATATGCACATATGTCTATGAATCTCAATGAAAAACGGTTGAGTTTATAGGAGATTTCAATTAAAACTGAAATGCCATCTACTCCTGATTGCGACCATACATAGTATGTAAAATTACAAAACATTATAGGAGTCTGTCCGCCCCCGCGGTCGGCGTGGGTGACGTGCGGCCGTCGCGAAGGCATTTTCGAACGAGCCTTAACACGACTGAGATACAGCTGACTGGGATATTATCCAAAACTCACATGCTAATCCCGCTAATCGATTCAGAGGTCTTGTACGTGCAGAAAACCATGCAATATTTTCGCAGGTTGTTGTATAGCTCGGCCTCTTTAGTGGACGAAAATGTCGAAAGAGCTCCTGAAAACTTTCTTTTATGAAGAAAACTGGTTTGAACGCACTGTGAAATTGGGTTTGAATTTAGCGCAGAGCGCCGAAATAATTTTTGGAGTTTTTCCGCTTTTGGGGGCCTGGTCACTATCATTTTCAGAGTTTTCCTGCTTGCTGAGCTTGAACCTCGATTGTTCTCCATGTTGTTCGACGATCGCATCAACACTCTTCGGAAAAGTGCTAGATGATCGGCCCAACAGCAGTTTTCAGGTGGCCGCAACTCTTAAAGGGCGCATTTTCAGAGCTTTTAGTTCCGTGAGTGATGTCAACTAGCTCGAATTGTTGAATCGTACACAAAAACTGTGAGTGTTTTCTAGCGCGCACGATGCCTTCAACAACTGAGTTTCCCCTTGTATCTCAGTTGCTTCATATTTGCCATGCTGCTTTCCCCTCAAACGCTTACTTAGTCCACCATCGACGCTCAAAAACGCATTGCTAAGGAACAGCCTTGCGCATGCCCCGATGATTTGGGAACCATGTTTCCGTTGTAGCCGGAGTGTGACAGTACATATTCTCTGTTTTAATGTGAAATTTATCTTCGTTCATCGCGTGCGTCTGCGCACTTACGCGGCGTCTCCTTCCCACACTTTCTCGCTGTCTCTACCCTCACTCCGCACAAGCGCGCGAGGGAACAGAGTAAATTTGACTCGGAACCAAAGGATAAAAAATCCGGGCTATGGTGGTCCCAAATGCGCCACGAGATTCCAGAAAGCACGTTTCATGATTAAAGTACCCACCAGGGAATTTTTAGGGAGTTCAAAAACATCCTCCCGGGCTGGACTCTAATCTTTCAACTGGAAGGAGACTAAACACGAATCTGGGGTCTGTTTATAGCTATTCTGAAGGTTATTGTATGCGAAATGCCTTTTACTGACGTAATCTAACTCAAAGACGGTGTTCACGATAAAAAAGGTCCCTGAGTTTTCAACGGAAATCGAGAGTAGCGAGATCCTTTAAAGAACAATTGCGAAAGAACGGCTAAAAACGGATTATGGACAACCTTATACGTTCCTCAAACTTGTGTGCGCTATGCTCCTCTACCTGCCCATATCCTTGGTGGCCGTTGAAGGAGTAGGCGGGGCGGGCATAGCACAACCCATTTTGAGGGCCGTACAGGGACATCTGTCACTCGTTTTCAGCCGTTCTTTTACTATTATTTCTGCAATCGCCCCCGGTACATTGGATTTTGTGGTGAAAACTCAAAAACCGTTTCCATCGTGAGCACTGCCTTTTAGGTTTAGAAAATTGACAACTAAAGCTCACATTCGTGCTCGGCGTCCAAAATAACTCCCCCCACAGATAAATTTTGAGCCAAATGTGGCACTTCAACCAAACTACCGTATACCTAGCGTATTTTGAGCAGTCCAAATAATCCCTAAAGAGAATTTTGGGGCAATTATATCGTAGCATTCAGGAAATCTTCAAATCCTTCCCCAGTGGAAAGCTTTGGATCAAAATAGCCGAGATTTTCACCAAATTGGCAAATACACCTCAGATTTGTAACCACTAAGCAAAACAACCCCTACAGAAAAGTATCGAGCAAAACCGAAACGATTTTTGAATATCCTACAAATGCCTCTCGGGTACCACTTTTCTCATTGCAAAGATATGAAAATGCCTTTTTTGAAATCCTGGAGCCATGTGGAAAAACTTGAACACTGATTATTGGTATACATACATGTCAATTCCTATTCGTCATTCAAAAGAAAGATATCCTGAAGCTTGATAAATGCCAGAATAGCTTAACTAGAAAGCTATTGTTCAGGAAGAATGGATTTTTGTATAATAGAATTCCAAAATCCCATTTCCGAAATAGGTATTTAAACTTGCCTACGCTAGAATCAAGAATGAAAGTTTTTGACGCTTGTATGGTTCACAAACTGATTAACGGTAAAATCAAGATAGATTTTATTTATTTATTTATAATTTGCACGGATGGTGCGCCATCAACGATAATAAAGAAACAGTGCAATGCCTTTGGCACTTGAAGGGCGAACAACAAGGAAGAGTGAGACAGAACAGAAACATGGAAGAGAACAGCAATATCTAAAAAAAATAATAAATGGTGTTAAGTAGGTTCAGCTCTTTCCAGACCGCCGACAAATAAAGTTGGTTTTCACCAGATGTGTAGCAACCTTCACCAGGCAATCGGTATCACATTTTAGTTAGTTTGGCAACCAGCGATCACCCAAAGAAAGGTTTTCATTATATGTATCGTGATATGTAGAATGATACTGGGAAAAGAAGAAGGATACGGTCAGCCTGGGCAACGCAACTAACCGAAGCTATTCTGTGGCGGGCCAATTCAGGTGCCTCTTTAATCTGGTACGAACCTCAAGCGATTTCCAACAGTTCTTCCGCCTAAGTCGGACTAGAACGAGAGGTGAACAGTATAAAGTTTTCACTGCTAGAGCGCGATCTAACTTAGCAGCTCATGCTTTTGCTATTAGAGCCGCCACTGTTTACGGCCAGTTGATGCAGAACACTGCACATGTTGAGACATTTTTGAGTTTTAAGCGTTTTGCTGAAGCGAGGTTGCTCAGCAGTTAGTGTAACGTGGTTCACAGGCTTCTCAGAAAGCAAATAATTGGAACGGATTTTTTTTCACTCAACATTTCCCTATTGCATATCGTGTGATCCTTTCGCGGTTGCTTAGTATTATTGTAATTTTGTTTTCTCTTTCTTTTTTTTCTCACGACGTCTCATATGTCGTAATAAATCTAATCTAATCTGATCTAATCTAAATTCCTTACCCAGTGGGAAGCTTTGGATCAAAATAGCCGAAATCCTCACCAAATCGGCAAATGGACATCAGATTTGTAACCACTAAGCAGAACGACCCCTACAGAAAAGGATCAAGCCAAATCCGAAACGATTTTTCAATGTCCTAAAAACTGCCACTCGGGTACCACTTTTCTCATTGCAAAAATATGAAAATGCCTTTTTTGAAATCCCGGAGCCATGTGGAAAAACTTGAACGCTGATTATTGATATACATACCTGACTATACATACAACATCCAGAGCATGGTTATCTATAACGATTTTACGGCCTCACGCCCCATAGCTGTTCACCCTCGCTCCAGAATTTGGTAATAGCCTTTCAAATGGTAGGTAATTCGTTTATCCTAGTATTTGATGGGTCAGATATAATCAGCTTGAGCCTTAAAAGGGGAGGAAACCCCTACCTGGTGTGAAAAGCCCTAGTTAACGCTCTTGTTAAGAAATTTTGCTTGTGCAATAACTCTTGATTGAATGCGGTTTTCCTAATGGTTTCTGGTCAAAGAAAGTAGGCGACGATGGCCGCTATTGGTTGCGCAATACACCGTAATTGGGTTATGTCTCGACAACAAAGTTGTTAATGTAGTCGGTTTATTGTACGCTTCCCTTAAGTGGAACAAACACCGTAACAGTTCTAAATGGTGTGATCAAATAAGAACCCAAATAATTTGTACTCATAGTGGTGCTGAGCCGATTATGTCCCCAACAAACCACGAAAGTATAATATATTGATTCCCGACAGACTGTAAAGTTGTAATGTGAGTCATCTATTTCCGTCAGGTGTGCGCGTGGTAGTATCACTTTGACCAGCGATAGCGAGACAGACCATCTTCGAAAGATCACTTTACAGCGCTCCATGCGAACTTTTACTAGCGTCATTGTTCGAAGAGGTGCTAAAAATAGCACTCAAGGCCATAGACTTTTACTGTGCATGTTGATGCATCAGTCCTTGGGGCATCGACTGCTCGATGAAGCATTACTACATAAAGCCTAGCTTGCTCGGATGAGTCCGGGCGTAGCAAGCAGCGGAACGGTCGGTCATGGCAAAATGTAACCGTGATAATGAGATTTTTACACGATAAGCCCGATAAGCATTCCTACGACCGGCTCAAAATGAGGAAGCTAAGCTAGATCTATAATATTATTAAATTTATTGAATCAAAAAATCTGGAAGGCTAATGTTATATAAAAAATTTTGGGCCATGCCTGAACGCCGACCTTTTCGGGCTAAATAAAGACAAGAAAATAATGAGAAATTTGATTTGTAAAATTGATTGATTGCAAGCATATCTAACGAGGAAACTATTCCTTGTCAAGAAGTTCAATCCGAATAGGGAGTAAACACTTTTCTAGGCCTATTTTTAGATGGGAAGCCCGAATATACCCTTCGCAACCATGGGGTTGAAGGCGCAGTACATGTGAAAGAGAAAACAAAAAGCAATAACCTAGCGGTAGCAATAACACATCCGCTTCGTTCCCAAACACTATACGGGAAAAAGGCAATGTGTTCCTTCCTGGAACTCGAGAGCGGTGACGAAAAGACCCCCGAGTGAAATTCGAACTGGAAAATATGGGACCCCTCCTGCTTCGATGTGCACTGCGCCTACAGCCGGCATCCGCTTAGAATCACACTGAAAGAAAATAAGTCGCTTTTCAAAGCTTCGTGGAAAGGTATGCAGAGTCTCCTCGTCGAAATTAGTCTAGCGAATGGACGGGCTACGGCGGTAGATCGTCGCGTGCGATCGAAACTCTGCTGGCCGGTGGTGTAAAGAACGCCGCATGTCCCGCCGCAATTATCGCTTCTTGTCCGCTCATTAGACTAAATTTGACAAGGAGACCATAAAACACCCAACCAATCAGGCTATTCTCGGTATCTTTCGGAATTGTTTAGAAGATTTCGCTTCAAAGTAGGGTTATCTAGGGAGCGCTCAACACAAACCTAGAAATCGTTTGCCGAAACACGAAACTGGAATTTGTTTGTCGATGTTCTGAAGTTAACTGTAGATTATGGTAGATTAACTGTAGATTATGCCATTTACTGTCCTTGTCGGAACAGCTCCGCAGTTGCGGACAGCCGCTGGTTTTGCAACAGCGGTTGTCAGCAACTTCAGAGCGGAATTACGTTCCGACAGGAACAGTAGTTGGAGAAACCTACTCTAGCACGATGACTGATTGACGTCGAATTTGTGTTCACCTACCCCACATATCCCCAACCCTATCTCAAACGCTTCCAGAGACATTTAATTGATCTAAGAAATGCACAATCAACAACGGAAACAAGGGGAAACCGCATATAGAGAATTTGAATGCCTTCGGGATTTTCTATTTTTTTTCCTCATCATTCCAGAGTTTTAAGAATCTCGCTACTTTCATCTATTGTCCTACTGTCGTTCTCGGAGCTGAATTCCGGTCCGCATTTGCGGACAACGGTTGTTGCGTCACGCAACAGGATGACAATCGCGCTGGGACCACTTGGTACCGGCACGATTCATTCACCTGCTCGAAAGCAAAAAATATGTGTTTTGTGCGCGTACGCTGAATTTGACACAGATCTGAGATTCATTCATGGAATTTTTTTTTGGTCAAAGTCGTGGATTGGGTTCAAATTTTCTCCATGAAGTGGGTTGTGGTACTAAACAAGGATGTGAAATTCACTTTACAATTTTTGGAATGGTGAGGTAGGCTGAACGGCACTATGTCAAAACTTTGTTCACAACGGAGTGCACAAACACATGGTCAGTCGCTAGCCCTCTACTGGCCCTCTACTACTGTAACCGACGCGTTCTCGGCCGACCCTCCCCCCATCTACGTCGTTCGGCGACCCAAGTAAGTGATCGATTGTCATAGCCGCCACACAAATAACAACCAACACGCCATATCGGGGTCGGCAGAGAACTCGTCGATTACAGTAAAGGAGGGCCAGTAGAAAGCCTGTAGCGGACTATTAGCTTGTACACTCCGTTATAGGCAGAGCATCCCTTACTTAGCTCGAAGAAAACCTCAAAATATCGTCCAAAGGACCGTAGATTCGTGTTTAGCACCCAAAATGTCCCCCAAGGAAATTTCTGGGGCCAAACCCAAAATAGTTGTTTTGGCCACTTTTAAAACTTAGCTGATGAGTAGACCCAAATATTCGCTAAGCTCGGAAAACTCCCATAACTCAATTCAGACCAACAGCATCGCGAATACAGAGAGTGGACTACAACTCTGGGTCTATGAGTGACCCTTGGAATGTATAGGCACATACTTTCTTTGGATTGTCACCTTGTCCAAGCATCTCTCCCTCGTCAGCCCCAGCTCTCTCAAGGTTATCAACCTCCAAAGAAAAGATAGTAAAAGTTCAAAACACTTCCTATTGTCTAGGCGTTGGAGTGCGGAGCGCGTGCAGTATAATTGTTGCACTTCGGCGCGGCGCCATAAACGCCACCCGTGAGGAAACGACCTAACTGATTTCGACCGCACGTCACTCACACGAGCCGCTCACTGAAGCAGTTGATCTTTTGGAACGCCGTAAAATCGAGACAGACTCCATGAATTCTGAGCTGGAACTCACACCGACGATGATTTTTCGACCGATCAGACGATGCCGAGGTCGTCAGCGAGGTGTAAACCACTCATTGGCGATGGGAAAATCGAAACTTCTGCAGTATACAACATTTAATGCGTTAGACATGATGGCAATACGAGCACCTGCTCATGCTTTGCAACGTTTTGCAGTAGGACTCATGGCGAACGAGTGATTAGATGGGAATATGATTACAGGAACAGATTTGCGCGTGAGCCTTTGACTGATACGGGGCGAGCACACTCTTAGAGGCACAAAAATTAATTTCAAAAATATAATTGTTGACCAAGGAAAAGCAATTTACCAACATATATACAGAATTACGTCTTTTTTCAAAAAAGACTTCCAGAGACCTGTGTGTTTCCATGGCAAGCGTCACTATTTTTTTCAAAGGGACCGCTCTGTCACGCTAGTGTGCAGCGGTCGCCTGTGAAGAGATACCGAGAGAAGTGCATCAGTTACCAACCTACCATATATAGCTATCTAGGTCCACGGCTTACCTCCTCAAGAAGAAACATTCAAATTTCATCCGCAGCTGGGGCGGACAGTTCAAATCTCATCGGTGGCTGGCGGTATAGTAGGGCGCTATTCATACTACTCAACGCCAGCGCGGCACGCGCGTGACGCGCGGGCGTGGCGTTAGGGTATGAATACTTTCCAAGCGCGTGACGCGCTTGCGGAGACTATGAATACTCCAGCGGCGAGGCCATGGTGGAGCAGGAAAAAGTGGGCCTAACTTTTCCAAACAATTAAATGAGTTTTTTCCTCAAAATTCTGTCTTCAAAAGGCCTCAGCTTAACAGGGTTTAATGCCGCTTTGTGCTTACCAGATTATACCCGTCATCGGGTGATTGCTGTTGTGCCCACACAAATGAGGTTGGAAGGCGTCAAAGATGAAGATCCGCCACCAATTCTCACCAGTCATCTAGCACTTTTTCCTAAAATGTTGGTGCGACCGTAAGACAACATGAAAAACAGTTACGGCACGAACTGCACATGCAGAAAAACCCCGAAAATGACAGTGACGAGGCCTCCAGAAGCAGAAAAACTTCAAAAAGGATTTTGGCGCGAAATTCAAATTCGGATTTGCAATGTGTTCCGATTGACTTTTCTCTACAAATAAAGGTTTTTCATGGGCCCCCTCGACATTTTCGTTCACTAGAGAGGCCAAGCTACACAAAAACATGAAAACATAATATTCGGTTTTCTGCGCGTACGATGCCTTTAAAGGCAGTGTTCACGATAAATTTCACTTCCGATATCTCCACGGTTTACGGAAGGTCTGGTTCCCTATATAGCAAGGCATGCTTAAAAAGGACACGAAAGACGCGTTTTTGAGCCAAAATAGGCTCTCCCTTGTTTACGTTGATTTTTGAGCGTGGAGGAATTGACCGCTAGAAGGATGATCCGTATCAGTGCAATGAAGCAAACAGCTCACTTATCAGCACTTCCTTAACTTGATCATTCCTATAATCTGAGTCTCCATTTGTTTTTTTCAAGGGGCGGATCTGGGGCACGGGGCGTGTCTGGGGCACCAGAACGCTTGTTTGCAGCCGTTATTTTGCCACTCCTGGCTCGTTTTCTGCCGTCCATTTGGCACTGGGAGCCTAGGATCCTTCTCCCCTATCATTTTACTGTGGAAAGTCAACGAGGATGATCATCGCGAACACTGCCTTTAATCACCCCTATACTCTGCTTCTCGGGGCCAAATTCCAGTCCGCGATTGCGTCCCAACACGCCTTGCAGCCGCACGCGTCGAGTTTCTAGCGCCAAAGCCGACTCGATATGGCTTTTTTATACAGTTTTCTCCATTTCTGTTTAGTTTTCAGTTTCTAAAACCTATCTGAAGTTAACAGATCGGCGGCTGCAGCGCTGGAAACTTTTCTGACTCAAAAGCGCGCAACCGCAAAGCGTGTGGAGACGCAATTGCGGACCGGAATTTGGCCCAGAGAAGCACAGCACTTGTTCCAAATGAAAATTGTTTCGAATATTCGACTTTTCGACTGTAGTCAGATATCGCACTTTTTCGAGTATTCAACTTCTCAACTGTAGTCTTATATCACACTTTTTCTAGCATTCGAATTTAGTAATAAAAAGACGACTGTTTCATCCGACTGAAACAGTCCGATACTCATCCGATTATTCGATTCGGAACAAGTATAATAGCCACCCTGTATATTGGGTACGTATTATTTTTTTACAGACTCTCTTCCAAAGAAATCTGCTACTGGAAGAACCACCTGCGCAGGAAATCCCTCACCTTTTCATGCTTGATCTTGCGTTTGGAGTATTAAAACATTCAGTTTCAAACTCAGTACAGGTGACTCCAAGACTTGGTAGGGCTAACCCTTTTCCTGCATGTCCGCAATGCAGCGGTCTTGGGAACTTTTTGAGCCCAAATAAACAGTATATGTGGTTTTACGAATGGCGGGCACGAAGATTCATATATTGAACGTTAAGTGACCAAACAATAACCGAGCGGAAGTTACTGACGTGATGAGTTCATTTAAATTCGTAAACAGACTGCGGCAGACGAAATCACCGTTCACGTGGGTTTCACCGGCACACGGGAGACGACTGATTAATGAAATGTATAGTGCAGTCCACCAAATATTTCACATCTACACTACCGCTCGTAGGCTTTGGTTAGAAAGCGAGTGAGGTCGGGTTTCTGCGTCTTTTTTTGTATAGCTCGCTTCAAACTGAACTTTGAGCAAAACTAGGGTGATATTCATGATCCGGGCGTTGAGGGCTACTCAACAGTCTGGCCCTTGAGGGGGTTTCGTCGCGAAGTAAAGAAGTTTGGTAGGCAGCCAGGCCTCGAATTGCAGTACCGTGGGGAAAAGACAGAGGATGAAAACGCGCCCACTTCGCGTTCAGCCTATGTCCTTTCGTCACGATACCGTAATTTGGAAACCTGAATGGAGGGTATAAAAATCCTGACGTTTTTAGCTCACTGGAGAATACGCTGCGTAGTATAAAAGTTTTGACGGCATTCTCCACGTTGCTTAGAGATGATTTCATTACCGTCCTTCGAACGAACAAAAATATGAAGCCGCACTCTTTGTAATTTTCTCCGAATGTCACCGAAAAAAAAAACACGGACATTCATTTCTCCACCTTGGGTATGGTCTCGCACTTCTGAATACCAATATTTACTCATGAGAACTACTATTGTGACAAAAATTTACAAAATTATGTATTCTTAACTATTTTTCAGATCCGCTCCACCTCTCTACAGATTTACCGATGTCAGTTTGCCGAAAATTGCTCTGTAAGGTGCCCAAAAATGCAAGTGCCAGGCCTTCGAAGTCGTCGTAGTTGGAGAGGGAGTTTAAAAAATTTCCTCATGCTAAACTTTGTTCACAACGCAGTGCTTCCTTTTCTAAGCTATTGTGCTTGAAATCCAGAATCGAATTTTTCATTAATTTTTGGGGTCAATAAAATGGAGCCTAGTTTGACGCTCGACTTCATCTATCTCAAGATCGATCAAGAAGGAGTCGGTTCAGAAAATACACAATCTGCCTTGCAGAGCAAGTAATACCCCCCACGAACGAACTGTACCATATTGGCAGAATTTTCAGTTCATTTGATGCGCGATTTCCAAACAAAAAAAAACGGGAACCAATACCTCAACCGAGAACACAATACATATGTACAGATCCTGGTAACAAAATTCAGAAAAAGTCAGCCATGTGGCTCGCCTGTAATAATTTCATCAATGAACAACAGTATGTATCAGGGGGAGTTTCTTATCACTTGAGAAGTATATACAACAACTCAGATTTTCTGACCTAGGCCTGTATGGGAACCGTTCGGAACAATGTCTCAACTCAAGCGCAAATTGTTTTCAAAAGCAATATGCAGGGATCTGTGCTATCCAACAATGTGCCGCACTCTTTATGAGGTATGTTCGTATATTACATGCTACCGTTGTGTTAAACGCAGTAGTCGTGATCAAATATGCTTGTCTTCTTTTTCTCTCTAAACCCCTTTTTGGGTCTCGAGTGGTAGGAGCTATAAGAAAAAATCGCGAAAAAACCACTGTTCTGGGCCAAATTTGAAGCCTGAACTTTTTTGTCTTTTGATGGTGGACGAGTCCACTCCACATCATCGACATCGATGACCTTTTATATCAAGAACATCAGCCGGCTTGAAATTGAATTTCAATCAATGAACACATCTAGTCAAAAACATTGACTGGAGTGTTTTCTTTCATTGCTCAACTGTTTTTATTAGGTAAATTTGCATTTATTTCTTCCTCTGAATTTAGATGATTTTTGAGTGCTCGGCATGAGGCTGCGATCTTTTTGATCGGCGCTGTCCTCGTCTGCACGAATTGGCTTCTTTGGGCCCTAGAAACTCGAACTCTAGCTCTTTTTTCACCGCGCTACCTTCAGAGTTTTTCAGTTGTTTTCGATCTAAGCTGATTTTTGTAGTTTTTTTTTCGATAACGTTTTTCAACGTGACCACTGCCTTTAAGACGGTCGAAAAGCATTGATGGGATGTGGCATCCCCCAACCTAATATTTTTTTCTATTCCGATGAACTAATGAATATTGTAGTAAAGGAATAACTACAAAATTCTATTACTCATATACCTGATTCAAAACGTTTAAAAAGTGTTTTTATCAAATGAAAACTAGAAAATTCACTCTTCTTTTTCGACTTCGCATTGATCAAAGCATATTTCTACATCTGAGAACCCACATTCTCATAAAGGAACGAAAACCTTTCACATACATATAGGAGTCTGGATACGATAAAAACAAACATAACTTCTCAAAAATATCAAGTCGGTTTTTCTCTAATTTATTTTTGGAAGAACTGTCTTAATTTTGGAGAACTACTACCTTCTTGTTGAACTAGGAAAAATTCCAGCTGATTTTCCTGATTTGTTTACTTCCGCATTAATAGACTCAAACATTAAAAAAAGATTGAAATGCCATGATAACTGTTCCTAAAGGATACCTTCCTAATCGATAAAAAACTCCTGAAGGAAATACCGATTTTTCGCCAAACTTCTGTAACACACTGATGATTACCGTATTCCATTTCGCTCAAATCACCTCAGTCACCTACTCAGTACAGAAGGAACATATGTAGATCTCAGACATCCTAGCAAATGAGGTAAAATTATGCGTTCTTTAGACGAACAAGCTACGATGAAAATGACAAACGAAGGGTGTAGTACCCTGACTAACAATTTTTTCATACCGTGCCCTAGCACGGGACGCCAACTCGGACATATTACTCGGATTCTAACGTGACTTTCAGGAGGAAATCATCACTTCCGGTCAAAAACTCAGCAATAATTTCGGTATTAACACGATTCGTGGTCTGAAAATAGGTGTTTACGATCTAAATTTACTGAGTTGATCATGACCGGTCGAATTCGCGCACCTCGACTCCGCCCACTAAACTTCATTCGCCTATAAAAAGCGTGAAAACATACGCGCAGAAAGCGTAGAAATAACGCAAGTTTCGTCCTTTTGACTTCTTAGCACATTTGAGTTGTATTTGAATTTATGTAGCTGGGCGATGTTTTTATAAGAATACATATTGTCCAAGTCCTTTGTTTTTTTTATGACAGTAACTGTATCAAGCATCCTCTTTTTTCCTTTTTTTTTGGGCTGGACTTCAACAAAAGCCTGGAAACTTTCGTACTCAGGTTCTAGAAATGGTTTTCAGATGTGTTTTTTTTTAGAAATGCTCGACGTTCTTTATGATCCAGCATGGACGTCTCAATTCTACTGGCTACTCATAGTAGCGTTCGTTTTCGCCTTCTCCGTATCGTTTGGTGAATAATTTCATTCTTTTCACCACGAAAATGTTTAAAATTTGTGTCCTTAAACATTCCCTGGCGAAAAAAAAAACAAATAGAAAAATTGGGCGAGAAAGGAGGTTCATACAGGATAATGCCAAATTTAATTCCCTCCTTTAACAGTTCGGACCTTTAGACATTATGATCTTTAACATAGAGTGACTATCACAGCCGTACGATTATCTATCGGTTTTTCTTTCTTGAACGAAAAAAAAACTAGTGAGATATTATTTATTTTTATGCCCGCTTCTAACAAGATTTTAGCTAGAATTTCGGTTTTGATGCTATTTATTGGCTAATACATTTGATTGCAAGGGCCATTGATCATCTTTTAAACTGGAGTACTACACGAATTTTGAAGGCCGTGCTCGCTAGAAGAAAGTATGCACTTTTTCTGTAGGAAAGTAAGGTATGGGTTCTTTCAAGGCATGTACTGGCGAAGGAACGACAAAAAATGATCAGGAAGTACATACACCTTGTTCCCCAGACAGTAGTCCAGGCGGAGCTGGGTAGAGATGGAGTGGGCGGCCGCGCTCCGCACTCAGTGTAGATCACAAGTCATTTTCTTCTATTACGTTGAAGATTTTTCTTCTATTGTCTAAATTCAATTTGTAGCACTAACTGCGTTAGGTGTTCAAAACCAAGTAGAAAATCTGAGAACCAGTCGGCGCGAATGCTAAAATTGACTTGTGATCTGCCTTAAACACGCAGCGCGGCCGCCCGCTCCACCTATGCCTTGCTCCGCCCGGAAATTTCTCTGGTGGACCGGCTGTAAGTGAACGTCGCGCAGATCAGCAAATCCCACCCACAGTTTCAAAATCTTATTTAGTGATTTTTTGCGACGGTACGAACTCTGTTGCACCATACGCACAAAATGGGCGCATGGGGCGGAAACCACATTCTTTGGGTTTTAAAAAGTTTCCTCTCAATAATTGCTGATTTTCTAGAGTTTTTTCCCTATTATTCTCTGAGGCGTGAGCCCACCTGTGCAAAGTGAAAACTAAGATACGTTCTTTTCAACGCGTAAGCCGCTCTTATAAAACGACTGCTGCGAAATACATTCTAAAAACTACTCTCATAGACTTCTTTCGTCAACGATTCTTGTGCGAAAGAATTTTTTTCTGATTTTTTTCTTATTTTTTTTCTGATTCTAAGGTCTGTCCGGCTACGCGGTAGGCAGGCGTGTCACGCGGTTCTCGTGAAGGCATTTCTCGAATGAGCCTCCGCACTTTTGCAGACGGCTGGCTGGGATATTATTCAATATCGGTCTGATATTCCTGCCAAACAGTTTACAGGTATGAAAAATGACCATGCCGCGTCCGCTCAACACGCACGCCAAGCGCTCAGAGGGACTTTATCTTTAGATTTTTTTGCTGAAAAAAAAATCAGAATTTCCTCTTTCTTTTGCCACACTGATTCCTGTTCAATAGAAAAAGAGAAAAGACACGGGAAAAGGAAGTTTTCACAATAAGGAATGTAGGAAAAGAAAAGAAAAATCAGTATTCAGCTAGAATTTCAGGTATGGGCGCAAATGACTCCTGCAATGACTGGGGTCCTGCGGTGGGAGCCGGGACAGTAAAACTATGGCAAGCATACATTCTCTGCGGTATCTTCAACACATTCGGAGCTATCCTTCTAGGTGAGTTCCAAATCTGATGCTGATGCGTTCAAAAACCTGAATCATGCTCTTTTCACAACTTCCTCCAAACATGAGGTTTATACAGCCAGCGGAACCCGCGTCTAGCCATGTTTGTCTAGAAAAACAAACCCACAACATGCATGTCTGGTTGTGTCTTTCTGAACCAGACCAGACTAATACCCAATTGTGTAAGTGGATCAATATGATGAGTATGTAGACATAACAAGATAACTGTGAGTTGTATGCAGAACTTTGGGTCTCGCATGGGACCAAGAAGAACCTTGAATTCTCATGACCGGTCAAAACCGTGTGTGTGTGCGCGTGTTGATGTTTTCACACTGCCAATGTCACGACAGCCTTCCGGTGGCCATAATTCATGCGCACGGTAGAAACACAAAAATGAAAAGCACTGGTTGTCATTGTAAGAAAGTTAAAAACACATTTCATATTTAAAAAAGGCATTTTCGCAGTCCTGATTCTGAAAACCACACGCTTAAAGAATCAGAATCCTCGTAAAAGCAGTGTTAGTGAAAGGAAACTCCATTTTTTTTGCGGAAACGTAAGTTTTGTAATTTTCTGAAGAAATTAGGGAAGAAAGAACGAACAAAAACGGACAATAATTGGATAAAACAGAATTCAAAAGAGTTCTCTAAGAAAATTTGCCGCATGAATGCCGGAAAAGTACCGCGACCCTCGACTGTGCCGCGATAGTTCTGCGATAGTACGGCAGTGGCTACGCTTTAGAACCGTGCCTGCTCCGCGAGGATGCCGCAGTGAACCCGCGTGGAGTACGATGTACTATCCTGTATGGTCAAACGAAATTGTCGCTGATTCAATCACCCAAGTTTGAGGTACATTTCGTATTTCCTTGGGCGCAAAAGCGGCGATAACCTCTGTTCCTATTAGACAGAGGGCGTAACGACCGCACGTGCATATTTTTGTTCTTAGCCCCCCCCCCCGCCTAGTTGTATTATCATTCCTAGAAAACTTCATATCAGATACTCTCTCAGAGGCGCTGCTGCACTATCGCGGAGCCGAAGCGGCACAGCCGCATCGCCGCTATGGCTCCGCGATACTTTCGCCGCGGCTTCGTGATAGTGCCGGGGCGGGTGCGGGATAGTGCCGTTTCGGTGCCTGTAGGCTCCGGAGCGGCACTATCGCGGAGCCACAGCGGCAACTTCTCTCGGAAATGTTCTTGCGAAGAAGTAGTTCTCGATGTGATGAATACCCTCTACGTCAGCAGATCCTAATATTTGAGCGGGCAGCTAATTAACTTCAGAGATTTTTTGGTAGACTGAAAATCCACTTACGCAGGTTACAATTTCGTGGTTCCGGGATTTTCGAAATAAAATTTCACGGAAACCTGATGAATTTGTGGGACCGTCTGGCTATTATCCCCTATTCCTCGGCTCAATCATTGGAAAGCATCTGAGAGCAAGACAAGGCTTCTAAGATGCGCCCTATATTTGGCCGAATTTAGTGATCAAATTATCATACCATTGCAAAAAGTCGTCTTCGATTAATTTGATCCGATCAATCGTTTGAGAAGTTGAAATTTTACAAAAACTTGGTCACCCGAGAAGGGTGGTTTTCGGCTCACCCGAAAAAGTCGATCAAGCGGAAAACGTGATTTTCGGATAGTTCGAGAAGTCGTTCATCTGACAAAGTCTAGTTTGGACTTTTTTTTGGAAAGTCGATCATTCGAAGAAAGGCGATTTCCGGATGAACGAAGGAGTTGTTGATTTGAGCTTCGATATATGGACTTCATCATCTCAGGGCTCATTCTAACCTACATTTACTTCAAAAGGACACAATTCTGAGCTTTCCAAATGCAACATATAGCCTCACTAGAGAGTGACCAGACCTGGTTTCCAGAACTACGCTTGTAGCCATGCTTTTCTGATCGAACACCTCTGATCTGCACATGCACAAACCCAATTTAAGCTGCCCGAGTGATAAACAGTTAATTCCAGGAAAAAGGAATGAATTCCGTTCAAACCTCTCCCATGGAGGTTATTTAAGGCTTTCAAATGAATATGGGACAGGTTTCCTATAATTTAAAGGCATCGTACACGATGAAAACCATACTTGGGTTTTTGACGTTTTCATGTTTTTATATCCCTATAGTGGCTAAAGATTGCAAAAAGCCCCCTCAAAAAACGTCAACTTTTCAAGAAAAACCCATTTCAAGAAAGCTTAATACAAATTTGAAGTTCCCGCCGACATAAATTTGGGATAGTTGCGCGATGAACGCAAGGAACACTTTTACGATTCGTTCCTTGGCGCAGCGTTGGAAGCAATCCACCGAGGACGTCATTCAGACGAGCGCTTTTTTCTTGAACGAAACTAAAATGGGTTACTAACCTGCCGCGTCCATTGCTGTCAGCTGCTTTCAATCGAAGCCGAACGTGAAATCGAGTGGCATGTGAATTGCGCCCTACGACGCGTCAACGCACGATCGCCGGCAGCGACCACGGAGTTTTGTTCCTTGTAACAATGGATCGACCCCAAAGCCGGCTCCCAAATCCCAGGAAGCCCTTTTGAGGTAAGCGAGTCTCCATTCAGAGGCGAAACTCCAAAATTTCTGAGTGACATTAAAAGCAATTTTCGCAACTTCTACGCTCATGACTTTTTCTTTTAATATTACTCGGGCAGCTAGGATAGGGGTTTAATGACTACACGTGAGGTAGTCTATCAGAAAACCTGATCCCGAAGGGTAGTTCTTGCAACCAGGTCTGGTCATTCCCTTGTCTGCTCGGCTTAAATGTGTCTTTCTGTCCAAGCAGAGTAAAAATATGACCATTCTCTGGTCGAAGAAGGACACATGGGCGTTGATAAGTTTCACCTCTACAAGTACTTTCATCCTCGTCACCGTTCCAGCCGTGTGATGGTTTGATTTTTTCACCAACTCGCTGTTTTTCCCCGCACGCAATACGGGATTACCAGTTTAACCTATTGAATACTGTCGACCGGTCAAATTTGTACACGAATTCAGCGCACGTGATCAGCGCATGAGTACAATTGACTCGGCGTGGAGGCAATTTTGATTAGGAGAAGCTAACTGTGTTGGCAGAAGTTGATTATTTCCAGGCTATAAGGTTACGGAAACGCTACGGTCGGGTATTGTCGAAGTGGAGGTATTCGATGTGTACTCGCTATATAACCACACCACAGGCAAATACGAGGTGGTGCCGCATTGCGATGGCGCCATCGCAACAGGTTAGTAAGGGTTTTATGGCAACTATAGCACGCTGTCGCTCAAAGAATTTGATCAAGAGGCGCGCGAAGACGCGTTTTCGCGATCTATGGCCTATTCTAGAGTCCCATCGCAACGCGGAGCGATGGGACCTTTTGTGTGGGCATCGATCGATAACGCGCAGCTCGTCGATTAACCTATGAATTATGACGTCGCGCCGCGGCGCAGTGAAACTCTTAAAAAACTCCTACGCCTCCTTTTTATATATTTCCTTCCCAAACAACTTTTCTATCAAATCGGAAAACCTATATAGAATTCTCATGAAGGGACCTGTCCATCAGCACAATGCTTTCTAGAGTCTAGGTTTACATATACAAACAAAATTCGGAATGTGATTTCCACATCGTTATACGGTACGCTTATGTCATAGCGCTGTGCAGGCGCTCACTTCATTTGTATACTGTATTGCACACTAGAAATTTCACTCCAACCTTTTTTATTTATTCGTATACCCTAGTAATCATAACACCGTTTATTAGCCTCTCCCACCAGGATCTTCAAAAAAATTTGCGGATGCAAAAAAATAATTTGAAAGGAGCCATTTTAAAAACTGGAGACGAGAAACGCTGCCTGTTGATTGAATACACAGAAAGGTAAGAGCCTCGGACTAGGTCGGCAGGCTGAATGAGACGCGCGCAGCGTTGTAACAAAGACCAGAAGGCAGTGGCTTACCGCCGCGCGCGTGAGAATCAGCCCACCAAAGTTGTCCAAGGCTCCTCCCCTTCTGTGTATTCGGTCAACATGCCCAATGAAGCGTCACCGCGCGCCTTATTTCCAAAATCTACGAGCGCTATTGTAGCGATTTTCGCAAATCACAACTTTCAGGTGGATTCGCTCCTCCTTCCTTACTAAACGGGACAGCCGAGGTTGAGTGCGCTAAGTACACCGCGGCCGAGTACATGATCGGGCAGGTAGGTTTAGACCCAGGTAAATTGGGTGAGACACCATGGGTAACCGTTCAATTTCCAGACCGGTGCTATGGCCGGAGTAGCCGCATTCATGATAGTCTCGTCCGTGTACAAGATTCCCGTCTCGGCCACTCACGCCATCGTCGGTGCCTCACTAGCATCCTCCTTATACCTGAGGGGGAACGTTGGCATCAAGTGGTCCGAAATTGGAGGGATTGGTACGTCCATCTCAGCAATTCATCAGATTCAATCAGTAAATTAGAAATAATTCAGTGATGTCGTGGTTCATCTCGCCGCTGATTGCCGGTTTCTTTGCCTCGGCATTCTACCTGATTGTCAAATACTCAGTACTGCTCCGTAAGGACACTTTCAAATGTGCCCTGGTCATGTGCCCCGTGTTCATGTGCTTCACCATAACCGTCAACTTCTTCGCTTGCATCTTTGATGGCTCCAAATGTAGGTTTTCATAACCCACGGCGACTGGGTCATCATAGAGGAATCAAGGTGAGCTCTCGTCATTTCAGATCTCGGCTTCGATAAACTCAACTGGTGGCAAGCTGGGCTAATCTCATTCGGCACTGGTGTAATGGCCATGATCCTACTGCTGTTCCCTCTAAAGGTGAGGTTGCTATGAGATGAAGAGTATTTGGCTTGGGCTCAGGGATGCGCGGGAATACCCGTTTTCCGGTTTCCGTTTTTCGTCTTCCAATCCACTCCAACGTAATCTGTTTTCCGCCTTAGACTAGAATTTTTTCCTTTTCTGTTTGTCCTATCCAGATTTAAATTTTTTTCTCTGTTTACCTCTCCCTGCACCGACATAAAGGGCATGAAGGGCAACATGGGATCAGTTCCCAACCCGATGCACCTTATTGAGGCAATTACATAGTCACAGGGCTCCCCGCTAACTCAAATGCACCCTCCCCCCTGACATTTAGCTATCCTGCTAGATTCCAAGTTTCCACTGTTGCCTGATTCTCAGCAGGATCTCAAGGTGGTTAGGATTCCTTCTCCAAGATTTTCCACGTCACCAATTTCAGGGTTGGTTGAGCAACCGTGCTCATCGACTTTACAACGAAGAGCTTGCAAAAGCACAGAGAGATTTGGAAAAGGGCAAAATAAGTAAGTTGCTAACCAAAGAGTTTTTGCTCTAGAAAAATCTATTGATTACATCTTAGAAAACAATAAGATCACCGATATGCACAGTCCTGTTGTGGATATGACGAAGATCAAGGACCTGCCATGGTACAAATACCTCTACACCGCGGTTCCTGAGGAGCGACTAACCACCAAAGTAAGCGAGCTTTTTGAAGAAACCAGTCATACCTTCCTCCGAGGACACAACTGTCCAGAATGTTGGTTTTCAGACATCCTTTGGTAAAAAGTGGCTTTTTTGATGTCACTGGAAGACTCTAAAAACCCCTGTCGTTGATCAATTCCTGCCTGCAATCACGGAAAAAATCCAGTAATTAGTGCGCACTGAGGCGGCAATGAGCCTTCGCCAATTTCATTGTTTGCTGCTCTTCTCTGATGCTATCAACGTTCATCATTGGCCACTAACCCGAGCTAGAGGTGTACTTTAGCACTAATTGAAAACAGATTTAAAGGGTCAAACTCCACACCCCGAATAACATACCCATCTATAAATAGCTCCAGCTTCTGAACCCAATTAGCGCTGACCTACTTTCGGCACCGGGTAAGAAAATGGCGATAGAGTTTCGGAGTCCAATACCATTACAAACACGAGACATGGGGGTGTTAAGCCCCATTCTGACAGCACCTGGTCGCTGCGGCTACGCGAGGGACAGCTGTTTCTTTTTCAGCGCGCGTGATGGAAAAGCGTTTCAATTGTGATAGTTTTGTGACGGCCGATGCCATGCGGCGAAAGTATAAACGACGCCTGAGGCTAATCGCGCTGCGCCGCGGAGCTGCTTCTCAGGATACGCTGGTACTTCAACTGGCAGACGGGATTAGACTAAAATAGCGCAGAAAAGGGAGTTTTTTCGGCTAGTTCGGGGTGATCTTCTAAAAACATCACGCGGGGCGACCACACGGTAGCGCCCCATATCGATCAGTCCGCTTGGTAGTGGGGCGTAGCGATCGCGAAGAGATACTCTATGGAATTTGAGTCATTTTCCCTTCTTGTTTAAAATTTGGTACTTCTCATTCTGTATTTTTTATTACTACATCTTGACCGAGCAAGGAAAATTTAACCTACAACACGGAAGAAGCGGGTTAGAAAAATCATCAACCAATGTGGTTTTCTTTCGCAAAGAAAAATATCAGAATCTATGAGGACGGAAAGAAAAATCGACATTACGACAAAAAAGTACATGATGAAGGAAAATGGAAAAATGGATTGTAGGCAAGATGATTTCAAAATTAGTGTGCATTGCTGCGTAAATTGTGTAATGTACGTAGAAGCGTGTGGTCGCGACAGCCCATTAGGGGTCGTTTACACTTTTGCCGCCGAGCGGAACGGCGAACTGCAATCCTACAGTATCGATCGTGCCACGCCGCGTGATCAATATTTCAGAAATGTACTTCGCCGCGCCGCTCGGCGGCGGAAGTATAAACGACCCCTTACACCGCATTCAAGGTCGCAACGCGGCGCGATTTTCAAAGCGATGCGTCAGCCGCGCCGCCCTGACAACAATACCGCCGCCGCGCGATTGGACTCTAAAAAGGCCCTAAGGCAAATCGCACTGCGCCGCAGAGCTGGTTTCTTGGATACGCAGCTACTTCACCTCGCAAAAGAATTTAGGCTACACTAGTGCAGACAAAGAGTTCCATCCGCCAACTTTGGGTGATTTCTGGAACCACCAAGGGCCAGAGCATTCATATAAAGGAGAATCTCGAATTCGAAAATTGGTCTTACCCAGTCTTTACCCTGAAGTTAGGGCGAAATCTGCTAGAATTTCAGGTATTCAACGCACTCCAAATTGTCTCCTCGTCTCTGCTGTCGTTTTCTCATGGCGCCAATGATACCGCGAACACAGTTGGTCCATTGTTGGCAGTCTGGATGACGTATCAGACTGGCTACGCATTCGGAGCAGCTGAAACCAGAGATGACTCACAGGTAAACATCCTGCCGATTTCAGTCTACAAAATGGGAGGAAACTTCCAAAAAGGGCGGCAATTAAGACAAAAACTTGACTCAAATGTGTTATAGGTTCTGCTGGCTTTTGGAGCAGTGGCGATGATTGTTGGTTTTCTTACGCTCGGACATCGTACCATCAAACTTATTGCCAAGGAGATCACGGTCGATATGAGCCCGGTTTCTGGATTCGCAATCGAGCTAGGCACAGCTTTCACTGTCTTAGTCTGCGTGAAAGTCGGTAAGTATAAACGGTCCCACTTCAAGACAAAGAAGATTAGACCATGAGCTAATTCTCGTATTTCAGGTATCCCCATCTCGTCCACTCACTGCGCCGTTGGAGCAGTCCTATTCGTAGGCATGACGAAGTCCACGACGGAGGGCGTCTCATTCCAGACGTTCAAGAAAATCGTGATTGTTTGGCTGCTCTGTTTCCCTGTGGCCGCTTTGATCTCACTGATCGTCACCTGGGGGCTAGTGCAATTTGTCTAAATTAGTTGCTAGACTAGTCTGATTCCCTCAATTGTACAGTTTCTGTTCTCGTTATATAGTTAGGTTGCCGAGTTATGCCACTTGCTTTTCATGAGAGAGGTCTCTTCTTTACTTTAATAACCAGCCTTACATTCTAGGAAACAATGATTTCATGCAGAATTGAAATCGATTTGTTCTCAATGTGCATGCACAAGAAGATTGTGCCTATTTCTGTGTTTTATGCTTACGCGGGTTGTCATGTTGCCAAATTTACTTGTGATAAATGCATTGAAATTTGCCTGGAAAAACATATTAACTCACCACCCTGTTAACATCTAGGTCACTTGCACACCATTCTCATACATACAATATTAGGCTAGCAGCCGAACAGAATAGCAACAGTAACCTATTACTCTTAGAATTTTGAACGAGAAATAGCCGCGAAATGCCTGCTCGCCGCGTAATAGCCGCCATATAATGCTGCGAAATAGCCGAGAAATAATGTTTTCCGAGTAGGTATACGGTGCATTCCAGAGGCATGATTCAGATCTCAACGCCCCTGTCGGCTCAATTATCCAAGTTTGGAGTACTTGGACTTCGTTCAGCCTCTGAATGCCTCGCCCAACCAATGGCAGTCCCAGGTGGCTCGGCGAGCCGGCGACGGTTGCGTATTATGGGTCGTTTATACTTCCGCCGCCGAGCGGCGCGGCGCGCCGCTTGCAAAATGGCGCCACCAGGATGTATAATCGGGTTGCGTCGAATTCACGCGGCGACGTCGCAGAATGACGTTAAACACAGCCTGGAGGAGCTCTGACATAACACAAGGCCGATTGTAATGAGTGATTTCTTGTGCAAAAGAAACATCTATAATCTTTCGTACCATAACACAGCACCCGAAGGCGGTTAGAGTCTTTGAAAACGATTTCTCTTTAGAAAAATGATTTCAAAAGCTAAAAAAAATAAACTTTTTACAACCCAGCCTACTCTAAACAACGCCCAGGACCTTGGAAGGAATTTTAGAGATGAATCAGAATAACAAAATGTAGAATGTGTATGAAATAACAGCACAAGAAGCATACTATGTCAATGCGGATCGCACGCGGCCGCCGCGCCGCCTGCTTACCTCGGGCGGCGCGGCAGCTCCTAGGCGGCGGCCGCGTGCGGCACCGTTGGAAGATTTCGAGCAGAAAACTCTGAACGCCTCAGAGTTTTCTGCTCGAAAGGCGGCGCCGCTTGATCGATATGGCTGTATTGCATCTCGCCGCGCCGCTTGGCGGCGGAAGTATAAACGACTCCTTAGTCACCTTTGGATACCTCTCATTTTTTCTCGGTTGTATCTTGGCTATTTCTCGTATACTTCTTGTCCGTTCTGTGAAAAGCCGAAAAATAGCCGCGAAGTAGCCGGGGAATAGCCCACCAGGAGCCGCTGCGGGGCCTGTTGGGCTATTTCAAGGCTATTTTGCGGCTATTTCTCGGCAAAACTGTCAGAGTAGTTGCTCGGCTATAACTCGAAGGTTGCATGTTCTTTGGCCACAATCTATGTACAATATTAATGTGACTTTCCGTCTACATTTCATCAAAAAGTCATCGCTCATACTCGATTCAAAGCGAGAAGTAAAGCAGCACATTGCGAGTATGTAGATAAGTGCAATCTTCTCAATTTTTTTCTGGGTGTTTTTTGTTATCTACGACATACCACCCCAGAGATGTAATCAGTGTAAGTTATTGCGGATTGTATTATCACCTTGATTTATACAGGCTTTAAGCTAAGGTTTCCCAGCCCTCTTTCATGAGTCGCGTAGACAGTCGAAAAATTCTCATTACTTCTATCTATTCTCCAGACCAAATCTTCAGATAGCTGAATCCCTTCACCGGCCTTTCTTCTGATATTAAAGCAGAATATTTAGTCACTGTAAGAGAACAATTGAAAATGCAATAAGGCTGAAAAAACGATTCCTCACGTAATCCGCTCATGGAGGAAGAAAGGGAAAGAATCCTTTTTGTCACGAAAAATTCAATTAAGGATGAGAATTTGGTCACAACGAATGACGTTCTTAGACAGGCTTCAGCCGCAGAAAACCTGCACTACGATATATGTACTTGAAAATTGCAGCTGAAATGTCCACGTGCCATTCATCTAGGTATGTACTTCTTACGAGCAGGGTCCCGCGCGGTCGTGAGCGGGCACAGCGGGAGTTGGGCAGCAAGGTTTCGTAAGGTCCCCGCCATGGTTGGAGGATAGTTCGAGGTAGTTCCTCCTAGGTCGTCCAGCCTGGGTCGTCCATGAGATAGCCTGGACCGCTCGACGGGATTCCGCAATGGTATCAATGATATTATTGATACAACATCGATCGGAGTGGGAAAAGAAGGGAATATGGACGATTTAGGAGGGACTATCGTAAAGCAAATATGTCACTTTTGTATCATCTTCTCTTGCTGTTTCCTGTAACTGGTACACTGCTATAGCTATAGCCAGCGATCACGTACCCATATGTGCTTCATTGGATTTGTCTCTCAGTAGTCACCTGGCACCTTTCATAGGCTCGCGTAGCAAATTGTACACCAACTATCGTAAGGCTAACTGGGTCATGTTTAAGGAGGTGTTACTCAGCCGGGTAGCCCACTATCCGCTTACCGGCTCCGTTCATGAGAAGGACAAGTTCATCGTTGATGCCATATGCAACGCCTCCAGAATTGCAATTCCTACAGTGCGCGTTAGAACGTTTCATCCTTACGTTCCCAAAGATGTCCTGGAGCTGATCGAATTACGGGACGAGAAACGCCGTGCTGATCCTGGAGATCCCAGCACTCAACTACTGTCTGATGAGATCACCAAAAGGCTGAATGATTACAAGCGGATGCGATGGATGGAGTTCACGGGATCATTGAATTTCTCCACTGATGCAAAGAAGACCTGGAGCATTCATAAGCGGTTGTCTGGGAAGAAATTGCCAGCGGACCGCAACATGCTTGAGTTCCCTTCGGAGAAATTTGAGTCCGGCTCTAAGGCTGCATGTCGACTTGGAAAACACTTTGCTTCAGCGACGTCCCGCCGTGATCGGTCCAACAGGCTCACTCTCCTGTCTATAAGGAAGCTCAGCCGACAAGATGTACCCGCCATAACTGTCTTCGAGATGTCTTCCCTCATCAAGTCCATGAAGAGCTCGAGAACCGAGGGACACGACGGCGTGTCAGCCGTCCATCTCAAGCACTTGCCGGAACAGTTCCTTGAATTACTTTGTGACCCAGCCTACTCGTCATTCAGCTCAGGTGTCATTCCCGCTAGATGGAAGCAGGCAATTGTTCTGCCGATCCTCAAGCCTGGCAAACCAGGAGATCAGGCAACTTCGCATCGACCCATCTCCCCTTTGTCCCCTATTGCTAAGTTACCGGAGAAATTCATTAACCCACACCTCCAAGAAGCATTACGTCACAACGTGCATCAAAATGGCTTCAAGAAGGCCCACTCTACCATCGCGGCACTCACGTCCAACACAGAACACATAATTGCTGGCTTCAACATGAAACCTCCAGCTGGTAGAAGTATAGTCGTGGCGGTTGACTTAACCGCTGCCTTCGATAATGTCAGTATCCCGCTGCTGTCCAAATCGATCCTGGACTCTACTATTCCTGACTGGGTCTACTATTCCTCTACTATTCCTGTCTACTATTCCTGACAATAAATTCATGTGCTATGAGCCGAACACTCCACGATCATTTTGAGTAATCGGTTACTGGACTAATCAGAAAATGTCGGTCACGAATGTTCAATGCGATGGTTAAAGGCAGCATCCACGATAAAATTCGTTCTCGAGTTTCACCCAGAAAACGAAGGTTTAGAGTCTGACTGTTTCATCGGTGAAGAAAGAATCATGAAAAACGCTGCAAAACATCCAAAATCAGCTCTTCTTCTTGAAAGCCACATTTCAACGGTGGTTCAGTTGCGCGGGCATGGGCCTGAAGTAGACAGCGTGCAAATGCGCCCCAATGCTAAAACTCAGCCGCGCTCGTGCTCGAATGCTAATGTAGAAGCGAACCAAACTGTTCCACGGAAAACTCGACCGCGAGCAGAGGGGCTAGCGCGAGCGGACTTCGGAGCCGTATGGAGCTCTTTCGGGCTCATTTTCTTTCGTTCTTTCGACCCCAGGGCTGCGATGATACCCTGAACTTTCGATTTACGGCCAAAAATCGAGGACGAAATTTATCGTGAACACTGCCTTCAAGATCCAAAACAGTTACACCGTGTCAGTGAGGCTCGGGTGACAGTTGGATTACACACTCATGCGAATGGGCATTTTTCTAGATGAATCGGCTTCTGTAGATTTCCGGTAAGTTGGGAACCGATCACTCGGCACGAATTACCGGCAGGATAAAAAACATCATGGGGATCACTCATGGGGTAAAGTTGGCTTGTTGACCGAGCGCTCAGAAAGAGAGGTGCCTCGTACCATTTACTGTGCTTCTCTGGGCCAAATTCTGCCACTGGAAGAGAGTCTCGCCTCTTCCAGTGGCGAGCCGCTGGGAAACGTGGATGTGCGGCGCGTGGCGAGCAGGCGTCTGCCCCGATCTAGCCACCTTCAGTGGGAAGCCGCTGGCAAGCCAGGATGTGCGGCGCGTGGCGATCAGGCCTCTGTCCGATCTAGCCTCCTTCAGTGGGAAGCCGCTGGAAAGTCAGGATGTGCGGCGCGTGGCGAGCAGGCCTCTGCCCGATCTGGCCTCCTTCAGTGGGAAGCCGCTGGAAAGTCAGGATGTGCGGCGCGTGACGAGCAGGCCTCTGCCCGATCTGGCCTCCTTCAGTGGGAAGCCGCTGGAAAGTCAGGATGTGCGGCGCGTGGCGAGCAGGCCTCTGCCCGATCTGGCCTCCTTCAGTGGGAAGCCGCTGGAAAGTCAGGATGTGCGGCGCGTGGCGAGCAGGCATCTGCCCCGATCTGGCCTCTTCCAGTGGTAAGCCGCTGGGAAACGTGGATGTGCGGCGCGTAGCGAGCAGGCGTCTGCCCCGATCTGGTCACCTTCAGTGGGAAGCCGCTGGCAAGTCGGGATGTGCGGCGCGTGGCGAGCAGGAAAAAACGAATAATTTCTTGGAACCAGCCGCTCTGGACAGGACACATAGAGGCCCAAGAGATACTCAAAATGCAACTCGTTTTCGCAGATGCATTTTGAGCGCTAGGCCTGCCCCTTGTAAGCATAGTAGCGGTCTGTCATGTGGAAATCTCGTATAGGACAGTTACGCTATACGAATAAAAACTTTACGCTGCTCACGTCGCTCAACACGCAATACTGAATGAAGGTTCTGCATAATCTTGCTTCCATAGATTGCTCCCGTTAAATTCTTGCAATTTGCAATGGATACAAAGCCACGTCGGGACGGAGGTGATTTCAGTGATCGTCGAAAACAAAGCTATTGTTGAATGTGCTTGCTGTTGGCTGCCATCCAGAGGGGGACAAACGCGTAATTCTTCGCCTCGTACTCAACGGTCGATTATGAGTAATTAGATACTGGCTATTCACCAGAAAAAAGCTTACCACGAGACAGCCAGCTGAGACGGAGCACTTTATATGAACATACATATTAATACTATGTATGAACATTCTTCCATAGCATATTATATTTATGCTACATATTCCTTTCATAGTAGCACGTCATTATTATGTATGAGCATCTTGTCCTGTCATAGAAAATTGATGTTTTCCAAGACCAACCATATTCATTGTAGAGCTAGACAGAAGAAATAATCAGAGATCAGCTTCAAAGATCTGAGCATGGAAGAAAATTGCAAAGCCGCTCACTCAAAGAAATATTTGTGGTGGAGTGAGATATAGTTACAGTAATATTTTTATGTGTTATAAGTTAAGAGTATAACAACTTTCGCCTTTCTCACCTTTCCGAATACAGTCCACGGCAAGGGAAAAAGGCGGTTGTGCGGTTGCGGTTGACACATTAAGCATACGGTCGATTCTGGCGCTTTGAAATTCATCGGCCGAATAGCTGCTATTCAGAGGTGAGTTTTGGATTTTTCTCCTTTATTTCTGGTTTATACTTGTTTTTTTCGTTGTGCATTGCGGGCAGGGGGAATTATGCAACTATATAAGGGTTTTTGCCCAGAAAAAATCAAAACAGTTCTGCCCCTTGAATATGTTCTCCATTCTGTTCCTTCTAACCCAAAACACCAAGGGTATGACAACGACGACACCAAGGGTATAAACGACATCAACGTTTATACCCTTGGTGTCGTTGATTGTTCTGTTATTTTCCTAAAATGTTTTTTAGGGGATGACAGCTGGCAGCAGCTGCAAATCCCACTCACACATTAAGAAAGCCTATTACCAACATCCAACGAGAAAAAAAAACAATAATTACCCGGAAAGAAGCATGAAAGGAAAGAAGGAAAGAACGAAACTCACATTTGAATATCAGCTGATCAGCTGATCAATGACAAAATTTGGCAGAGCCAGAATCGGCCGTTAACATGGTGATTGACCGCATCTGCACCACCGTCTTTTCCGTTTCCACAGGGACTGTATTAACAATAATTTTCTGGATTTTTCAAAGATGAATTGTTTCCGAATTGCCGAAAGTGACTCTGAATTGAATTGTTTGAAATTTTTTTCAAGTCTCTGATAAATGAGCCTATGATCTTTTTCCATATCCTTGAGGATAGCTTTCACTGTAAGAATCGTATCCCATTTTCCAATGAATTTGGGCAGGTAAGCCCACGGGGAAAGGGATTATAGCAAGAAAGCCTGACACAACCAGCAATTTTCGGAGAAGAAACTCTTTTAAAATACCCTACTGCATTCAATTCCCACCCTCTACATTCATCATGTATAACAGAACTCGCTACGGCATCAATGGTTCTACCGTTTCAAAGTTTTAGGTAGCCAGGTTCCTTTTGTCTTTCTTTTACATGAAGAATCCTTCAAAAAAAAACAAAGAGAATTGGCAACGCATGCCTGAGTGTGAGAATACCTCCACTTAAAGAGTATTCAACAGCTGTTTTTTACCGAGAATTATCCCTCTGCATAAATAGCTCTCCTACAGGATTGCTATTGAGTATGTTCCGCTCTTGATGATGCCGTAAGAGTTCACTAAGCGCAGGTCTGGAACAAGCAGTATTATTCTGAATATCCATAAGAGCCCGTTTTGAATAATTATCGACGGGTGGGAGGAGGCCGGAGTCAGACGGTGTTTTCAGCCAGCTGTGACGGTTTCGGCCTCAGAATGCTAATTTCACCCAAAATGAGGCTTTTTTGTGTTTGTTTTTTTTGTAGTATAGGTCGCTCTGAACAGAACCAAAAGAAGACTTTACTCAGGACGATCCGAAAACAATATTTCATCGTGAACACTGTCTTTGAAGGAGTAGAAGTCTAAATCTCTTGTTATGATTCTGGGCACCCTATACGTAGGTGACACTGTTTCATGAGCTGAACATCACCTTTTTACACTAAGAATCTTACCTGAACCATCTCAGCTAGATATTTTAGCGTCTCTTGCAATAAGACATAGATGTTATGAAGCAACAAGTTGCGGTACGACGATTCACACATGGAAACCAGAACACAAGCGTGTTAATTATTCGCATCACATCTTCCCACGCGAATTAATTAATAATAACTTTTTCAATAAAAAAAAACAATTTACAAGACTGAAAGTTCTGTCCAAAACTTTCTGATTGGAATGAGAGACTCTGGGCAATGAGTTAAGGTTTGAACACAGAAAACTTCTACAAAGTGGCCTTCAGCTTTTGCAGTGTGAGCTATGTAGATCCTGACAAACTTTTTTCCTTATTGTGAAAAGGATTTTAGGGACATAATCTGATCTCTGGGTAAACTCTCACCGTTTCCCTAGTACGGATCATTTGAAGAAAAGTGGTACCTGTTTAGCGAGAAACTGCTTATGGGCACTAAAAATCATTTTCGATTTTTCGTGTACAATCAAATCATTCTGGCTAGCTGACATCACCAACGAAACTTGAGGCCCTGAAAAATGCGCACCTTAAGAGTTATGGCCACCTGAAAACTGCTCTGGAGTCGATCATCTAGCACTTCTGGGTCGATCATCTAGCATTTTTTCATTGAATGTTGATGCGAGCGTCAAAAAAACATGGGAAGCATTTCTGGCACAAGCTCCTCATGCAGGAAATCTTCAAAAATAACAGTGACGAGGCCTCCGAACGCAGGAAAACTTCAAAAACGATTTTCGCGCGAAATTCAAATCCAACTTGACAGTGTATTTAAACTGGTTTTTCTTTACGAACCAAGGTTTTTCAGCGGCTCTTTGGACACTTTCGTTCCCTGAAGAGGCCAAGTTATACAAAAACATAATAAAATAATATATGGTTTTCGGCCTGGACGATGCCTTTAAAATTCGTATCATATGGATGCCATTTTTTGCTTATTACGGTTCACTGGAACGTAGTGCACTGAGGCTATACAGCACGGATTATGTACATGAATAGAGGGAATGGTTTTTGTGGATGAATTTCTGACAACTTGCGCCATGCAGATGAGGTACGCGTTAATAACTTACAATACCATGTGCATTTCTAGTTCTACGCAAATAAAAGTAGAATTTTCACTCACGAATAAACAGTCAGGTCGCGTATAACCTTCAGAATGGTATTATACTCTCAACTCGTCCAGTCGCTTGCCTACTATTAGGTTGGTACAGAAGTTTCCGGACTTTTCCCGACTTTGAATAAAAAACATATATTTCAAAAACAAACAAGGCTCACCCAACAAACAAATTTCCATCATATTCAAGGATCCTTCGCCACCAATTGGGCAGATCATGAACTCCCGACGCGTAGAACTCTGGCTGTTTCGAGTCGAAGTACTCTTCCAAGGTCATATTGACTTCGTCATCGGTAGTGAACTTTTTCCATTCAGGAAGCTCTGCATCGAGTTTAACAGATGGTAGTTGGAAGGGACAAGATCTGGGCTATATGGAGGATGATGAAGAACTTCGCAGAGCAGGTTCAGCAGTTTCTGTTGAACACTGTTAGCCTTTAATGCTCGGCCACACGTATCTCGGATAACCCGACAGAAACTGCTGGACCTGAGTTGGGAAGTTCTTGCTCACCCTCCATATAGCCCAGATCTTTCCCCTCCCGACTACCATCTGTTCCGCCTGAAGCAACGCATTCTGGATGGAAAACATTTCACTAACGATGACGAAGTCAAAATGGCCTTAGAAGAATACTTCGACTCGAAACAGCCAGAGTTCTACGCGTCGGGAATCCATTATCTGCCCAATCAGTGGCGAAGGATCCTTCAATGTGATGGAAATTATATTGTTGGGTGAGCCTTGTTTGTTTTTGAAACAAATGTTTTTTATTCGAAGTCGTGAAAAGTCCGGAAACTTTTGCATCAACCTAATAGAATTGGCATTTGAAAGTATCTAAAATCCTGGGAGAGGAAGACTCCCCTGCAGCAACCTACACCCTGACAAGCTAAATCTTTATAACCCTTGAACAAGTATTCTGCAGCCAGAAAAAGATCTTAGGCCCTAGTTATACATCAGCGTAATGAAACCGTCCCGCGACGACAATGCCGCCGCTCGCTGCGTGAATCAGGGACTCGTCTGCAATTTTGCGTCTTTGACATTGAAGACTGACGATTTCCAGGCATTTCAATTGTATTTTATCGATATTTTACACTTCTATCACTTGTTTAATGCAGAAAGTAACTAATAATCCATTCCTCTTGTCATAGCAGCGCTCACTATGTCGTTTTTGGGATATTTTGACAAGTTTACATCTGTAAAATAATCAGCTGATGGAACTTGGCAAACTTCAAATAGGGTAGGTCCCGAAAGGATACAGTATACAGTGGCGCGGCGTGTATTACGCCTCTTTCAGAGTTCGATCGCCGTGCGACGCGATTGGATGATAACATCGATCGAGATCGCGTCGCACGTCGCTACATATTTGAAACATGCCACCGCATCGCGCGGCCATCGAATTCTGAAAGAGGCCTTACTGCTCGGTGCGGGCTTCCGGCGCGTTTTTCTGTGACAACTGTTCCTTTCGGCATGCCTCAGAACAGTTAGGGCGCACATGAGTGGTAGTTGTCTTGCTCTTTCCGCAGCGCCCCGCCGGTGTATTACTAGGGCCCCATACCCGATAATTGAGGGGCTGACGCCTTGACCTACTCGCCTTCGTCGAAGCCGGGGACTCACACTTTGGTGGGGAAGCTCTCGAGAACAATGATAGAATATCCCTCGATAATACTAGGGAGCCTTTCTCGAATTGAGGCAGGCGAAGCGGACCTCCCGACAGTAGAGTAACAGAGTGTTCTGAAAAAGCTTTTCACCCATACTTCGAAAAAAGGTTCGCACACTCATGGTATGACAATTAGGCATCTTATTCTTCTCGATTTCAAAAAAGAAAAAATCAAAAAGGATTACATTCATGAAGCCGAAAAATCTCGTTAGTCTAGAATCATGTGAACACAGCGACCTGCAAAAAGCCTTTTCACAGCTTTGAGAGAGGCTTCTAAAGAATTCTCTGAGGAGATAGCGCGTAAATTATAAAATGCATACCCCTGTAAAGTAATTGAACCTTTTTTCACTCTGACATGGCAGACTCTTGTGTAGTGGAAATCCATTTCCTGCCGTGCAGCAAGCTTTTTTACGGCTGCTTATGACAGTCGTCTTCAACACGCATCCACATAATGGATAGAGGATAGCATGTGCGGTGAGCGTTTGTGAGAGTCGAGTCGCGTAATGTGGAGCTACAAATCGCTCCCAATAAACATTTGGATACAATCTTTGTGACACGGATTATAACTTTGACAAGGAAATTAGCCCCTCGGCAGTTGTTAGACTCAGTGTACACATGAAAAGAATTTATTTTTCCCTTTGGAAAAAAATTAGCTGCAGTGTTTACGATGAGTATCATATTCGAGTTCGACTCAAAAATGAGGTTGTTTGGTCGTGATCTATCGAATAGTGAAGAACCAGCGAAGAAATGCGCTCAGAAGAAGCTAAAATAGCGGTTTCTTGTGTTCTTATAGGTTCAGGGAGTGTACGAGCTTACAGGCCCTTCTAGTTTTCGGAAATGCGCGCTAATGACGAAATGTGTACGAGTCCATCAGGCTGGAAGTGGCGGAGTTGCTCGGCGATTTGCCACCGAAAACGTCCGCGGCGCCACAAGCTCTTCAGAACGGGGGCGTGGCGGGATAAGCAAGTGTACTGGGCTAACGAAACCTTCATTTGGCGGCCGTTTTCGTCTATTCCTGAACGGTTTCCGCCGCTTTTTCTCGGCCCTATCCCCTCCAGCGTAGTGTTTCACACTGAACACTCAAAAACGAGATTCATCGCGAACACTGCCTTCAAAAACATGTGCACTAAACTTTTTTGACATGTTTTGGGAAGAGGACACAGTAAAGCAAGTCAGTTAGAGTCACGTAAGAAGTCAAAAGCGTCAACACTTTTCTTATTTTGCGGATTTTGCTGCAGCAAGTACATAAAATAGGCGTAGGGGTGGGAATTGAAAGTTTAAGTGGTTTCTCAAGAGTTTTCTTCTCAAAAATTGAGGTTTTTGTGGAGCTTCTTTGCTGTTACGTTCCACTTCGAGGGCTTACCTGAGGTGCGTTCCAAGAACCTTCCCATGGGAAAGGCCTCCCACGGATACGTAGCCACGGCGGCATGGAAGCGATTTGCAGTTATGATTCGTAGCCATAGGAAGCAAATTTGTCCATAGAAAAGCCATTAGCCCTCCCACGAGATCGTGGGAATATTCTTGGAACGCACCCCTGCTCGGAAACATAGGAAAATAAAAGACGGTTTTTATCGTGAGCACTGCCTGTGAAGGAAGTGTACACGATAACGAACCGTATCTTAGTTGTCGATGTTTTGCGTTGACAAGTCCACGAAGTAGAGGATAATAGGAAAAAGTCCCCGCAAAGCCCTCGAACTCCAATGAAATAACTGAAAAAATTCTAAATCATTCAATTACGCCTGTTTGCTATGTTTGGCGCAACGCGGAATTGAGAAAATGCAAACGTTGGAAATGGTTTTGCGTTTTAAACTTCTGGGATGTTTTTTACGACTTTTTGTTTGTTTCTAGCACCAAAAACTCTTCAAAAATATTATGGTTTCAGAACGCATACTTGTTAGAATCTTTCGAAATACAGAGGTAATAAAAGTTCGGGCAGCTGTTCCTTTTTATGGATAACTGTTATTTTACGCGGACGGGGTGACCCAATGGGTCGGCCACTCACGAGAGCTTCACCTATTTCCCGGCTGTTTTTCGTCGTGTTTCCGTCTTTACTCTACTCAGTGGGACTCAAAGCTTACGTCCGGAGCTTACGTACGGGGAAAATCGAGGCTGTTTTTTTTGTCAGGAATAGGTCTCTCAAAATAACAACGTAGAAAAGTCCGAGAAAACGGGCATGAAAAAACCCAGTAAAGCCCTAAAGTTGAAGAACTCTACTCACCACACCCCACTGGTGTAGATTCCACGCAATCTGGGGGCATGATGAGAAGACGAGCTTCAATTTTTAGGCCTTATGAGGCAACTTCAGTTCCGTTTTTTCTCGGTTTCTTCAACGTTATGTTTTTGAAAGGCCCTCCCCCAAACTGCCAATACCTGCCAAAAAAATTAAACTCGGTTTCCATCTTGAACACTGCTTCAAAGTTCTTTTCTAACAACCCTTAACGTTACTATAGAGCACTGTGATCTACAAGCTCTCTGGATCCTCTGGGTCGTGTGAAGGTATGCAGGGCAAGTACCAATAAACTTGGATGTCTGTTCAAGACTCAAATTTCACGATGCTTTAATAGATGCATCACAAGGTCAGTTTAAGCTTATTTCGAGCCTAAGGGTTGCCATTAAGGTCATTCTATGAATATTCATAGGTGTAAAGGACGTTTTTGAGGCAATGCCATCATCAGATGCCCAAAATATGGCACGGGGGGAGGATGACATAAGTTTTCCACTTGACAATATCCAATAAAACTTCCCGGAGTGACGCCGGATTTGAGCCAGATTCAAAATTTTTGAGAAGAAAACCCAATGTTATACGTAAATTGTGACCCACTCACTCGAGCGATCCCACCCTTTAGTTACGATAACCTGCAACTCATCCACACACTGATCCTCCAATTCGTTTCCTCTCGTCGGGACCAAAGGATGCCCAGGGCTTGTTCACTACTTACACCCTTTCTTAATCACCAGCGAATTTGCGCCTGGAGCGACTCCGCCCATCTGGGTGAGCCTCTCACGTCCTCCTCCCATTTTAGAATGTAGTGTCGACTTCGGATCTAGGCGCAGGGTGGATACCGGCCGAGGAGGATGAAGTTGCTCTCGTTGATAGTCGCCATTCTTGCCTATTTTCAAGTTACAACTGCTATTCGACTAGGTGAGTGCATTCAAGTATATGACTGTTCGCATAACAAACATTCTTCTACAAAACTGACTTTGGCATAACCAAGTTTGCCTTCCCTATCAACTTTTTTCTACAATAATCATTTACTACGTATATGATTGCTATTTGTTGCAAAGTTGAGACCGTTTTAGAATTTGTTATAGCTAGGAAGCACACCCTAGAGCCAAAGGGGGACATTTGTGGGCAGATAGGTAACCGTACTACGTATTCGCCGATTTTTCTTCCAGAAAAGTCAGAGAAATTTGGACGCATCAGTTGTTGAAGTATAGGAAATTTTACTGCACTGGCATGGTCGATCCATTTGCGACCCGTTTTTAGATGCTTAATCTGAGAAAAAATATTTTCTGTTTTTCGAATATTGGATGAATTGGTAATCTAAACAGGGAACAGCAACTGGATGATCTAGCCGTTTGTAGCGGAATGTATACAAGTTGATTAACTTGTGATGACGTTTTTGAATCCTAATTCGAAGCTGCGAAAAAGTTTTCTCTACCGAGTTACCGAAGGGTTTTCTTAGTTGTGCGAAAAGGTTAAAGGCAATGTTCACGCAAAAATCGTCTCTCTGCTTTTCCGCCTATCTTGAAGACGGTCCTATGCTGATTCCAATGATGTTTTTGGAATCGTACAAGACCTTCTAGGAACGGAGTTATGGTCCCTCAAAAATTGAGCTAGGGAAGCATGGTGGACGAGTTGTCCGAGGCTTGAAACTTCCGTCTTTCGCAGCCGATGTATGCGAGCTGACCTGAGTGAAGAGAGAAGTTGAGAATGAAGGGAAGAATGGGGCTATTGATAGGAACCCATCGCTCATCTCACAGTCTCAAGGATTCATTTGTTCACGTCGGTGGGCGTGGTAAGTGCATCTGGGTTGTGACCAGCTGACGCGTGTCCAACTTTTGGGCCGTAGGGGACCGTTCCGAGCTCATTTTTCTTAGTTTTTTTCAACGTCAGGGTTGCGCTTGGCCCCGCAACTGCCGATCTCCACCAAAACATCAGACATGGTTTTTATCGTTGACACTGCATTTAAGGTACCCATCGGGGTAGTTTTAGATGTGCAGAAAACATGCTTATAGTTTGGTTCAAAACTCGTTTCTAGGGCTTATTCGAGATCCTGAACACGGATCGAAAGGTCGTTTCTCGACATTCTGAGGCTTGCTGTAGGTTACGGTAGACATTATGACTTTCATGTAGCTGGCGTACCCTTCCTTAGTATTTCGAAAATCGATAAGTGAACCACAAATTCGTGTTTAGCATCCCAAACGAGCTGCATAGAGAAGTTTTCAGCTAGATCTGGGAGTTTCACTGAACTACCGTATATCCACAGTAGCCTATTGTAATCTCTTGAAATTTGATAAACGAGCCTCAGATTCGTGTTGTGTACCCTCTATAACACGTCGCAATTCATATCATTCGAGGCGCGAGCGGCGCGCGCGACGCCTCAGCCTCCGTCTGCCCTTCGCTCTCTCACTGTCTCTAACCTCCGCTCCGCACCTGCACGCGTAGAAACCATGTGAATTTCGCCATTCTATAGCCTGTATCCCCAAACAGCCTAGATATACGGAGCAGTTTCGAGGCAAATCTGTCGTATTTTCTGGTTATCATCTGAACTCGCATTTTGCGCCCAAAAAATTGGTCCTCGGTAAGAACCAAACTTGTCGAAGTTTTCCGAAAACCGACAAATGGGTCCTAGATTTGTATTCAGGACCCAGGATTACCCCCGGAAAAAAATCGAGCCAAACACGAAAGATTTTTCGCGAGCACCCCGAAATCTGCCGGAGCCGCGTTACCAAGTTGTGTTATCAGTTCCTGACCCAACTGATAACACAACACGGTAACGCGGCTCAATGCTTCCTCAGAGGCTAGCCACTTAGAATCGCGAATACTTCTTAAAGTACTCATAATTAGAGTATAATTCGTTGAAAACGACCGTATTGTCCAGCACTACAACTCTTGAGATTATTTTTTGACATATCGAATAGTTGTAGGAATAATTACATTAAATATCCTTCGAAGATGAGACGAAACCAAAAACGTGGCTCCGAGACTTCAAAAATAGATCTTCCACCATTTTCGGAAATTTCAATTTTCAAGATTTTTTCCTTTTTTCAGTGACTCCCGTTTGAAAAAAAAACTTTTGACATTCACATGAGTTGTGCTGATTTTTTTAGTTTTCTGACCATTTTAGCTTTTCTGTATTCTAAAACATCGGTCAAAATCAGAAAACAATCTGAAAGATTGAAAACTATGGTCGTTGTTATTATAAATTGCAGTCATCTGTGGGCTGATATCACGTTCGCTACGGAAAGCCTATGCGGACGTCCAAAGGTGTCAAGCAACGGAGGTTGAGATGTATTGAGGTTGAAAAAGTTGGCAGTAATAGTGCAGAACCTTTTCATGGGTGTTTTTACTGAAATCTCAGAGAGCAGTAGCGAAAAGCCAATTATAGCGAAATGCCTTTGAAAGATTCGATGCGGAGTTGCCCAATTTGCTAATTGGGCTGATTTTCTACAGTGCTAGCCTCTGATACAGTTGATTTTGTGCACCAAATATTCATTCTAGCACCAGATGCCCTTTCCAAAAAGACGCCCCATCAATGCCTAGGACTTGCTCGACCCCGTTAGTTCTTTCTTCTTGCGTCCTAAACAGACCAAATCTTGATTTGAGAAGAATGTTTCAAGCAGGAGCGGAACTGCCTTTGATATTTAATTTTAGTCTTCCTGAAACCATAACAAATAGTATATGAAATCATTGGAACGTCATGCAAATAATTTCAATGCATTGGGAGATTAGAGACAGTTCGCACCCTCAACACTTCATCTCCATTAAGGTGAGCGGCTGAGAAAAGGGCGAGGGCCTGCGCGAATTTAAGCCCCACGCCTTGCTTAGTAGCCTGGAATCACTGAGATTTCACGACATGGAGCGTGGTGATGTTACACTAAAATGAAATTCTGAAATTTCACTCTTTCGATCGTTAATTCCTAAACTTCCGCATTCATAGTACATGTATGTAAGACCTCTAGCAGCTGAAATAAATTGCCCTCCAAAGTTTGAAAGCTAGCCAAGAGATAATTTTAGGATTGGTATCAATGCGCAGAATAACATCAAGATGCGTCCTACGTAGCCGAATCATAGGCTTTTCCTGGCTATTTCGAAGTTGTAGAATAATGTTTATTTACTGCAGTGAGTAGCATTGTATGTGCGTCAAAGTCAGCTTTTACACACCTGCAACGCTTGACAGATGCAATAGCACGCTGCGCTATTCAGACAAGAATAGTGTGACGCACAACATACCAGATTTTCACTAAAACTATGTAAAAATACAAAATTCACGCTAAGCCAACTCTTACTAGGGCTTACCTTACATTTCCTGTGGGCTTTTATAAAACCACGTGTTGATAGTTGTAGGTAAGGAACACAGCATTGATAATCCGTTTTCCAAATCCTCTAAATGGGCGAAAACCACTCACAATTTCCAGCCTTCATTCCCTTAGCTGGGCCCAATTTGGGGCCATCGCAGGTTTCGGTGCATCGAAAATACACCTTCACCTTTCGATGATATGGGAGGTTTTTTGTGAAGCATTCCATCAAATTTCACCGGCCATATATCACAATTTCTCCGCCACGAGCCGTTACTGAAGGAAATGCTTGTCATTCAGCGTAACTGTTCAGAAAGTCAGTATGGCGGGAATTCAGGAACTGTTATCACTTACTTTCATCCTTTGTTTTTCTTACGATTCGCAGATTTTGAACGGATCTTTTGCTTATTTCATTTACTTGAGAAACACACTCACTCAAGAACATGATAACTCTTTGTGTACGATGCCTTTCAGATATGGTTTTCCTAAGCCCAATCCCTTGTCCAAAAAGGGGCGTACGCGATAGAAAAACCACCGTCGGTTCTTCCGAGGAACGAAAAACTGTGAAGAACTGTTGAGGACCGTCAGATCGGGGGAGTTTTGAGTTCAAAAAGGAGCGGACCCAAAACATAACCTGAACGCAATCAGTGATCTTTTTTTCGCAAGCAAAGCTCAAATCAATGACCGAGAAATAGATATATCTCAACATAGCGTAGATCGAAGCGAATTTCCCACAGTTTCTTCTTACTTTTACTTAAAGGCATCGTTTGCGATTGAATTCGGTTCCGAGTTTTCAACATATAATGGAAGCTCTAGTACCCTACACAACAACCGCATTGAAAGAACCGCGAAAAAGTCACTGAAAACAGCTTTCCTGGACCCCTTTTTCTTAGTTTTCATACCACTTTCGACCAATCGACGCATGAGAAAGGAAGAGTCGATCGCTACGAAACGCTGTGGTGACCCATGATCTCGCGATCAAATTCCGTTCATCTTTCTTTCAGCTGATTTTGAGGGGAGAAAAGGTTGACCGATATGTGCAGAAAAGGCATTCATGACGTAATCATATGATATATTTCATCAAATTCCACGCATTTAAACTATATCACTTGTTGATCAGTTACTTTCGTTTCTCATTTGGTGAACGGACGTAACAGATGATCGACCCAAAGGCCAACCCCCGAACCCAGAAAGACATTTTCAACTGGAAAAAACTCCATTTGGGTTGAATTTCAAGACTGCGGACTTCGTGAATGGCCTTCTCAAGGCTCACTTGAATGATATAAGACAAAAACAGAAATTTGGTTCTCAGCGCACACGATGCCTTTAAAGACAGTGTTCACGATGATTTTCATTTCCGATTTTTTCACATAAAACAAAGCGTTGGCCTCCAAGTGTTACCAGCATTAAGAAGAAACGGCGAGAAACGCATTAAAACGCCGTATTTCAGTGACACTATTCTCTGGCCTGGACTAGTTGTCCGATTGGATGAACATGTTATCTGGGGTTGTGACCGGTGAAAAATGGGGTCAGCCGAAAATGGAAAAATATTTTATGCAAAACAGTTTTAGTTAGGGTCCGAAGGAAGGGACGGAACAAAAGATTGCAGAAATTTGGTGCCCTTCTGGTCCGTTTTTCTCAGTTTCTCCGCTATTTTGGCTCTACCCGGGGGTCAATTAATCGATATAGCACATAATCTCAAAATTGAAAATCATCGTGAACACTGCCTTTAAGGGAGCACTCGATTCACAATTTTATATGGACCACCTGACAACAAATTTCATCGTGCTTCCTCACCCAAGAACTACTGGATGGAAACATTCAAGGCTATCAGAGATGAGGGTAAAGGGGTGATAAAAAGGAGAAGACAACTTAAAAAAGTAGTAACAATTTCTCCAATTTCCAGGACTCCCTGGTTTTGGCGGGCTGACCCGCGGCGACCAGTGAGATAAGAAATGTGCTGTGCAGCATAGAAGAGGTCCAGACGAATTCAAAAACGAACAACGATCAGAGAAAACATGGAATAACATTTTAAGATCCAGGACGCTGCATCCTAATACGAGGAAGCACCTGCTGCCTGAAAAAGCCCGCATTCATGAACGATTCACCCGCGACCTAAGGGTAAATGTTACTCAAAATATTTTCATTTTCTGTGCTTTACACCTCCATCTCGCTCGTCCACGGAGAAGCAAAATAGAGGTATAGCGCACAGGAAATGCAGGGATTCCGAATAACATTTACCTCACCCGTGGGTATATCGTTCATAATTACGGGTCCAGGCTCAAGGTATGGAATAATAGCGAAAATGAGTATTGCTTCGTCTCAACTACAACGTTACTCGCCATGAACCCTTGCTGTGAATGATGTCGTCCCTCGCACTCCTTGAACGAGCTAAGACTCTTGAAGAGGAAGTGCGTCCATGTGCAATCAACGTTTTTAATAGGAGAAAGATTAACAAGGATTTAAGAGACTATTGCAATTAGCTAAGGACGTGTAGGAGAGTAGGGAGTCGGCCGCCTCGCGACGTTTTCTGCTTGACAAATCAACTGTGATTATAGATCAAAAATTTTCGGATCAATTTCGCTAATGTCCCTTGGTGCGGGAGCCTTTTTTTGAAAATATGAGTCTGATTTATGCACGCCTCTGTTTTGTGAAAAGAAAATAACAAAATACGTCTGAAATCTAGCCTTTCATAGTAATTGTTCGATGAAAACTGGAGTTTCTGAAACCTTCCCTAATAACGAACTACGTTTATAAATCAGCGTTGCTCACAATATTTTTGTTGAGTTTTGATTTGCATATTGACCAATCTCATAAAAATAGCAACGACTCACTTAGTTGGCCTTTCCAAGGATCTAGCGTAGCACCCTACCAGTTGTTGTAGACCAGCACACAATAAGGTAAATAAGGTGCATGACCCTCACAAGAGAGCCAATTTCTGGCTGTCTTGAGCAATGCCATAGGGGAATATCAGATAAAAGTTGGACTGAACGGTTTAGTGAGGCCACTGTCGCTTCATGTGCTTACTGGTACCTCAAGAGAGACCTATGGGGTGACAAGCAGTAGGCTACGAACGCATTTGTGTCACCCCTAACGTCATCTACGTATGTGCCGATGGCGAGGAAGGGTTTGCGTCGTGGCTAACGGGGTATATGCATAATATTGAAAAACGAAAGTCACCTGGATTGCAGATTATAAAGGGGGAGGGGTTGATGAAAATTTTGCACTCAGCCAAAACTTCGCCCACCTAGGCAGTCTAACATTTTGGAATAAATTAGGAATCGTTTCGCACTCACGTTGGAAGCCATAAAAATGACAAAAACTCTGACATGAGAGCGCAATTTTCCAAAGACTCCTCCATTAGGAACAAATCCTTCCAAAAATAGATAAGAATTGAGATCCATATATTTCTTTATATTCACACTGTGATTTCGTCATTTTGGAAAATATTGTCATAAGCATTCATGCCAAGGCTTTTCCAGTCCTTGATCATCAGCAAAAATGAGAATAATTCTTATCAATACGCTAGCCGGGGCCCTAGCTTTATTTTATTCTTTTTGAATATTTTTTCTCTCGATAGCACCGAGAATGGTCTTGCAAGACCCATTGTATACTGATTGCGCCAGCTGCGCAGTTGCGTCTACCCCTATGTTTTTACCTATCAATGTAGAGCCAGAGGAACCGTGAAACGCGAGCTTTGTAATGAGAAAAATTCGAAGGAGGACAATGGGACGTCCGTTTCAGGGACACTACCACCCTAGTATGTGAGCTAAATGTTTTAACGGGCTATCGAGATTCTGGGAAAAACTCGCGACAAACTATCCACCAGAAAAGTCGTAATTACCCGTCAATCCGATTAGTTACCTTCCCTTTTGGGTGGACCACGCCCGACATTAATCTTGATGAAAGTACGATTGGCTTCGAGCCGCGCGCTGCGACATCGGTTTCTGCAGCTGCGGACCAAATTCCTGTAGTTGTAGTAAATTTGATTTGCTACCCTGACGAAGTCTTAAAATTGATCCGGATGAGTCGCGCAGGCTCGCGGCACGTCCATCGTCGCATCCATGGTACAGATGACCGCAATGTGAAAAGGACATGGTGCGGTTGCGGACTCGCCCTAGAACTACGGTAGAATCTGGCACTTTGCCAGATTCTGTCATCGATCGGCGCCACAGCTGATATTCTCATGAGCAGAGAGACGACGGTTGGCGCCGATCAATGACGAAATCTGGCAAAGTGCCAGATTCTACCGTAGTTTTAGTGCGAGTCCGCAACCGCACCATGTCCTTTTAGCATTGCGGTCAACTGTACCATACAGCCGGCACGGATCGCGCTGAGACTTTTGGTTCCTAATTGTGCGTTGGCGCAAACGCGGCACATATTTTAGAACATGCGTGCACCAAGTTTGTGCATAGCATCATAAAGAACACAAAATATCCGTGCGATCCGTGCCGTCCGTACATCGCTCCCGAGAATTTTTTCTCAAACGGGTGGACTTCCGTCCCAAACGATTTTTCGGTTTTTCTAACATTCGATTCCAAAAAATATATTTGAATTTTCATTTATTCGCTTGACGAGTCGACTTCAACATACATATTCGAGTCGGGACAAGTGCGCGGCTACGATCATATGTACTTCTGTAAAAATCGATGTTGAAGTCGACATTTGAGAGACGATGTTCAGAATCGATCAATGCTTTTTTAGATACTTTATCTGCGGTTTCCTTTCTGCTGCTGTACGGGCCACCGCTATTGCTCTTCGGGTCTACGCTGTTACCGCCCGGGCTCTGCTAATTCGCCCGGACAGAAGCAGCAGTGGCTCGAAAAGCAACAGCGGTGGCCCTTACAGCAGCAGAAAGGAAACCGCAGATTGGCAGAACGAGCCGAACTGTCAGGCGGCTCAGGGCTGAGATTTGCCTGGGAAAGAAAGCTAACATAATGGATTTTTTTCTATCTCTCTCCCTCATCGATACAACAATAGTGTACATATTTCCCAGACTGTAACATATATGACCATTCAAAAAAGATTGCCGTCAGCATTCAACCCAATGCTTTCCATAGACGTACGCCGTCAGTGCGTCACCAAGAGCAACAAAAGAAAAGAAAACACATATTACGTTGATTGCTGAACCTAAATTTTCGTTCAACTTTTTCCATCTACCAAATGTGGCTCCGCTGAGTCAACTGAGATACGCACGCTCTTCTTGATGTTCTTTTCTTAACTGATATGTAGATGAATGCGTCAACTGGGCAGTGAGTCTGTATGTTCTTTGCCACTGATCTCAACACATAAAGGACATTCTTTTTGCTGATTACCTACTTGTCTGCTCATCTCCTTACTTTGTAATCATCCGGAATGGTAATCCAGTTGCGTATCCTGGAGGTATGTATATAGAACAAAGCAAATGCAGTCTTGTACTGACCAGGGATGTGCGTAGTTACGACTAACGACTAACGAATTTAACGACTAACGGGCTTTTTGGGTGTTACGACGACTAACGAAATTAAAAATATTTTCGTAAGCAAACCCAAAGTTCGTTAGAAAGTCAGTAGTCATTCAAATCGCGCTCCAACCCAAGGCTTACACCAGGATTGATACATATTGCCCTGTTGGTTGTTCGAGGTGGATGGTACAAAATAACCATAGCCTTCAGTATTCATTATTTCTACTAACACTGCTTCGCAGTTCTGGAACCCCACATTGGAACCCCAACCAAACTTTGCGCAAGGTTAGGCGCAGCATTTATGCGACATCGCGTCGGTCGCGCTACTTTATGGTAGGCTCACTGAACCGGTTCCGGCCCTGACCGGCACCAGCGGAGATTTTTGCACTGGGCACTATCAGAGGCGATAATATGGGGCGGCGCCTGCAGGCCAAGACTGCGCGCCGACGCGAGCTGTATGTGATGGTTGGATTGTAAAGGGCGCCGTCCTTTGATTCGATGTTAAGTCACAAATTCGAGATATGCGGTTTCTATAAAGTGGAGCTGGTACCTCTTAGGAGTAAAAATTTCTTTTGGGTACAAATTTCTTTCGACCTTCCCCCATTATGGGAACAAGCTCCGTATCAAGCAAGCGCGCGGCTCGCGACGCTGAGCAAACGACAATTAGTGCAAAGTCGGTAATTCTCCGTGTTGTCACCATCGGGTAGAACTCAAATAACATCATACAGCGCCGAACGACAAATTTTGCACTGAAAAAAAAGGCAAAGAGGTCAAGATTTTCTCGGTTTCCCATATTGTTTCTTTACGTACCGAAAAAATGACAAAATTCGATAGACGCACGCTCTTGAATATTAGGCTTTCGTTCATATTTTTAATTATGTATATGTAGGCTCGCAGTTTGAACTAGGTTCTCTAACGAGGTATGATTACGGTCTTTAATGGCCACGCATATTTTGGAAAACATACATCTCTTAATGCCTTTTTTCTATTCATAAGGTATTTTTTCGGCCTCATCTGTGCTTATTTTCAAAGCCTAGATGTTTAACGACTAACGACTAACGAGGGTTCTGGCCGGTTGAACGACTAACGAATTACAAAATTTCTATTACGCACATCCCTGGTACTGACACATTGGTGGGGGAAGTTCCTAGGAGCGACCACGGGATTTCCCCCCACTCCTCCAACGGGGGAACTTTCCCCGAATGAAGGGGTAGGGAAAACGAAGGACCTGCTGACAGCAGGAGCTGAATGCATCGACACGCCAGGTTAGAGCATGGGCAGGGCAGTCCGCGGCCTTGAAACTCTCCGTAAATTTCAAAATCAATCGTACCCCTGCAGTCCCAGCTAGGAGGCTGGGGCAGATAGAGCAGCGAAAGACACTGCTGGAGCACGATTGATTGGATGATCTACTGCCCTCGCACTGCGATCGTCAAAGATGCCGACCGCCCTGCCCCGATCTGGCGCGTAGACGCATCCGGCCCCAGAGTGGTGGGGGAAGTTGCTACAGCAGGGTCTTCGGCCGGGATCATACTTTCCGCGACCAGCGGCGGCGACAGTGCAAATTAGGCATATCGATTTTTGGTCGATATAGATGGTAAATATTGCGTCGCGTCGCTGGTCGCGGGAAGTATGATCTCGGCCTTCTCCATGATGTCGCAACCCAATACCCATTGTTCATTGATTGATTAAAAATTAGTTCGCCACTTCTCGCTGCTTTCATCGGTTCAGATTTCTAGGGACAGCTCGCTGTCATTGGAAAGCTGAAGTTAGGACACAAGTTATGACCTCTGACACCGGGTTACAGAGAAGCCTATTTCTAACCTGAAATTCGGACGGAGACAATCTACACAGTCCTTGAAAAGGCAGCTCTGTACCGCAAATCGCAAAGAGCCAGGCATCCTCTTCTCAAATTGAAGAGGAAGTTCTCAAGGAGAATGGACCAGATTGGCCGTTCCCCCCTCGACTGAGTGCTAAGTGAAAATGCACCACCGTACCACCGTACCCTTTTTCGCTGCCTTGGGCTGTACTATTTATTGACGTGCAATAGTATTAGATGTAAGAAGTGCTCACGATTTTAAAAAACCGCACCTCCTCGGTGCTTCTCAGAGAAAATTCTTTCTAAAAAACTTTCAGAGTTTTCAACTCCAGCCCCTAGGGCTCAATTGTGCGTTGGGTGCAGCTGAATTTTTAATGTCGGAAATGCTTTGTCGCTTTGAAGGCAGTGTTCACTATAGAAAAATTACCTGTTTTTTTGGACAAAACGTGAGCTTTCGGTCCCTCTGAGAAGATTTAAAGAAGTACGACAAAAAAAAGGCCAGGGAGTGGGTGAAAATCTCGTGGGCCAGCCAACCTATTGGGCAAACCCGCCCACTTCTTATAACAGTTGTCCTGCGTTCGTGTTACCATAGGAACAGAAACCGAATTTTCGAAGAATCTGTATTGCGAAAGGTCCTGACGTTCTAGCATGTACATTGGTCCCTCTCATTTTTGAAGAATTTTTGATACAGGAAACAGAAATCAAAGCCACTTACGTAAGATTTTTGAAGCGCGAAACCATTTCCCTGACCTCAGGTTCGATGCGTTTTCCGTAGTCTTCCAAAACACACAAACAGGCATAATTGATTTTTTTCAGAGATTTCTCTTAAAGGCAGTGTTCACAATAATCTTAAATTCTGAGATTATTCGCAGTATCGATTAATTGGCCTCCGGGTAGAACTAAAATGACGTAGAAATTGAGGAAAACGCACCAGAAGTACACGAAATCCTTTACTCTCACAGGAACTGTTTGTTGTGACAATGAAATATTTTGTGGACCCGTCCTTTGCAAGTCTCTACTCTCTATTGCTGCGTTCTTTCCTTAGGTCCCTAACTAATCCTGCTTTGCATAAAATCTTCTTCCGTTTTCGATTGCCCCAATTTTTCAACGGTGACAACAACCACGAACATGTTCATCCAACCGAACAACTAGTCCATGTTATAGAATAATGTCACTGAAATACGCCATTTTAATGCGTTTTTTCGACGTTTTCTTCGTAATTTTGGAAACACTTGGAGGCCAACGCATTGTTTTATGTCAAAAGCTCGGCGACGAAAATCATCGTGAACACTGCCTTTAACAGTTTTGCTCCGCTATTCAAATGTTCTGTGGAGACTTTCCCTAATAGCCTGTTCTTATTAGATTCACAACACATGCTTGGATATTGCGATTCCTTACATCTCTTTTCCACAAATCTAAGTTCTATAGAAAATCGCTAGCCCTGCTTTATTTGCATTCTCTTCATGACAGCGCTTAAAGGCAGTGTCCACGATAAAATCAGTCTCCGAGTTTTCACCGGAAATCAAGATGTTCGAGCCCTACTTAACCAGAAAAGTTGAAAAAACGGCTAAGAACGTGCACGACCGAGCCCTATACGGCCCTAATTAGAGTGTTGCGCTCACGCAACGCCCACTCCGTCAACGGCTACCGATGAAGTTGTTCAACTCAAAAATTCAGTTTGAGAAGGTAATCGATCATCAAATGGGGTAAGTTTAGTTAAAGGCATCGTACGCGCAGGAAACCGTATATAATTTTATCATGTTTCTGTGTAGCTTGGCCTCTCTAGTGAACGAATATGTCGAAAGCGCCCATGAAAAACCTCCACTTGTAAAGAAAATTCATTCGAACACATTGTAAATACGAATTTGAATTTCGCGCCAAAATCGTTTTCGAGGTTGTTCTGCATTTGGGGGCCTCGTCACTGTTATTTTCGAAGTTTTTCTACATGTGAAGTTTGTGCCGCAACTGATTTTCATCTTGTTTACCGGCTAGATCTACATTCTTTGAAAAAGTGCTAGATGACTGGTGAGAACTGGTGGCGGATCCTTATCTTCAACCTCTTCCAAACTCATAACCCTAGGTTTTTGAAGCGCCAAACCTCACCGATGTGGTCTACTGGGCTCAATTCGCAGCTACACTTACAAAGGAAAAACTACCGGACGAGTTCGTGGGTGTCGGACGAGTTGTCTGGCGCGCGTCTCTAACCGGCGCGAAATTCAAACGCGAGTTTAGCGCGCTCTGTCGTCTGCATCTGCCCTCACCAGCTGATTTCGAGCGATCTCGGCTTGGAAACGTCATTCTTCGCCTTATTCTGCTACTTTCTTCTACTATTCGGCTACTGTTATTCACTTCAGCATCAGGATCGGGCTCTACTGTATTATTTTCTGTATTTCCTTCTAGATTAGATCAGAATTGCCAGTTTTCGACCTAGATTTTTCCCGGACATCTCTCTTTCACATTTCAAAACGTTTCAAGTTTCGAAACTTTGTCTTTGTCAGCTATCATTCCATAGTAATAAAGGAGAGTGGTGTCCGTCCGTCCGTCCGTCCGTCAGTCAGTCCGTCAGTTTACGGTGTGCATTCTGTAATTGCAGACTTTTCTGTTTTACAAGGGTTAAGCCCGAAACAATCAAACGGGACGTCGTAGAAAGTCAGCGGGACCCAGCGGGAGTGCGCCGGACGCCGTAGGAAGTGTACGGAACCCTTTTAGGAGTGCGCCGAACGCCATAGAAAGTGTGCAGGACCCATGTAAGAGTGCGCCGGACGCCAAAGAAAGTGTGCGGGACCCATGTAAGAGCGCGCCGAACGCCATAGAAAGTGTACGGACCCAAGGTAAGAGTACGCCGGACGCCATAGAATGTGTACGGAACCCATTCAGGAGTGCGCCGGACGCCGAAGAAAATGTGCGGGACCCATTTAAGAGCGCCGGACGCCATAGAAAGTGCACGTAACCCATTTAGGAGTGCGCCGAACGCCACAGAAAGTGTGCGGGAACCATGTAAGAGTGCGCCGGACGCCAGAGAAAGTGTGCGGGACCCATGCTAGAGTACGCCGGACGCCATAGAAAGTGTACGGCACCCATTTAGGAGTGCGCCGAACGCCATAGAAAGTGTGCGGGACCAATGTAAGAGTGCGCCGGACGCCATCGAAAGTGTACGGGACCCAGGTGAGAGTACGTCGGACGCCATAGAAAGTGTACGGGACCCATGTTAGAGTGTGCCGGACGCCATAGAAAGTGTACGGGACCCATGTTAGAGTGTGCCGGACGCCATAGAAAGTGTACGGTACCCATTTAGGAGTGCGCCGGACGCCAGAGAAAGTGTACGGGACCCAGGTGAGAGTACGCCGGACGCCATAGAATGTGTACGGAACCCATTCAGGAGTGCCCCGGACGCCGAAGAAAATGTGCGGGACCCATTTAAGAGCGCCGGACGCCATAGAAAGTGCACGGAACCCATTTAGAGTGCGCCGAACGCCACAGAAAGTGTGCGGGACCCATGTAGGTGTGCGCCTGTAGAAAGTGTGCGCGACCTCAGGGGGGAGGTGCTCTGGACGCCGTAGAAAGTGTGCGTAGCAATGCGCAGGACGCCACAGAAAGAAGAATGTCTTTGAAACGAGCTCGAGAACGCTAATCTACAGGATTTGCCGCATTTCGAATTGATTTTGTGTGCGTGCACAACTGAAGCATATTTATTGCTTTTCTCGCTATAAATTACCGCTGTCCGCATTTCCATGTGTCCACATGAGTGGCAGGCAACCTTTATGTCTACAACAAAATATATTGGGGAAAAATAATTTCTGATCGGATTCTATATATGCCAAGACAACTTGATAATTTCCGCCGGAGGCGGAAATTTGGGGGTCTGGGGGCGAAGCCCCCAGCCAGCCGTCGGGCGGGCGGAGCCCGCAGGACGGCTGGTCTATTGAATAATTGCCAGCTTTGCCACATTCAATCGTTACTTACCCAAATATGGCACGAAAAAGTGGTAGCTTTACCAATTTTTCTCATTTCCAAATCCTGTCCTCACCGACTACCGCCACGAAATCTTGAAATAGCCTGTAAAATTGAATTTTCTGACATGTGATTTTGGACAAACAATAAGAAACAATTCTTGATTTTAGATCAAAACCAGGCACACTTGGCTCTTCTCTAGAATACTCAATATAGATTTTTAGGATCTAGATACATCTTTACTTCTCGTGAACCACAATCCTGTTAACCCCACGAAGTTTTTTGAATGAACTTCCTAGTTTGTAATTAACAACTCTTGGCTTTCCCCACTATAAATTTGATTTAGTGAGAAACCCAAGATTTTGTTGAACACAGATCACGTCTCGCCATGTGTTGTGGTTATTCTTCACCCAACCTTCTCCAATGCCTTTCCCTCCCTCTCACATCTACTACTCTACGACCTCTCTAATACACTATTTCACTGTATTTTCTAATTTGTACACCACCATCACAACCAGACCTAGCTTGGGTTTTGTCTAATTTCATAGAATTTCTTATTCCTGTCTTCGTCTTACTAACTAAGTATATATCTGGATATGGTTAGTGTTCAGGTTCCGCGCAGGATGCGGTTGAAACGATTTCGCCCGCTCCCTGCTTCTATCCAAGACTTGGTGATATTATCAGTGGTTTGCTGACACCACGCTGTGATACATCAAGCCCTCAGCAAATTCCTCATGTTTTCAGAAGCCAGCCATGCATGGTGATGCAGAGCATTCGGAAATATCCAGTAGAAGTGTGGTGGGGAGGGCGGACCAGAGTCAGGTATGACGCTGTAAACCGTTTCAAGCAGACCGCAAGATTTTAGAAGATTTGGGATTTTAGAAGAAAGGGAGAAGATTCCAAAGTCCTCCCTGAGTGACGAATTTTCCAGAAATTACTGGACCGAAAATTTCCCAAAAAAATTGTAACTTTGTTTTCCACATTTTTTGTCGTCAACCCTACATCCCATTTCAGCACGCTCGTTACCGATTGAGCGAGAGCGGTTGTGCTGCAACGAGTTTCATGTTCATTGATCTCCAACCGACCGCTCCTCATTGATAATTAAATGAGTCACTCTTGGTGGACTCCACTATACCTCACTGACGGGTTCCAGGGAATGCCAGTTTAGCTTCTATCAGAAACACCCTCCTAAATTACCAACATTTTCAAATCTTCCCTCCAAATTTCTAATTTTTCGAGAATTTCGTACCCACCCCCTTGCGGACATAAACTGCTTGATCCTGGCTGTGACCGATCCGGCGGAGCTGCGGCCCCTCTCCTCCTGCGCTTGGGTGCTAGTGCGTCCCCAGGTTCACCGTGTGCACCCCGGACAATCAGTGAAACTTAAGAAGGAGAAATGAAAAAATTTCCTCGTAGGCTGCATTTCTAGAAACTGCTGATCCCGGATTTATCTCTCACTTAGAAGTATCATTTTCGCATCCAACCGCTCCTCACCAGCACCAAGCTTGCAGCCTCCTTTTCACCGGCGTTTGGGTCGTCCCAACAGTTGCTGTAGCTACGCCTGAGATAAACATTGCTGGGATTCACAGCTGGGTGTGATGCGGTGGCAACCTATTAAGGAGTCTGAAAAATTCACTGGAGATATCACCGCGTTGAGGATTAGAGGGGGAATCTAACAAACCGAGGGGGAAAATATCGCGCACCAAACTCTGACCTGGACCTTGTTCACTCAGAGCTGGCTGCTCTACTGTTCTCTGGATGGTTCCTCTTTACGACCCTCCTCAAACTTATTGATCAACCATAGTTGATTATGAAATGAAACATTTTTTCTCAGTGCATACTATCTTTTTTCAGACGCCTTCATCGCAGAATCGACCAATCGCAGCACATACAGGATCACATATTCATTTTTTTTATCGGGAAGATTGCATTTCAATAAATCGATGAAGTGTGGAAACATAACAAAGAAGTATTGGCTTGGGCTACAAAAATATGGGATGAGCGACGTTTGAAGATGACTTTCGGTTGGAAGCCAGGTTTCAGTGATTGCTCAGGTTTAAGCAGCACGATGCAGAAGAATGGCTTTGAGCTCGAATCTCGTATTCTTGCTTTGATCACTCTGAAAAAAGACGCATTTAGCTCTAGGTAAAAATTTTTAATCTGCTTTCTCCTAGCTTTTCCCAAGTATGTGCTAGACATTAGATAAATTGCAATAGTGCTAGAAAGGAGAAACCCTTATCTATGATCGGATTCATCAACGGTCAACTCGCGCTTTAACAGTGATTGTGAACGGCGAGGCAGATGTATTCGAAAAACCAAGCAATTCAGGTGAAACTCGCCCTTAACCCACAGGTTTACCGTTGACGAATCCGAGCTCACTTGGTGTATGTCAAAACATCATCAACGATAGAACGTGCATGAAACAAAAAAACGCACCTTAGCCTGCTTCTGATGGTGATGGAGAAAACAGTAAATGTGGCGAAATATCAAAGAGGTGGTCGAGAAAAAAATTCAAGGAGAAAGGAAAGGCATTGGAAGAGGTTGGATGGCAAGGCTCCACAAGATATAGCGGGACGTGGTCCGTGTTTAACAAATCGTGGGTTTCTCACTAAGTCAAATTCATAGTGAAGAAGGCCAAGAGTCGCTGGTACAGACCAAACGTTCATTTGAAAAACTTGTGGGCTGGACGGGAGCATGATATACGAGCAAAATGAATGTATAAAGATTCTGCGAGTTTTGAATGGGTTTCCTAGAAAAGAGCCATGTGTTTCAACTTTGACCCAAAGCCAAAAAGTGAGAGAGATTCTTAGTAGCAGTCTCAAAAACATTTCAGAAAATTAATTTGAAGACTCTGACTCAGAATTTCGTTGCGGTTTCCGGTGAGGGCACGCCGCAGAATAAAAAAATGATAGGGGCATCGCCATTTTATGCATAACTTGGGCTAGACGCGATCGGAAATGGAAAAGTTGGAAATGATTAGATAGTTACCAAACAAATCTTGAGTTCAAAATTGTGAAACGTTTCGAAAATATAAATCAGGTGAACATCCAAGCCGGAAAATCTAATTCTGATATAATCTGGGAGAAAGCACGGATAAGGAGACAGTAGAGCCTGAGTGGGGCGCTGAAGTGAATAACAGTAGCTGAATAGTAGAAGAAAATAGCAGAATAAGGCGAAAAATGACGTTTCCAAGCCGAGTTGGCTCGAAACCAGCTGGTGAGGGCAGATGCAGACGACAGAGCGCGCTAAACTCGCGTTTGAATTTCGCGCCGGTTAGAGACGCGCGCCAGACAACTCGTCCGACACCCACGAACTCGTCCGGTAGTTTTTCCTTTGTAAGTGTAGCTGCGAATCTGGGCTCATTCATGAAATTGAGCCCAAAAAATGGAAGTAGATTTCCAGCGCGAACGATGCCTTTAAGTGGGGTGGACTATAGCCCCCTGAATGTATGATGTTTCCTTAAAATGGATTTCTAGTTATTTACGGATCAGAGGCGGTTGAAAGGAGTGGGCGTTGCGTGCGCGGAACACTCAAGTTTAGTGCCGTATGAGGCTCTTCTGTGCTTGTTCCAAGCCGATTTTTCTACATTATTGGTGAAGTTGGACTCGGACCTCTCGATTCCCGGTGTGAACTCGGAGACTGATTTTATCGTGGACACTGCCTTTAAAAGGTTATGTATTTCTGAGAAAAAAGTTGCGCTTAGCATATTCCGAAATCATATGAAGCTAAAATTCATAAAAGACTGTCTCTGCGTCGGCATCGTTTACTTCCGATATTATATAGATAAGAAACTTAATATAGGTAATGTGTTTGTTTTCAACAGTTCACAGCCTTGCGTCATGTTCTCTATTTTTCTGGAAGAAATACTACGGCTATCATCGGAGGTACCAGGGGGCGCTTTTATAGCTTTCTTGAAACGGCGAAAAAAATCAATCTATCGCATAAATTCAGACAATCATTCTTCCCAATGCGTCTATTACACTACATATTTTGACGCGAAAATCTCTAAAGTAATAACTATCCCTCCGAACTTCATGTTATGCACTTCCGCTATACTGCGTTGGTAAAGCTGAGGAAACAAGTTAGAGAAGAAAAACGCTCTGAGGGTGGCCTAAAATTTGGATTGGTCCCCGCGAAAAACGCCAGACCGCAATAGGCTTTTAAATGAGGCAATATGTATGTACCAGACAGGCTTCGAAATTTGGTCAATGCTTTGCTATTCAGGCAGAAACCTTGGGGATGGAAAGGTGCTTCACAAATTATGAGAGGGCATTTATGATGAAAAATGACTGATTAAAGGCACCGCACAAAACATTGCATTTTTTTCTCATGTTTCTGTGTAGTTTGGCCTCTATAGTGAACGAAAATTTTAAAAGGATCCATGAAAAACCTTCATTTCTGAAGAAAAGTCAGTCTGAACACACCGTGAAAATGAATTTCAATTGCGCGATGAAATCGTTTTGAAGTTTATTTTTTGCATTCGCAGACCTCATACCTGTCATTTTCGAAATTGTTCTGCATAAGGAGTTTCTAGGTGACTGTTTTGAACGTTGTTTGACGGTCGCATCTGCATTTTTCAAAAAAAGTGGTAGATGATTGGTGAGAACTGGTGGCGGATGCTAATCTCTAGGTTTACCAGCGCGAACGATGGCTTCAAAGGCAAAAAGCACTCTTACAAAAGTGGATGAGATGAACACGCTATTTTACTGCCTGTACGACTACGCCTACGTCGCTGTCATCGTTACAAACGAGCTAGAATGATCACATTTGATCAGTAATTTTGTCGGTGTCTGTATGGAGGGGGCGGAGTTGGGCGAAAGAGGGGAGAATTCCCAGCGCTCAATTGCTACGACCCTGGCAGCGGACTCCTACGGGAGTCCGCTGGGAGTCCTAGTCTCCCCTGCGATAGGAGTCCTGGTTTTCTCCTGTGGGAGGCCTGTTATTCTCCTGTAGGAGACCGGATCTTGTACGGTAGTTTGGAGGGAATTTCAAATAACGTTTGCAGGAATCTAGCCAAAATCGCCTAGTTTTCGGTGTGTTTATAATCGAAGCATGATTTTCACACTTCCTCGTTGACAATTTTGACAACGACAAAAATTAATGTAGGGCTTAAAGCCCCGCTATCATTCCTCTTTCCTCCCTCACTTATCATGAAGGAGGAAATCCGGCTCCTAAGCACCCCAATCAATCAATGAGAGGGGCGCCTCTATAAAGCCGGAATGGCCGAATCGGCTCTCAACCCCATGCACACTCGTATCGTACATCGCGCGTGTTCGATCAATAGTTCAACGTGCGCGTTCCAGGTCAACTACCGGAGCTGTTTTGTCCTGTAGGAGACCCAGTGAAAGCGATGCGACAGCGTGTCCTGTAGGAGACCGCTTCGCTATTGTTCGGACTCCCACAGGACAAAACAGCTTCTGTGAAAGACCGCGATCGTCGTTTTCTCATGTAGGACTCCGCTGCCAGTGTTGGAGTAACCCAAAATGCTTTGGATACGGTCATTTTGGATTAATTGAACGCTTCAATCGGCGTCACCGTCCTGGCAGGGGCCACACGAGTCTACTAGCGTCGCTTTCTCAACAACTTTTGCGAGCGTTCATGCTGCCTGAGCAATGTTCTTGTGCTAAGACACGTTTTTCTTGACTTGCAAACAAAAAAATAGCAAAGAAAAGGGTTAGTAATTATTGCATCTTTCTGAGTGGAAGTTGCGCATCAAATATCAAGGATTTTGCGACATGTCATAATCCGCTGGAATAGGAGTAATTTACTCTACAAGGTTTTTTGAAAACCTTTCTTTGAAAAGTCTTTTACCGGTTCTGAGATCAATAAAGAGATAGGCAAAATACTTTATTTTATCGCTGTTAAAAAACAATAAAAGATATTGATCAGTGAATTCTATGGAATTATTCTGCTGAGCGCTATGTTATCGGCAAATCGGTAAGCAGTTTTTTCACTCTAAAAGGTGATACAGTAAATTTTTTTGGCTTGAATTTAGTTACTGACTTTATGGCCAATGAAGTAGAACCTATTTCTGACCCTAAACCTTGACGGTTCGGAAATGGATAGTAAGGAGTTGATAAAAAGAGCAAATGCTTTGCACTGTATAGCAAATAATATCTCGAAGATCTACAACCTGTCGGATGGACTGTTTCCACTCCAGTTTTAAGTTGTGGTAAAGCTCACGTAATTCCCTAGAATGCCGAACTATTCACCTGACGAACTCAACATGCTCAACAGCGAGGCATGTTCGACCATAAAATGATATCATGCATCCCTATTGTTCCTGTTGTGTTCCTACCTAACCATTATCAGTATCACCTCCTCCAATAGTATGAAAGGTAACGTCTACCCGAATGAGGGTGCCCGCCCACGCGGCCGGCGTGCGTGTTGAGCGACTAAAGCATTTTTCGGACGAACTTTTCCACGGTTGCAGGCAGCTGACTGGGATACCATTCACTGTTGGTCTAACATTTCTGCTGATTGGTTCTCAAGTTCGAGAAATTCCTACGCAACGTGCACTCGATACGCGGCGTTCAGAGTTCATTCGCGGGCCAACGCGACGTTATAATTATAGCAATGCGATGCAACGCGCCGCGATTGTCGTCGCGAGATGGCAAACTCGTTGCTGATTTTCTTCAGGGGTTTTTCATAAACTCAATCAGATCTCACAATGAAAACAATAAAATGAGCATATTTTGGACCACCTGCACTCAAACAAACACTAAAGAACTATTGCTAACTTTACTATAAAATTGCCATTGCTTGTTTACGCGAAATCGCGTACGGACGCGTAACGCGTGCGCGTAATCGCCCAGCGTTTGCTCAGCGTTCACACCTGAGATCCTGCGCGACGCGATTTTCGCGTCGCACTGACATGCGCCATCGGATCGCCCCGGCGCAAACTCTGAACGCCGCCACACGCACGCCGACTGCGTAGGCGGACAGTCCCATTCGAACCGACTTTGTATGAGGAGCTCCATTTAAAAATGTGGTCACTCTGCATTTTGAGGCTGGTTCTGAGGGATGAGCTCGTCACTCTTGAAAAGGATCAGTCATTTGCCCGCTGGGTGGTGGTATTCCACCAGGGTCTGCAGCATAAGTTATCTCCCACAGCAGGCCCATAAAGGCCCCCGTCAGACTTGGTCGAAAAACCGACCGAGTCCGACTGAGTCCGGGGACCCGTATCGAGTGGGTGGATTGCGGTTGGCAGCAGACGGTCGCAGTTGGACTCAGTGGATCAATTTTTCTGCACCCGTCTGTCACTATTTCGGTGCGTATCGACCGGGTGGAAATCAATTCATCGACCACCTCTGACGACGGCCTAAGTCCCTAAAGCAAGCCAGTAAAGGGTGGAAGTCCAGTAAAGCAATTCTGACGGTTCACGAAAAAAAAATCCGGCACGTTACGGGAAATCCCTGCACATTACAAGTAAACTCCGCCACACTTCGTGAAAATCACGAATAGTTTTGCAAAAAATTCCACCAGAAAGATGTGAAAAGCTCTCATAAATTCATGATTTTGGAAGATTTGCTGCTGAGTCACCACAACATATTAATCATCTTATCCAAATATACCTTAAATACCTAGCAATGTTTCCCAATAACTGTTTTCCAGTTTGAGAAGCAATGTTATCGTCGTCATACTTTGCCCTGCTGAACTGAGCCGATTTTCGTTTTTTTTTCAGCGATTCTTCCTCCGATGGACATTCAAAGCCGCTGGAAAGTGGGTTTCCCAAATCGACTGTCACGCTTCACCGACGAGGTTCCACGACGATTCATTCGCGGCGACGATAGGAGGGTCTATCCGGCCAGCTTTTGGTTCAGAGGTTGATATAGAGAATTGTAGAGCTAACTCTGTAAATAAATGATTGTTATTAGCCCATATGAGTTCCACTATTAATTTAGTGTGAAAGGGTCAATTCAATGAACTCAATTGTCTCAACTTCGTGTCATCCACATACGATGTTTGGAAATTCGCACATATTCAAAATACATTTGCTACATCAAAAAACAACTTATTTCACTTTGAAGACCATTGTTCTTCATGAAATTTGTGTTTGCTCGGCATATAATTGTACTTGAAGGCTTTCAATTATTCATTACACAATTGAACGGAAATTTTAGGGTTTTTTCTTCAGTTTGCATTTCCGAAATTGGATAATTTTTCATTTGCCGTGGCCGACTACACTGCAATTTATGTTTCCTTCGCCTTTGGGGAAGAATTCAACTACCAGAGACTCAAGCAGGCAAAGTCCAGGGTTACGGAGCACGATTTTTTTTGTAACCTTCCTTATGAAACGTGTTTTTATAATTAAAATTCGCACCTCTAATGTGGAACGCACGAAAAAACTGGACTGTGGTCAGTAATGAGGAGTTACAAATGTGAGCAAAACCTTTTTTTAGACTACTTTCAATTCTCTCTGCATAAATTCAGAACATACATAAAGTCTGTCTGGATGAGACTGTCCGTCCGCCCACGCGGTTGGCGTGCGTGTCGAGCAGCCGCTATGAGAGCGTTTTTCTGATCGCCACGACTGCAACCAACCGAATGGGATGCTATTCACTATGCGTCTAATATACCTAGTAATCAATTCACAGGTCTGAAAAACGCCTTCGCAACGGTCGCCCGACCGCGTGGGCGGAGAGTCTCATCCAGACAAACTTTATGTTATCACGAGGAATCGAACCTGCAGGAATCTAACCGAAACTGAGCAGCACTCCCGCTGCACCAGCCAAATCGCTGTCTACAATTCAAGTTGGGAGATCACATCAATTGCTTGTTGTGTTCAAAAATAACGTTCTGCAGACTTTTTTAATTAAAAAATGCACACCAAAAATTTCAAATTTTGAGGGCATGTTATAGACCGTTCAAAATGAAATTATTCGCCTTACAAGAAAATACATATATTCAACTTTTTGAGCGACTCCTTTCCTATGAAATTTCAGATTGATAATAGTGTGAATCCCTCAAAACTTTCAATGGATTTTATTCATTGATTTCGAGTAAAAATTTTCTAATTCTTCACCTTCTCTGAGAAAAATTGCCGCGTTAGTACCGGGAAAGTACCGTGACCCTCGACTGTGCCACGATAGTTCCGCAATCGTACCGCAGCGGCTTCGTGATCATCACTCAGCCGAGACGAGTCTGTTACAGTGTCTTGAGCCTCGAGATTGCCGCGACAGTACCGCAGCGCCTCCGCGTTAGAACCACGAAGGCTCCGCGAGGATGCAGCAGTAAACAAGCGTGGATTAAAATGTACTGCCCTGTGTGGTAAAACGAAACTTTCGCCCGTTTACTTTCCTGGACGCAAATTGGCGGTAGCCTATGTACTTATCAGACAGAGGACGTAACAACCACAGGTGCCTATTTTTGCTCTAAAGCCCCCTAGTTGTATAACAAGTCCTAATGAACATCATAAGAGATAAGGCCTCTGCATAGTCTGGTAGCTAAAGTCGTGCCGCAATGATGGAGAATAAAGCGCAGGCACGAAGCTGCGTAACCGCTCTCCATCCTTCATCATTGCGGCGCGTCTTTTGCCGCCAGACTATGCATAGGCCTATACTCTCCCAGAGCAGCGGCGGCAATTTCTCTCAGAGTTATCGATTCAAAACTTTCGAAAAATGGGCCGGTAAAAAACCGAAAACACTTTCTTATAGAGTTAATAGCCTCCTTTCGACTGCTCTATAACTTATCGTCGAAATTTTTAGTACTTGGTACGCAATTCCACATTGGGAAAAAAACGAGGGAACTAGTTTCTAAATTCAATGTTAACAGATTGCCGAATTTGGGTGTAATTTCGTTTTTACGCAATCATTCTGAGCCAAACATTAGGACAGCATTCAGCTATGTAGCAGAGTGCGATTGGGCGCAAAAACTTGATCAGATTTTCTACACGGGCGATGCCGCCTAACAGAATCTTTGCTATTTAGTTCCTGAGTCGGTTGCAGGGGTCGAAAGCCAGCTATAGAAAGCCTCCGATTTTTCGGAAGGCCGTTCTCCGGGAGACAAAAAATTTCTTCAGTTGAAACTCTAACGAACTTTGCAGCCGCGCAATGGGTACAAATTGAAGGCGAATATGAGGATGAGGGTATTTCCCATCAAAATCCAAGCGGTTCACAACGGACCGCGTGTCCACACATGTCACCCGCTGAAACTATGGGGGGGGGTCGTGGGGGTTGGGTTCGTCCATCCGCTACATACGACGGATAGCCGTGGAGCGCGCGATCCCCTAAATGTTGAAAATGTAGATGTTTTGTCGAGATTTCGTACATTCGACCTCCTCCTTATACCTCCACAATGAAGCATTGATGACCCGTCAAAATCCACCTGTGCTCTCAGCCAGGCCTACCAATGATCCAAACCCGAAAACTGCTATTGTTTTTCAGCGCATACGATGCCTTCGAATTAGGCGGAGGAACACTTCTGCACGTCAGTGAAATTACTGGCATTTCCACATGCTAATATGTATTTTGCATGTAGTGACATTTGAACATCTTAACGATGAGCGACATTCCACAAAATTAGCCCCATTACTCTAAATGCGCTCACCGCTACGTCACTGAGGCACCAACGGATCAAAGACTTCGCCCACAGTTGGCCGATGACTTGCGTCATATTTTTCTCACCTTGTCCCACACATGTAAAGAAGTGATGGACCTAGTTGTTCCGAGAAAGACAGAAAATGGCAGCGAATTGGATTTGGGATCAAATCAAAGTGTGCTCAAGCATCAGTTGGCTCACCGCTTCAGTGAGCAGGAACCAACAGCTGCGACAAATCCGGCTACCCGAGTTGTATTTGTGTGAGGAAATCTGGGGTATATGTTTGTAGGAGTATTAAACTTAATGTTGACACAGTTGCCCTTAATTCAGCTCGGCGAATTCGGAAACTCTTGGGGATTTCGAGCCCGCAGATTGGAAACTAATTCAATGTTTACATACGATTCCGGGCCAGTGTAATCATGAACTTACGAGTGAATATCCATTACTACTGAAAGCAGTGTTCAAGAGGAATCTCATTTTTGAGTTTTCTGAGTGAAACTTCACTCTGACAGATGCTGGAGGGAAATGGGTCGAAGAAAGCATCGAAAACGGGCTAAAAAACGACAAAAACGGCCGGGAAGTAAAAATCGCTAGCCCAGTACGCCCGCTTAGCCCGCTCCGCCCACCCTTCTGACGAGCTTGGGGGGCTAACGACGTTTTCGATGGTAAATTGCACCAAGAAACTCTGCTATGTCCACCATGAACAATTTGCGCACATTTCGCCAATAGCGCGCGCTTGCGGAATTCAGAAGGGCGCGCAAGCTCGTTCGAGCCTTGAACATGCACGTACGCTAGAAACCGCTATTTTGACTTACTCTGAGCGCTTTCTTCGCTAAATTTTTAAATACCAGATAGTTCACGATCAAAAAACGTCATTTTTGAGTCGAACTCGAATGTGATATCAATCTTGAACACTGCTTCCAATCCTATTTTGTGTCTAACAAGGGAAGGACACTCATAGCTTTTCTCCCACAGTTGGGCCACTCGAAGGAAGGGCTATTGCGCTGATCAAGTCAAAAATTCCTTATCACTGTTATATTTCACCATGACCGACCGCTCCGCTGTCTGATCCGCCCGGACTCATCTGAGCGAGAAAGGCTTGGTACAAGGTGGCCATTTTGAATGAAATACACGTTTCCAGGACCAGTTTTTTTTTTTGCAAAACGCGAATCTTCGGAACCTTTTGAGCAGCATCGATATAATTTCCATGCTTTCTTTAATACCCTGGCGGGCTTTTATTGTCAAAATAATTGGACTTGCAAGTAATTTGTATCTGTAAAATATGCTCTATGAGCACATGTGGTAACTACGCGCAAAATTTTCAAAAAAAAAGGTCTTCTCCAGATCAAAATAGGGGATGAAGTTTCGAGGAAAATTTCCTCAGGGTTGAAATGTATAAATTGAGTTCTACGTCGATAATCGGTCCCAGAAACATGTATTTCATTTGAAATAGCCACTTTGTGCGAACATCCTGCTCTTGTAAGATAACTAGAAGGGAAGAACTAGAAGATGTCCAAGCTACAGAGTGAAAATCACATCAGCTCTGAAGTGTATGCTTTCCCAGAAGAAAAAGTTCGGAAATCTACACGTCCGCCTAATGAAATTTAGGATCCTCCGCTTCAAGTGTGCAAGAGGATCCGGCAGAAAATTGAGGTGTCACTTCCGCGTAGAGGCGGACTATTTCGGGGGATCCATATTTTGCGACATGTTCCCATGATGTCATCATCCACTACCAAAAATAGCTGATTGAATTGTTCAGCTGAATGCCCACCGGCAAACAGGCAGTGCCCTTGCCTCAGCTGCGAGATTTTTGGGACAAGGGATGTGGAGCGCTGACCAATGTCAAAGACATATGAGGTGCTAACCTGGGTCATTATACAAGTTGAATCCTTTCAACAAATGCGTTAGAAAATGTGGAAGAGTTAACAATGATTTGAAAAAGTTTAAATGCCCCTAATTTTATTCTTCCTCTCTGTGGGGTCTGTTAAAGTTCATGAAGCATCTGCGACCTGCCCGAATGAGAGTGTCCGCCCACGCGGTCGGCGTGCGTATCGCGCAGCCGTCGCGAGGGCATTTTTTGGACGAGTTCGGTATAGCTGCAGACAGATGACTGGGATATTTGTCAATATTTGTCTAATATTCCTGCTGACTATGTCACAGGTCTGAGAAATGCCTATGCCACGGTCGCTCGACACGCGCACCGTCCGCTGGGCGGGCAGTTTCATTCCGACAGACTTTAGATTACATCAGCAAAACAAGCACGCGAAAAAGACTATCAAATTTTTCTAAAATGACAATTTCTTCATATCTTTATTACCGAACGACTTTAGGCCACACAACGGCATAGTTGTGTGCTGTTAAGAGAGTCTCACCTAATGAAATTTAATTCGTCAAATATAAACCAATTTTTCTCGGAAATCGAATCCTTTTTTTATTTTTGAAAAAGAGGTCTTTTATTGCCGATTATCATTACCAAATAATACTTACATTTGATGTTGGGAGCCCTTAAGTCGCTGAATAGCAGAGATATGATGAAATTATCATTTTTGGAAATTTTCTTAATTCGTCCTATTCAGAAGAATACGCGAGCCCATTTTGGCGTAACATATAGATAGGGTAGCCCTTACGTAGTCCCAATGTTCTAAGATTTAGACAGCCCTGATGGATAGAAAGAAGAGAACGAGGGGCACGTAAACTTTTCTTGGCGCAAAATACTTCCTTTACATTTTGATGTAAAAGTCGAAGGCGGTCGAGTTTTACGGTTAGACTTGAATGCTGTTCCATAGAAGAATAGTTGTGCTTCCGAGTGGTATACCACACATGATCAAAAGATTGCAGACGGACAAGGGAAAAATTGCTGATTTTTCTAGCAGAACTTTCCGGACAACCTGATAATTGTCACAAAACATTAGTCACACGGCAGATAATAGCCAAACGGCTGAGATTACCGTTATTTTGCTGAAGCAGGTGGTTGAACATGAGGACCATAAGAAGCCAAATGAGAGAAATTTAAAGGCAGTGTTCACGATGAAAATCGTTTTTCTGTTTTTCCACCTATCTTGAAAAGCGCCCCATGCTGATTCTAATGATGACTCTGGAGTCGTTCGAGACCTTTTGGGAACGGAGTTATGGTCCCACAAAGTTTGAGCTGAAGAAAATGAAGGACGAGTTGCCCGAGGCTTGTAACTTCCGTCTTTTGCAGCCGATCTATGCGAGCTGACCTGAGTAAAGAGAGAAGCTGAGAATGAAGAGAAGAACGGGGCTAATGATTGGAAATCATCGCTCATCTGACGATTTCGAGCTTTCATTTGTTCACGTGGGTGGGCGTGTGATGCGCTTTCGGGGTTTGCCTTGCGCTCGAAGTGGCAACTTCAGGCTCTTTTGGAGCTTTTCCTGGCTTGTTTTCATGCGTTCTTTCGAAGTCAACGTTACAGTATTCCCTCCACTACCCATTCCTAGTGGAAACTGAAACACATTTTTTATCGTGAACACTGACTTTAAGAACCGAGCAGCATGGTAAAGCTCTTCCGCATGAGACTGTCTTCCCACGCGGTCGGAGCGTCGCGGAGGCATCAGGAAAGAGCGGAATAAAAATATGAGAATTCGGAAATCGGTTTTCGGGTATTGGAACAAAAATTTTTCCGTCGGGTTTCGGAAATCGGGAGCGAAACGGCTGAAAATGCGCGGAAATGCGGTTTTCGGAACGCGAAACGCGGAAGAATTCAGAAACCATCAAGTGTTTTCAAACGTCCAAGATGACCCGATATTTTCGCATCCCGCGACCTTTTCTGCGGTTTACGGAATGCGGAATGCCGAAAATGCGCGAAATATCGGGCTTCGGAACGCGAAACGCGGAACTCCGCTCATCCCTGGGAGGCTTCTATCGGAGAAACCTTACTCCTACTGCAAGCAGGTGATTGGGATAATATCCACGATTTGTATAATACATTATATTTTAATATTCGTGTAGAGCTCTTCCCAATCGATTAAAAAGACCAAAAGAAACTTCGCAGCGTCCGCTTCACATGCACGCCGGCCGCATGGGCGGAGAGTTACAATCCGATAGACCTTAACCACTCGCCTCTAGTTTTGATACTATTTTCTTAGTAAGCTCCTAACAAATCCCAAGTACGAGCTTTTGAGAAGCCTTTACAAGAAATTTGATCACACCCGTGGCCAGCGGTGCACTTACAATTAAAGGCCGTCTTCACGATTAATATCGTACACGAGTTCGACTCAAAAATGGGATTTTGTGGTCGTCAGCTATCGAATATTGGAGAAACAGCGAAGGAAAGCTAAAACAGCTCTTTCTAACATTCAGGGTGTGTACGAGCTTACGCGCCCTATTAGTTTCCGCAAGCGCGCGCTTATGGTGAAAGGTGCGCGAATCGATCAGGCTGGCAATTTGCCATCGAAAACGTCCACGGCGCCAAAGCTCGCCAGAATGAGGGGCGAAGTGGGCTTAGCAGGTGTACTGGGCTTACGAAATCTTCACCTTGCGAAAGTTTTCATCGATTTCCAGCCCGTTGTCGCTGCTTTCTTCTACCCTATCCCCTCCGGCACCTGCCAGTGTAGTGTTTCCAAATGAAAACTCAAAAACCATATTTATCGTGAACACTGCCTTCAACGCACTTGCAAAAGCACCTTCTCCTGGACGGTCACGTTCGAAAATGTTGAAGCAACCTACACAATGTTCATCGTCGGGATCTCGCACTTCCTGAGTTCCATTTCGTTATCCTGCCGATTGTTGCCTTAATGGCCTAGGATTCTCCAATGACTTGATTTGGCCAATTCTTTAGAAACATTCAAATTTCTGCAATATTCGCAGCACAAAACTTTTGAATACACTTTTCTCCACTTCCGGAATCGAAGAGAAATTCTTCTTCTCAATATAAAAATGAGCGGCTTGACAATGATATAAAAAATTTATGACAAAAGTAAAGACTATACACAGAAATTGTACATAAGCACCAATCAAAGAGGATTCCTGCGCACCGGATCCCCACATTGGTTCCAACCTGATAATCTCTATGGGATAATTCCTTGATAGGCGTCCTTTCTAATGGATGCTTTACTAAGTTCACAAATGAGGTCCCATATTGGCTCTCCTCTTTTCGAACATGCCACTCCATAATATGGGTCCAGGGTGGTCCTCGTTGGTCGAGGGCTTGTCGAGAAAGTGGCCAATGTTCCACCACCACCAGTTGGGATCACAATTGGAGGTGATATTGTGGACATTGGTGGCGTCGTTCCTTGATCAGGGTTAACTGTGTGGGTGAATTCTGTTGGCTCCAGTGATGAGTCCGGAGTCACTTCAGAAAAATCCGTAGGATATTCGCTTGACCCCGATGTAGTTGCAATGGTAGGTAAGGTTTGATCAGCTGTGACTGTGTGTATGGGAGGTTCAGACGTTATCGGCGGCAGCGTTTCTGGCGACACATCTGGGGTTATGGTAAAAATATGCTCTTCCGTGGTGGTTTTCAAGACTTCTGGAGTTGGAATGACAATTATTGGAGGAATGGGGAAGTCGCTGGGAATGGCTGTGCTCGTAGACAATTCAGGCAAGGTAGAATCTGGTGTGATGGTCACAAGGGTGGCTTCAGTGACAGCTTCAGTGACAGTTGTGACGGTCATCGGAGAAGAGTCCGGCGAAATCGGTTCCGGATGGGTTGGTTCCACGGTTTCCAAAGTTGCTGCAGTTGTCGGCTGTTCCGTTGGAATACTGCCCGGGGGTAGCGGGAATTCCTCTGTTGTCATGGTCTCCATTGCAGTTGTTGTAGCCTCTGTGGGAGTAGTCGATGGATGTTCCGTGCTCAGTTCTTTTGTGACAGTTGTCGTGGTCTCTGGTAACACAGTAGGAATTGGAGTTGGGAATCCTTCAGCAGAAGTTGAACCTCCTCCATTTGTAGTAGCTGTCGGAGTTTCTGGCGAGCTGTTCGGCGTCACTGTGTGGATGGTGTACGATTCTTCTGTGGTGGGACCTGAAAGAAGAAAAATTTGTGGACTCACAATTTTCGCATGAGCACTTCTGCAGAATGCGTGGCCGATGGTTGAAACATGGACCATGGACCCACTTTTCTGACACGGTGGTTGACGGGAATAGCTGGAATAACTCTAAGAAGACGGTTTCTCATAAAGTTTTCGCACGCTCCTTGGGACTACCTGTAGCATAGGTTCCGATTCAGCTCAAAACAGAATTTCTATTTGGCCCCTGCCTTTGAAGGAATGCTGCAATGTGACGGTCTAGTCCCTCAACAAAGTTGTACGGTGTCACAATCATTGGAAGTATGTATGGTTAGGTCCGTGGCACGTTTCCTCTAGAAAAAAAAACATTTAAATTCGAACCGAGGCTGTTCAAATCTCACCAGCGGCTGGCTGATAATTACCAGCCAACCGCCGCGCCAGCCGCGGTTTTAATTTAAATGTTCTTTTCTTGAGGAAATAAGCCACGGACCTAACTATATATTCAGATCCCACTCACCAACTGTAGTCCAGGAACCAATGGTCCCACGATGTTGTCCGTGATAGATGGAGGGTGAAAGGCCAGTAGTGTCGAAGTTGATGCATTCACGACGTGGACCACCTGAAATTTCACGAGGATGATTCATGGCTAGTGGAGCCTCCCTTGTCAGAAATTTTTCAATGCTTTTCAATGCTCCACAAGCGCGCTTGGGTTGATTTCACATCAATTCTACACAAAGGCATTTCAGATTTATTTACTCTACGGTACACGACATCGATACGCGTCTTTCGGCGTTCCGAAAGCGCATTCTCCCTCATCGGCCTTATGTGTGAGCCCAAATCCAGAAATATATGCACTATGCTCTTGCGAAACGGGAAGCGTCCATCGATCCATTCAATAGGGCCTAACTTACAAATCGCCGGGATGCTGCGGAAATGGCAGGACAACTGTCACTAATGGATACCTTTACTGTGTTGAGGCACCTGAAAAGAAACAGTTGCCACCAGGAAAGACCACAACGAGCATATGGTTTCCGCATTCGATTTGGACTAAAGCATGGACCAAGCGGCTGGCTGTGCGATGTTGACAGCATCACAGGTCAATGGGGTTTCGGCCGCGCGCGGTGATCTGCCGTCGCGGCCCCCGTCCATTCATCAGACTAAAATTATTACGTGATCTCTACACGCCACCGCGCACTGTGTCGCATACCACGCAGGAAATTTGCAAACTTCCACCTAATGATCATTTTTCAGAGTTAAATTTGTCACAACATTAGGAAATTTCGTTTTACCACACAGGATAGTACATCGTACTCCACGCAGGTTTTGTGCTGCATCCTCGCGGAGCCGGCGCGGTTTTAACCCGCGGCCGCTGCGGTAATATCGCGGCGATGTCGAGGCTCAAGACACGGCGAGAAAATCGTTTGATCACGGAGCCGCAGCGCTACTATCGCGGAACTATCGCGGCAAATTTTCTCAGAGTTGGTGTGCAATATCGCGTCAAGTTCCTAATCTTCACAGCGAGCTGCGGCAGTGATAACCCGATGTATAACTTCTCTTTCCGCCGGTGTATAACTAGGGCCTAAAGCTATCGGAATATGCTAACAAGGGAAGTATACAAAGCGTAGGTCTGATCTGCCAAAACGACTAGTGTCGTTAGTATCTCTCGTGGCTCAATAGTAAAACTGCGCAGTATCCCGCCGCGAGCCGCAGGTTCCAAGAAGATACAAGCTTAAAAAGCTCATTTTTTGTGCTTTTTGTACCTTCCAAAAAGCGCGTTATTCTTTGAAAAAACCGGAAACGGACCTCATGCTTGTGTTCAGCGCCCAAAACTACCCGAGTGAGCAAATTTTGGACGAACGCACATTTTCCGTACTTTGTCCAGACTGACAGCGTTTTGGACTTGTACGGATTTTAGGTTGGGCGTTTATTTCTACCAATTGAGGGCTCTGGAAGCGTTTCAGAAAAATGTTCCAGATTTAACTTAAAATTCTCCTAGGGGGGATTTTTGGGAAGCTGATCACGATTCTGAGATTTATTAGTCGATTTTCAAAAGTTTTCGGCTCATTTCGTTTGGAGCTTTCCAACCGGGGAAAATTTCGAGGGAAAAACGCCACTTTCGAGATTTCTGGTCTTCTACAATAGATATGTCTCAAAATCATTTGCTGAGGGTTATTTGGAGTGCTAAACACGAATCTGGAGTCCGTTCATCGATTTTTTGCAGATTACGGTAGATTACGGTGGGTATACGGTAGTTTGGTCAAAATCTCAGATTTTACCCAAAATTTGTACCCTTGCCTTTTCGCCAGGCTTAAAAAATGCTCATAACTTTTTTGAACCTGCGGCTCGCGGCGGGATACTGCGCATTTTTACTAATGAGCCAGAAGAGATACTAACCATACTAGTCGTTTTGGCAGATCCGACCTACGCTTTTTATACTTCCCTTGTAAGAAAGAAAGTTGACGCCTCCCTGAATTCCGAGACTGCACAACGCAAGCGCTTTTTTGAAATTTCCTGAGGCCGTATTCATGAAACTTGGGAAGCCTTCCGGGAGGTTGTTTAGAACCAGCCGATATATGGAGCTGGCGGACTTTGGACCCTCCCGGGAGGCTCCCGTAGTTTTATGAATACGGCCGCCGTACATACCTCTTCATTCAAATTAGGTCGAGATTGTTTGGTATTTTCACCATGAATTCAGGGATAAAGCTTAAATGATCACCGCTTGAGAAGAAAACACGGCCAATTCTACACTCAACCCTCAGATTCACCATTGATGAGTTCGATCCCCGCGTTTGTAATTACGCGCACGAAATAGAGGGCGCGGACGAGTGACTGCCGCCGTCCTAATTAGATTACCAGAAATGGCAGTTTCATCCCATATGAGGTAACATTTATTCCTTGTATATGCCTTCCCCAAACGCATCTGGGCCCGAATTCATCTGAAGCAGGTCACATGCCTAATGGCATCCACTGAGCTTTATGCGTGTCATTGGTAATCTGCTGTCACTATGAAAGGAAGTTAAACTTCTCTGAGCATGTCAAAATTAAGGGTAAATTTTTTCGCTAGGTGAGTGTAAGGGGTATGGTATACTTTTGCGACACACGGTCGCGTCGCTCTGCACAGCGACAGCAACCGCCTCCCGCTCTTTAAATCTGTCGCTGTCGCAGTGCACTGCACAGCGACAGTGGTAACGACAGGCTATGGCACATTTGCAGTATGTCAGCCCTCCGCGACACGTCGCTGCGACCCACACCCGACATCTGTTCCCACGACGGCCGCTGCCGTTGCTCCGATGCGGGTCCCGCCGCGATGTGTATTAGATTGCACGTCTGTCGCTCATCACAGCGACAAAGTATACCACACCCCTAATAAACATACAGTCCTCTGCAACAGGAAAAAGGGTACGTATTTCGACTAAACATTCTGTAGGTTGCGCCATAATCGACGGCAAAGATGTGATTTCCTCCTGAATTTTGAAGAAGAAACATCGGCAGCGTTGAAAAACGGGAAAACCACGCACAAACGTTGTCAGTATACCAAAACTCTTAATCATGGAAACACGCAGTATCAAGAGAAGATTATTTTTTCTCCTTTATTTCTATTTTTTGTAATTTGCCATTTTTTTCTTGTTATTTCTGTGTGTATCAATGATAGGGACTTTAGGTGTATTGATAATGTGTTGTGGGGAGGGGAACTTAATGTTCCTGAACGCTCCCGTTGTTTTTTCTTCAAAAGTCAGCAAAGAATCACAAGTTTGCCGTCAATTATAGCGCAACCTAAAGTGTGCTTAGTGGAATTACGCCACCGCACAATCGCCGTTTCCCGCTGCCGTAAACTGTAAAAATACCGTCGTTCTCGTAGCCAAATCTCGGCCCCCATTTGCGGACAACGGCTGTTGCATCACGCAGTAGGTTGATAATCGTGTTAGGACCACTTGGTCCCGGCACGACTTACCTCTCTCTCACAAGGGAAGTATAAAAAGCGTAGGTCGGATCTGCCAAAAAGACTAGTATGGTTAGTATCTCTTCTGGCCCAATAGTAAAAATGCGCAGTATCCCGCCCCGAGCCGCAGGTTCAAAAAAGTTATGAACATTTTTTAAGCCTCGCGAAAAGGCAAGGGTACCCATCAGGCATTTTTTTTTTGGAGTTTCAAAAAATTTTCTCGGATTTAGCTCAAAAGTTGTATGTAGGGGTAATCTAGGGTGGTGAACACGAATCTGGAGTCCATTTGTCGAAATTTTGAGGTTTACTGTAGGTTATGGTAGGTAACATGTCATTTAGGGGTCAAAACCCACCTTAGTATTTTGAAAATAAACAAACGGACGTTAAATTCGTATTCTCCACCCCGAATAACCCCCGTATACAAATTTTGAGTAAAATCTGAGATTTTGACCAAACTACCGTATACCCACCGTAATCTACCGTAATCTGCAAAAAATCGATGAACGGACTCCAGATTCGTGTTTAGCACTCCAAATAACCTTCAGCAAATGATTTTGAGACATATCTATCGTAGAAGACCAGAAATCTCGAAAGTGGCGTTTTTCCCTCGAAATTTTCCCCGGTTGGAGAGCTTGAAACGAAATGAGCCGAAAACTTTTGAAAATCGACTAACAAATCTCAGAATCGTGATCAGCGCCCCAAAAATCCCCAATAGGAGAATTTTAAGTCAAATCTGGAACATTTTTCTAAAACGCTTCCAGAGCCCTCAATTGGTAGAAATAAACGCCCAACCTAAAATCCGTACAAGTCCAAAACGCTGTCAGTCTGGACAAAGTACGGAGAATGTGAGTTCACCCAAAATTTGCTCAGGGGGGTAGTTTTGGGTGCTGAACACGTCTATGAGGTCCACTTCCGAATTTTCCGAAGAATAACGCGGTTTTTGGAAGGTACAAAAAGCACGAAAAATGAGCTTTTTAAGCTTGTAACTTCTTCGAACCTGCGGCTCGCGGCGGGATACTGCGCAGTTTTACTATTGAACCACAAGAGATTCTAACGGTACTAGTCGTTTTGGCAGATCAGACCTACGCTTTGTATACTTCCCTGTCAGCACGATTATCATTGTGTTGTGTGATACAACAGCCGTAGTCCGCAAATGCGAATCGAAATTCGGCCCTGAGAACTACAGTAAACATCAGAATACCCTGCGTTTAGTAATTACAAACCAACCCAAGTAAATTGGGCTGACTTTCCAGAAAGTTTCGGATTCTTTCTAAACATCCCTTGTTATCATTTTGGAAAAATTACGCCGCTTTAAGCGTTTTTCAATTCTTACGTATCCAAATCCTTCAATTGATCTTCTTTTCTGGATATATATATATATATATATATATATATATATATATATATATATATATATATATATATATATATATATATATATATATATATATATATATATATATATATATATATATATATATATATATATATATATATATATATATATATATATATATATATATATATATATATACAATGGATCCGAGAAAACTGCTCATGGTCTGAAAAGACGTTTTCCCGGTCGGTCATCTAGCACGAGGAATACATAGAAGCGTCACTAGGCCATTCAAAAATGACGATGCTTTATTTCAAGAGACCCTCGCATTCAAACGTTTATTCTAAAAACTTTATATTTTTTAGAGTTTTTGACAATAGGAAGGCAAAAAGATTCAGTTGACCTAAGGAGTTTAAATTGCTATAGCACTTCAGACTTTCACTTTTGTGGCGCTTGTGTACTACACCTAGCACACCAAGATAGGCGTTAAAAAAAGAAGTTGAGTACCCGGGATTTTTCGAACGGAGTTTTCTCCGAAATGTATGTTTTTGTGTGGCCTATTTACAACCCCGTAGGCCTACCTTCGCAGAATAACAAAAAATCGGGTTAAGTTTTTTTCGCGCTTAGGCTGCTTTTAAGGTACATAGATAGATCCAGCACGGTTTGGGAAGAGGATAGAGCCCAGGTACATATGTTTTAGCCTGAGGATCAAAAGTTATCTTCTTTCTACTACCACGAGTGATGAAAGAAATTCTCTCGTTGGGAGTAGATTTTCCGCCCCCTTTGTCGCAACTGGCCTATCACGTCAGCTTTCACTACCCTCGTTTCTTTTTCTCGCTTGTTTCTGCTTTATTTCTCTTGCTGACTCTGCTAATATTTCGAATACGGGATTTTCTTAGTGCGTGCGATTGATTAGCCTTTTTTTCGTGCTCCGAAGTCTTTTTTTCAAAAATCTCTTTCAAAAATGAAAAAAAATGTCAAAAAGGGCAGTTTTTTTTCGCGAATTTTTTTTATTTGGAGTAACAGTAAGGTGTAGTCTGGCGCGTTTTACTCGAAATAGGACGGTGTGAGACATTTGTGACATTGATAATATATTAGAATATCAGCTGTGGTGTCGATCGATGATGCAATCTGGCAAAGTGCCAGATTCTACCGAGGTCTTAGTGCGAGACCGCAACCGCACCATGTCTTTCTCATATTGCGGTAAACTGTAATAGGTCAGCGGCGAGAAGGTGGGCGAGGAATCTCCTCTCAGCAAGAGATCTAAATGAGAGCCACAAATCGTTTTGAAAAATTCATCAGGTCTCAAAAACTTATCAGCACTAGCCTTGAAGCCATTAAGGACTTTGTGCATGCATTAAAAAGGTTCCGTCGAGACGTCAAGGAGGAAAGGCGAAAAAACTCAATTCTCCTAATTACACAAGGTGCACTAGAGTAATGCGATTTGCTACATTTGACGAAAGGTTTACGTGTGTAGTTATTCTGAACTTTTTCAAGAACGGACGCAAACCCGTTGGGTTGAAAACTGGGGTCCCCAGTTTCACCATAGGTCTCACATAAGTATCTATATTAGTAAAAGCCAGAAGCAATACTTGCTCGTTATATGCTAGAATCCTCGCAAGTTACTCATGGTGGGCTTTAGTCTATAACCGTCCACGGGACTTTACCCTAAACCCTGCAATACGCGATGATGAATTCTTGCCCCGAACGTGAGCATCCGAATAAACCAGCCGCTTGGGATTACGCACGCGAAACCCGTGGTGCAGATCGATGGGGAAAATTGCAGTCGCAAGGCCGTCAACCCCGCCTGGGTATGTATTACGCCTGAAATGTGTGTGTGACTGGCCATCTGCCAGGCCACCAACACGAATCGATACCCAGCGCTCTCCCACCCTCACCCTTCTATTCTCCAATATTACTGCTCTTGCTGCAGCTGTTTCTGGGTTAGCTGCAACCTCCTCGGGTTAACCTTCCATTCACATTCTGCTTAGAGTCTACTCGTATTGACTTTTCGATGCGGTCCTAAACCTCCTGGCAAGTGAATGTTTGACCTGCAAATCAGCTGTTTTCCTTCCTTAGGTGGATTTCAGTGCTCAATTTCAACCAAAATCCTCCAAAGCCTTCCCAATTTCGGTCTTCCCATTGGCTGCACTTTAATTTTTATTCGAAATCCTTTTTTCTTCGTTATATCATCTAATTCTCAATTGTATATAACAAAATTAAAGAATAAATAAGTTATTAAATGAATTAAAATCCAACGAATGAATGGATTTTTTTTGCAGTTTGAGCCGCAGTTGCAGACAGCCGTTGTTGTAGCACGCAGCTAGAAGATAATCGTGCTTTGACAAAGACTGCTCGCGCTGGGACCTCATGGTCTCAGCACTATTGCCTTCGAGAAGCGTGCTGCAGCTGCGGTTTTCCGCAACTGCGTACCGAATTTTTTTTTTGGTCCGATAAGGACAGTAAACATATTTATAGTAGTTCTTCAAGCACCCAGATAACCTCTGGCTACCCCTCTTACAACTGATAAGCTCCAGAGTATTTGCTGAAAATTTTTGAAGGTAGACGCGAAAAAAAAATTATTCAATTAATATTTTGCTGATGATAGAGTTCTTCACAAAAATAAATGAGAACTAAAGAACGAAAACCAACAAATGGATATGAACAAAATCATGCATGCACTATATTTCTCCTTCCTAATCCCTTGTTGGAGTTGACGATCTGTGCGTGTGTGCGTTGGCGGGCGGTCGCGTCACGTGCGTACCTAGATGGGCTCGCGAACGGAAGCTTAGTAGCGGACTTGGCCCGTGTTTTTTTTGAGAAAGAGAAAAAGTCTTTAGAGCAGTTTTTAAAATTTGAACCCAATTTGATTTTTTAGACGAGCTCCTCCAGATGCGCACGCATTGCGAACGCCCGTGTAATGCTATTCTCTAGAAAAGCAGTTCATAAGATAGCGTCGGCATGGATGCGGAAGAGGCTTCGCGTTCATTGTTGAAGGTTGGCGCAAATTCAGTGCCATATGCTATAATATGCTATAGGTGCACCGAGTTCACGCCAACCTCCAATGGGGAACGCAAAGTCTCTTCAGGATCCATGCCGATTTTATATGGTGTGTATTTCCTATTTTCTGGAATATTGCTGAGTTATAATCAAGGATGTGGAAAATTCTAAGAATTTGAATTTTCAGTCTCAAAATTTTCTTTGAATTACACTATTCTGGATGAACTGGAACCGCAGCGCTGATGATTCGTGCAGTGAGTTGATATGGAACGCGTTCTCGTCCGCGCCCAGTGAACTTTTCACAAGCAAAAGGTGAGATCTGTTATTCCACAGTGGTCCGAACGTTCCCAGCTACCATCGCAGAGGTTCGCTGCAGGACCAGTATGCAATTGCTGGCAGCAAGGTAAAACATATTTCGGCAGCGACCCAAGGTTTTCCGACGAGTGCTGCGCTAAATTCCGTCTGCTTGAACGCAATGTACTGTCCGTATCGAAGCGAATTTACGGTCCACAGTTACGTGGCCTAATAACAAAAATACGCACCTGCGGTTGTTACGTCTTCTGCCCGATAAGGACAGAAGTTACCGCCGTTTTTGCGCCCAAGGAAGAACGGAATGTACAGGCCGTTTTATGGCCTGTACCTCAAACTTGGGTGATTGAACCGGCGACAATTTAGTTTTACCACACAGGACAGTACATCGTACTCCACGCGGGTTCGCTGCTTCTTCCTGGCGGAGCCGCTGCGGTACTATTGCGGCGATGGCGGGGCTCAAGGCACTGCAAGAACATCGTCTGATCACGGAGCCGCTGCGTTACTATCGCGGCATAGTCGCGGGCTCTCTCAGAGCAGTGCGTCTTGTCCTGCTGCCGCCTGCGAATTCGGTGTGGTCCGGCCACGATCGCCTGTAATGATAAGCGGGAGCGTTCCAAAATCGCCTAACAGCGACTTTGCTGTGGTTGTTCAGTTTCTACAAGCTTTGTTTACTTAATTCGATTACAGGATGCGGGTCCACGTGAAGAGGGCCACGCCATTCCAAGAAAGAGAAATACGGCAATTGATGAAGCTTTACTGTGTAAATAGGAACAAATATCACGCGAAGCCACAAGGAGGTTCGATTTTCATCTTTTTCCCGCTTTTCTTCGTTTTCCTTTCGCCATGCTATCCTTTCGATATCTGGATGAAAAAGTTTTATGAGGGTTGTTACGGGTTCTGGCTGGATCTAGAAGTCGCTCACGTAGTTCCAGTTTGCTATTCCATACAGGGTTGGGCAGGCTTGCGACCGGTCGCAACGGGGGTCGTAGAAATTTGGGAAATTTTTCGAAAAAATAGATTTTTTGGTGGGGGTTCGTACAATTTCCGGAAAAATTGGGGTTTATCTCCAAACCACTCGGAAAGGTATCGGAAATGTAACATTCTTAGATCAACATTTGATGTATAGCCATGTATTGCATCACGGCCATTTCTCCATCCCAGGGGAGGGATCGTAAAAATTTTGGTCACCTAGGGGGGTCGTAAAATTTTGGCCACCGGTCGCAACGGTTTGCTCAACCCTGTTTGGCCCGAAATTGAAGCTTAGGGGATCGCAAAAATTACGGTACAAAAATGAAAATTTAGTGAAGATATCCCCGCATTTTTCGATATTTTGGATCACAATAAAGAAGGATCGCAGCACTGCTCATGTTTTAGACGCTTGAGCCGGAGCCAACAATTCGTTTAGTAGTGGGGCTCAGGCGTCTATAAACTGAGCTGTGCCACGATCCTTCACTTCGTTCGCCAGGAACAGAGGACTCGGTGGAATGTGGGCTAGGGGGGGGGCACTGTAGCTCGATGCACTTGGCTACGCCCTTGTCACCGTGGAGTACAGTTACGGAGCTTCGGGAGCGAAAAATATTTTAGCATTGGAGCGCGTTTTCCTACCCGTGTCAATTTCTCTATCACTATCGCGCCCTTTTTATCGATTAGAGGATGGAGGGCAGAAGCATTGCAATCTTCAGAAAATGCATGCTCGTGGTAAGGGAAAGATTAATTCGGAGGTAGTAGGACGACAAAGGCAACAATTGATTTTGCCAAATGTGAACTGTCTGTGGAAATGCCGTGAGGATAATGATTGCGTTGGAGCCTGTAAGAGGCCGCGATTTTCTGAGCTCTGGAACCTGGGGTTAAAATCAAATTAGAAATTTGGCTTTGTGTGTACGATACTCTTCTTAGGGCCCATAACTCTTCTGATTTCGGAAGGGGAGGGAAACCACGGGTTGGTGCAAAGTTTGTTGAGTGTGAAAATGATGGCGCGGACGAGTTACGACGCTACCAAGGAAAATCAGTCCATCCAAGAACACTGAATACAACACTGTTAAACACTTCTCATTTACAAAATTGTCATAGTTACCATATGTTGTGAGACATACGAGCTTGGACTGTCACACCCTCTTGGGTGGTGTGGCAGTTTGGAGTAGGTTGAAATACGCATAATAGAGGAGGGGGGATACCCACGTCAAAATTTGGTCCACCCCCCCCCCCCGGTAAGATAGCACCAATTTGAGCACCTACCCGGGGTTCCCCTCCCCTGCCAAAATCAGGATAGTCGTCGTGGCACGGAAAAATGGGCGTGGTCAAGTGCGATACAACAGTGCCTCTCCCCCCGGCCATATAGCGCCGATAATTTTTGGGATATCTCCGCCAAATTTTCATTTTCGCTATCCACCCCTAAACTTCAGTTTCAGACCAAAATTTTTGCGACCCTCCCCACACCCATTGTGTCGAAGTTTTGCAACCACGCTTGACCCTGGAACAGATTTTCGGCGTTTGACTGTTTAAGTAACCAAATATATACCGCCCAGAAATCGCTTCTCAGGGGGGGGTCGCGAATGGTTCTGGATTTTGGAAAAAAATTGATGGTGGGGAGGTCGCTCCGATTTCGAAAAATTACACAACGCCCCGCTTGACCCTGTGTCATGGGCGGGGCGTGTCAACTCGTCCGCGGCTCCTCTGTGTTCTGCTTTCATAATTCGGTTTGTACCATCGTCTTATTAAAATTCACATTCAGGTGGCAGATGTGGAAATAAAACGAGGTTTCTCGATGACTGGTCTAGGCGGATTAGCAGTATGGGAATAGCGATAAGAACAAAGGAGCAGATCGAGGAGAAGCTCAGGAATGAGGTGAAGCGCGTACAACGGTATATACGGGAGGAGGTAAGCGTTGAATTGATTTTTCAATGTATCCAGTCGCGGCGGTCAGCTGATAATATTTTTAGAAAAAGCATTTTTTAGAAAGACCATTTAAACGGAACAGCTGGCCCTGATACACCACCGATTCGACCATTGCCAGAATATCTTGAGCCGCTCTATCGGGTGATGACCGACCCGAATTCGAATGGCGTACCAGATATTAGTAAGTTCCGTTGTTCTCTCTGTTTGGTGCGATTTTTCATTTTATTTTCTGTTATTTTTTATATAATTGATCGATGTTACTGGTTTTCGTGTTTCTATTTATTTGCCTTTTTTATATTATATTAGTTCACAATTTTTTTCAAAGACAGTTACAGCCCCAGAGGTTGTGAAATTTCGCAGTGGAGAGTGGGGAGGGGTCGCAAACATTTCGGCCCGAAAAGAAGGTTAGGGGGGGTCGCGATCGCATTTGGGTTTTTGTAAAAGAAAAATTACGCAACGCCCGGTTTGACCCCGTGCAGTCGACAGTGGCCATTTTGTTTTTGAGCATTTTCCCACTCAACTCAAACAGGAGTTCCGAAAAAAATGTCTATTGTAGATTGTGGGGTAGACAAAAATAAACAATTTGAAGTTTCAAAATTTTACTCAATGCACGTGGGTAGATCAAAAGGGTCAACATGTTAATTTTTTGGTATTTCAGAACTTTGTACATTTTTTCAGCTCATGGTTTGTCCATAAAGGGTATATGGGGCGCTGAACTCGAATTTCGGTTTTCCGTCAGAGTAATGTACAGTTCAACTTCGCATTGCCGTTCAGTCCGCAAAGTGCACGCTTATTGCGAAAGCGTGCTGCGGCGCGGTTGCGAGTCTCCTCAGACAGGGATGTGGGATCACCCGGGCGGAGGGATCACCGGGGCACCAAGGGCAAAACCGCACGGGTGATCCCACATCCTTGTCTGAGAGTACTCGCAACCGCGCCGCAGCACTCTTTCGCAATCAGCGTGCCTTTTGCGGACTGATTGGCAATGCGGAGTTGAACTGTAGGTTACTGTATATAAATGACCTTTAACCTACTGCACCCCACAGTAGTCATTCAAGATATACAACTTTCTGAATTCCGAAAAATTGACCTTTTGACCGATTTTGATCTACCCAGGTGCATTGAATGAAATTTCAAAACTACGAATTGTTTTTTGTCTTACACGATTTTGGATGTTTTTCTTGCCGTAACTGCAGTTTAACGTCGCAGTGCACGTTGTAGTATGTTTACACAAGGTGCTGAGTTGATGGCAAAACGCTTGGCTCTGGGCGAGATTGAACCAGCATATTCCCTGTCCGGGGGAGCGCCTTATCGCACTGCACCACCGAAGTCCCAGCGCCGCTCTCACTCAACTGTTCTGTAAATTTTCACCGAAGGGTGAAAGGATGATTGCTTCGGTGAAGATTTACAGAACAGTTGAGTGAGAGCAGCACTGGGACTTCGGTGGTGCAGTGCGATAAGGCGCTCCCCCGTAAAGGGAATATGTTGGTTCAATCTCGCCCGGAGCCAAGCGTTTCGCGATCAACTATGCACCTTGTGTAAACATGTTTTTTTGTCTTCAATACAATCCTCAATGGATTGTTTTTCGAAACTTCAGTTGTCTTTAGGGTGGCCCCTAGGCAGAAATCTGTGGCGTGTACGACTGGAGCCAGGGATGTGCGAAAATCCCTGGTTTGCGTTCCCAAACCCAGAGTTTTGTGTATTTTGCGTTTATCTGCGATCGAACAGTAGACGTCTGCATGCTTTCTGTTCCTTGCTATCTCAGGAACAGTTATAATTTTGTCTGACATTTTTATAATCCTCCTCCGCAAATTCACAACTTGTCTTTTTTTTTGGGGGGGGGGGGGTCAAAACCTCTGCGACCACTCCGTTATACCTATACACTGAGGGTGCTCGAAGGTGGAACTGAGCACAGAACGGCAGACTTGATTTCTTGACGACGCCTTTAATACTGCAGAATACCATAGGCCTCTCCCCGCTTTTCTGTCAGCTAGTGGGCCGGGAAGGTTGAAGGAGCCGACTTATTTTTTTGGGAAGGGTTAGCCTCAGCTAGGAAGATTCACGTCTAGCGCCTGGAATTTGAACCCTGCCGGACCCTGATTATCAGGTGGGGTGGGGGCGCAAACCCGTGGTCCTAAAATGAAATTTTGGGAGAGAATTGATATCAATTTGAAGTGAGGATTTTTTTTCGAAAGCACTTGGTATGCTGTTGAGAAGGATTTTGAACTTTTTTCCAACTTTTTTGTTCTTTGAAATTTTCGAAAATTTTTCTTATCGTAAGATTCTAGCAATGTTTTGTCACCAGAAGAGGGTGGTCGTAGCTCCCGTGGGGTTGACCAGCGAGTGGGTGTTCACTGGTAATTCGTAGGATTCCGACGATAATTCACGGAACGACCTATCTTTCGCAGAGGTCATTGTCTCGAGCATCGACCAAGCTACAACCTCCTCTCTTATGACCAGAAAACTCGAAGCTTTTCTACAATTTTTCTTTCTGCTCTGAAATTTTCATTCAAAAAGAAACTATTTAGAGCAATTTTTACATGATGTTTTGAAGTATTTTCAAATGAGTTTTTCTGTTTCTAACAGAGGAAACAGGGGTGAGCGTAAAATTCGTTCCATTTTTTTTTTCAAATTAAGAAAGCCAGATACCATAGGAGGATGTTTTTCTTTGGGTGGGAATGTTGCACTATTTACGTAAAACAAGGGGAGACGTACTGTCGCTCTCTGGGCCAAATTCCGGTCCGCATTAAGCGGACTACGGCTATAGCATCATGTGACGCGTGAGAATCCCGGCACGATTCACCTTTCTCCCAGCACGATTATCATGTGTCGCATGATGCAACAGCCGTAGTCCGCAATCGCGGATCCGAATTTGGCTCGGAGATCGATAGACATTTCTACGGTAGTAACTATTGAATAGTGTCTGTTCAGGTGACGACGATAATGGGCTGAGTTTAGACCCAGATGAAGGGTCGGCGAACAGAGTTGATATGGAGGAATCAGCTGAAGAAAGGTGATATCTTTGCGCTATCATGAAATCGTATAGGTCCTAGGAAGTTTTGATGGTATGTGATTCGCTTGGTCTTTTCCAGTAAGCCAAACTTGAGGATGGATAACGCGCCCGCTGAGCCAACTTTCGTGAGCCAGCCATCTGTAAGTAGTATGTGTGAAGAGATATTGGAGGCAGCCGGAAAGTAAGATTTTTCTGATGATACCAGGTTTTTCTCATTAGAAAATCACGATTTAAGTCGGGCCATGATGACCAATGGTGAGGTATGCGGCAATAATTTTCCCTCCTCGTTTTCCAGTCCGCACGGTGTGAGCAGGGCTGAGGAGCTTTTGGAAGCGGGACGAAGGTAATGCCACTTAATACGCTTTCTAATACAATTTTTTGAAAGTTATCGTGTTTTTTCAGGAATTCCGCCTCATATGATGTTCCTTCCATTGAATGTGAAGACGATTTTCGAACAGTTGCACGCTTGGCAGTACTCGAGGAGGAGATGAAACTCGCCAGGATACGCCAGGAAGAGGCAAAGGCGGCGTTGGAATTGCGAAGGCTTGAAATCGATAAGGTCAAATTGGAAATAGAAGTATTAAGAGCCAAGAAAAATCAGGCCTTTATGAATGGCTTTGGCTTTATGCGATGATGAATAAATCTAATTTATTCGATCTCTTGCTAACCTGTATTAATCGCCACCGGAACGCTGGTCTCATGGCCCTTCCGGTCCCTGGCCACCAACAATGCGCAGAACTCATCACCAGGTGGAACAGATGACGTCAGGAACAGTTCGCCTGAAACGATCGGTTTATACTAGTATGCATTTAGCTTCTGCACATTCATCGAGCTTGTAATGCGGAGCCTCAGACTAATGCACGGCTCAATCCTGACGGGAAGATTCAGGTGTTGTTCGTATTCTTTCTTCCATTTGTATCACCATCTAAACAATATGCGCATTTCTTAGAGGAATCCTATGGATTCGACTTCATTAGCTACATCTAGGCAAGAAATGGTTTGAGAACGTTCTGTGGAAGACTGAACCTCATGGGTTCTCATATCAGTCACCGGGATAAGATCGAAAAGATTATACTTCGTGGGTTGCTCCTTAATCATAAGCGGCTTGGATAAACTTCATGGGTGGCCTCTAAAATATTAGCGAAATGTACGAGATTGGAAAGACCAACCATCATGAATTCAATGGAAACAAAAACTTTCGAGACTGCTTGGAGATGGCTACTCAATTTCATGGTAGATCTCTGAAATATAAACTTCGGGAATGAGTCAGTAAAGACAGAACATTATGGGTGGTCACAGGAATAATACCTAGGGTAACTGCTGGGAAATGGCTCAGACTCATGGGCGGTCCTCAGAATGCTAAGCTTCGCCGGCAGCGATTGAAGACCACTAAACTTAGTAAGTTACATCATGGGTAACTAGAAGGGAATGGAATGGATAATCTTCATAGGTGGTCTCTAGGACCTCACCCTCCTACGGGAACGAGTTTGAAAAGAGTAAACATCACGGTTGGTCAGTGGAATCTCAACCTCAGGCACGGATAGGAAGGAAGAAAACTCATGTTTTGGGAGGAATTGTCTGGATTCTGCCGTTAACATATCGAGAACCTACCTCTAGGTGCCGGACCAGAGTGGAAGCGGCAGATTCGCGGTAGAATCAAGACATCGCCTGGATTCTGCCGGGATTCCGCTGTCTCGATCAGGAGAAAATTCGGCGACTTCGGTATTCTGCCGCGAATCTACCGCGATTTTGTTATTGCATACTAAAATTCGAACCATCAACCCTTACCAACCCATCGCTTGATGGTCCGCTGCGTTATCGACTGAGCCATCGGCGCTGCACTAGGGCGCACTCGTCGGATTGACGGTGAATTCGCATTAATTTCGCGGTATTTTACGGGCAAATTCGCGGTTTTTTCGCGTCAAACTCGGTAAAATCCGGGTTCGTCTTGAATTTTCGGCGAATTTCAGGCTATTCCTTACAGAGTGGGTGGTCTGTAGAAAATTTAATGAGGGAGTGTTTCAGAGTTGACTGAACATCATGAATGATCCGCAGGGCATCAGAATTTGACTGAAGTTTGAAAAGCCTAAACATCATGGGTGACACTTTGTAGATAATTAAACTTCATGGGTTGTTCGTAGAAATGATTATTTTAAACGAATTAGTTGAAACACCATGGTTGGCCGGTAAAATGTCGATCACAGGAATGGATTTGAGCGAAGAAACTACATGGGTGGTCTCTGGAATGCTAAGTTCGGAAACTTCCAACTTAGGGTATGGATTGGGGAAGCCTGTACTATTTGGGTGATCCAAAACGTACTTCTGTGATAAGTGATATAAATATACAGGCTGTGTCGGAACGCGATTCCCGCAATTCCTTCGAATGGGTGCAAAGCGGAGATTAGAGACAGCGAGAGAGCGGAGGGACGAGAGGAGAGAGCAGCATCGCGCGCACACTCGCATCTGCGAAGAGACAAGGGAATTATGAGTTTTACACGGAGGATACACGACTGTAACTCTTACCACTCCTGGGATCAACCGCGAACGACTTCTCATTGTCCGGTGTATAGAGAGAGTAAGTGACATTTGAGGAATCCGGTGCATGAGAAGATATCACGGCAAACGGATAGCCAGGTTGAGGCCAAGAATCTTGGAATATCTGAAAATTAAATCATAGAAAAATATTACTACATTTCAATATTTCTAGCAGTGTACAGTAACCTGTACTCTATACGAAGTCTGGTCGAATTCTGGACCCGCATTCTCCGTCGGCTCGCTGAATTCCATCTCATAAACAATGTCTGACACTGGAAACGCCGCTCCAGAATCGATGAAATTCAAGACTTTTTCCTAAACAAAGTTAAGTTGACGTACAAAAAGAAATCCAACAGCGTAGAAGACATTCCAAAAGATCAATTTTTCGACTAATCATGACAATGTGGCCTATAGAAAAAAGGCAGAGGTGGACTTTCAGGGATAAATTGTTTCTGCTTAAACTGCGCCATGCACTCGCACAAGGAAATTTGGAGTCGTGGATTTGATTGAATGTGCAGAAACACCAACAATTCCAAATCTCCATCTTGAATAAATAAGAATGCGCACTTCTCGCTTTATCATTTGCGGCGATGAGTGCAAAATTACTTTTTGGAAATGACAATTTTTAGTATGACACTTCAAGGCATGTGCGAATGCTGTTTTATGGAGCGAAATTTATGCTTTGTACTGCAGGAAATGGGCCGCGACGCGGCTACGTGGCGCGAAATTATTCAATCAATAGTCTTACAGTCGCGACATACCCTTCAGATGAGACTTTTGCATAATGGTTAGATTCTACAGAAAAAAATGACACATTTTTGTTCACTAATTTGAATCCTCCCCTGGGAATAAGAGCACTACAGAACACCGCCCTGACGATAATGTTGGGCGCTATTCATATTCCTTAATGCCAGCGCTTCACGTGCGGGAGTGGCGTTGGAGTATGAATGGTCTGACGCCACCCTTCCTCCATAACGTCGCCACTGGGGCATAAATAGTCTCCGCAGATCTATGTATCACTCGCCTGACGAGACGCGCGTAGGAACTATTCATACTCTAAGGCCACGCTCACGCGTGACGCGCTGATGTTGAGAATCATGAAGAGCGAATCAAAAGCGAAATTACAGTTCTTTTCAGTTTTACAAAGAATTGAACAAGCCTCATTTTCTTTGTCCATCCATGTGACAGGTGTGACGACGCGCAAACGCGTGCCGCGTTGATCTACGACGCGAGTCAATCGATAATGCTGAGGAATCGGCGGCAATTTCAAAGTGCCCCATAGTGCTCCGGTGAAGCCTGGTGATAACCTAAATGATGTACTTTTAGGATTTTATTCACAAGAAATTCGAATTCACACATAAAGTCGTTCAGAATGAGAGTGTCCGCTGGCGCGGTCGGGGTGCGTGGCAAGCCGCCGTCGCAGGGTAATTTTTTGGACTTGTGAATCGAATAGCGGGATTATTAGACGAATAGTGAAATATACTACAGTCAGCTGTCTGCAGCCGCAGAGAATTTCGCCCGGAAAATGCCTACGCAACGGTCTCGCGGCACGCACGCCGACCGCATGGGCGGACAGTCTGATTCAGACACACTCTAATTGCTTAACTGAAACGCCCCAAAAGACAATTTCAATCATCTTAAAAAACAAGTTTTCGCATGTAATAAGACAAGCACTGGCTGAGAAGTTCAAAAAACAAGTAGAAGTCGTTTAAAACTCGAACTATGACGTGGAATTCAAAAGAAAACTACTCACAAATTCCGGAAAGACGCTAACACCGTAACTTTTCGAGGCTCGCTGGTCGTCTTGACATGGCTCTAAACATTCAGAATGATAACCATGGCCATTCCAATTCAAAATAGGGTTTATATTACCGCCACATAAGTCAGCGGCACAATATTAATGATGCTGCCAATGTCAGGCCGATAGAAGAAAACCGGCTCTGGATCGGAAACGGACGAAACGATGAAGCCGTCTGTAAGCACGAACACTTTCTGCGCACTCAAGTTTGTTATGTGATGTTATGCTATGTAATGTTATGCTGAGCTATGTTATGTTATTTTGTTCAGGTACGTTCTCAATTTACCCTTCTCTGATGCTGCCGCCTTGATCGCGTACACGTGCTGGTCTTCCACAGGGATCAGTTGTTCTTCCACCGCAAGCACGACGGACATGTTGGCAATTTTCGCCTGAAAAAATCGAAACTAAAACCACTAGACCGTAGGTGAGATGGCAGTATTCACCTTTTGACCTGGGGTCGTAATATGATAGGTGATTCTCTTTGATGTGCCCGACATAATGTTGCCGACGGTTGGTGACAGGGAATTACCTAGAAGAAATTGTGCTCAGAATTTGCTTATACAGCTATGGCTGAGCAAAGTTTTGGGAAATAGAGCTAATCCCTGAGGCGCTTTCAGAGAGCTTCTGATTTCTATCATCACTACCAGGAGAGCGGTGGACAATGGTAAAACGTATGTGGATGGTGATAAGAATGTTTGGAAAATACCACCGCTCGCTTGCGGTGATAATCGAGGCGAAGAGCTTCTCAGGAATGCCCCAGACTTTACCTATCCGCCTCCCATCCAGTTCCATCCCAATGATATCGAACGGGGCTGCTTGTGATGAAATGACTACGTTGAAATCGGCTTGGAGTATACGCACATCATTCAGAGGCGAGTAACTGCAAACGCCATAAAATAACATAACATAACGCAAAATAACATCCTACTAACTATATTTGCCTTAGTCTCTGTGTGTAGTTATGTGATGGTGAACGGAAATGCGTTGGACCGGTCGTTAACAATTGACACCCGACTGTCACCCACTGTCCACGTATTATGCAGCCGTGGTGATTGACCTCGCTTTTGCGTAAATGGACAAACAAGAGAACAATCAGTTCTGAGTACTGATCTACTGCATTTATTTTGCTTCATTCGTGCCTATTGCTTCAACTATTCATTCATAATCACTTTCTAGAGAGATAGCTTTCTGGGTTGAGCTCCAGGGCTGAGCAGGACATCAATCTACCCCGAACAACTCACCAATCCATGGAGAAGTGTGACATAACCTTTTCCGCAGATTTTCTTTTTTTAAATCTGTGGCAGATTGTGAAGGGTTATACAGTGCATTGCTAGAGTTCTCTGCGTGAGCTCGATTGAGCACAGCATAACTGATTCCAGTGAAAATATACAGTAGCGCGCATGCATGTTTTTGCAAAAAAAGCGTTTTCTGCGCATACAACTCCGAGAAATATTGTCGCGATTCCGCCGCAACAAGTCGTGGAACAGTCGCGGGGGAGATGCGGGGCAGGACCGCGGACAATTCATCATTGATCAGACCGCGGTAAGGTCGCGAAAGAGTACCGGAGGAGTCTCGGTAGGGTTGTGGAGGTGAGAAACACGGAGCAGTGGCGGAGGAGTCGTTGAAGAGTCCAGCGTTGAGTGGGAGTCCCGGGACAGTCCGGGATCGCGGTGGAGTCACGGGGCAGTAGAGGAAGAGTCGCGGCAATATTTCTCGGGAAAAGCGCCCCCTCGCCATATCTCGCTTCAAAATTAACGAAATGAGTTTTTGAGATAGATTTCGTGTTCGTCTCAGTGAGACAAATGCAATGGTACGTGTAGAGAGTCTTTTCGACTCCATTATCCTAATGAAAAATGTGAATTTCCTCCTAAAATCCACATCGACTACAGGTCAAAACATGAAAGGTTCCTGCTATCATGATCGTCTGACCAGTTCATAATGAGGGATTTTGTGGTGCAAATATACATTTTTCGATGCACTTCTCGAGATTAATCTATTATTGTGCAATACTGTTGTATGGGACTCAATGTAAGCAATCCAAAAATTACTTCAAAATTGAAATCGTTCCACTTCGAAGCAAACTATGGCGATGCGATGCGGCGCTTTGCGAGCGTAAAAACGCCGCAGAACGCTTTTTCTGCAAAGGTTTGCGCGGTATTGTATGGGGTCAAAGCTGTTAAGCACTCCAAGACACTGCTCTGCAATTCAAATAAGGCCCCCGTCAGAGTCGGTGGATCTAGCGAGTCCCACCGGTTCGATACGCACCGAATTCGTGGGAGACGGGTGCAAAAAAATTAACCCACTGAGTCCGACTGCAACCGTTTTCTTGCGACCGCAATCCCTCCGGTCGATACTGATGGTTCTCATGCGTACAAGGGTGGGGCCAATGCACCGACTGAGTCCCGCTGCGTCCCAACCGAAATCATCCTCACCCCAACCGGTCGATATAGGAGTTTCTCACGTGATTTGGGTGTATTTTCTTCGGCCGACTGCGACCTGCCGAGTCCCGCCGTATCCCGACTCTCGCCGTCTGCGCTCTGCCCCACCTACTGCTGCCGCTGCTATCGATTGCGTGTTTCGCAGAGGAACTGGGTGGCGCTGGGGGCAACCGGACTCAGTCTGTAGCAGACGGTCGAGGACGATTTTTCCGCCGCAGACTCATTCGGACTCAGCAGGTTTTTCGACCAAGTCTGACGGGGGCCTAATCAATGGATCCTATAGCACGCCCACAAGTACGGCGCGAAGCGGCGTGTGTGCGCCCCTTGTAACATAATATCGCACATTACAACAGAACATGCAATACGTCGTGTTGTGTCATGCTACGTCATGCTATGCATGTTCTGTTATAATGTGCGATAGTATAGCGTTGCAAAGCATAGCACTATATAACATAGCATAACGTAACATAATATAGCATAAAACATATCATAACATGGTGTAACATAGCACGATACCTGACATGTTGAAGTACATAGAGTCGGCACGGATCGCAACGATACTTTGCACTCCTTTTTGTGCGTTGGCGCAAACTCGGTGCGCGTACGTTATAACGAGGCACAGTAGGGAGCGCAAAGTATCAGTGCAATCCATGCCGACCATATACAATATAACTAAACCCACCCAATGTTCATTATAGCAGTCATCGCCGAAAACGGTTGCCCTGATGTATCAGTAACGTCGCCATTAACAAAATGTAGCAGCTAAAAATTTGCCACAATAACTTCTTGCTTTGAGCCCCACATTCAGCACCCTAGTGTAAACCGCCTACCCGAATACTTCGTCGCGGTCGAATTTCCATTAATGCTGATTTCAGACGCTGTTTTGATGGCATGCCGTCTTTGTGGAAACCGAGTATAATCACTGCCTTAACGACAAAATTTTCCACATTAGACTTCCTTCTATAATGAATCAAACATCTAATTCACCTGATAAAACGCTGTAGATGTCAGACGATTCTCGGTGATAATCTTACGCGACCAGTGCATTTCAAAGGATGATTTCGGGGCCAGCACACCCTTAATAGATGTCGTTCAAACAGTGCTTAACCACATAAACAATGTAGTGGATCTGATGAAACTGACAAATCCGTTCAGAGTGTTGATTCCAGCCGACCATGATGGTCCAACGCCAAACTCAATCCTCGGTGCAAACATGTCGTTCCTCACAAATTCTATAGTCAAGTCGATATTGGTCAGGGTTGAGTCCTACAAAGAAAATATATTTTGAATTGAAGTCAGCACAAGGGAGAATGTTCTACCTGCAGATTTTCAATATAGACATCGATAGTGACACTCGAATCCTCATAAATCACAAGCGGATCGATAAGAACCGCAGCTCGGAGGCAGTCCTGAAACGGATATGCAATATACTCTGTATATAAGGGAGTGCATCAACTCATGTTCCGCCATTGGTCCTCTACTGGTCCTCCACTACGGTAGCCAACGCGGTCTCGGCTGACCCCGGCATGCATAGGCGATCGATATATCTCTGCATGCCATTCAGTCGTCTAGCTGGTGGATCTTGGTGGGTGGGTGAGTGACGGCGCCCCAGTAGAGGGCCAGTAGAGGACCACTGGCGGACCATGAGTTTGGGCACCCCCCCCCTATAAATAGGGTATGTAAACCTAGCGGAAGTAATGAGCATTAATCTGAACACATCACCTCGTCACGGCTCTCATTTGTGGTGAGAATCTGGCCAATGTATTCATGAAGCAGACTGAACGGGTCGCTGGCGCCATTCTGAACACCTCCTATCGCTGTCTTTCAGAGACAATGACTTACCCAAACTTCAACAATCTGTCCTATACCTGTCTCGTGAGGGACTGCAGACGATCAGCTGTCACCATCAGCTGTTTAGCGTCCGAATAGGATACACCTTCATTCTCAGCCGACGAGTCCATTACACCTGACGTCCATTCCGTCACCGTGGTGTTCCACAGCACGACCAGCTCCTCATCTGAACACATCGAGCAGTGAGGTTATTGTGTGACATTCCGAAGAAATAACTAGGGCTCACCTTGGATTTGTCGACTTTCTCCTTCAGAAATTCCTATGCCAAGCTCCGAGTTGTCTGCAATGGAGTTGAGAAACTTACTAACAACATCGCCTGTTAGTCTCGTTGTTAGACTTGGTGGAAAAATCTTCTGAAACATCAGCATGAAGGTCTTTGAAAGCTTCACTCTCTCTAGAAACATCATACCTGCAGCTTTTGAACGAACTCCGAGTACAGGGTAGCCATTCGAATGCTTTGCATGTTTAGCGCATTCAGAATCGGCTGCATTGGATTCAGTACGCCGGATATCTGATTTTGCATTGACGAAATCTGAACGTATATAGAAAGAGTTTTTGCAGATATTGCCTAGCTAGACATAGCGAACTCCCAAATACCCACATGATTGATTACATCCACAGGTCCATCGGCTAGCATAGCATCATCACTGGATCTCCTCCTCCGTCGATGTAGTATAGGACATTCGCTTTCGAGCGATGAGATGCACCTTGAAGAAAATGTGCTCAATAATGATCTTGTCCACAGAAAGAAAGAGATTGAGTCTGGGCGACTACCCCTAGAACCTTTTCAAAAAAAGCGCTAACAAGATTCCCAGGAAGACAGTTTACCGATAAGAACTTCATCTTTTTCATGTCCTCCAGTACATCTGAGGACACCTGAGGTTAGGAGTGGCATCCATTTACGAAGAGGGCTAGGGAGCCACTCGTTGAACCCGGAGAGCATGTCGTACCCAGTGCGTCACGGATGGAACCGCACTATACAACTCGAAGCTAACCGTCACAGTAACTTGCTCGATCTCCACTCGTTACTCATAGTTTTGTTGTTTTTATGTTCAACTGCTTTGTGCCTTCAAAATAAGCCTCCTTTTCAGGGAACCAGGGGCTTGCTCGGGCCCTGTATGAAAGAAGCCGGCTTAGTTGGGTGTTCACGATGAATATCATATCCGAGTTCGGCCCAAAAACGGGGTTGTTTGGTGGTGAGCTATCGAATAGTGAAGAAACAGAGAAGAAAAGCGCTCAGAATAAGCGCGGACGAGCTTACGCGCCCTGATAGTTTCCGCAGGAGCGCTCTAATGGCGAAATATGCGCGAATCAATCAGGCTGGGCGTGGCGGAGTTGCTTGGCTATTTACCATTGAAAATGTCCGCAGCGCTACCAGGTTGTCGGAACGAGGGCGGGGCGGGCTAAGCAGGCGTATTGGGCTAACGAAATCTCCACTTCGCGGGTGCTTTAATCGATTTCTGGCCTATTTTCGCAGCTTTCTTCGACCCTATCCCCTCCAGAATCTGACAGCGTAGTGTTTCACACTGAGTACTCAAAAAAAGGGTTTTTCGAGAACACTAACCAACCACAGTCCAATCTCACTATCAGGGGAAATTTTTGATATTATAGTCCGGCCGCTGTGAGCCACCCTGCCAGGCGTGAAATCCCAATCTGCTAAAATACGCGAAGAAAAGCGAGAAAAAAGTTGACCAGGCCCTCAGAAAAGGAAAAACGGAGTACGCCCACCGACAATTTTACGATCTCAATAGGGAAGACACGCGCGGTTCAATTTATTCAGAATCTATGTTCATCCATCTGTTTTTGGTTTAGCAATATTTTGTGACCTGCTTGACAGCTATGGCTGCAATTAGGCCAAGTGCATTCTTCCCGCGACACGCGACAGCGACAATGCATATCAGCCACTTTCGGTCAATCTATAAGGGGTATGGTATACTTTTGCGACACACGGTCGCGTCGCTCTGCACAGCGACAGCGACCGCCTCCCGTCCTTTGAATCTGTCGCTGTCGCAGTGCACTGCACAGCGACATCGACAGTGGTAGCGAGAGGCTATGGCACATTTGCAGTATGTCAGCCCTCCGCGACACGTCGCTGCGACCCACACGCGACATCTGTTCCTATGACGACCGCTGCCGTTGCTCCGATGCGGGTCCCGCCGCGATTTGTGTTAGATTGTATGCCTGTCGCTCATTACAGCGACAAAGTATACCATAGGCCTAAGACAACGACTATGTCGCGTCGCACGTCGCGCGAAGTATGCACTAGGCCTCAACGCGAACTTGTCGTCATTCAAAATCAAAATTTTTGAGGAGCCATAACTCTTTTCGTAGTGAGTTCTCAGCGATTTTGGAGACACCATTGTGATCATCGTATGTACGATTCTCTCCATGTTAGGCAAGAAAACTAAATAAACATGGAGACACCATTGTGATCATCGTATGTACGATTCTCTCCATGTTAGGCAAGAAAACTAAATAAACAATCCTGAGGTTGGACTGTGACCGACGGGCAAATTATCGTTTCCGGGCCGCAGACAACTCGTCCACCGCGCTCGCTTAACAGCACTGTTAAAGGCACAGTATACCCTCAAATATGAAATTCGTGATTTTTACGTAATTGTGAAGTAGACCTCTCCATAGCTGGATCAGGCCGGACCAGGCGGGCTCAACCCGTCCGAATCAGGAAGATTTTTTACATTCGATTTACATGAGGTTTTATCGACCGGGCTCGCTACAGCCGATCAGCCGACTACGACGGGGACCTTAGGGCAACCACTACTCACTGCATGGCGTCGTCCAGCTCCGTCATATTGACGTGCACAGTCTGGCAATCGGTGAGGAGAAGGAGAAGTGTGCTCAGGACTTGAAGTGATACCTGAAAAGAACATGAAAATCACATACTGCTCTAAAAACACATTGTGAGGGCCGACGCACCGTGTCGTCAGGAATCCGCTTCCAAGCTGAACCACAAGCAGCAGCCGACTTGTACTTTCGTCTGCAGTTGGTTCGAGCTCCTTGAGAGCAGTCGCAAGTCACCCGTGTGCTAACAGCTACTGGACGAGGTTGGCCTGCGTCTGAGAAGAGATCTACGAATGAATGCCTGAATCTGTGAAGAAAACTCGATCTCTCACCGTCACAGATTTCCATCGGATGCCCTCCGGAATTCTCAGCTTCAACTACGAAATCGACTGATATTCGCTGAAGATCATTTGAACCGTCAGCGAGAAACAGGAAAGACAACGCAATGATGTGAGCATCGCACTTTTCCGATGGATTCGGCGGTGGTCGACTCCATTCGACGGAGACCCAGAACGAGGAATTCACTATAGTTGATCTAGTTGAAGGTTTCTGTAACGCTACACTTCAGTTTGGCACATCTCCCGAGCCATGGAGGTATCTTTTCTTACCAAACTGAGGTAGGCGTTCTGGAACGGTGTCATTGAGACAAGTCCCGGCGTTGAGCCGCTGACCTTCGCCAGCACCCGTGTGTGAGACCGATTCAGAGCTGGAGGATCGAATTCTATGTATGGAAAGAGCATCTGGAACAGGCCTTTTAGCTTCTCAACTTCATTTCTAATTTCTGTGATTTTTAGTAATGATAACAACCTTGTTCGTGGCCTTCACTTTCATCGCAGCCACCCCTTGTTCACCCACAGTCAGCAACGAGCGTGAATCAACGGTATCCATCGCTATACAAAACGTGGTGTTCGCTGGCGAAATCTGTACGAAAAATATCAGAGCTTCTTCAAAGGCAGTGTTCACGATGGAAACTGTCTTGGAAATTTTAACAAGAATTAAAAGGTTCAGGGCTCATGAGCACATTGACCTAAAAAACGGCTGAAAACGCGCTATAGGTATACTCTGTTTATTACGGAGGGCACAAACTCATAGTCCGCCACTGGTCCTCTACTGCTCCTCTACTGCGGTAATCGAAGCGTTCTCGGCTGACCCCGGTATGCATCGGCGACCCCGTAAGCGATCAATACGTCACTGCCGCCGCTCATCCTCCCACGACGCGACTCCGCCCTCCATCGGGTACTCGAACGCTAACGTCGGACAGGGAACGAAATTCTTACAGCGTAAAATAACCGAAAGATGGAACCCGAACGTGTTCAAAGCGGCATTGGGCTGATATTCTGTACAAAAAAAGCTCTTTCAACTAAACTCGAGAAAAAATGTTTGTGTTTCCCTTTTTCCAGAAGTCGCGCAAAGTTTCCGCCCAAACTTCGTATACGAGGGTTAGTTGAGGTGCTGAACGTGAAACAGATTCGTGTTCAGGAGCAGCGAATAACCTTAAAGTTTGGGCCAAAACTTTTTTGAGCTTTGGAATCTGGAAAGTAGAATAGTACTAATAAATTTATAGAAAAACCATGACTGGTGACATATCGTAGGAAATTCCATCTCTGAGATGCATACAGAGTCCATGAAGGGGAGGTTTATTGTGTAAAGAACCAAAAGAAATACGAAGGTTTATACAAGTTTCGAAGAAGAACTTTTTACCGCTTGACAATGAACTATAGCTTTCATGGTAACATGTCATTTACATGCCCAGATGCGTTATTTTACGCAGTGAGAATCTCGCTCCCCGTCCGACGTTAGCGTTCGAGTCCATCGGCTGAGCTTCGAGCGACGACAGTGCCTTATCGATCGCCTGCGTGGTCGCCGATGTGTATCGGGGTCGGCCGAGAACGCATCGACTACTGTTGTACCGTAGTACGGAGACAGTAAAAGGTCAGTTGCGGACCTTGATCCCGTCCACCCAAGTATGGCCGTGGTCATACTTCCAGCGACGAGCGACGTGACGCAGTGCTCACCATGCATATCGACCGAGAATCGATATGTCTGATATGCACTGTCGCTGTCGCTGGTCGCGGGAAGAATGATTCCAGCCTATAAACAGAGCGTAGCTCTATACGACCCTCAAACTTAAATGTGGCGCGCCCGCCCTGCCCACTTTCTCAATGGATGCTGAAGAAGTAGGCGGGGCTAGCACGCCTGACTCAAGTTTGGGAGCCGTATAGGGCTAACTATAGCTAGTTTTCATCAGTTTTTTTCATAATTTATATAGCGATAGGCCCCATACCTCCCACTTTATGATTAAAACTCGAAGAATGTCTGTTATCGTGAACACTGACTTTAATAATATAAATCGCTGATGGGCAAGGTCTGGCCATAATTTTTTATTTTAAGATATTTTTCTGGCTCGATTGCCTGGCCTAAGCTATCCAAACTTTTTGAAAAGTTGTTTTTTTTTGTGTCATTCTAGTCGACGTTCATCGTCCTGTTTGCTGACCCACGCACGGGCTCACTACAGTTGAATTGTGGCACAATTTCTGCAAGCCGTGCACGGTTCTATCAGTGGCGCGAAAATCTGACCACGGACAGTAGAAGACATATTATTAGGGGCCTATCATTTTTCTCCTCGGAGCGTACAATAAATGTAAGTGCCAAGAAGCCGTTGTAATTTTTTGTCTCACAATCAGACATCTATGACCTGGGCATTACTATACTCTAGAACTTCACTGATATATACAGCACATTCATTCTTGTGAAAGTCCGCATCCAAAGAGAATCAACATTTTAGTTTAGGCCAGACCTTGCCTCCAAATAAATGTCATTACATACATGCACAACTTCCGAAACTGTACGATAGTTGGGAGACTTCGCTGTGATTTGATAGAAACCTTCGGAAAGCGAGAACGAGACGTACTCCTCTGAAAAACGACTTTCTTTCTTCATGTATACATCAAAGCAGGCGAATACATAGTCGACGGCAACGAAAAAAGACGGTAGTGCGGTTGCGGACTCACCTAATACGCTGTAGTCCTTCTGTTGTGTCAATCATTTTTTCCGAAACAGATGTGATTGATCGGTGGGTTTTTGTGTTTAATGTTACGTTTATAGCTGCGGAGGCAACGATAACAACTCAAAGTGTGAGATTGGAAGCATGAATTCATAAATAAATCACATCTGATTAGGAAAATAGTATAGGTTACAGTATGTGGTAAGAGAAGTCCGCAACCGCATCACCCTCATTTTCCGTTTCCGTGGACTATAAGATTCAGTGAATAGCAAAGTAACACAGCGGTATTCAACAGGGTCTCATCACGCTTGCCTTGAAATGCATGAAAATTTCGACGCGCTCGCACCTTGACAAAAATTGCCTGGAATCTACCGGGAATGCACCGCCAGCCTGGATTTTGCCAAGAATTTGACGCAGAACTCCCACGAACAGGCGAAATACCGCGAAAATCCCAGTAAATTCCCGCAAAAAAAGACACGGTTCTGGCTAGGAAAAGCCGGCCGCGAATTCACCGCCAAAATGCCGCGATAGCATGGCCATCATTGCAAAGGGGGCGCCCTAGTGCAGCAGTGAAGATGGCTCAGTCTATAACGGGCTGACTACAAGGTAATGTGTTGGTAGAGGTTGTTCTTTTGTATCTTGGTATGCAGTGGCGAAAATCAAGTCAGATTCGCGGCAGGACCTCGGTGTTGACACTTTTCTTCCAAATGGTCGAGTAAGTGAAGTCTCGGCAGAATCCAGTCGATGCAATGATTTTCCCGTGAACCTGCCGGAAATCTGTCGCGCCGGTTCCGGTCAGCCACCGAGGCTGCAGGTTCCCAACAGGTTTTCGGTACAATCCAGGCAATTCCTTCCAGAGTATCAGCCCTTGATACGACACCTACGCCATACTTTGTTCTCACAGCCCATATCTGCTTTCGATTGTCACGTGTTAACAGGTCTGTTAAATACAGTGCATCTTACTATACACTTGAAGTTATTGTCGTGTTATTAATAGAACCGCTGAATCGCGTATGCTCACTGTTGAACGGTAGATTGCTTTTGACAATGTCGACGCCAAGTGCCGTATTCGACACGCTGAGTATAGCCGTCTCCTGAGTAGCCGCGGCCCCCCTGCTGAATGCATCCTTTATGCAGATGCTCACGTCGAACTTAGCCGTAGCCGGTATGAAGTAGATTGGAATCCGGACAATCACCTGAAACAGGTAAACTCGCATACAAGATTGGAGCCTTAGGTTCCCAAAGTCATCGTCAATGCTAACCTCTCCAGCTGCAACCAACTGGATACTGCTATTCCTCAAACTAATTTGCTCGGCATTTTGTCCAAGCGCCAGTTTGATTACTGGAAATCACAAAATCGTTTCGAAAAGACAAGAGGAAATGCAATAACTTCAACTCACCGTCATATTTGGTACTTCCATCAATTTGATCGATATCTGGCTCGGAAGCTATTATGAAGACCGGCCGAGTGTTATCAGTTGACGTCAATTTGATTGGAGGTCGAAGATATACGCCGTTGCGGTGTATAACAACCTGAGACAACGCTTATTGTTAGCAGTGACGGCAGTGGCCTAGTTAATTTTCGACTTTGGATATGCCTCTCTTTGGCTATGTAAAGTAAGACACTTATTATAATAGCCATTAAAAATCTAGGATCAACTATAGTTACCCTAGAATGAGGTGCGATGTGATTCTTCAAATATGATTAGGATCCTAGCACGATATCGACAAGGGCTCCAATCCCAAGTACATGAAAAAGGTGGACCCGCGATAGAGCTGGCCACCTAGACGTGGGGCACGCAACTTAAGTCCGCTCTTTCAGGTCTCTTGAGGAGCGTAGGGTGAACGCGCACAGGTGAAGACGTGAACGGAACGGCATTCCGCCTCACGCAGAGCGTATAGGCGGCTATAGGTTGTAGAAAAATAAAATTCCCATGGCTTCTCTGCGTATGCGTATGCAGAGCGAACGTTAGAGACAGGAGGGAGGGAGGGAAGACGAAGGAAAAAGCATTGCACTCGCGATTAGTCATGAGAATTTTGTTTTTGTACGGAAAGAAATTCGTGTGCGACTCCTTTTTTTGTATACTCGAACCACAGCTCATAGATCGCTACCCACAGATGGCGCCTGAGGCGCTATTCCTACTCCTGAACGCCAGCGTGGCACGCGCTTCACAGGCGGGGCGTTGGAGCATGAATACTTTATACGAGCGTCACGCGCTTGACGCGCGTGGGGAGACTATGAATACTCCAGCGGCGACGCTTTGCAGGAGCGGAATAAAGTGAGCCTTAATTTCACCGAGCAAGCAAAATATATACCAGCGTTTACTATCATGGTAGCAAACGATAGTACCGGAATTAAATATTCTGGAACGGAATAGAAATTATGATGGATTAGTAATAAAAATGACGAAAAAGCTGTTACGACCTTCGCCACCATAGCGAAGCGAGCATCACGCGCGTCCCGCGTTGGCGAGGCGTTAGGCCATTCATACTCCAACGCTACGCAAGCGCGTGCCGCACTGGCGTTGAGGAGTATGAATAGCGCCTGTGATGGAACGTCGACACGTTCCAGCTCAGCCGAAAAAAATTTATATTGGCGCCGCGTGGGGAAAGGACGCTTTACAGTCGGTAGTCCTTCGACAATAGACGCGCCAAAGCCACTCTTTGAGAGCATCCGTGAGAAAATTCGGGTCAGCCTTCTCGGGATTTGTTCGGAGCTACCGTCTTACCGTCTTTATCGGAGCAAAGTTCCAGTCCGCAGTTGCCTGCAATCGCTGTTGCAGCACGCAGTTAGAAGATAATTATGCCGGTACCTTGTGGTACCAGCGCGATTACCAGTGGTCCCAGCACGATTTTGCGTGGCGCGCCTGCCGCAACAGCTGCGGACCGGAATTTCGCTCCGATAAGATAGTATTTGCATATGTTGATATTCCACCCAACACATTTACCACTTTTTCAGAGTCAGCACGGGTCGCAGTGATACTTTGCGTTATTCATTGTGCGTTGGTGCGAATTCGGTGGTCGTATTTTATGACATATGAGCACCGAGTTTGCGCCAGTGTACAATGAGGCGCGCAAAGTATCAGTATAGCGCACTGTGCATGCTTGCTAAGTTCCGGTCCGCAGTTGCAGACAACCGCTGTTGTAGCACACAACACGATGATAATCGCGGACCGACACGACACACAAGGCCGGCACGATTAATCAACATCCCAGAACGTTTATCATCGCATTACGTGCTGCAACAGAGTCTGTCCCGAAGAAATACTATTCAAACAAAGTTAAAGTCTGTGTGGTTTTTGAAAGGCCCTAAACTATCGTTTAGACCACAGTGGTCAATCCACTGACCTCAAAAATCTTTGACGTTGTTGACCCGGATGGAAGCACAATGGCAGATGGTACGGCTACCACATCGGGCAGATGGGCATTCATTTGATTCCTGAATTAGTACGGAGAGTTTTTGAAACAGCTACGGAAGCTCAGCAGCGCAAAGAGAACAGCACCTCCAGAGCTCCCGCCTTTCATCACAGTGCAGCAACGAAACAGTCTCCTCACCCCAATCGCGCACTCTCTCCATCACTGATATCGAGTGGTCTATCTGAACGTATAGGTAAGAGTTTGACAATACACAGGTTAGGCCTTTCATCGGTCCTTGCCAAGAAAGAAGTCCACTCACAGGTTCGGTGACCACAGTTCCATTCGGTGGACGTAGCATGTTAGCATCACAATGGCCCACATCGTGCACGACAGCGCCGCGAGCACTGGTGTCAATGGAGAACTGCATTGGTGGCACTTCAAAGGCAAATCCATCCGTGATTGGCGACACTCCCGGATGTGATGCCACCTGCAGGTAGATACGACGCTCAACTCAAAGGGCTTCCACCACAGCCAGTGAACGACCTACCACTTTGTAGGCTCCCTCTTCGTCAGGAATGAATTCGTAAGTGAACAAATCACCATCAGATTTGATGGGTATTTGGACAGGCTCCTCATGATCTCTATGCTTGATCCATAGTAATACCGGAGCTGAGAAGTTCCCCTGAAGGCTGTCAGCATGCAAATATAAAAAAACCATTTAGCTAGAATTTTTTTTTGGGATCACCCGGCCGTTTGCAACAAAATATACTCTATTCGAGTGTATTTCTGAGAGTATTCCCAAATCGATGTTTGTAGCTGCTACGGAGATCTCCGAAGGGAGTTAGGCCCCCAAGGCCGGACTCAGCCGTGTGATCCTGCGCCGTCCTGCGTCATCCCTAGTGTGTCGGCTGCTCTCCAATCGTTTAAGTGTGGGTACTCGAGCGCACTGCAGCCGGTTCAATTGTGTCAGAAGGGAGGGGGGGGATTTTAATCTCAGTAAGCAATGCATTGCACACGTATAGACCGGGTCGCCCACAACTTGATCAGGGCGGACCAGGTGGGCTAAGTCCGGCCACATCGGGGAGGTTTTTCGACCCAAACAAGCGATGTATATAACATACGTATAAACCGGGACGGCCACGGATGGCAAAGGCATGCTAAGTCTGGCCACAACGGGTGGATTTTTTTCTTACCCGGTTCGCACGATGTAGAAGTTTATCGACCAGGCTGGATTCAGCCGATTGGCAGACTATGAAAACTGCCTTCACGGCGGATTTTCTTAGTTGGGTGGGAAGGCAAGGGTACCTATCCACCAGGCAATTTTTGGGGTGTTTAGGAATTTTTTTGTGAATTTGACTGAAAACATTTTTTCTGAAGGAGGTTCGGTACTGAATAAGAATTTAGGGTCAGTTTCTCGATAATCTGAGGCTTACTATGGATAACGGTAGATATAATGATAGTAAGCGTGCGTAACCCACCTTATTGTTAGTATTCCGAAAACCAACCAATAGACCTGAAATTCTTGTTCAGCACGCCGAATAACCCCCACAGAGATGTTTTCCGCTGGATCTGAGACTTTGATGCAATTACCGTACACAAACCGTACCTTACCGTCATCTATGAAAAATCGATAAACGGACCTCCAATTCGTGTCGAGCACTCCAAATGCCCTTTACAGGGAAGTTGCGAGACAAATCAATCAAAGCGTTTTGGAAATCATCACTCTCAGAGTTTTGGCCGCGAAATAGCCCATCAGGCTCCGTAGCGACTCCTGGTGGGCGATTCCCCGGTTAATTCCCGGTTTCTCACGGAACGTACAAGAAGTAGCCGAGAAATAGCCGAGATATACCCGAGAAATAACTAGAAAAAACAAAAGCAACCAAGACGCAATCTTCGCCGGCTCGCCGAGCCATCATCTGGGGCCGCCAGCCCTTGGGCGAGGCCGTCAGAGGCTGAACGATGTTCTTGCATCTCAAACTTGGGTAACTGAATCGAAGGAGGTGCTGACATCTGAATCATGCCTCTGAAATGCGCCGTATATCCGCCTGGCAAGCATTATTTCTCGGCTGTTTCGCGGCTATTTGGCGGCCAGCATTATTTGGCGGCTATTTTGCGGCGAGCGTTATTTAACTGCTATTTCGCGGCTATTCCGCGGCGATGATTATATGGCAGCTATCTGGCGGCTATTACGCGGCAAGCCGGCATTTTGCGGCTATTTCTCGGTCAAAACTCTCAAAGCAAGAGTCGCATTTTACCCCGAAAAATTTTCCCGGTGCGAGGTTATGGGCAGAACTTGTCGAAGTTTTTCGGAAACCAATAAATGGACCCAAGAATAAGGTTTTGAGCTGAACCCTGAGAATTTCTTTATCCCCGTCCTGTCCACATTTTGTCTTGCCTGATTCCTAGTAAATCGCCTGACCCAAATGAGAAAATCCCTCTCTGAACCGGCTCCAAGACTTCCGTAGCAGTTACAAACTTAGGTTCAGAAACACTCTCAGGCGTACACCTAATCAGGATAAAATTCGTTGAAAACGGCTGGGTCGCCCAATATGCATGTCAGTAGACCTTACCTTCAAGCCTTTTAATTTCCCACTGATTCTCTTAGTACTCACACCGGACATGTTTTCCACAGATGTTACCTCAGCGGTATAGGACGGCTCCACGGTTACATTCCATGAAATGCTGCTCTCACCTAAACTTCTTTCTGCACCAAATGCTGCTCCAGGCCTCGTTATGAGACTCACCAGAAATCGAGTTGGAGAAAACAGTAATTTCATATGGTTTCAGTGAGCCAACTGGCTCTTCCCATTCGATTATACCTCTGGATGAGTCGAATCGTAGATTGTCAATTGTCGACGTGACCTGATGTAAGGAGCCATGCTGGAAAGAGGTTACTGCTTTGCACTGCACCTTAGTGTTTTAGTAGTCGATAGGACTCACCATAGTAGGCAAAACAACAATGTATGGTGTGCCTTCGTAAGCAACTCCTGCCTTCTGGTTCTCGATGAACTGTCTGTCAATCGCTGGTATGATCTCTAAAGCGGATTACTACTACTGTTTGATGAGCACACATACCTCAAAGAGCCAACTCTTACCAATGATTTCGCAGTTGATTCCTGTGGCTCCTTTCGGGCAGACACACAGCGGTCCAATACATACTCCTTTGCACAACGACGGCGAACATGAATCGAAAACGGTGAAGTGAATCTGAGCATGGAGGATTTTCGGAAATAGCGGCTGTAGGCAAGCAAATGATACGTCAGGTGCGTTCAAATAGATCCGAGCTTTTCCTAAATTCCAAGGAGACTTCGCTGAGATGTCCCCCCCCCCCGAAGCCAGACCACTGTCCGCTACGTGATCCTGATCATTTTCTATTTTCAATTCGTTCTGGTTTCAAGCGCGAGCTTTGAGGTCGTAGAGTCAATAGGTCGTAAAACCGATTAGTTGTCAAAAGTTCGTATTCGGGTGATTGACGCCACAGCTGTCAAGTGACAGTGCAGCCGTCTGTGCATACTGTCTGCTGCCGCTAATCGAAGCCGCTTGCCGAGAGGAAACTATGTTCACGTCCGGTGAGAGGACAGGGTTAGGCGTGGCCGCTGTGGACGATCCAACAGAGAAGCTGTCCCTCTCCCTCCAGCTTGGGAGATCATGCGGTCCCTCCCTCCAGCTTGAAAAGTTCTGCGGCCACCCAGGTGGTTCATGAGAGTGACCTACAGATTGAAGAAAAGAAAAAATTCGACAAAATCTTGATTTTTTGGGAATGTTGATATTACAAATTTCTTTATCCAGCGAGTACTAACTTTTTTTCTCCACGTCGGCGCCCTCTTCCCTTCTCGCCTGTCAGAGCTGCGGCACCCCTCTGTATACTTATGTCGAGTCGAGTCATCGAGTCTTGGTATCGACTGAAACAGTCGACATCGAGTCATTCGACTACTCGATTATTCGAAATTTCGAAAAACCGAATTAGTCGAAAACTCGATTATTCGAAATTCCTGAAAATCGAGTTAGTCGGAAACTCGATTATTCGAAATTCCTGAAAATCGAGTTAGTCGAAAACTCGATTATTCGAAATTTTGAGAAATCGACTTAGTCGAAGACTCGATTATTCGATAGACCCGAACAGTCGAATAAATTTGATAGTCGACTGTTCTACGTCAGTGAACTAGTTTCAAATACCGTTGCAGACCGTGCACCTCATTTGTCGACAATTGTTATTTGCTCATAGTTCTCGAATGTTCTCGTACGGCTCACGACCATCTTTTTCATTTATTGACGGCCTTGATTTACGCCAGAATTCCTCAATCCTCAGGTGTGAGCATACCGTGTGAGCATAGGGGCCCTCTGTCGCTGCCGTCATAGTCGACGAAGGCTAATGCCGTTGCTCCGATGCCTGTCCCACCGCGAACCGCACTAAATGTCATGGATGTCGCTCATGACAGCGACAAAGTATACCACGGTACACTACGTCGCTTTCATGAGCGACAGGGATGTCATCTAGCACTGATAGCGGAGGGACCAGCATCGGGACAACGGCGGTGGCCATCGCAGAATCATTTGGCGCGCGCCCGTCGTGTTTTGATGAAGTGCCATACCTCGAGCGCTCCGGACTGTGTCATACTTTAGCGATGTGAGGTGCACCGCGACCGGCGACAATGACGGGATTTCCAATTCCGATTTTCATCCTATTTGTTGTGTTGGGATATGTTTTCAAATTCTTTGTCCCTACACTCGGAAGTCGCCGTAGTTTTGCATTGCTTTTTCGTTTGTACCGGGTTCATTCATAACTGTGCACACCATTTTCTTCAAAACTTTTCGCGAAACCGAATCCGTATTTCTGATTTCCTGTGCCTAGGCGACCTTTGAACTGAGCGGGAGTTACTTTCAATACACAAGCTAATTCCTTTGGGCTCGCGGTTGGGTAAATCGCGTTTGGAAGTTTCATTTTCTTCGCACACTCGGCATGGAAATCACAGCGGATAAAAGCAAGTATAGTGAAAAACAGAAAATTGGTCCGAATTTTCGGGCGCGCACGCTATAATGCGCGAACCTGTGACATCTGCGACAGCAACCGGTTCTTTGAAAAGTCGCCGTTGTGTTCAGCGACCGAGTGTTGCAGAAGCATGCCATTGCCCTTACACCGATGGTATAGTTTTGCCACATGCGGTTACGTCGCTCTGCACAGCGACAGCGATCGCCTGTGGCAGAGCTCCCGCCCTTTGACCTTGTCGCTGTCCCTGTGCGCTGCACAGCGACGGTGGAAACGAAAGGCATCGGCAAATTTGCAGTGTGTCAGCCCTCCGCGACACATCGCTGTGATAGACACGCGACAACTGTTCCTACGAGGGCCAGTGCCGTTGCTTCTATGCTGCTCCCGCCGCGAATTGTACTAAGTGTCATGACCGTCGCTCATGACAGCGACAAAGTATACCATTGACCCTAGGAAGTCTGAGGTCATTCGTCCAACAGCGGACATTGTGTTTTGTGTCAAAAAGGTAAAAGTTTATTTTCTTCCCACTCTTTTCGGGTTTTTGTAGGGTTCTAACTTTAGAATATTGATTCTGTTGTGTGGATAAGATTTTCGCCCACTTCACTGCTTTGCATTCTGACTGTCCAAATGGCAGAACCTGAAGCGGGCATTTACATGCACACGCTTCCATGATGTTTGTATATCACGAACACTATCTCAGACATTGGGAGCAGCGAACCACCGGCGAAAATTCGCCAGTTGCTCAACAGCTGGGAATAGCTGGCATTTAGCTGGCCAATGGAAATCACGAGGTTAACAGTTGGTAAACACTCGGCATGTCATTTAATGCCGGTGACGGACGGCTGGCGAATGTGTGCCAGTTGCCTACCAGCTGGGGGATAACAGGTATTCAGCTGGCAATTGGTATTTACGAGGCCGACAGCTGGCTCAACCTTGGCATCTCAATTAGGGCTAGCCGCGGGCCGCTGGCGAAAATAGGCCAGCTGCCTGAAGGCTGGGTGATAACTGGCATTCAGCTAGCAAGGGCAATTAAATCTTTGCCCTTGCTAAACCGAAATTACCGAGCGCATAAAAACGCACTTATCCAACAATCGGCACTCGGCTGGCGCATAACCGCCCAGAGGCCTTCGCTTGGCACTGAGTCGTCACATGGCTGGCACTCGAGAGAGTTGACGACTACTCACGTTTGAACATGTGGTTTGATCTCCGATTTCTTGATAAGCCGAGCCGGTATATAAGGCGATTCAGTCCAATGAGTGTTCACTCGGCACTTTGATGCCGGCCCTGGAAGGTGACCTGAAGCACTTTGATGCCGGCCCTGGAAGGCTACAGAGGCTAGCATATTTTTGGCAGCTGAGGGGCAAGTTCCCACGGCTAAGGGGGGGGGGGTTGGAGGTGGCGTGGGCCCCTACCTCAGACAGTTGCGTAGGCGATCTCCTACGCAACAATCTGCGGTGAGGGACCCACCTTGACTTATCGGTCTGCCAATAAACTGGCGGACCGCTGGCAAATGATTGCTCAACTGCGGGCTGCCACATACTAGCCAAGAGACTGCCAGCGGTCGGCCAACGTCCTGGTGGACCGCTGGCAGGGTTTTGGCGGACCGCCGGCTAATGGCTGTACGACACCGGGAATGGTTTTTGCTCGCCAAACGAATGCCGTCGGTCCGCCAATTCTAATGTCTGAGATGTTAAACTTGTAATGCACTTACCGGCCTCACATCGAAATTCGGAATGACTGATATTGATCCCTCTGGGGCGACATTGAAAAGATGACGACCGATGCTGAGGTTCTGAGGCACACGACATCGGACCACCGACGAGCTGATTCGACTTCCTTCAGAATATGAGGCGCCAAAAACGCAGGTGTAGGATGAGGACGGTGTTCTGAATCGATGGACGTTCACGCACAGTGTTGAAGAAGCTATCGGGGACCCTTGCTCGACTCACTTTGGAAACTCGCTCCCAAACACATTTACTACCACATTGGTGTCTTCTCGATCGGCAGTTGACGGCAGAATGTAGAGCACACTGCTTTTCACTTGGCAGTTCGCCGATCGGCAAACGTCGCATGCGGCACCTGACCAGCCGCGTGCGCATGAGCACGTTCTAAAAGGGGGACAGTATATAATTCAATGTGTATCTAGAATTGTAGGTGTACCGACCTGGTCTCACGCTCACAACTCCCATGCACGCAGTCGAAATCACAGGTCTGACACAGAGGCCCTTGGCAAATAGAGCAGTCCTGTAATGGTTTAATCATTAGGCAACGAGTTAGAGAAACTACCAAAACGTCGCAGACAATGGCAAAGCTAAGAATCAGTTCCTGGCAGTTCAAATCTCGACAACCTCAAGCGATTCTCGGCCTCGAACCGCGCCAAACAGGAACTGGAGCCGGCTGACAATTCGGCTCGTTCTCTTGATCTCCGAGCCGCAGCAGTTGCTATTCGGACTGACTGAAGGAACGCGGACAGCAATTCCAATGGTCCGGAAAGTAACAGAAGCCGAGCCGCAGATTGGGAGAACGAGCCCAACTGTCAGGCTGTTCGGGGCCGAGAACCATCTCATCCGCATTTTCAAACAAACCGCAGAATTTTTGAATCAATAGACTTCAAGACAACAACAAAAATTGAAAGGAAGATCGTTTTCAAATGCAATCGTTTGAAATAGCGTCGTTTTCAAGATTAAGAAACATTTATTCATGTTCATTTTTTAAAAATTTTCATGAAAGTTTCTTAATTTCTTAGTGATCCTATGTCGTACTACATAAACGGAATCGATCTACAAAGCTCTCAAAAATGCTGGAGCCGAATTCGATGGAAAGTGGGAGCATGTCCTCTATTTCGGAGCCAAATATACTGTGCGTGAGCGGAGCGAGGGGAGGGACAGCGAGAAAGCGTGTGAAGAAGGAGACGCAGCATAGGCGCACACACGCGCGCAACCAATTTAAACACATTTCACTCCGAAGCAGAGTACACATAAAATAAGTATCAAAAGATCTGGCAGAGATTCATAAAGAGTCGCTGAAGACTAGAACTCTTCTATCACTCATGGAGTATTTATATGGGGACGTAGAAACCCAAAATTTGTAAAGAATTCGGATAGAAAGTGGGGAGCCAAAAAAATGGGAAAAATCGTTCAAACTTTAAAAAAAAATTGAATATCATTCTAACACTAGTTGCCCTCTTCTTTGAAGAGCCTCGGGGTAGCTAGGGATATGAATTGTCTGAAGATAAAGGCGAAACATTTCATATCAAGATTTGTTAGGAAAAGAATAAATAAATAAATAAATAGATTAAAATAAAATAAAAATACAAAATTAATTAATAAAGTAAAAGCGAACAATTTGAATTAATTATTAAACTATTTAATTGATCAAAAATTATAATAAATAAATAAACAAACAGAAAATAAAAATAATTATAAAAAACAATATTAATATTGTTTTTTGCACAAGATTTATATCACAGAGATCAGATATAATATTATTATTATTATCATTATTATTATTATTATTATTATTATTATTAATAATAATATCAATAATATTAGACGAAATAATAATAATAATAATAATAATAATAATAATAATAATAATAGTAATAATGATAATAATAATAATAATAATAATAATAATAATATTACCCTCTGTTTCGGATTGAAATGTATTTCCATCCATCACGTCCGTCTGCGCGCGCATGCCATGTCTCCTTCTCCCACACTTTCTCGTTGTCCTTACCCTCGCTCCGCAAAAGCACGCGAAGGAACAGAGTGAATTTGGCTCAAAACCAGAAGATAGCTGTGTTGAATACAGAACTTAGGGGTCATGCAGGACTCGAACTTGCATTGCATCGCTTTCGTGTGAGAGTAATACCACTAGACCACCGACACCGTTGTCGGGCGATTGCTGTTGTGCCAACGCAGTTCTTGGGTCAAATAGCTGAGGAATGTAGAGCGGGCGTCGGTGATGCAATGGTAACACTCTCGTCCGGAAAACAATGCGATGCAGGTTCCAGTCCTGCCAGATCGCTAAAGTTTGTATTAAACTCGGCTACCTTGTGATGCCTTGTCATCATTTGCCATAAAAAGACATAAAACATAAAAACATCATGAAGCGAATGCTTGGTATGACTCCGAAAAGGCAAAGAAAAAGCTTCTCACAGCATAAAACTGCGGCAAGAGAACATAAAGACAATCCTGCAAGCCAGGAAGACCATTACTATCCGTGCACGAAAAAAAACAACACTGAAATCAGTCTGGTTGAATTTCATTGATATAAAAGAACTTGCCGTGTGTGGGGCAGTGGCAAGAGGCGCCACTGTCGCACACACGGTCGAGGAGTCAATCCTCGTTCAAAGCCAACCAAGCCTTCTATCCTTCAAGGGACGGCGAATCAGTACCAGACTTCTCTGGGAGGATAGGAGCACTGATTTGAACATCCCCGTGAGTCTTTCCATAGACCCAGTACACAATCAAAAGCCTCAACGATTCTAAATAAGAGTCGAATGTGGAGCAAATTCCAGAGAGCTTAATATACGCCAAGAATGGTATCCTTACTCTGTAGAGGAAGTAATCAGAGCATAGGTAGCGAAAACCATAGTTAAACACTGTGTAACAAACCTCTCCCTGGTAACCATCGAAGCACTGGCACGTATCTGGCGCAACACACTGACCATTGATTGAACAATTTTGACAGATCGGAATAGAACAACTGAAACCATTGCACTCAGCGGAAGGGTGGAATTGCTTCAGAAGAAGTAAACCTATCACGGCAAGAAAAACAGAGTGCCCCTTACCGAAACCCACGCCATCCCTCAGTGCACTGACATTTCGAGTCGACACATGTGCCATGAAGGCACGAGCCATCAGTGCATCCCGGCAGATCACAAAATTCACCTGCAAATTGGCCGTCGGCTGGTGACTAAATATACAGTGTGAGGGAGTCTCAGGGTAAATTCTGCTATACCTGCCCATCCCTTATCACATTGGCATTCATCCCTGGAGACACATTTGCCATGACCATGACAGTCGAAGCGACAAATCGGCGTCGAACAGTCCGCAGATGTCCAACCTCAAACACCCTAGAGTTTTTGCGAAAATTTCTCGAGTAATTTTGAACAGTCGAAAATCACCATCGTAGCAGATACACTTGTTCGTGATGTCGCATACACCATTACTACTGCAGTTGGCAGGACAACCAATCATAATCGAGCAGTCCAAGCCAATTCGATTGGTGGGACAGATGCAAATTCCACCTGAAAGCTGCCTGTTCAAGAAAATACCAATAGTACTATGGTATAGACACCAAACCCAGAAAGCTGTACATTCAGAATAAAGACTACAATTTCAAAAAATTGTAAATCGTCATTTAGTCACTGTCTGTTTCTGAACAAGCATATACCGTTCGCACCACTCTGACAGAAGCTGCCGCGGCAGAGCCGAGGTATTTTAGCGGCAACGACTCGTCTCTACAATTCAAAAGCACAATTCCGACAGAGGCTACACCATAGTCCGGCGGAATATCCCGCGATAGTGCTCCGGCGGCTCCACAATAGTGCCACTTCTACACTTGTTAGCGCCGACACGGCGCTATACCGGCACTGTCGCGGCAATTTTTCCCTTGTGTGATTTTTGGATTTTTTTAGACTCCAAACTGAGCCAATTTATGAAAACCTGCTTCACAAACCTGCACACTTTCCAACTTGAGAGCAGTAATTCAGATGCGCACACTGTGCACCGTCTGGAGACACAGGTCCAGCTGCCCTCATTGACAATTCAGGCGTTGCGTTTGTTAGAGATCCTGAAATGAGTCTTACTCAAACATATCCCTCCACCGTTTCTTGAGAATCATCCTACTGGGATTTTTTTCTCGGTGGAAATTTCAATATTTTCAAATTCACCTTCAGGTGCCTTGATTGCTTTCGCCATATCGTCGGTATTCCACTGGTTACCCGTGGCCTGAAGCTTCTGAAAAGAAACAACCTCCTCTAGAAGTTTCACAGAAGTTAGAGAAAGCTCCGTATCAAATAATTTTGATGTAAAAAGACAAATAATGAGAGGTTCGTCCCAGTGAAAAATAAATTTTCCTTTCTCTTTCAAGTCTTCTTCCAGAATTTCACCTCAGCCAAAGGCTGATCTGGGTTCTTACCTCTTAATTGATAATCATCACTTAAAAACAAAATAAGTTCTAGAAAATATACCGCGGTAAAGAGAAAAGAAGACCTCAAAATCACATTTCTGATGAATCCTGAAGTTTAATATTGTATTACGAGGAGTATTCCTTGACTACATACTAGTACTCTCCTCAATGGTGTGACCACAGAGGGTCATCCATTTTTTACAATCATAATGTTTCCACAGAAATACAAGTCATAAATTTGATAAGATTTACAAGCGCTAGACGAGTTCCATGAATTTCCCTACTCTCCCATCCCTGAGATTTTGAAAAATCGCCTGGAGGGCGTGTCGAGAGAAATTGTAGGAGATTCTGAGGATTGCGCGGGGGTGCACTCGAGATTTCAAAACCATTTTGTCGTGAAATACAGAGAGATCAGGAGAAGTTTCGCGCAGATTTTGCGGAGACGTCAACTAAATTTTTAAGGGCTTCAGAAAGAATAAAATGGAGAAAGTGAGGGAGTTTCGCGCAGATTCCTGCATTTCGCGGCTCATTAGCGAAAATTTTCAGGAGAACCAGCAAAATTTAAAACTTCACGATCAATTGGACGTCGTGAGGACTCATCAGAGACTTCAGAAGGTTCCGTAGGGATATCGCGAAAATTTGCGGGGCTTTGTAAGTGTCTTGCGGTTGTGCGGGAAAACTGGGCCCGAGTTTGAGTGGATTCCGTTTAGACTTCACTGAGCGGTCGGGAAGATTCTGCTGAGGTTTCGATCTGTAGAAATGGTTTGGAAAGCTGTCGGAGACTTTGAGCGACTTTAGCCAAGATTCGGAAGGTCTCTGAAGGATTGTGAAGGGAGCCTTGTAACAATTTCGCGGTGATTATGATACTTTCCGGGAGGAGTTGGCAGATTTTAGGGATGTTTTCAGAAGATCTCGCTGAGAATTCAAAATGTCTAGGATACTTTGTGAAGAGATATTCGACGAGATGCTGCAGAGCAGAACAATTTTTTCTGTCGATTACAAAGAGCTTTGCATTTTCTTCCGGCAATTTCCGTTTTTCTCTAAAATTTGGTTTTTCAAATATTTTTCTGTGTGCGTATAATACACGAATTTAAGAACTGATTGACAGGTCAATCAGGGATATTTAGGTGAGTTGAACTCTAGGTACCTGTAAGATGTAGCAAAGTTTCCCCAATTTTTCTTGAAAATAGACCAAAAACTCACCCAGGATCCATCAGAGCGCACATCCAATTCATGAGTTGACAGGGGATTAAAAAACTTGTTCTCATCAATGCGATAATATGGAGACGTCACTATCACAGATGCTACTGAGTTGATGTTATCTAAAAGTTTCTTTTGCAGCAACCTGGTATGGAAATTATTCTAAAAAACGGTCTTTACAGTCCATACCATGCAGATGGTTTGCTCTGAACGATCCATTTGCGCTATTTGAGCCATGCATCGCCAACATCGTCGAGTATTCACCTCCATTCTTGGAGAATACATTTTCTTCAATTGTAATCGGTAGTGAAGATGACTGCAAAGTGGTTGAATTATGTTATGTCATGTCATGTCATGTCATGTCGTGTCATGTTATGTTATGTTATGTTATGTTATGTTATGTTATGTTATGTTGTGTTATGTTATGTTATGTTATGTTATCAACACCGTCCCAAATTCCTAAAAGACGTACACCTTCTCTAGGAGCTGCATTCACCATCAGCACTCCATTACGGCCGTTGTTATTGTTCTCCAGGAAGTGATTTCCCCGCGCGTCCACACTGCCACATTCACCCACATCGAAATGAACCACAGTGTCCTCATTGTTCAGAAATGTCGAATTTGTAAGACGGCTGAGTGATGTCTGCTCGTGACACTGACAAAAACAAGGTGAAAACAAACAAAAAAAAACTGAGAAAAATAAAGGTGTTTGGAATTTTGAGGGATGCAACAGAAGTGTTGAGCGAGAATTTTTCGAGACACTTTGTACATTAAACGGTGAATGATTCTGGGCCCTTTTCCTGAACAGTGTTTCTGATCACACGTCGATAGAACCAAAATGTGGAACGTTGAGGCATGTTTTTGAGACCACAATGACTTTGCAGCCCAATAGGGTCCCCCAGTAGAATGAGCATACGATGAAGACACTACCGCAGCACACCAGCAACATAATCACCGCGTAAAACCACAATACCGCAGCACTACTGCAGCACAAGCACGACACTACTGCAACACTATCCCAACACAACAACAAAACAGCCGCAAAACAATCTCAACACTACTGCAACACTATCGCAACACAGCTGCGACACAACCGCGACACAACCGCAGCATAAAGGCGACACAGTGAAAACGTTGCCACAACACAACCACAGCATAACCCCACCAACCACAATCATAACACAACCACAACGCATACACAACACAACCACAACACAATCACAATACAACCACAACGCATACACAACACAACCACAACACAACCGCGACACAACCACAACACAACGACAATGCACCAGAGGAAGAGCAGCAATACTAAGTCATTCTCTATGGGGGTCTGCAGAGTTGCAGAGACCGGCGAGTGGTCGCCGAGCGTCAGCCTTGACGCGTCGACAAAAATGTTCCGAAACATTATCGTCGCGGCGTCGGTTGCCGCTCGCTGGCAGTGAAATAGGGCCGTCGCAGCGTCAAAACACTCTGTGATGCTCCCTCGTAGCCCTTCTTGCCGCGTCGGTCGCCATCGTCGCCGAATGTATTCGATAGTGCGTCACCCAGTGCTGTTCTTTGCTGCGAGCAACGCCGCGACTTCAACTCTACAGACCCTTTATGTTGGTAATGTGAGCGAGTTATGAATACTTTCTGGGAATAAGCCCTCATGGTGAAAAGTATATTTCCAGTTAGAGGTAGGAATTTGCGCACATCAAAATTTTTTTATAGAGAAACTATGTTCATGAGCAACTAACCTCAACTCCAACTATCAAACTAGGCACTGTATTCCTTCTGAATAGCGACTGATCGATGTCAATCTTCTCTACCCATCCGCCAGTCACAAGCACACCGGCATGGCCCCGACTCTGATCAGTTACTGAGACGTTTCGTATCGTCACCGACTTCAGCGGAAGTGATGGGAACTCCACAATATGAACACCATATGACGAGCCGTTCGACACCTAGTGGCAAGAAGTTATCAAACAGAAATCGTAGAGCTACGAATTATAATTTATACCCAACTACGACACTTACAATAACGTTTTCAATGCGAATGTCTTCGGTTGGAGAGACAAAGTCGATTCCCGACCCCCATCCGTCCCGAATCGCCACATTTCTGGAGAAATACTGTCCATTTTATTGAGATAAGAACGACTTAGCCAAATTATGTCCCTACCTTATCGTGAGTGAGCCCTTCCTCTCGTCGACACCAATTCCTGTGCCCTTCGGTCTTTCGATCAAAGAGTCTCCGAGGTCAACATCGGAAGCGGCATTAGCCGTGATTTCTACTCCATGAACCTGAAAGATGAGTACTGAACACAATATTTGACAATTTTATTCTAATAGGCAGGCTTTCTTCCACAGTTTTCATCCTCCTTTGTCCTGATTACTCTCAAATCATAAGCTGCCTTGAACCTTTTCTATTTGGTTCGTTACACTACAGCCTTTAGGCCCCTCACAAAACATCTGAGATATGGGAAGCAGTCTGATTTAGATATTCAATCTCTCAAAACTATATATAGTTAGGTCCGTGACTGGTTTCCTTGAGAAAAAACATCGAAATTTCACCCGCGGCTGGCGAGGGCGGTCACGTGCGCCGGCCCGCTAATCGATTCAAGCCCAGCGAAGAGCGCAGCTGATCAGCTTACACTCCGCCAGCCGCCGGTGAGATTTGAACCGCCCGTGCCAGCCGCGGGTGAGATTCAAAAGTTTTTCCTTGAGAAAACAAGCCAAGGGCCTAACGATAGCTCACCATAGAATCAACGATTTTGGCGTTTTCCACGTGAACCTTCTCAGAATCAATCCACAATCCGATAGAAGCGCCTTCGATCACTGCATGGCTTAGCACCAGAGTTCCGCCTAGATCTCACCGAGATTAAAAAATGCAAAAAGCAATTGCCCATTGCTGTAGAACGATACAAATGCAGACTCGTCCGGGAGCAAGCTCTGCGTAATGCAGCGCTTAAATCTCTAAAGTGCTCAACATATATGTCATTCACCTACCCGGCTTCACTACCAATCCACGCCATGTCGATTCACCGAACATCCGTATGGGTTTGTCAGCAGTGCCATTCAGGTAGAGTTTTCCTGAAAATTGCCGTAGGGTTAAGTTGTTTCATGATGCGTTATGTTGTAGTTATGTTGTTCATGAGTTGCTGGCATGTTGTTTTAGAGCTGTGATGTAGTTGATTACAGTTTTGCTGTAATTGAGTAGGATCGTGATAAGGTCGTATTGCGATTGAACTCTGGTTGTGCTGTAGTTGTGTTGTGAATGAGCTGTCATTGTGTTGCGGTTGCACTGTGGTTGCGTTATGATGATGACGGGATCGTAATGTGTTATGATTGCATACTCACCTTTTTCCTGAACGGTGAATCCAATGCCGGGAGCGAACTCGAATTGCGTTCCAGGATCGACAATGACGATTTGGCCAGGGTAGACGGCCACTTCCGATTCTACGCTAGAAGGATATTTTTCTTAGAGAAGATCGTGAAATTGCAAAACAATCAACGGCGTACCTATACGGTTCTGAGATGGCCTTTACTTGATTGTAGGTATTCCCGAAAGGTCTCAAAACGGATGATGGTCTGCTTGTTGTTGTCCGGATCAGTCCAACAGGTCTTTGCTGGTCTGGCTCAACCACACTTTTTGGTTGGTAAAGGATAGATGGTAAAGTATGGTCCACTGGGTACGACACGTCTACGGATGAATCGGCTTCAAACACCTCGTAGTTCAGGGAGCGGTTTAGAGGGCAGATCTTTGGTAAGAACTGGAATGAGAGAACACTTCCAATACGAAAAGCCCAATTAGGGAGTGAGATAAGAAGTCACCAACCTCAGCTTCGTCTTCATGTCCCCAATAATTTTCTACGGTATCAGCATGAGTAGGCGACGCTCGCGAAATCTCACAGGACGCCTGAAAGTGGGAAAAACAGCATAACATAACATAATATACCCTAACATAACATAACATAATATGACATAACATAATATAAAATAACATAACATAACATAACATTACATGATATAACATAACATAACATAACATAATATGACATAACATAACATAACATAATATGACATAACATAACATAACATAACATAACATAACATAATAACACGAGATAATATAACATAACATGACATGACACAACATCCTATATAATTTCATGACGTGACATAACATAACATAACATAATATGACATAACATAACATAACAACACGACATAATATAACACAACATGACATGACACAACATGCCATATAATTTCATGACGGACCATAACAAAACAAAACATAACAAAATATGACATAACATAACATAAAATAACATAACGTGACATAACATAACATAACATAACATAACATAACATAACATAACATAATATGACATAACATAATATAACATAACATAACATAACAACACGACATAATATAACATAACATGACATGACACAACATGCCATATAATTTCATGACGTGACATAACATAACATAACATAACATAACATAACACAACATAACATAACATAATATGACATAACATAACATAAAATAACATAACGTGACATAACATAACATAACATAACATAACATAACATAACATAACATAACATAATATGGCATAACATAATATAACATAACATAACATAACAACACGACATAATATAACATAACATGACATGACACAACATGCCATATAATTTCATGACGTGACATAACATAACACAACATAACATAATATGACATAACATAACATAAAATAACATAACATAACATAACATAACAACACGACATAATATAACATAACATGACATGACACAACATAACATATAATCTCAAGAAAGAATATGGCATAACATAACATAGTACATGGCGAAACGCTGTACCTGAACATTGCTGAAGTAGTTTCCTCGAATTTCTCCTTTAGGCATGTCCAGGTAGACAACAGATCGAGCTAGATTCCCGACGAAGTTATTCTTTTCGATCAACACCGACACCGCTCTACCTGGATGTGAGGAAATCTAAACTTTGTCTGGCTCGTGCTAAGGCACGATTTCTCCACAGTACCTCCAAGATGTCGCAGTTCCACAACGTTGTTCATGGCATTCTGCTCGAATAAATTCTCCTCGATTACAATCTGTGAACCTGAGAACGAATAAAAATCATATGCTCGAAGAGATGCATTGGATAGTTTTGAAATCGCTAATCGATTTAAAGGCACCGGATACTGAAAGAAATAATTATCAGATTTCATGCTCATCTTGGAGAGAGTCACACGCTGATCACGGTGGTATCTCTGAAATCGTCCAAGACCCCCTTTGAACAGAGTTATGGCTCTTCAGAGATGCCAAGATTATGAGGGTGAAAAATTGGTGGACGAGTTGTCTCAGGCCTGTATTTCTCTTCATTCGCAATCCTTGCGTGAGAGAAAGGCAGGATAAGGAGACAGTTCGGTAATTGACTGGACAACGACGACTTGTTGGAATTCATCCATCCATCGAGCCGCTATCGAGTTCGAAAATCTGTCAGGGGGTTGGGCCTGTGGTGGTCGCTTATATCTCGCTTCTTTGGAGGAATTGAGATCTCGTATTTGGCTCGTGTTACACAGGAGGGGTCTTCTACAAAATTACATGAAAATCTCAAAATTCATATCTGAGGGTGTACTGTGCCTTTAACCTCCACTCTAGCATTAACGTAACAGTTGACGCTCACCTGGATTTTCCGCAAAGCTGGCGATCTCCACAACAGCCTCGTGGTCGCTAAAATCATTCAGATGGCCGGCCGTGAAGGCATTTCCACGGATAATCAAGTCACTGTCTCCAAGCAATGACACGGAAATCGTCGAGCCACGATTTTGTGTGAAATTCGAAGCTAGGACTGAGATCTGAACAAACTTGAGTCCTGTAGATCCCCATTTTCAGCTCACCAATTTCGGGCCATCTACTCACCGTGCTGTTCACCACCGCGCCTTCGACATATACACCCATGTTGAAGTTGTCGCCAATAGTACACCGATTCATTCCCAGTTCCACGTCAGAGATGTTTCCAAGATGAACGGCGGCACCGTAATAGTGTCCGGTGATGTTCACATCGACTATCTGAAGTTTCTGAAGCTAGAAATTGTTCGAGTGAGACTGTCCATCAACGCGGTTGGCGTGCATGTCGACATGAAGACATTTTTCGGACTTGTAGATCGATAAGCAGAGAAATCTGACGGATAGTTAATATTATTCCAGCCAGCTGTTTGCAGTCATGGGAAGACTGGTCCGATAAATTCCTTCGCGACGACCACTCACCACGTACGCCGACAGCGTGGGCGGACAGTCTCACCCGGACAGGCCCTAATATCGACCGGCCCCAGTTTAGCAAATCTACCACTACGTCATAAACGCGGTGAATAGTCGACTTTCAGGGCAAGCGTTCCGTGATAGACTGGGATCATACATCCAGCGACGAGCGACGCGACGCAGAGTTTATCATCAATATCGACCAAAAATCGATATGCCCGATATGCACTGTCGCCGTCGCTGGTCGCGGCAAGTATGATCACGGCCATAGGTTCTCAGAATCAATGCAGCCTACCTTGACAGTTGTCTGTCCATTCGACGTTCTCTCAAATCGAATCCCATTTTCACCATTTGAACTTGCGAGAGACCGCTCCAAGATGAATTTCGAAGGACTAGCGAACACAGCGAATCCGTGTTCACTGTTCGAGAAAGCATGAGAGTCCAGAATGACGACTTTTCCGGTGCCATCCACTCGGAATCCACTCTCGCGATTCGATGCCGACAAGCACGACTCCAACCATACATCACCCTAGACAAGATTGCATTCAGTTTAATTACTAATGATTTTTCGGTATTTCACCATTCCATTGCTCTGCGTTCCAATTAACAAGCGCAGCAGCGAAAGAAAAATCATAAAATTAGAAATTCCCTAATTATTCGCAAAATTGCCACAGGCCTGGTTAAACACCTACGGAGTGAAAGTTCAAAAGCTGTCGAAATGTGGCAAATTAGCCACCGGGTAGATCCCTCAACGACACAGTGCGCGGTGCGGCTGTGTGTATAACTAATCAGCCGCTTTTCCCGTGTACAACTATTCCTTCGGAGTGGCTCAGCACAGTGAAAGTGTCCATAAGTGACAGTTGTCCTATCATTTCCGCAACGTCCCGCCGGTGTACAGGGTGGCAATTAGGTTTCGGCCGCGACATTCAAGCATTATCTGCGCCATATTTTGACTGAAGCTAACAGATTTCTACCATTTGTAGTAAGATCTGCCGTTCAAGAGTAGCAGGTTACACCAGTAGATGTTCCTTCCTCCTTTTTTCAGTCAGGTTTCTAGTCAGTTATTTATTCAGAATTATTTCATTTTTTGACTGCATAGATTTCGAATTTGAAGGTACGCAGAAAAGCTACTTACGACAAGCTCCTAAATGACCATCTTTCGCGTTTCTGGGAGCTTTCAAAGTGTTCATGGAGTTAACCGCGATGGACGCTAGCGTGTCGACATTTATTTCGTTCTAACGAGGGAAGTGTTTAGAGTGGTAAACGCATCTGCCGAAACTACTAGTATCGTTAGTATCTCTAGTGGCTCAATAGTAAAACTGGGCAGTACCCAGCCACGAGCTGCAGGTTCCAAGAAATTACAAGGTTGAAAAGGTAGTTTTTTGTGCTTTTTGTTCCCTCCAAAAAGGGCATTAATCTTTCGAAAATTCGGAAACGGACCCCATAAATGCGTTCAGCGCCCAAAACTACCCCCTGAGCAGAATTTCGGTGAAGGCGCATCTTCCATACTTTGTCCAGACTGACAGCGTTTTGGACTTGTACGGATTTTCGGCTGGGCGAATATTTATACCGATTAGAGGGCTCTGGAAGCGTTTTAGAAAAATGTTCCAGATTTGACATGGAATTCTCCCAGGAGGGTTTCTTGGGGCGCTGATTACGAATCTGCAGTTTATTAGTCGAGTCGTTCAAATGTTTCCGGCTAATTTCTTTCAAAGCTTCCCAACCGGGGAAATATTCGAGGGAAAAACGCCACTTTCGAAATTTCCGGAGTGCTACGGTAGACATTGCTCAAATTGTACCTCTGGGGGTTATTCGGAGTGGTGAACACCAATCTGGAGTTCGTTTATCGATTTTTTGCAAATTACGGTAGATTGCGGTGGGTATACGGTGGGGGTGTGTATACAAGTCTGTTGGTACCTGCTCGTTGGTGCCCCTGCTTCTACTGAACCCAGCAGACGTTTGAGTGTACACAGGGAACGTTCGAGCGATATAGCGTGCACAACTATATCGCGAAAGTATCCCGCACATTGCATAAAGGTGTCGCCGTCCGGCACACTAAGGCCTCTGGTCCATAACACCTTAGGATCCGTACCTAGGGAGTCATGGAGTCTTTGGCCACAAGCCACAATTTCGCCACCCTGAACTGTCGATCGCTGTCGAGTGATATCCAAAAACTGCGCTATCCAGACTTCTGAGCTATTTCCATGCACCGTTTGCTGCTTTGCAGGAAACCCGCCTCAAGGATAGACCCGTCATCAGCGTTGGAGAGTACACCATCTACTGCGGTAACGCTGACGATAGGAGAGTGGGAGGCTGTGCAATAGCTGTAAGGAAGGATTTCAATGGTATGGTCAAGGAGTTCGGCTCAACGTCGTGTCGGAATGCATTCGTACGACTGCGTGGATCACAGAGGATTCAATCTGTGGATAGTGAGTGCTCATGCGCCCACTGAAACCGCCGAAGACAATTCGAAGGATGCGTTTATGAGGAACTCAATACGTTGCTGGCCAGGATACCTTGTCAACATGCTGTTGTCGTGGGGATTGACGCAAATGCGAAGATGGGACTTGATCAGAATCCGAAGTACTCGGTAAATGGTTCTACCCAGTGGAGCAAACATCGGACAATGGCTACCGCCTTGTCGACTTTTGTGAACGCAGTGGTCTGATTATTGCATCGACATTCAAGAGGAATCATCGCCGCCATCAGCTTACGTGGCAGGGACCAACCCGGCTATCTCCAGAAGAGCAGCGGAAGCGGAAGATGACAACTTTGAAACTACAGCTTGACTATGTCCTGACGAGGAATATTCCAGTATCGGACATTCGAAGATCTAGAGCTGTGTGGGATGTCGCATTCGATTCGGATCACCGTCCTGTTCTGTTGAACTTCACTGCGAGGATTCATAAGAGGAAGCGAGGGGCTCAGCCTCCAGAGGATTGACATGACAAGTCTCAGAGATGAAGAGTGCAGAAGGAATTTCCGACAACGCGTTTCTATTCACATCGGAGTACGGACTAAGAAGAAACTTTGCGACGCGGATTCTTTTGTCAAATGCATCCAGGACGCTTCGAAAGAGGCACTCCCGGTTGTACAGCCTAAGAAGAAGTTCGCCTACGTCTCAGAAGAAACAACATCTACCTACAACAGAGTATGTGCTCTCCGAACTGCAGGAAACTTCGTGGAGGAGAAGCGTCTGAGGAGGAAGTTGCGTCGGCAGCTTCAAAGTGACCGCGAACGAGAGTGGACGTGTAGAGCTAAGGAGTTTGAGAAGGCTTGGGAGGAGAAGAATCCGAGGAAAGCCTACACGTTGCTGCGACAGTATAGCGGGAAGATGAAGAGATGTTCTCCTGTCTTGAACACTACCAATGGAGTTGCAGTTGGTGATGCGACGCTGCCAATATGGAAGGATTACTTCAGTTCACTACTGAATCGTCCAGCGCCATCAGTACCTGAGCTCCCGCATGTTCAGAGAGCACATTACGATGTCAGTGAGGAACCGCCGACTGAGTCTGAAGTTTTGGATTGTGTCCGGAAAATGAAGAATGGAAAGGCAGGTGGAGATGACAACATCACTGCTGAAATGCTGAAAGCTCTTCCTCCGTCTGGGATTCGTGAAATGACCAACACCATCCGTGCCATATGGATGAGCGAAAGGATACCCGATTCGTGGAGACATGCGATCATCGTACCTCTTCACAAGAAGCTATCCGTCACGGATCCTAAGAACTACAGAGGAATCTCTACTTCGTGTCATGTACAAGGTTTTAGAACGTATCATTCTCGAGCGACTTATCAAACATCGTGAAGGAACGACCAGAGATGAGCAAGCCGGTTTTCGACCTGGAAGATCGACCATCGACCAAGTGTTCGTCGTGAGAATAGTAATTGAATCGTGGCAGCGGTTTTCGAAGCCATTACAGCTTGCTTTTTTGGACTTTGAAGCCGCGTTCGACTCTCCTCATCGTGATCGATTGCTCAATGCTCTGCGAGCAGATGGAGTCCCGGAAAAGTATGTTCGGTTAATCGAGGACATGAACAAAGGAACAACAGCAGCAGTTCGTACACCTGTCGGATTTACGTCAGCTTTCGATGTGAAAACAGGAGTAAGGCAAGGAGCCGTTGCAGGACCTTTTCTTTCAACTTCGCCGTTGATGACATCATGCGTAGAGTTGCAGAACAGTTTCCTGCGGATGTGATCCTAACACCATCAGGACGCTCCCTTGTCGACCTGGAGTACGCCGACGACATTGTGTTATTCGCTGAAAACAACGCAAAACTGCAAAGGATTGTGAACCTCGTTTCGAAGTATGCCGCAGCCTATGGACTTCGTCTTCGTCCCGACAAATGCAAGCAGATGTGGGTCTCTCAGAGGCCTTCAACTGGAGTTTGTGTGGACGGACAACGTATCGAACTGGTGGACGATTTCTGTTATTTGGGCTGTTTGCTGAAGAACGATGGTAGTTATGCAGCGGATATTCGACAACGATGTGCGAAAGCTACGTCTGCATTCAATTCTCTAACCAAGTGTTTGTGGTCTACCACCATCGCGAAGGAAGTCAAGTTGCGCGTCTACCTATCCGCTATTCGCCCTATCATGATGTACGGATCGGAGACGTGGGCAGCACCGAAAACGCAGATGGAGAGGTTGGATTGCACGGAGAGGAAGCTTTTTAGGCGTTTGCTTGGATATTTCTGGCCGCGTGTATGCCATAACGAAGACCTTTACAAGGAAATCGACGCAGTACATCAACGCTTGACACGAGGGAGGTGCCAGCATCTCCTAACGCCATCTCAAGCAGCAATGGAAAGTCGACTTCGACTGCTCGGGCAAATACTAAGAAGAACGCCGGATCGTCTCGTACAACACGCTTTAAAAATGCTTCCAAATCCTGTCTGGAAACGGCCACCTGGGCGTAGGCGAAAGTTCTGGACGGATGTGGTTAAAGAGGATTTAAAGTCACTCGGCATCGAAAGACAGTTCAGGCGCGATGTTTCGTTTCGCAGGAAATGGAATAGTGACAGCTGGATGGAATGTGTTCAAATTGTGGCTGAAGACCGTGAAAAATGGACACGGCTGACTACTAGGACGGCGCACCTCGGTGAAGATGCGGAATGACCGCGTCAGGCGAAAGCCAACCGATTAAGTCAAGTAAGTCATACGGTAGTTTGGTCAAAATCTCAGATTTTACTCAAAAATTGTATACGGGGGTTATTCGAGGTGGAGAATACGAATTTAACGTCCGTTTATCGATTTTCAAAATACTAAAGTGGCTTTTGCCCCCTAAATGACATATTACCTACCGTAACCTACAGTAAACCTAGGAACTTCGACAAATGGACTCCAGATTCGTGTTCACCACCCTAGATTACCCCTGCATACAAGTTTTGGTCTAAATCCGGGAAAATTTTTTAAAACTCGCAAAAAAATGCCTGATGCACTTACACTTGCCTTTTTGCGAGGCTTAAAAAATGCTCATAACTTGTTCGAACCTGCAGCTCGGGGCGGGATACTGCGCATTTTTACTATTGAGCCAGAAGAGATACTAACGATACTAGTCGTTTTCGCAGATGCGTTTACCACTCTAAACACTTCCCTTGTAAGCCTCCAGCAGGTCCTTTTACAGGATGTCTACGAATATGTGTTCAGTAGCACACACATTTGCCTCCAGAACTAACCAAAAAGCGAACCCATCGAATCAGTATCGGAGCCATATCTATCCCAACGCCCAGAAAAAGCTGGTCCCAGAGAGAAATTATGGAATGAACTTAATGCGTAGGTGGTCAGTTCTGCTGAAGCTAACAGTCACTATTTCCAACTGTTGAGTGCCCAAGGCTCCCCAGCTTCGCTTATGATGCCTTCTTGGTCGCGCGAACTCATCGCACGACATGAAGATGGCCGTGCGATGCGATTTTCAATGCAATAAGTCAGTCGCGTGGCATCGTCAGCAATCGCGACGAGGAGCGATCAAACTCTAAGGGGTTGTTAATACTCCCGCAGCCAAGCGGCGCGGCGAAGTGCAATTTTACATAATCGATCGTGCCGCGTGATCAATATTACAGAAATGCACTGTGCCGCGCCGCTCGGCGGCGGGAGTATAAACGACCCCTAAGGGAGTTTTTAGAGTTTCACCACGGCGCGGCTTCATGAATCATCGACGAGCGGCGTGTTATCGATCGATGCCCTCAGAAAAAATCTCGCCGCGCTGTGATGGGACTCTAAAATAGGTCTGAAATTCCCCCACAGTAGTGTCAGACTCGTACAACATACACAATGCGGATACGATCAAAGTTCGCGGCAGGTTCTTGATAGGTTCACTGCAAATTTCATCATTGAAGGGGCTCTGTTCTCGAGCCCATCAAATCGTGATGAAAAAATTCTTCCAAACACATATCGTCAATCTCTGGGTGGGAGGAACGGCTTCGTCGCAACTATGTATGTGCGCGCGTGTCGAGCTTGTGGGGTGTCCCCATCATGGCAAAAACGATCGATATTGCTCAACGCTGATTTTCCCATGACCACAATTCATCGAATTCGTCATTCTCATATCTCTCTCTCTCTCTCTCTCTCTCTTTTTCCCTCATATGAATCGTTCGTATAGTAATCCTGTATTTACATAATGGGCGTTGTTGCAATTTTTTCTCTTCACGGTAGGTTTTGGACCAAATCCTTCTATATTTTCATGATTCACACCCATAAGAAAGTGACTAGATGAACATAATAACAAAAGGGAGAAATGTGAAGATGGAAAGAAAATGAATAAGGAATCGAAGAATGTTGAGCATGGCAAAATCAGCGGTGAGCGATATCGATCATTTCAAATCCGTCACGGGGTCACCCCAACACGCTCGGCACGCGCACTCCTAGATCCAAAGATTGACAATAGATCTAACGCCAAATTCTTGCATCAAGTGGACAACACAGAAGCATTTGTCATACAGAGCAGCTGTGAAATACGACCACATAGCATTCATTTAAATGCTTTATACAGTCAGAAAATCATATGTGCAGACAATACAACGTTGAAAGATCTCATATGTGTATGTGTGTATGTGATTCGCACGGCCAGTTGAGACAAAAAACATTACAGTACAATACAGTACATCTCTACATAGTGAGTTGCTGAGTGGACACAGTGTATGTGTGAGTGCGATTGTCAATACCGGTACAGAATAGATTTAGCTGTGAATGTGTGAGAGAGAAAACAGTCTGTGAGATCACATTAGACCAGGAGCCAATACCTTGGACAAAATCCGAAAACCAGTCTTTCCATTGTTCAGGGCCGACGAGTTCACGATTCGCACACTATCGGTGGTCTGAAATGAAAATCCACAATTATGGCACGACATCAGATGAACTACATATGTATACTAATAGCTTTCTTTTACTTTCTGAACTAAAATTAATAGTTACATTCTTGATATAAAACGTATCAAATATGTGAGTATAGGTCGGACGTACGAACAATGCTCTTGGTAGCTTAGTGTTCATACAAAGGTTTAGTTTTTACTAAAAAAAAACGTACTTGAAAGTCGAAACCGTATTGATAAGATGATGAGGATATGACGTTGTCGATTGATGGCGGTACTCCACTCCTGAGTGTTATCCCTAACGTACTCCCACTAACGTTCACATGCGAGAACCGCGACGGCGCCACGGCTGAAAACTATGTTAAGGATTATGGGGAAAATCCTGGTGTCATCAATCCCTAGGTGAGCACCACGCAAACGACCAAAACTATGTGGATTAATTGGCATCGATTATTTGACAGTGTTACGAAATCCCCGATAAAAACGGATAATTGTATTTTCTTCTACCAGATTTATCCAAAACATCTCCCACGTCTAAGCGCCCAGTTATCGCATAGCTTATTGGGCACCGTTTCGGAAGCACTTAGTGTATACTGCCTTTATTCGGAGATCACAAGCCCCCCTTTCCACCCGCACCCGCTGCTACAGAAGCACACCACGGCGGCGCGGTCTGTCGTGGCCCTCTCTCATCCAATCTCTCCCACCCAATGCGGCAGGCATCGACATTCGTATGACCAACGTCCGATTGTATGTACCCTCTATAAAACGTCGGGATTCACATCATTCGAGGCGCGAGCGGCGCGCGCGACGTCTCAGCCTCTCTCGCTGTCTCTAACCTCCGCCCCGCAACAGCACGCGTAGGAACCATGTGACTTTCGCCGTTTTATAGCCCGTATGACCTGCGATCATGCTAAGATACGGTAAGTTTTTTTTATTTTTTCGCCATCTTTAGTTTTTTTTTCGATGACAAATTAAATGTCATCGTAATGGCTGAAGATTAGGGTTTACCCGAAGCTCTACCATAAAATTGAGAAAACGTCTGCTTTTTTTTTACTTTCAGCAGAAAAAGGCATTTTTTTAAACTTCAATGGTCTGTTTCGAATCGATGGCTCGTTTATATACTACCCATTACGATGACATTTAAGTTAGCTCCCAAGCAACTGATGGCGGCGAAAAAATTGGAAAAAACTCACCGTCTCTGAACATGATCGCCGGTCATGCGGACGATTGGACGGTGGTCATAGTATAGTTGTTGTACAATTTTGAAAAAAAAAAGTCGAACGAACGAAAATCGAATTTTTTTCGTTCGAAATGGTTTCGAACGAACGAAAAATAAAAAAAAATTCGTTCTAACAAACTTTGAACGAACGAAAAATGAAAAAATTCGTTCGAACAAATTTCTAACGAACGAAAATTGAAAAAAGTCTGAAATTTCGGAGGTCGAACGAACGAAATTCGAAACTAATCGAAATTTCGATTTTTTCGAAATTTCGTATTTTTTTCGAAATTCGTCAAAAATTTCGAACTTTTCCGAAATTCGTCGGAAATCTGAAATTTTTTTTCGAAATTTGTCGGAAATTTCAAAATTTTACTTCACGTGGGAAGCAGCCCTCGGCTATTGGGCACGAAATCATTCGGTCAATAGCTATCATCCCTTCTCTTCTCCGAGCGCCACTTTTTCAGCCAGGCGGCTTTGCAGACCTTTCAATTGAACGACGCGGACAAAATAGGTGCTGTCGCGAAAGCTCAATGCTCGCTCCCACGAGGACCTGGGTGCGATCGGTCCCACAACGAAAGCCGGGCGTACAGTGCGCTTGCGCCGCCCGCACCGGATCGGTTCGATCGGTGTCATCAATTGCCTCTCCTACCACGGCTAACAAGGGACACCTTCGAACATTAAATAGAGTTTTGAAAAACGGTCTTTTGAGAGTTGTAGAGGGCGTAAAAATAAACAATTTAAGTTTTTAAAATTTCACTCAGTCTTCACGGGTTGATCAAAAAACACCAAAACAATGGGATGCGGTAGGTAAAATGCCATTCAATCCACCCTAACCTGACGAAATCCGCTAAAAACAGGAAACGGACCCCATATTTGTGTTCAGCGTCCCAAATTACCCCCTGGGGCTGAGTTTGGGCGAAAAAAATTTCGATCTCTGAACCCCCAAAAACGGCCTTGTCTCTTACCTCATGGGGCTCCAAAGGTCGAGAAAAAATTTAGGACTCAAACTCCGCTTTCGGAGGTTATTTAAAGTGTTCATAACGAATCTGAAGTTAGTTTATCGATTTTCGACAGATTACGGTAGATTACGGTGGGTATACGGTAGTTGGGTCAAAGTCTCAGAATTAACTCAAAATTTCTGAACGGGGGTTATTCGGGGTGCTGAATACGAATGTGATGTTCACTTGTCAATTTTCAAATTATTAAGGTAGGTTTAGGCCCTCTATGTCATGACAACTACCGTAAACTACAGTAAACCTCAGAATTTCGGAAAAAGGATCTCTAGATTCGTGTTCAGCGCCCTAGATTACCCCTACATACAAGTTTTGAGCCGAATCCGAAAATTTTCTCCAAACCACCCTAAAAATTCCTTGATGGGTACCCTTGCCTTGTCGCGATGCTTGAAAAAACGACTGTAACTTCTTTTCATAAAAGCTTCTCTATTTTTCAGAGAAGCTGCGGAGAGCATACTCGGATTCTACGTCCAAATGGCACCAGAAAATTACATTTAAACCAGAATGGCCAGGCTGAATAAAAGTAGTTATCTTGTAAGATGCGTTTTCAAAAGAGTGGTTCTGTTCTACTCCAAATTTTGGAATTGATAACGAAACACTTTTCTTGAGTCTTCGAGCCATGCGCTAAAGTATTAGGTTGCTTCATTGGATTTTGTAGTTCAGGTAAACCCACTTCTGTTTACAACAATTATTTCTAAAAAGATTGATCATTGATCAAGGAACAAGTCCACGGAGTTTCATTTTGTCCGAACTTTTTCCAGCGTCATATATCAAAATAAGTCCCCTAAAGTGTTTCTCCGAATTAAGGACGATTTTTCTGTAACATGTGTGGGGGAGAAGGGTAAGGGTATTATTGATATTCTAGCAATTGTCGAAACCTCGGAATTTCTATAGTTTATAACATTGATGTGAACCGTTCTCCGTTTCTATCACGTTACCTCTGCGATATAAGAAAAGAGGTATAAAAAACAAGAGACAGTGTTAAAACTCAAAACAAGTAAGGTGAACACATAGAAATGTCATTACTACCAGCCATAATGCATTAACGAACCCACAGTATTCGAACCTTCTTTCAATTGCTTCATAATCCAACGCCTAACCGACTGAGCCACGGTGTGCTGCTAGCTCGCCTCGACTATCACATCGCAGTGATCGGTGGTTTGAATGCAACGAGCATTGTTCAAGGGATCAATGAATAAGTCATAACTCGAGAACCTAGCTAGATTTCATCTTCAAACTTTTAGGAGAACCTTTTCAGATGATTTCAAGGCCACTGTATAGCTCACATTTGTGCTACGTCCTCCCAATCCAACGTTCTGGTTTCTTTCCTTTTTTGATCGTTTTTGATCTACCCGTGAGGACTGAGTGAAATTTTGAAATCTCGAATTGTTTCTTTTTAACTTCTCTACAACCCTCAAAAGACCGTTTTTCAAAACTCCATTTTATGTTCGAAGTGGTCCCTTGTAAGTGCGGCCGCTCTTTTTTTGGTTCTATCACCGCCTTGTGTTACTATTACAGTGCTTCTCTGAGGAGCCTCAGGGCCGTTAGGGCTCTATAATCCAACTCTGTAATACAGCTGCTCGCGATGATCATTATTGATAAACAGTTCATCGGCGAAAATTCATGTTCAGTCAGGTAAGCAAGATGACATTTATTTTGCGATCGTAAAACAGTTGGAATACATATTGATTAGCACAAAAACTTCCAAGTTGGAGACAACGGGTTGTGAATTCTAGATTGTGGCGTTGTTGTGATTTCATCAAAATTACACTATGCAGTTTGCTATGGTAATTGGTTGCGGTCGTATAATCTTCGTTGTTAGTCCAGAGGCCAATTTTCCACGGGACTAACGTCATCATACCCAGGGTAAACAACCACCGATTCGCCACAGGTATCAATATTCCTCGTTGAAACCGCTTAACCAACCATTTTCGTTTGAAATCAAACGTTTTTATTTCGAAAACCATTACTCGCTACTCCCTCAAGCCAACGACCATTTATTAATGTGAGCTGTAACCAACCGTTTATTATCTCTATTCCTTTCCAGCTATTCCCATGCGGTTCGAAAGTTACCGGGGCAGAGTGAGTGCCATTAGCAATGAGAACACCTGAATAGTACTAACAATTCGTCAGGATAGAGAAAATCATCACGAAAAAGAGCTCATCCCTACCTCGCACAGTGAAACCGGCTTCCTCTCCAAATCGGAGTGTAACACCCGGCTGAACGACCACCGTTCGATCTTCCGGTATCAACACGTCTACAGGAATCTCGTACGGAGAGGCATCTATTCGGTAGACTTCTGGCAGTACATACTGGATGGATCTGCAGGTAAATCAGTATCAGTTGAGATATGTAGTGTAGCATCCAAGAAGATTATAGTCACAATACCGTTTCCGTCGCGTTCGATCAGGCTCGTGAACGCGAATGGCAGACTGTTTGCTATGCCGTCTGGGATGGGACCGTGATGGACGGCAAGCATCACTAAATGAAGGGAATATCGTTCTACAAAGTGCGGTTTGGTGTTTCTCGAAACATATTCCATGTTTGTAGTTAGTCCGAATTGGCCACAGCACTCCCTTGCGTCACCCTCTAGTCGTTAGAGCGTGACGTACATACGCGGCGATGACAGCCAACTGAATGACTCCCTTGATGCGATTTGTCGCATCCGGCAAAACATCATCGCATCGCGGCGTCCACAACTTTCCGGTGTGTTACGCCTGGCTGAGGCGGCTAGAATCTCAAAGATTACGCTCAACTCGTGCACAAGTTAAGCCTGGGCTGTAATGATCACCGGAGACCTTCGTCCCCTTAGAGCTGGCAAGTTGTGAGAACACTCATTCTCAGTCTTGGAAACACTAGGCACAGGCCCGTGTTTCTCCCTGATCCACGCACACTACGTATTCAACAGATTCTGGCATTCCGAAGTTAATACAGATCTGATATGATTCGTTTACACGGGACCCAATATTTCTCCATGCTCCCTTGAAACATAAGTGGTGGCAAAACTCAGCTAATCGTTTTGTCAATCACTTCCTTTGAGGAGATCCAAGGACTTTCTTGGACAATGAGCGCAATTCTTTCGGCACCACCAAATCATCGCGGCATCACAACCATGGTTGCCTTGGAAGAATGATGACGAGAAGAATACGGTTCGCTTTATGACAGCCTGGTGTGCCACAGCTCTTCACCGGCTGATCCAATATTCTTTACGATGACCCAAGCAGTGTACTTTGAGCCGGAAAGGGAACGTCGGTGAAAAGATGAAAATTTGCTGAAAAGTTTGCCCTCAGGTGACAAAAGCACAAACCTTGAGTGACCAGCCGCCTTAAAGCAGGCTTTGCCTTGACGTCATGAATACTGGATGTCTAACCACGAATGCAAATGAGTGACTCTATTAAGATCGACGGCATTGAGTTCCAGCGTGCTGACGCCTTCTAGTACCTTGGCTCGGTAATCTCATCTGTCCGCCGTCTAGTAAGCGAAGTCATCTCTCGTGTAAGCGCAGAGTGGATGAAACGGCGGTCGGTTATTGAAGCGTGATGCTACAGGGCAATGCCTGATCGCATCAAGTCGAGAATCCATTGAGCGGTGATATAACCCTACGTACACTATGCTGTAGAGCGTCAGGTAGATTGCAGATCCTGGGTAATGAAGACGAAACGCTCCGCTGTACAGGTGGTGTCACCCGCTTCGGCCATGCTACAAACGACGACATGCGGCACCGTTTCGGTCTTGCTACAATTGCTGAAAAAGTTCCACAATGGTCGACATAGTTATGCTCTTCGCTCACAAGACAATACTCATCGTCAAGTTTGCATCAACCTACAAAGCGAAGTTAAGGGCAGCCTAGGCAGAGATGATTGACAAGTTACATGGCCATTCGAGGATGGCTGGCGTACATACTGACCATGGGAACAGTTCGGAAGGAAGGCACCAGCCGACTCCACAGTTGAGATTGTCGTATGACTATACGACTTTGGCACCACATTGACAGTCCAGGAAGAATATGAGATCTACGTGAACCAACTCGGCAGAGTCCGGGACGCTCCACATCCGCACGCACTCACCAGGTTAGACCACAGCTCGAACTGGGTCCGTTCGCAGATTCTTCTCAAGTCAGACCCTTTGAACTCCCCCCCCCCTTCCACGTACTCCCACGTCCCCTCACTTGGCTTGATAGAGGTGAGGTGGAAGACCGAAAAGAGGAGCAACACAAGATCTGAGAGTTATTGAAGCGCTGCGCAAGTTTTCCAAACTTCTCATAACCTAGTCTTTCCAGAACTCACCTAGTAAGAGTGACATTCCTTCTGTTGCATGTTTCAACCTGCACATCAATAATTGACAGAACTGTTGGACTGGAAATCAGTAATTGCCGTGCAACGACTTCCTGAAAAAAACTGCCTTTTTTCAACATTATCATTTACTACCTCCTTCCGAATGAACTTCCTACAAAAGTCACCTACCCTTTTCAACAGGAACGTTTCCTTCGTATTTGTGTAATGCACGACTTTTAAATGTCCCTGCTCACATTCAGAAAATAATACATCACTGAAATACTCATACCATTAGAGGAAAATCACTCGATCATAAGTTATAGTGAATAGAAAATTGCCACTACTATCAGCTCCAATAAGTTCACGTCAGATTTCATGTTTTGACATGTTGATGTCACATTTCGAAGCAGTATTTTGCGGTCAAAAACCTGTTAATCTACAAAATGGTAACCAGATTAACAATGTTCAGGCCTGATATAGCACCGTAAATGTGTTTAAATGTCACTACTTTATCTTCATGGCAATTTTCTATTAACTGAAACTTAAAATCAACCAAAATCGAATTTTCAATCTACTTGCTCCTATCAAAACTCACATCTCTTCAGCACCAGTAAGTGGTTTAAGACAATGAACCGTTAATGAAGTAATACATGTTGGCTCGTGAAACTGTAATCGCGTAAAGAAGCCCATATAAGGATCACCTGAAAACAAGCAAATAGTCACAACAGTCTCAGGCTATTTGTGGCCCTGAGCCGCCTGAAAGTTTGGCTCCTTTTCCCAATCTGCGGACCGGCGTCTGTTGCTGTCCGGAGATAGAGAGAACGAGCCGAACTGTCAGGCGGCCGTTCGGTGCGGCTCGGAGCCGAGAATTTCCTGAGGCGATTAGGCCTAGACGCCATACATAGCTCTAATGACAACGGATTAAACTTACGCCCATCAATGGATATCCGCTGATGGCCGGATTCTACCCGTAGAAATGACGCAGCGATATCTGCAAAAAAATCAATATATCGATTTTTCATACTTACACAAGACTAAGAAATGTTAGGCAGCATGACACTTATTTACCTGGAAGTAATAAAAGGCCAACAACTAGTTTCAGAGCACACATGGCAATCGTCACATTTCCATATGCTGCAGTTGAAAGAGGAGGGGTTTCTGGAAAATTATTACGAAAAATGTGAATTTATGGTGCGAGAGGTAACAAATCTACACGAAGTGAACACTACGAAAATGCGAAGATACCTTTAGAATTCCAACAAAATTTAGCACAATTTTCCCGTAATTTCGGGGCCACACCTTCGTCAAGCTAGGACCGGGAACAAAAATTTCGAAAAGTGAAAAACCGATTTTTTTTTCTTAATAAACAGCAAATGATCATGGCAATGCAATAGTCCACGACTGCATTCAGAGACCAGCTCCTATGTGAATAACAATGCCAGCGCGAGGCCTTCAATTATTAATCACGAACAAGGATAAATCTCTCACGGCGGCCGTAAAAAACAACATGAAAGATGGAGACACATTCGGTCTACCTAATTGGAAACCTTTGGAAAATCAATCCGCAGCAGGAAATTACAGCAGATATAAACAAAAACATGAATCCATCAAGTATTCAGGTAAGAGGAACAAAATGAACATCTGGCTTTTTAATTGGCAAAGGTGCTAAACAAATTAATTGCCAGACCTTCTAAGTACATAAAGTTGACGCGAAACTATTCTCAGAGTCGGTGTTTTCTGCCGATAAGATAGAGAAAATGTGCGCCGCATGCATAACTATGCAGAGGCGCAGACAACGCCGACACGACGAAACAGTCCGCGTTGGCGATACATTGATCTTTTCGGACTTCAAGATTGCTTTCGACTCTCCTAGCAGCATTTGCTCGAGTCGATGGAGTAATGGAGGGGGAACCAGTGGTCTACCCTGGATTGGTCTTCCAAAAGCTGATCCTTAGTTCAGACAGTTGAGAAAATTTGTTGCTATTGCTGTATACCGTCCGAAAACATCCCAGAAATCCTCTCTAAGATCCGAGTATGTTAAGGAGTACGTTGAGCAAGCGAGAAACTCCCAACGTTGATGCCGCGAGCAGCTGAGCATGCGAATGTTGAATGCGATGACTTATAGTGTAGTCCATCAAGAGTGTCTCATTTACAGTTGACCGCAATGTTAAAAGGACATGGTGCGGTAACGGACTCGCACTAAAACTACGGTAGAATCTGGCTCTTTGCCGGATTTCGTCATCGATCGGCGCCAACCGTCGTCTCTCTGCTCACGAGAATATCAGCTGTGGCGCCGATCGATGACGAAATCTGGCAAAGTGCCAGATTCTACCGTAGTTTTAGTGCGAGTCCGCAACCGCACCATGTCCTTTTAACATTGCGGTCAACTGTACTTATCAATGAGAAGCGGTCGATTGGAGACCAATGAACGTGAAACTCGTTGCAGCACAACCGCTCTCGCTCAATCAGTATCGAGCGTGCTGGCAAGGGATTCATTCACATTGATCCCCAGCCGACCGCTTCTTATTGATAAGTAAATGAGACACTCTTGGTGGACTCCACTATACTTGGGCGGTATTCTGAATGAAACCTAGCTGTTGATGTCTTCTAAGAGACGTCAAAAAGCAGTCATGGTTCACCTTCCTCTGAGAAAATTTGCATTGACAGTGGTGGGACGGCACCGCAAGCCGGGACTGTGCCGGACCGATGTAGCAGCGACACAGCGATCCGGGCCCGTGCCGCGACACTGTAGCAACGGCTCCGGAATCTCGGAAGATTCCTTCTTGTCCGTAACAGCACAGCAACGGCACCGCAATCATGAACAGTACCGCGATAGCGGAGCGTGGGCCTCGTAACACATTCAGGCCGGCTTCGCGAAATCGCCGCCACGCCACCGCTACAGTTGCAGACATGAAAAAGAAATGGTAAAGCGAGTGATCACGTCCTGATGTGTTTATCGCATGCACAGCCGTTATATAAGGTGCCTCACCTCACTCGAGTCCTCATTCGGCGTTCTGATGCCAGCCCTGGAAGGTGACTTTGAGTCCCTCTCCGTAGGCCAGCATATTTTCGACCGCTGGGGGAGAGGGGATCCCACGGTTGGGGTGGGGCGGTTTTCGCCGCGGTCTGCAGTGAGAATCGTTCCTCACCGCAGACCTCGGCAAAGGTTAAGCCCTCGTCCGGACCAAGGCGGGGCTTACTCTGGGGGCGGGGGGAGGTCAGCCAGATTCAGGCACCGTCGCGGCCCGGATCAGGTATAGGGTTGAGGTAATTTCAGACCGGCTTTGGTAGCCGTCGCGTCCTGGTTGAGATACCGACGCGGGGTTGATGCAATGGCATAGCTGGTGGAGGGACTCTGGATAGACACTACCCTACAGGCACCGATTAGGAGCCTTCAAGGCAGGGTTGGTCTGCCACCGGGGTAAATTTTCTCAGAGTATTAAGTATGTTTCGCTTTTTTGGATGTCGATAGAAATTCATTAAGGGTATGTACTCCCCGTATCAGTCAAAGCCTTCTACCATGTTTACGAGGGACATATACAAAGCGTAGGTCGCATCTGCGGAAGCGAATTGTTTCGTTTTTACATCTTCTGCATCTATGTACAGTAAAACAGCGAAGTACTCCGTCCCGAGTTCCTAGTAGCTATATGCTCAACACGGTCGTTTTTGGTACTTTTTGTACCTTCCGAAATGTGCAGTATTTTTACCAGAACCCGGAAACGGACCTCAAAATCATGTTCAGCGCCTAAAACAATCCCCTGAGCAAAGTTACGAAGAGCGCACAATTCCGTACTTTGCACATATTTTCTTATATCAAATAACGGGTTCTAGAAGGGCTTAGGAAAAATTTCCCAGATTCGACTCGATTTTGACGGTTTTTGAGTTGAATCGTTCAGAGCATGCAAGCGGGGAGATTTTTGAGAAAAAAACCCGACTTCTGGGATTATCGGACTTCTTCAATAGATGTGGCTCTAAATTATTCTCTGAGGGTTTTTCGAAGTGGTCAAGTTAACACGAATCCGTGATCTGTTTCAGGTTTCCGGATTTTTGACAGCTTATGTTAGATTACGTTGGGTATACGGTCATTTGATCAAAGTCTCAAATTTGTCTCAAAATTTCTATTGAAGGATCGTTCGGTGAGCTGAATGTAAATTAGATCATAATCAAAATATTATGATAGGCTTCGTCCCTGAATGGCACTATGTTACCTACCGCAACATACTATGAACCTCAGAATTTTGACAAATGGACCCGAAATTTGTTCTAGCACCATAGATTACCTCTACATACCAAGTTTTGAGCGAGATCCAAGATTTTGTAAACTACAGAAATCCTACTTTTTCGCGAAGCTTCAAAACGCTTATAACTTTCTCGAACCAGCAGCTCGGGGCGGAGTACTATACAGTTTTACTATAGATGTTCAAGAGACTTTGACTATACAATTTGTTTTCGCAGATACGGCCTATGTTTTGTATACTTCCCTTGTTAGCAAAACGCCATTTTACCGGCTTCTTGGTCAGAAATGTGATCAACTTCTCCGTTTACAAATACTCTGAGTAAATAGTTCTCTTTCCTGAACACCAGAATATGGCTCGTTGAATGCTGCTCTAACACAGACAGACATGTAACGAAATCAAAGGTACAGGGACTTTCTAAACACAGAGGGAGGTGATGTCTGGCCTTTCGCGGCTCCAACTCCACTCGGGACCTCTTCGTTTGCATTGGGTGGCGTGAATTGTCGAACTGCAAAAACGGAACGGGGCAACTCCTCCCCATGTGTGTAGGGAGTCCATGTCCCGAAATCAAAGCCGGCAAGCCAGGGTTGAGCAGGCCGTTGCGCCAATTTTCGCCGGAGCAACGACCCCCCCCCGTTGTCCAAAATTTTGAAAAATTTTTACGATCCCCTCTCGAGTCGGAAAGTTGCTTTAACTTTTTTGAAAGACAAATTTGCAGAGAACTCACACTTTTGGTTATAAAAGATTAATTTCTTACGGAGCATTGGAGAAAGTTCCCATTTCTTCAAAAATTTTACAAGCCCCCCCCAAATTCATTTTTTTCTCGAAGAAAACTCCAAAAATTTTACGACCCCCCATTGCGACAAGTCGCAACTCTGCTCAAGTCTGCGGCAAGCAGAAGGGACCTAGAATCTATATGAATGCTCAAGTGGACTACCCTGAATATCCTGTTATGAAAACAACTATACTCTTTTAGGTATTAAAAATAAGTTGTTCCAGGCCCGAGGGCTAGTGAAGTCCTACGACATATTCAACAGGAGAACATACCTAATAGCTTGGGTTGTCTAAAAGGGTAAATGATTCTTTCTTGACAGAGACGTCTGAAAGGGCAAGTGGGGTCGTTGAAAAGCACTCGAGGTGGTATGTCTAACATGTAGCTGTTCTATGGCATACGCCAGTGCAGAATTGCTTCATTTGTGAACCAATGGAGGGTGTAGGGATTACGAAAATTGTTTACGTACAGGAAGAGAAGTCCTTGTATCCGCCAAGATGTATTTGTAAACTCTGACGCCCCACGTCCCCCTGCACTGAAAGAACAAGACAGACAAGGAGTGTAATTCTCTGTGAATATTCACTCATTAGAAAGGTTTGAATACCATTGCACACGCACCATTAAAGGCCAGCATACACGCTCAAAAATGAAATCAATTTTATGGAATGAATCGAAGGTCTGAAGCTGTTAGTATTCAGAAATGACGAAAAAACTGAAAAAAATCGATTCAAATGAAGATATAACGGTTCGTTCTATATTAGTCCGAAAGTGGACGAGTTGTACCGCATTGGCTGATGTGGCACCCGTATTGTTTTGTAGCACTGACTTGACTTTCTCCTTTGGAACGAGGCATAATTAGTGTTACCTAATAATTTAGCAAAATTTATGGGTCATCCATTATAATCGTTCAGCACAAACGTCAAAGGTCTCCAAGAAGCAGTGAGCACCCAAAAAATCGTATCTTATTTTCTATAACCCTCACAGACTGAGGCCCATGAAGAAGAGGAATATAGCATAAAGACTCCACAAAAATATCAATTTTCGGAAAAAATGCGGACTCTCCCCCCAAAAAAAAACAGCTTCGAATGTCTGCTTCCCTTAGCTTTGTAGTAGTTTTGCGTATCAGAATTTGCAACATAGAAAAAGGTTTAACGCTTCAGACTGGAAAAGTAGGCTGTACAAATTGAATCCACTTGAAGTTCCAGAGGTTAGCAAACTGCCACCTATGTAGGTAAATTCTGGTGTTCTAACACGTTCGCACCAAGATTGCCTGCTTTGACACGTTGGTACAATTTTCGAGGCATCTACAAATCTCTGAAGATAAAAACATCGGCAGAAGTCTCAAAATCATGTAAGAAACAGTGAACGTGTTGAATTTCCACTAAATTACCGCGGTGGCGATTCGTTGACGCCAAGAACTCATAATCGGGTTGCAAGGCCATTCTTAGGTAGATCAAACATGTTTACTCATGTACATATACACTGTGATAAAAAAAAAACTATCAAGTAGAGTGAGAACTCGAGTAAAGTACGAAGCTGACTCGAGCCGCGCGAATGTGTGAAAAGTCATTATTTTTGTTCGGACTGCAGCATAGCCTAGTGTGTAGTGGGTGAACTCCCAGCGGGACCACAGCCCACGACCGACGATGGACGCGTAGAGACTGAAGGACTTCACGGACGTGTTCGCAGTGGCGGCGGCACAACTCGCGTCGGCTCAGCCCAACTCGTAAGTCATAATGAGCAGATGTTTCCCGCAGGACAGGCGCAAAATAGGCGTTCAGGGACCACCCGCGACCACACCAGTCTACTGCCACCAGTAACGAACTGCTGCTTCTCCACACGCTGAGTGTCGGCCAACCAGTTCAACATGAGCATGGGTGACAAATGGGGCTGTTGCCTGGGACATAGGCTAGCAGCCTTAGGCCAACAATTGAAAAGTAGTACAAGTGTGTGGTTCCATAGAAGCTATTCAATGGCAACCCGTAGAAATACACCTCATGCACTTCGCCAGGAGGCACAACCATTTCATATCATAGCATTGGAATAGCAATTATGCTCACTGAAATGGACGTGAGTGAATTGGAAATGTCCTCCTAGGACACTTACCCGGAAAATATGATTCTATTCCGCTTCGAAATGAGCTCACTTCTTAAACACGTATACATAGAGAGCTGACCACAGAGATGCACTCACAGACTATATTCTTCGGACGTCCGGACTCGCGGGAGTGAGAAAAACTCCGGTTCTTGTGCAAATGCGATAGAGCGTGCGGAAGCGCCCTTTTTCCCCATCTAAAGTTCCTTGAGGATATCCTCGAGCAGGATTTCCATTGGGAACTCTATCTTTAAAGATTCTGCAGTATTTCAAAAAGGAAAGATTCTCGAAAGAATCGGTCAGTCTAGACCATCTCAGACAGTAGCACAGGTCGGATCGCGGGTGAATGACGAGCCGAACATCATCGTCTCCGAGAGTTCTGGCCAAGAAATAGCCGCGTAACAGCCGAGAAATAGTTCACCAGGCTCCGCAGCAGCTCCTGGTGGGCTATTTAGCGGCTAATTTTCGGCCGAAACTCTCAGAGGTCCTAGGGTGCACCCGGCATTGAGGCACTGCTCTAGTGCTGCCCACGATCCGGCCGACGAACTCAGCATGGGCCCGCAGTCCAACCGAAACTCCAATGGGTGTAGTCGGTCCGACCGGCGCCTTAAAGGCAACGTACACGCTCGTAAACGTAATTGAGAAAACTACGGAATTAGAATGGTATGGCACCGAGCACAACGCCAACGCATTTTGAAGCTTCAAAAACGACCCACAATGACGCTACAGGAGTGGGAAGTTGGCCCCGCCCCTGTATCTGCCCGCCCCCTGTATTTGCGTCCTCCCCCAAAACAGGGCTGCTGGGCCATTTCCACCGTCGGCGACGTTTGTGGGTGGTTTAATAAGTACAAAAAGTAAACCACATACATCGACGACGGTGGGAATGGCTCAGCACTCCTGTTTTGGAGGAGACGGCAAATACAGGGGGCGGGCAGATACAGGGGCGGAACCAACTTCTCACTCCTGTGGCGTCATTGTGGGTTGTTTTTGAAGCTTCAAAATGAGTGAGCGTTGTGTTCGGTGCCATACCATTCTAATTCCGTAGTTTTCTCAATTACGTTTACGAGCGTGGACGCTGCCTTTAACGCCCCCCTTCCGTGGTCAGCCCGGCAAGGCCCCGTCGGTCCGATCGGTGTTACTATCAGAGACGATGTGCTTTTGCGGGTTCATTTTCAGACGCAAAATTAATATTGGGGGCCCAAATGTGCGGAGCGTTTCTCTAAACAGAGATGGAGGTGTTTTTCCTACAAAGATTTTTCGTCACCTCCTTGGTCACAAAATGGCTTGCGAGGGTGATGTGACATACTGAATATGAACATACATAGGTATTTTTTTGGTTTCCGAAGGCTTTTGGCAGGAATACATGAGATATAATGAATTCAGAGATACCGCTGTGATCGGCATGTAACCTTCTCCAAGATAAGCATAAAATGGGAAAATAATTTTTCGGGTGTTTTGTGTTTCTGAAGGCACAGGACCCTCAAAAAATTATTTCTCATATTTTTTGTGCTCATCTTGAGAATCACGCGCTGATGACAATTGTATCTTCAAAATCGTTCGATGCCTCCTTCAAACAAAGTTATGATTACTTAGAGATGGCTATATTTCGAAGGCGAATTTTTGGTCAACGAGTTGTATCAGAACTGTATCTCTTTTCATCCGCAGTCGCTGCACAACAGCGAACCAGGATGAAGAGACAGACCGACAAGAGAGTGGACACCGGAGACGACACTGAGATTCACTCACCCGTTAGTGACTTCGAGAATGAAGAAAAGGCGTGTGGTGACTGACCATGAGGGCCAAAAAACAAAAAAGATCTACCAAAAATGGGCATGACCCCATCCATGGCTACGAAAATCTCATTTATAACTATTCAAAGGGTTTCTTAACAAACATTCATCTTACATATGAGAGTTACAGCTGCTGTCAGCTGTTTTCCGCCGGGTGCAGCTCGTCCAGAAACCCCCAACGCGACGCCCGCCCAACACGCACGCCGACTGCGTGGGAGGACATCAGCATTCCAAAGCACTTTATGCTGCCTCTAATAAGAAATGTTCATTAGAACTTTTCTATTAATCAAAAATCTCAGCAAAGGAGCATCGCTTCCGCATTCGCAGACAATTTATCATCTGGCAATTCGAATTGTTTACAAATGTCACATGAAGTCGTCGGAGCATCCACACATCTTCTGCAGAGTCCAACATTTTCCATACAATTAGTGCAATAAGGAACAGAATACGCATAGGATAGCAGAAGCTCTACTCGAGCCTCGCCGAGCAGACACGCTGTTGCGTAATGGAATTCATAATTCAGTACATTCGCTTCGTCTAAATTAACATCCCCCGTTGCTACTCATGTCGCACACCCATTTATCAGCACAAGGCTAGAAGTTCTAGATGCTCGTGTCTAGAAGAGGAATTTGCTAGCAAAACGCCATTCATTTCCAATGCCCATTTCCTCTGCATAGAAACTCCAGTTTCCATGGCAATATCCATCAAACTTTTGGTGAACACATATGACAAGCGAATGGCAATTCATCTCTGGTTTTCCGGAGTTGACTATGGAGGAAAAAAATTAGAAACAAACAGCCTGGATTGTCGCAACAAAATGGCAAACACATTCTGCATCTCATAAAAATGCGGAGGACAGCTCCAAAGACAAACAGACACGAGAGCCCCTTACATATCTCTACCCTGACATCTTCTATCCAATTAAAACCTAGCTGCACTGGCCGGAAGACGGAAATTTGCTATTTGAAAGGAACGAACGTCAAGGAAAGGCAAGCATACATATCCTTTTTTTGGCGGCAAGTTTTTTTGAGGAGCGAGGGTTCAGACAGCGAGAAAGTGTGGGGAAGAAGGAAACGCAGCATACGCGCGCAAACGAACGCATTTACCGGGAGTAAATTTCACTTCAAAACAGAGGACACTCCTGTGATAGGTCAGCGGCGATAAAGTGGGCGGGTAACACCCTCCCAGCAAGAGATCCAAATTAATACCGAAAAAACATCGGGAACCTTGAAAGCAGTGACTTTTCCCCACCCACAAACATTATCAGTTTTCCGAGAGTCTTCACTAGGAGTACATGCAGGAATAACAAGAAAAAAAAAGATTTTTTTTCGATTATTTCTATTTTTTCAACTTTTCGTTGTCTTGTTGTTCCCGCGTGTATTCATGGTGACTACTTAAGGTACAGTTAGGTCCGTGGCTTATTTCCTCAAGAGAATGCATTTAAATCTCGCCCGCGGCTGGCGGCATGATAGCTGATCAGCTGCGCCCTTCTCTCGGCCTGATTTGATTAGCGGGCCAGCGCACGCGACCGCCACGCCAGCCGCGGTTGAGATTCAAATGTTTTTTTTCTTCCTTCAGGAAACAAGCCACGGACCTAAATATTACGTTGATGTCTATGTGTTGGGAAAACCTACGGGTTTTCAACTTTCCCGATAATTTTTCACCAAAATTCAGGAGAAAATTACAACTTTGCCGTTGATTGTGGCGCAACCTACAGTATGCTGAGAAGAAATACGCAACCACACAATTGCATTTTTACCGTGCCGTGAACTGTACATACGATCGCAAAGGTAGTCGAGATCTCTGAGAGTTTTGGCAGAAAATTAGCAGCGAAATGCCTGCTTGCCGCGTAATAGCCGCGAAATGGCCTCCAAATAATGCTCTTGCGGAATAGCCGCTAAATAATGCTCGCCGCGAAACAGCCGCGGAATAGCCGAAAAATAATGCTCTCCAGAGTATACGACGCATTCCAGAGGCATGATTCAGATGCCAACTCCTCCGTCGGTTCAAATACCCAAATTTGAAGTACTTGGACCTCCCTCAGCCTCTAGAGGCCCCGCCCAACCGCTGGCGTCCCCGGATGGCGGCTCTTCTAGCCGACGACGGCTCCGTCTTTGCTACTTTTGGTTACTTTTTGTTATTTCTCGGTTATTTCTCGGCCATATCTTGTCCGTTTCGTGAAAAGCCGAGAAATAACCGCGAAGTAGCTCAACAGGAGCCGCTGCGGAGAGCCTTGTGGGCTATTTCGAGGCCATTTCTCGGCCAAGACGTTCAGACATACCGAGGCTGATAGATTCGTGCGATCAGTAACAGAACGCGTACGCCGTTCTAAACATCAACAGTGAGCCAAAATAACCGCATTTGGGTATTCCTCAGCTTCCAATAATGTGGAACCCCTGCCCATTCTATTGCTAAACCCCGCCTTTCCAATGCAAACGCCCTCAAATAACTTGCTCAAATGCGATCATTTAAGCTCGTTTCTGACGCTTCCAACAGCGTTAGCGTTCTGATAGAGGCGGTAGGAATCTAGACCGTTTTGCGAACGTGTATGCCGCTCCTGAAGTTCCGAATAGTGCAGGCAGGAACTCCCACATAGAAAATATTCCGAGAGAATTGAGAAAAAGAATGAGGGAGCTCAGATTGGGGAGCACAAAAAACCTGGTCGCTTGTGATGCATGCTTAACAATGTTTGCGGGTGACGCAAACATTGTTAAGCACGCTTCACCAGCCATTCACGCATAATAGCTGTTTTCTTTGCGACGAAGCAAGGCCGGCGACCAAATGGATTATCGCAACAACGATATCGTACAGATATATAAAAAGGAAAATCAAGTAACTCATGAAAAATATTTGAAAGACTGTGGCACGATCGCGGAAAAGGGTTTTAATCCGGAAACGAAAGTAGAAACTCTAGAAAATGAATGCACAAAAAACGACTCATGACGTCTAACGCAAAATTTATACTTCCAGGCGACGGCACAACACAGTAATAGGCTCAGAATTGGAACTCAACAATGCTAAGAAATCGAAATCCGACCTTTTCGAGCAAGTTATCACAATGCGCTTTTTTCAACAAGACAAAAAAACGCCGCGGAGCGTCAATTTATAAACGTTAATGCCTTTGCTCACTCTAGAAAAGCTTCTTGCAGAAGTGCTGACCTATTATTCCACTCTAATCTAAAATCGGTTATGTTTCCTGATTCAAAGCAAGGTCATAAAGCTAATTTCGAGAGAGCAAGAAGAATAACAAACTATTGTAGAAATACTCCTGAGTAAACTCTGTGAAAACTTGCACACCGGCCTAATGCAAAAAAGACTAACTACGCTTAATATCAGGTTTATACTTTGACGCAACAGTACGACACAGTAATAGGCTTACTATTAGATTACACGTTTGATAGCGCTGGCACCACCTGAGTCGAGAACGACGCGCGTGATGAGTCGCTAAAGCGTTATTTATACTTTCGCCACCAAGCGACGGTGAAAATTGCAATCCTATATTATCGATCGTCTCGCGTCGCGTGATCAATATCACAGGATGAAAATGTGCCGCGCAGCTTCGCGGCGCATCTATAAACGACGCCTAAGGGCGCAGTTAGAGTTTCACCGCTGCGCGGCGTGGTAACATTCGAAGCAAGAGAAACGCTTGCGTGGCGCCGTAGGACCGATGACTCCAACGTACGCTGTCGCGCCGACCAGCGGCGGACTCTATTCCAACATTCATGACAAAATTTGAAGATCAAGGCGAAGAATTTCGGTCTCATTATATCGATCGCGCCGTTTGCGCTCCGCGCAGGCGAAATCAGACCAGCTGCTACGTGTGACGCCGTTGCTGTTCGGTCATACTCATCGTCATCAGGCTTGATGTTAAAGGCAGTGCTCACGATAAATATCATATTCGACCTCGACTCAAAAATGAGATTGCTTGGTCGTGAGCTATTGAATAATGAAGAAACAACGAAGTAAAGCGCTCAGATGGGCTAAAATAACGGTTACTACGCACATAAAGGTTGAGGGCGAGGACGAGTTTACGCGCTGCGCTAGTTTCCGCAAGCGCGCGTTAATGGCAAAATGTGCGCGAATCGATCAGGCTGGAAATGGCGATGTTGCTTAGCAGTTTTCCATCGAAAACGTCCGCGGCGCCACAAGCTCGTAACAGGGGGCGAGGCGGGCTTAGCTTCCCTTTGCAGCCGTTTTTTTCGATTTCTAGCCCGTTTTCACTGCTCCCTTCGACCCTATCCCCTACAGCATCTCAGAAACGAGATTTACCGCGAATACTGCCTTTTAGCGGTGAGATCCGCACGGTTGTACGGCCCTGCACCGCGACACGGCGGCCACATAACTCTGACCGGGTTCATCCTACCGACGACCTCCACAGCGCTAAGAAAGCATATCGATTTTCAGTTAATGTGGATGAAAAGCATCGCGTCAGGTAGCTAGTAGCGGGGAATATGAGCGCGGCGATTAGATCTTTTTCGGAGAATTTTATACCTCTATGAGTATTTTAAACCCAGTATATGGCTTTGTCGAAGTCCAAATGACAGCCGGCAAGATATCGATGAGCACACAAAAATACCATTTCATTGCGTAAGTGGAAACTTCAAGACCTAATTCATACTTCGCGTGACCAGCAGCGCGATACAGTAATCGCGATGCATATAACATCTATAAAACGTCGTAATTCACATCATTCGAGGTGCGAGGGGCGCGCGCGACGCCGCGGCCTCCGTCTGGCCTACGCTCTCTCACTGTCTCTAACCTACGCTCCGCACCAGCACGCGCAGGAACCAGGTGAATTTCGCCGTTTTATAGCCTGTAAATGGGCCAAGAATGCCGTGCGCGTTGAGTAGATACAACCAGACGCGTCTAGCGCGACGAGAATCACACAGTCCTACGGACCTGTTGCTTTCGCACGTCACGGAAAGTATGAACGGTGAATGCAGACAGAAAGCAGTCAATAATGAACTCATACGAATGAATAAATTATTGACGAATCGCATTCTATAATGAGTAATTTATTTGTTTTCAGGCAAGGTAAGATCTGCATAAAAGTATGTACCCAAAAGTTCGATGATGAGTGTCAGCCAAGAATGAAGTGAAGGAAGAGGCTGCCTAGATAGGCTTTGTCTTCTACTTTCTGATCGATGCTAGACTTAACTGCAGGTCTGGAAAATTCCCCCCACAAATCTAATGAAGAAGACTGAGGAAGTGCGTGGGAATTCAGAAGGAGGAGAAGAAAGTAAAGCCTGCCGGCTATGGCGACGACGTCTTGAATGGGCCAGTATTTGGATGTCACGCTTATAATCAAATCGCCAGCACGTCAAATGCATCGCGCTGCACTAGAAAATATTTGATCTTCGCCTTCCAAATACGTGCAGAATTATGGTATCAGCATGGCTTACTACAAGCCTTAGCTAGAGCCAAGCATTACGTCTAATGGCCTCGGCTGCCGCAGAATTCCCGGTGACTTCCGTTCCAGACACATGCTGTGTCTGTTTGTATTCGCGTGAGCAATTTAGACGCATCGTCTACGCGGAAAATCGCTTCCAATTGTTTGCGCTCTGTCCCAAATTAGGAGAAACTCGCTTGAAGATGTTTCTAGAGACGACGAGAATTGTGGTCGGAGATGATTCACCTGCTTATCCACGATAGTGAAGCCTCTCCTTCGGTAAAAGAACCACTCCCAGCCACAAAAGAAACTATCTTGGGAGCCATGAGCGTCGGTATAATCCTCACATTTCCTTAGATATCCGATTTTGAGAACTTGTTTACTGCATATTACATACTACTGTTATGTATGCACATGCCACACAGGAGGATGACTCTCATTAAGCCATTATGGAAACGGATGTTGTGCGGCTCTTCAACATGGCATAGCGCATTCAGTGAGCGTCAGCTGATGAGCACCCATTAAATATAGCAAATCGTAGTCTCGTCAATCAGAATTGCATCAGAGTTTTTTCGCCAAGTTGGTTCAACAAAATGAAATCCGTGAGAAGACAGAAATCGGGGTGAATAGTCTAGCTTCGCACGATAAATCGATTTACTTCTTCGTCCTTCAGATGCTTTGATCTTCAGCGGTAGTTGATATCAAGAGAATCATGAATATAGTACATCCTACGCTTGGGCAAGCTGATCCTTTTTTTTTTTTGAATTATGGTTTTTTCAAACAAGTCGGAAACCATACTTTTTCGAATAGGTCAAAAATCACCCCATCCCCAATGATCAACCTTTCCATTTAACCGTAAATTCAACTATTCGATTAATCGACTAATCGAAGTCGACTTCTTTCAATCGCTTGATGATTCGAACACTCGATTTGGCCTAAGTGTAGCACACAACAGGGCTGTGCGTTATAACGTTAACGTGATAACGCATTAACGGGTTAACGCGTTTTTTTCTCAAAAATTCACTATTGAAGGCAGTGGTCGCGATCAATAATGCTTGTCGCCTTTTTCTCTCTAAACCCTTTTCTGGGTCTCGAGTAGTGGGACCTATTAGAAAAAATCGCGAAAAAACCACTGTTTTAAGCCAAATTTGAGGCCTTAACTCCCTTGTCTTTTGATGGTGGACGAGCCCACTCCACATCATCCGCATCGATGACCTCTTATATCAAGAACATCAGCTGGCTTGAAATTGAATGTCAATCAATAAACCTTCGGATTTATGTACACATCTAGTTAAAAACATTGACTGGAGTGGTTTCTTTCATTGCTCATCTGTTTTTATTAGGTAAATTTGCATTTATTTCTTCCCCTCAATGTCGATGATTTTTGACTGCTCGGCATGAGACTGCGATCTTTTTCGACGGCGCTGTGCACGTGTGCACGAACTGACTTCTTTGGGCCTTGGAAACTCTAATTCAAGCCGGTTTTTCACCGCGCTACCTTCATAGTTTTTCAGCTGTTTTTGATCCAAGCTGATTTTTATAGTTTAATCGATAACGTTTTTCATCGTGACCACTGCCTTTAATGCCTAAAGGCACAGGACACCCAAAGAATTAATTTTCAGATTTTATGCTTATCTTGGAGAGAGTCACACGCTGATCACAGTGGTATTTCCGAAATCGTCCAAAACCCCCTTTGAACAGAGTTATAGCTCTTCAAAAATGTCTAGATTTTCGGGGTGAAAAATTGGTGGACGAGTTCTCTCAGGCCTGTATTTCTCTTCATTCGCAATCGTTGCGTGAGAGAAAGCCAGGATAAAAAGACAGTCCGGTAATTGACTGAAGAACGACGACTTGTTGGAATTCATCCATCCATCGAGTCGCTATCGAGTTCGGAATTTGGTTAGGGGGTCGGGCCTGTGGTGGTGAGAGAAGGGGGTCGGGCCTGTGGTGGTCGCTTATACCTCACTTAATTGGAGGAAATGAGATCTGGCATTTGGCACGTGTTATACATGAGGGTTCTTCTACACAATTACATGAAAATCTCAAAATTCTTATCTGAGGGTGTACTGTGCCTTTAAATAATAAGTCTTGGAATCACAATGATTTAGTTCGTTAATTGTAGTGGAAATATGGCACCGATTGATATAAGATCTTTGATGATTTACTGACTTTTTCTCTGGTCTGGTAATGCTTTTATGAATTTTTACCTAAATGCAAGGCTAACGTGTTAACGCATTAACGAGTTAACGCGGTTTTTTCCGAACGTCAACGATTAACGTTTAAAGGCATCGTACACGATAGATTTCGATTTTGACTTTTCCATATATAATGAGAGCTCTAGTACCCTATATAACAACTATATACTTTGAGAAAACCGCGAAAAAAAAACACTGAAAACTCCTTATTCAGACCGAAAATATCTCAATCGAATTTTGAGAAAGGAAGAGTCGATCGTTAGAGATCGCTGTTTTGACCAACGATCTCACGATCAAATGAAGTTCATCTTTCTTTCAAGTGATTTGTGGAGAAGGAAAGGTTAACCGATGTGTGTAGAACAGCCATTCTCTACGTAATAGTGTGGTATATGCCATCAACTTCCTCTCAGTTGTACTGTATCAATTGCTAATTAGTTACTTATACGATGGTTGACAGCAAATTTTGTCAGATGACTGGTGGAGGGCCGGCCTCTTCTGACGGAATTTGAGACATTCAACCTCATTTATCTTCACAATAAGGCGTTCTTAACCGAGCAAACTCCCCCTGTGTTCTTAGGTGGGCCCAGAAAATCATTCCAACCGAAAAAACGGTGATTTTCAGCTGGTACGATGCCTTTAACGAAAAAAAAATTTTTTCATGAACGCGCACGCATGGCACATGGCCCCCAATCATAACCTTCATGATCGTGTTGTTTCAATCATTCAAAAAGTGATTTAGTAATGTTCTGGGAACCACCCAGGACTTCTAGCCGTCGTTAGCAGGTCCTGGAGAGACACCTACGACATTCCGTCGTCTCCAACATGCTTCCGTTGTTGATGTTCTAAAAAATAACATATGAAATTTCTTTGCCTTCAATGCGATTCTGCTGCTCGTGTTCAAGGAGCCACCCATGACGTCCAGCCATCTTTTGTCAAACTATAAAACTGAAGCTTCAGGAGACTCCCAAGGCGCTCCGTCGTCATTAGATTTTTCCCCATGTTTTTTGTTCAAGAATCCGCCCATGATGTTAAGTCGTCCTCTGCAAATCTACAACTATAATGTGCCTAAGAAGACCCATGGCGTTTCTCCGTCTTCAATCTGACCATAGAGCTTGATGCAGTGATGACGCCATGATGAGATCGTGCACAGCTGGGGTTATACAAAACCCCATCCCCTTCTACATAAACTCTGGTACCGCCGTAGTGACCTGTTGATTTCGATTATCACAGCGCGGAGCGGTGGCTTTTTCGTCGGAACCTCCTTATCACTAGTTATATTTCACCGAGGCCCACCGCTCCGCTGCTGGTATTGATCGAAATCAACAGGTCACTACGGCGGTACCAGAGTTTAGGTATATGTAGAAGGGGTACGACGTTTTGAAGACAGTCTGAGTGCGTACATGCAGCCGTTAAAATTAGTCAATGGCGCGCAGTCCATGGAGGCTTTTCACCAGTTCTGGCGAATGAATGAAGGCGTGGCGGTAGGTCGTCGCTCGATATCGGAATCCCTTTGGGGTCGTTTATACTTCCGCCGCCGAGCGGCGCGGATCAGAGCATTCCTGCAATATTGATTACGCGGCGCGCACGATCGATACTATGGTAATGCTCTTTGCCGCGCCGCTCGGCTGCGGAAGTATAAACAACCCATTTGGCCGGTTTAGCCACGATTGCCGCACGGCCAACCGCAAACGGGCGAGCCTTGTCTATTCGCTAGACTAGAAAAAGGTGAAAGGCATTCGAATGTAGTATCTACTCCTGATACTACATTGTGTGATACTAGCAATACAGCCTGCATATAAGAAGGAAATGTAATGCATGAGAGCGAACCACCTCATTGGGCCCTATAGATAGCCAACCTTTACGGCAGGCAAAGTACATGCAGAAAGTTAGAAAGACCAGGCTTAATAGCGCACTATTGAGCTCACGATAATAAGTGCGTGCGGGTGAGCACCCCATCTTGATGAGACCGCGATGGCTCAGTGGTTACCCTGGACATACGTCCCATGTACTCGAGCTCAAGAGGCTATAGCACATCTAGCAACGGCTAAGATCGAAACTAGCCCCCAGCTTGACTCATGGAAATCTCCCAAGGAGATAATCACACCTCTCAACGCCCACGCGGCATGCGCGTGATGCGCTGGAGTTGAGGAGTATGAACAGCTCATAACTAGGAGAAGGAAGAGGATAATGTGCAGCATACCCTGAATTACAAGAACTAAGATTTAAAATTCCAGTTGTTAGAAAATAGCCACAATAGTAAGAACAAATTTTCTATTTTCTAACAACTAGAATTTATGATCTCGTAATGCGACCAACCCCGAAGGCGAAAAAAAAGGAATTTCGGAGGCTGGCATGAGGTGAGCAAGGTGAGGCTGACTCCACGAATCGTCAACTTCCGAGGCTGATACGGGCAGCATGTACGTATATAGGTAGTAGAGCCAACTTTTCGCAGTCGACGCCTTTTCATCGGTTGCAATTGATTTTTCGCCTTCAGGCTTAATTGCCGGCCAGAGTTGAATGGGAGATGAAAAGCAGTGCAAGGTGGTTATGCACCCCCACGCAAACGAAAACAAACCCATTATTCGGATTACGAACTGCGGATTTACCCCTGACGGAGCACGAGTACTCACGAGGAGTTGGCGGAAATCTCAGCTACACATTTTAGCTACTTTGAAACGTCTTTCTCTATAAAAATCTCATAGTTTAGACTTTTGTGAGGCCCTTTTGACATCCCTGTCTACAATACAGAGGCTTCTCAAAAACTTGAAAAAGTAAGATGCGGTTTTTCTGCCCTGATGATGCCTTTCCGGTAAACAAAAAAAATAAGGAAACCATCCAATGCGCAGAATTCAAGAAAAATCCAAAACACATATTAAGAAAGTCACATGTCTGCAAATTTCAAAGCGCATTTCCGACGATTCAGATTTAGCTCCACTGAACACACAAAATGGGCTCAGAGGGGCGGGAATCGTATGATTTTGGGCGGGATTTTTAAAAAGTCTTCTCTGGGAATGAATGCTTCAAGGAACTTTTTTACTACTTTCCTCGACTTTGTAGGTTTACCTGAGCAAAAACAAACTCACATCTTCGTGGTTGTGTCCCGCGAAACCGCTGTCATCCGCGTTTGTTTCGGAGCAAGCGCGACATGTTTTGGGTGGGACGGGGATGCTCCGGGTGAACCAGATGTTTGAGAAACTTCTATTTATTTTTTAGAAAAACTAGAAACTTCTATTTTAATGAAATGCGTAACGAACGGAATAGGTAAAGCAACGTTACACAACAACTTTCCGTATTCAAATTTTCCTTGATAACAGACACCAGCGAAGGACCGTTTTCACGATTTTCGATCAATCCTGTCTTTCCAATTTCCGAAAAAATGCCTAGAAAAACGAAAAGCGGAAATGAAATCATCGAGCCACTACCGAGTTTCGAAATTCTAAGAAAAAAAAACTATCATCCTTGGTCGATACCAAGCATATTCTGCTCATTGCGACAATTCAACATTCGAAGAACTGTTTACACAAGATGCTGAGTCGATCGCAAAATGTTTGGCTCCAAGCGAGATTGAACCAGCTTAATAACCTTCCGGGGAACGCCTTGTTGCACTGCGCCACCGAAGCGTCTCTCTACCTCAGCTGCGCTGTAAATCTCCACCAAAGCAATCATCCTTCATCCGCTTGCGATCAACTGTGCTGTGCCAATGCATCCACTACAGACATTTTGGTCGACTCCTTCCACCATTGGCTGTATCATGACTCGCTGAATCATGCGACAGATGTCGTTTTCTATGATGTCGCAAAGGCATTCGATACCGTAAGTCACACAAAATTACTTCATAAACTGAGCAATATAGGTATAAGGGGTAATCTTTGGTGCTGGTTGAGATCTTTTCTCAGTGACCGACAATTCTGTGTCAAAGTGAGGAATTCGATATCATCAAATCGTTCAGTTGGAAGCGGGGTTCCGCAGGACAGTGTTCTTGGTCCACTTCTTTTCAACATTTTTTTGCATGATCTGCCATCAGCTTGCAGAGTGAATCCTACCGTTAGTATTAAAATGTTTGCTGATGATGTTAAAATGTACGTATCTTATGATACAGAAGGCAAAGACGATGCACATGCCCTTTTGCAGGATTCGATTTCGAAACTTGTTCAGTATATGCATAACTGGCAGCTAAAACTCTCCCTGACAAAAACTTGTGTTGTCTATTTGGGGAGCCGGAATCCTAGGTTACCGTACTTTCTGCACCCAGGTGCTATCATCAATGCTGTTTCTGTGGTGAAGTACCTGAGGATACTAGTTGATGAAAACCTCTCTTTTGACATGCACATATCGAAAACAATAGAGACTGCAAGAATCGCAATGTTTCGATTGCTGAGGAGTTTCCGCTTGAATGATCCGCTCATCCTATCACGTTTGTTCAAGACTTATGTGCGACCTCTCATCGAAAACAACGTAGTCGTTTGGAATCCTTACAAAAAGAGGGACATTGATGCCCTAGAGAACGTGCAGCGCTTGTTTACCAAAATTGTCTACTTGCGTTGCTTTCGAGTTGGTTCTGCCAATTTGCCTGCTTACAGTAGTCGAATTAAAGCACTAAAGCTGGAACTCTTGAAGGATCGACGCTCTGCCTTTGATCTAGTGCTTTTGGAAAAAATGTGGAGACTTGAGCGTAGACTAAGACTTTCAAAGTATGGAGTTTTTAGGCCCAATAGAGGGGGGTGTACAGCTTTGAGTTTCAGACTCCATTTACGAAAAATTCTCGGTTGTCAAACTCCTATTTTTATCGATGCTCCAGAATACTACGTATGCTTCCAGCAAATTTCTTCGAGAAAAAGAGAAGTGTGAAAGCAATTCTGCAGGATTCTTCTATTGCCGCTGTGCTATGAAGATGTGGTTTGGCAATGCTGCGGTGAAGAAGACTCACGAGATGAATAGATCTTACGATCTCCAATTGAAGTGCACTAAGCTGTTGACAACACCTGACACATTCAATATTTTAACGGAATGATAACGATGGAAAGAAGTTTTATGACCTATATCAAAATTAGGTGCGCGGTGATGCTACGTGGCGATGAATCCTCTGTTTGGGCCACCCGCTTTTTCGTGCCGCCGCCTCACTGCTACTCGGTTGCTCCTGATGGGAGTAGCTGCTTACTTTATGTGACTGTGGTGTGTAGAGGTGCGAGCGGTTAAAGGGTTACTTTATATGAAATACGGTCCTTACTGGCGGTTGGAGCCACCACTGGTATCAGTAATTCCACGCTACCTCACCAATTTGAGTTAACGATTTTACAGTGTTTGTGTGCCGGGTGGGGCTCAGCTGATACGCTTCAGTTCTTTCGTTTCTTTCATTTCTTTCATGTTGTAACCTCTGCACAAGAGGGTCACATCTACTTAGATGGATGTAGTTATATAAATAAATAAATAAATAACTCAGCACCTTAACGTGTAATGCGACGTATAACTGCAGTTACGGTTTGAAAAAAACATCAAAAATCATTGAAAGAACTGTTCTGAAAAATAGTTGATCCCTAGAAAAAACAGCCTTGATTTTAAAAGGACAATTCAAGAAATGTCCAAATTTTTGATTCGAAAAGTCTACATTTCTTCCTCAACCGAGAAACTTTCAGTTCAAGACCTGAAGAGGAAAAGCGTAAGCTTGCCTGATGAGGCGAAAAATCCAACACAATTGAATCCGTTTTGTTCAGAAAAAGGCCCAGATTGGCTGGGAATGACTCTCGAATTACAGAAATGAAGAGAAATCTGAGATAGAGGACGCCCCACGCAGAATCATGTATTACGAATAGCTCGCTCTCCATAATTCCTGGAGCAGAGATCAGAGGAAAACGAGCCAACTACTTAAATAAGTAACAACAAAACACATATATTTTTTATTTTGAAATTACCGAATTTTGTAACGGAATGGATGAATGAAATTCAAAAAAAATCTTTCGTCGAAAACCCCTTTTTTTCTTTCTACAAAGGAAAATCCAAAACAAATTCTGATAATCCACTATTCCTAACCGAGAAAAAACTCTCATCACCGTCACTTCTCCATATAATTGTTGAAGGGAACGGCTGAAGGATCGCACGGCTGCAACTGACAGCTGCGTACATATTCCCGGAGGAACGGCCAGTTTTTTTGCGCCTTAATCACTTAAAAGTTCACCCAATGCCCATAAAGGTCGTTCGAGATGGATGCCTCGACGTTCCGAAGAGGCAGCCAGAAAGTGATGAGAATTCTAAGGGCAAATGCCGATTGGAACACTCCAGGGAGTTTTCCCCTTTCCCATGGTGCTTTTTGGGTTCAATCTTCTAGCTTCACAAACATGTAAGGAAATTCTGGAATTTACCAAATTTGCGAAGCCATGATTTGAGAAAAAGGCAAGGGAATTGGGACTTACACTTTTCGGCGGAAATATTTCCACTGAAGAGAGATTTCGTTCGATTAACTTGGTTTTCTGTGAGAAAATAGCAGAAAAGACTTTTGAAGACCCAAACCAATTCAAAAGCTGACAATAGCCTTCATGGCCGAGCAACAAAGCGAGATTGTGGCTAGAAAGACTGCGGCGGAAGTTATGAACTATTGAAATACTCGAAAGTGCATAAAAGGCAGTGTCACGATAAAAAACGGTCTTCGAGTTTTCACCGGAAATCGAATACACCGTGGTCCATGGCAACAATAATGACGAAAGAACGGCTAAAAACGAGCCATAGATAGTCCTATGCGTCCGTCAACCCTGGTTGTCCTATGCCCGCCCCGCCCACTCGTTCAATGGTCAACAAGGAAGTGGGCGGGTAGGGCTTAGCGCACACAAGTTGGTGAGCCAAGTGGGGGTTTTAAATGGCTCGATTTTTGCCTTGCCGTTCTTTCGAAATTATTGTTGCAATGAATCCTGGTACATTCGTATTCCGTGAAAAACTCGGAGACCGTTTTTATTGTGAATACTGTCTTTAAGAAACTTCACAAAAATCACTACCACAACAACACTGTAAAAAGTATTTTTTCTTAAGTAGTTTTTTTGTGAGAGGATTTTGCCTAATTGAAAATTTTTGATTACTGATATTTATGGTTCTTTCTTTGCCAAAAACGCATACAACTTTCTTTCTTTCCAACCCGAGAGGAGCGATTTTTTTCCAAGCTTTCAAAAGACAGGGCTGGGGAAGCGGCTCGACCATTTCTATTACTGAAGTCGTAAGTCGGAACTTCAGAAACCATAAAAAAGCAGAACTTACAAAATTTGAAGAAAAACTGCAAGTATTTTCCACGTTCTTCCGCATCTGGAAATGATACCCCTCTACTGTTAGAGAACCAAATTTTTCACTTCCCCCTAAAGAGCTTTCCCTTTCAGAGCACATTCCTCGCGAAGGACAACGCGACCCCAAAAATCGATATGCCTGATATGCATGTTCGCGGTCGCCCGTCGCGGGAAGTACGATCCCGCTCATGGAGGTCCTTTACTGTGCTAATCTGAGCCAAATTCCGGTCCGCAATTACGTCTCGACACGCTTTGCGGCCGCACGAGCTCGAGTCAGTCGGGTTTCCAGCGCCAAAGCCGACTCGGTATGTTTTTTTATACAATTTCCTCCAATTTTTCTTAGTTTCCAGTTTCCAAAACCCACCTGGAGTCAGCACATCGGCGGCGCTGGAAGCTCTTCAGACTCGGGAGCGTACGGAAGCAAAGCGTGTCGAGACGCAATTGCGGACCGGAATTTGGCCTAGATAAGAACAGTATGCTTCTGCCGCCTAGCGGCACGCCTCGCTTGGGGACGGAAGTACAGTTAGCACGGATCGCACTGATACTCTGCGTTCCTTGTTGTAAGTTGGCGCAAACTCGGTGTACATATCAGGAATGAGCGGAGTTGCGCGTTTCGCGTTCCGAAACCCGCAGTTTCGCGCATTTTTTGGCATTCCGCATTCCGAAAACCGCAGAAAACGCCGCGGAATGCGAAAACATCAGGTCTGGGACGTAAGGAAACATTAGAAGATTTCTGAATTTTTCCACGTTTCGCATTCCGAAAACCGCATTTCCGCGCATTCTCAGGCGTTCCGCGCCCGATTTCCGAAACCCAAGAAAAAAAATTTTGTTCCGGAACCCGAAAACGGTTTCCGTAATTTCATATTTTTATTCCGCTCATCTCTGGTACATATGTTAAAACATGTGCGCACCGAGTTTGCGCCAACACACAATAAATAAAGCAAAGTATGAGAACGATCCGTGGCGAATGTACAAACAACTTCATAGGGTCCGTGTGCATTCTTGATCAGCGCGATTCGATCGCGGCGACGTAAGGTATGAATGGAGCCCTCAACTCAAATCCGTTACTCCTAGCTCAAAAAAATCAATCCAAGAAGTTTCCTTTCAGTCGCAACTCCATAGATACTCAGTCACAGACAAAGCCAGCTCTTATCCGTTTTTATTTTGTTTGAGTTGCATACTTATAACCATGAAGGCCGTGAAGACTAAAACTCGACATAATCTATCTCTCTGGCCCTGGCTAAAACTAGCCTCGACAAATCCACCACCCACTGATGACTTAAGCAGATAAAGGAAGAGTGACAAACAACATCCCACTACTACATAGAACTAAATCAGCTACCCTTTTTGAGTGGATACTCTCCCTCTCTTCAGACCAAGAACATTACGAGTGCGTGAAGAAAAACATGGGGAACAAACTTCCGCACTCGCCCTGGTCTCTCCTCTTCTCTAGGGGGAAGCAGCTTTTTTACTAGTCAAGATAGGGGTAGATAAAGAGGTAGATAAATAGTGCAGACGTGTGATCAGGAGACGATTTGTACCCCACCTTCAAGACAAATGGGAAATGTGATCGAAGAATTGACTACTTTCATGTTGTTCCATTAAATGTCACCTCTCGTAAGGTTTATGTACATATAACAAACTTGAACAACTTCTGAAGTCGTTTCGTCTCTTCATTTCCAAACTAATCCTAATCGTATGTGTGTGTGTGTGCACACACACTAGTAACCTTAACAACCAGCCACAACAAACCAAAGGCCGTCAGCCAACAACAACTCGACACGAATTCAATTAACACACACTACTGGCGAAAACTTCGCGAAAGCGAAACTCGGCACTCGTCAACCACTCTGATACAACTATGGATCGAGGATTCGCAAAAATGGGAAATTCATTTTTTCATAGGAATATATTACTAATTAAACAAGTTATGATTGATACCTTACTATTTGTCTCCCCAAACAGCCAAAATAGCTACGAAAAATTACCTCAACGCGTCATCCTTCATTCAGAACCCTCAGAACGGCGCGATCATAATAAGGGGGTCGTTTATACTTCCGCCATCGAGCGACGTCCCGAAGGGCAATTCCATGGTACTGATCACGTGGCGCGGGCACGACCAAAATTGCACCTCGACGCCCCGCTCGGCGGCGGAAGTGTAAACGACCCCTTAGGGGTAGTTTATACTCCCGTCGCCGAGCGGCGCGTCACACTGCATTTCTTTAATATTGATCACGCGGCGCCGCACAGACGATACTGTAGGATTGCACTTCGCCGAGCCGCTCGGCGGCAGAAGTGTAAACGACGTCTTACAGAATCACACTGTACCGCGCCGCTCTCTCTCGCTGTCTCTAGCCTCCACTTCGCGCCTGCACGCGAAAGAACTATGGAAATTTGGGTTTTTTACAGCCTTTATGACCTCTAAAAATCGCCTTAATTTCGGCGGCAGGACATCGGTGAACAAACTGTCCAGACCTGTATTTTTCTGATCAGAGGGTTGAAGAAGAAACATGGGAGGAAAAGTATGGCAGCGAGGCAAAGGTTTCAATTGGAAAACATCGCGCGTCTAGGATTTGTTGACATCGAGGAGTCATATAAGGGGATGTGGCCTATAGCATCTTTCAAGGGAGCCGAACCCGTCGTCCTTTCTCGTTGCTGATCTCTTCTGAAGCCAATGTTGAACGCGCTCTAGCGATGAACGCCGCGGAAACATGACCGCGGCCTCATTCTCACGCAATGGGTCCAAAGGCCACAGGGCTCTTTGACCGGATTCAGAAGCCATGAAGTCTGTACGAAAGAGACTGCCCGCCCAAGCGGTCGACGTGCGTGTTAACCGCGCGTGGCGAATGCATTCTTCTGACCTGGAAATCGAATAGCAGGATTATCACGCGAATAGTGAATAAGATCCTAGTCAGCTGTTTGCAGCCGTGGGAAGAGTTTACCGAGAAACGCTCTCGCGACACCCACACAGACCGCGTGGGTACACAATCTCATCCGGACAGTCTACAAATCCCTACGCACTCGGAAGACCTTAAAACGGGTATAGATAAATCAATCATGTTAAAAGGTGATTTTCTCCTAGGTAAACAGAAAATCTAGGAAATATTTTATGGCGGTGTCATTTCTTTGAAAATACAGTCCAACCATGTTCAACATAGTTTCGAAATTAAGTACTGAGCAGGGATGAGCGGAAATCCAATTTCCGAAATCCGACTTCCGATGATTTTGGGCCTTCCGATTTCAAAAAAAAAAAAACTGAGAATGCGGAAGAAATCGGAAATTTTCACGAGATTAGAAATTTTTACACTTTTCCTTGCCAAATCCCTAGGGAGTTATTTCGGGCGCTTAATTCGGATTCGAGGTCCGTTTGCACTTTCCACAGAGCCAGACTCAATTGAGTTTTTATGAAATTTTTCAGTAAAGAAGGATAGGTTCAGGTTTTTTTTTGGTACGCTTAGTCACCAGGTGAGGGTTAAGATTTTCACCGCGCGTATTTCCGATTTCCGATGGTTTTTTGGCGTTCCGATTTCCGAATTCCGAAATTGAAGAAAGAAACGATTTCAAATTTCAAGATTTCCCAAAATATACCTGGGTAGATCAAAAACAGTAAAAAGGTGAGTCTCCGATTCCACAAATTCGAAAATTCTCAGGCCAAACTTTGCCCTGACGGGTTATTTGGGGCGCTGAACAAGAATATGATGTCCGTTTTCAGTTTTTCTGAACATTATGGTAGATAAATAGCATTTCACTTACATTGCCCTGCCGTAACTGAAAACCGACCTCATACTCGTGTTCAGCGCCCCAAATAACTTCTTTGGACAACGTTTGGGCACAATACATATGTTCGAATTTGTGAAATCCAGAGGTCACCACGTTTGCCATATTTTATATACCCAGGTGCACCTGGGCAAGTTTGAGAAATAAAAATTGTTTTTTTCTCTCAACCCCCCCCCCACAAAAAAACCTCCAATAGGCCGTTTTTCAAAACTCTGGTATTCACTACATAGAAACTTCCCTAATCAGATCCACAAGAACACGAAAAACAGTTTTTTGAGCGATTGTGCCCTTGGAAATTCAGTTTCCCTGACGATTGTAGCACTGGTGGTTAATTAAATGGCGCGTTTTGTTTTTCGATACCCTATATAACTTCAGGATCGGCAGTTCTGAGGAGGTGGTAGGAGTTAAGGGTACATAAAACCTGCTAAATACTATTTGTGGAGATCACAAATGCGAGAGAGATAATCAACATAATCAGCAACATTGAGAACAATACTTCACAAGGGTATGACTCAAAAATGTACCATATATGTACAAGCGAAATCTTTCAGTACCTTCAGATACAACTGGAGAGAATACATGGCGGGCTGCAGGCATAATCCAACAGGCTATGGATTTATCAAACCACAAAACGCATTCAAAAACTCCAATACCCCTTTCAAAGCACCAGACTCATCAGCACAGGATTCTTGGCAAGGAGGAAATCTGCTAAAATGTGGAATAGAATGGATGAAACGAGAAGTTATCTACTTCTACCCGAATGGGGCTAGATGCGAACGCGATAATGACAGCTTGGCAGTGGTGGCCACGGCTGGTGAAGTGATCTATAGTCGATAGGCCGACCACCGGGCGAGTGACCACACACACATGAAAGCTACAACCACCGGCAGGACCTCCGGACACTTTAATTGTCGTAACTACTGCGTGCTAGGTGGGTGCCGGGGTGGTGGAAAGGGCCACCAGATGTGCGGAAGGTGGTAAGACATGGATGCTATGGCAACCGAGAGAAATATGTGGAAAGGTAATAGATGAAAGGTTGAAATCGAAAGGATGAGAGGACTGAAAAACAGACACGAAACGTCATAACATAACATAACATGACATAACATAACATAACATAACATAACATAACATAACATAACATAACATACTATTACATAACATAACATAACACAATATGACATAACATAACATAACATAACACATCACTCCACAACATAACACGGCATGGCATGGCATAACTCAACATTACATTACATAGCATAACAACAAAAGATAACACGTCATAACATAACATGGCATAAGATGGCATGATATGACAACACAGATACAGAGCATGATCATACAAAATAGAAAGCTCTTAGGCAAGAAATATCGGCTGGCGAGAAAAACAGATGTTTGAATCACACGAATCTAAAGTAGACAAAAACCAGCAGAAATCTAATGTTGATTCTACAGAATTGGACACTTTTTTTTCAGTCAAACAGTAAAAGCTGACCATGGATCAAGTAGGCCGTTGTCTCGGATCTCAAACGTGCTACGTCCCCTCCCTCCTTAGTGACCAAAATTCTGGAAAATATAGAAAATTTTGACGTCCATCCTAGGTTTTTTTTCGAAAGTTTAGGGACTCAACGAACAGTCGAAAAAATCGTCACTATCGTTCAATTTCTTCGTTCTTACGCCACACTCCTTGCCTTACTTAAGAGCCTCTGGGAGTATTTCTCAATTTCGGCCTAAATTTTTACGCTGCCCGCTCCCCAAAATCCTATTTATTTGAAAATTTCTACGTTGTTTCCGTTGCCCCGCGGGACAGTAACCGTTTGACCTTTAGCTGACCACTCAACGATCACAATACACCTAACGTCGGCATGGATCCGGAAGAGACTTCGGGTTCACTGTTGAAGGTTGGCGCAAACTTGGTGCCATATGCTATAACATAGGTGCACCAAGTTTGCGCCAACCTCCAAGGGAACGCGAAGTCTCTTCAGGATCCATGCCGATGTTACATGGAATCGCCACTTTTTGAACAGACGCCATGAAAGGCTACGTATGTTATGTTATATTATGTTATGCGAAGTTATGCTTTGCAGCGCTGTGGTATTTATGTTATGCAGTGCTTGGTTATGTTATGTTATGTTTTGTTATGTTATGTTATGTTATGTTATGTTAAATTATGTTATGTAATGTAATGTAATGTAATGTAATGTAATGTTATGTTATGTTATGTTATGTTATGTTATGTTGGTGTTGTGTTGTGTTGTATTGTGTTGTGTTCTGTTGTGCTATGTTGGTGTTGGTGTTATGTTGTGTTACATTATGTTATGTAAGTTATGTTATGTTATGTTATGTTATGTTATGTTATGAATGTTACGTTGCATTATGTTATGTTATGTTATGGTATGTTATGCAATGCTAGGTTGGTTATATCACGCTGTGTTAGGTTATCCTAATTTATGTCACTTCAGGTTATGCGATTCTCTATTTCATGTTATGCTAGTTCATGTTCTTTGATGTTATATCATGTTAGGTGAGACTGTTGAGATATGTTATGTTGCGTTGTGTACGCTTCACTATGTCATATTATCTTGAGTTACGTCATGTTAAGTTATGTTGTAATGTTATGATATGCTAAATTGTGCTCTGTTAAGCTAAAGTGTGTCCGAATGAAAATGGCGGCTCATGCGGCCGGCGTGAGTTGCAGGCAGCCGGCGCATCTGCCCCTCTCGGACTAGTGTTCAAACAGCTTCTATTCCTCCCCCCCCCCCCCCCACCTCATCCCTCGGCTGCAGAGCTGATTGATCGACGCAGTCTGTTTGCTGCCAGCCGGTGCCGGCCCCGCTCGAAGTCAGTGACTGTGAGGGGAAGGCTCGTTTCGTATGCTCGTCCGAGAGCGGCACATGCGACGGCCGCCTGCAGCGCACGCCGGCCGCATGGGCCGCCATTCTCATTCGGACACACTTTATGTTACATTACATGCAAGCGTTCTTCAACTGATGGCGAACTAATCTGTGACCATCTGTTCAATGGCACGCCTATAACAGCGGATTCCCCTTTCATACTATTTTCGTACAAGAACCGAACACGGAATCACAAAAAACTGACGGAACACGCACATAACATGCCTTGGTATCCCTAATAAAAAATTTACTCAACTTTCTCTCTCCCTGCTTTTTTCTGTTTTTTTTTCAGAATTCCTTTTTGAATTATCCAATTAACTTTTCACCCAATAGCTTTTTAGAATGATCCAACAAATCTTCCTTAAAGGCAGTGTTCACAATGATTCTCGTCTCCAAGTTTTCCACTCAAAACAATGCGTTGGCAACCAAGTGTTACCCAAATCACGAAGAAACGGCGAGAAACGCACTAATTCGTCTTATTTCAGTGACATTATTCTATGGCCTGGACTAGTTGTCTGGTTGGATGAACAAGTTCACGATGGTTGTCATTGGTAAACAATGGGACTAATCGAAAATAGAAGAACATATTGGGCAAAACAGTATTAGTTAGGGCCCGAAGGAAAGAACGGAGTAACACAGAATGGAGAATTGCAAAAGACGGGTCCACAGAAGATTTCATTGTCACAACGAACAGTTCCATTGATACTTAAAGGCAGTGTTCACGATAAAGATCTTTTTTTCTGTTTTTCCGCCTATCTTGAAAACGGCCCCATGCTGATTCCAATGGTGTCTCTGAAATCGTACAAGACCTTTCAGGAACGGAGTTACGGTCCCTCAAAAATCGAGCTAGGTAAGCATGGTGGACGAGTTGTCCGAGGCTTGTAACTTCCGTCTTTTGCCGCCGATCTATGCGAGCTGACCTGAGTAAAGAGAGAAGTTGAGAATGAAGGGAAGAACGGGGCTAATGATTGAAAATCATCGCTCATCTCACGATCTCGAGCATTCATTTGTTCACGTCGTTGGGCGTGTGATGCGCTTTTGGGGTTTTTAATGCGCTCGAAGTTGCAACTTCGGGCTCTTTTGAGGCTCTTCCTGGCTCGTTTTCATGCGTTCTTTCGACGTTAACGTTACAGAGTGTCCCTCCACTACCCAATCCTAGTGGAATTTCGAAAACCTTTTTCATCGTGAACACTGCCTTTAAGAGGCGGACTGATACTTAAGGATTTCGTGCCCTTCTGGTGCGTTTTTCTCCGTTTCTTCGTCATTTCAGTTCTACTCGGGGGCCAAACAATCGATTTAGCGACTAATCTCAAAATCGAAGATTATCGTGAACACTGCCTTTAGGAGACAAGCAAAGGGTATTCTTGAAGAAAAAAAATCAAAAAGCGTCAGAAGCCTTCATAGATGCCAGTCCGAACGAGCGACTTCATAAATACTGGCCCATCACGCGGTCAGTAATACCTAAAGCGATTAGCATCCACATAGCGTGCTTAATGACTGCAGCATGCAATGAGCTTCTCATAAAAATATAATCGGGTACTCCTGCTGCCGGCCGGCGCGGCTGGCCGTGGCGGTGATGTTGGTGGGCCATAAATGGGGCCGGCTGGTTACTGCAGCAAAGATATGTGTATGTACGAAAAGTGCAAGCCTAAGCTGTAAAGTGCTCCCAACGGAAATATAGCTTCTGGAGAAAAAACCATTTTATGGCTCACGAAAACCCTTTGCCGAGTGCAACATCGTTAAATTCATGAGAACAGCTTTCTGGAATACATTTGAAATCGCACCCCGATTCTGGAAGAAATGGACTGGTCTGCCGAAAAAATTCTCAGCGGAACTCGATTTTACGGAAAATTTGATGCGAAACCTCAGAAAGCCGTGGAAATACCGCAAAAAAAGACTACAAATCACCGGGAAACTATCAGGAAGTTGCTGCCGCGAATTTACAGCAAAGATACAGGGAAAAAACCGCGAAATTACGAAATTCAAACGAGAGGTTGGTGCGATTTTACCTTGAAAACACCGCGATAAAACAGCCATCATTAGAGTGAGAACGCCCTAGTGCAGCAGCGGAGATGGCTCAGTCGATAACGCGGAGGACTATAAGCGATGGCTTGGTACGCTAGTTAATGTTATTTGATGTGATACCGTGTGAAACGAAATTGTTGAGAATGGTTCGAATTTACGTATACAGTGGCGAAAATCACGGCAGAATTCCGGCTTTGCCGTATTTATGCTTGGCAGAGGCAGTGGAATCCAGGCAATGCCTTGATTCTACCGCGAATCTGCCGCTTCGGCTCCTGTCTGGCACCGAGGCGGCAGGCTCTAGGTAGGATCCAGGCGATTCCTTTCAGATAAAGCATCTTCGTTAGCCTCCTGATGACTATAGAACACAGATTCCTCGAGAAATTCGCCGTAGGACCACTCCAAACAGAAAAAAAACTTAACGAAAGACTGGGAATGCACACGTCAACGACTCATTTAGTATCCACTCGTGGGTGGTCAGCAGGACGAGGCAGAACAATAAACCCCTGCAGTGGGAACAAAAGGCAACGGGTGGCTGAGTTCCGCTGGCCACGGAGTTCGCATTGAGGTGATCCGTGAAATCGCCGCCCACAACGCTAAGACCATAGGATTAACCCTTCGACGTTGGCTAAGACCACCCATCCATCACAACTACGCGCAAGTTTCCAAATCTATCCCGAAACGAAGCTGCATGGAAAACAGCGCCACTGATGAAGGACAAAATGGTCTTGGGATAGAGGTGATCGCCGCAAAATGTTTGGTCGGATGAATGTTTTCTGGCATACAGATTGGGCGCCACATACTGTATTTATCATAGCGAAATTGCGATCAAGCGCGTAAGTTACTTACGACTTATCTCATGCCACGTAAGTCACTTGTAACATTCCGACGGGATCTAAGAAAAATGAAAACAAGTTAATTGTCACATAAAATTCCAAAAACAAGTTACTTGTAACATATCTGAGCCGATGTACAGTCGTTCTCGGAACCGAATTCCGGTCCGCTTTTACGGACAACAGTTGTTGCATAACGAAATAGGATAGTAATCGTGCCGGGACCACCGGGACAATTCACCTTTCTCCTAGTATGATAGTGTCGCGTGATGCAACAGCCATAGTCCGCAATCGCGGACCGCATTTGGCTCCGATAACGGCAGTAAGTTACTTGCGACTTATCTCCGGTTATTTAACTTACATGCAACATATCGACGGGCGTGCAGTGCGCATCCTATACTGTCGTTCCCGGAGCCGAGTTTCGGTCCGCAATTGCGGACTACGGCTGCTGCATGATAATCGTGCCGGGACCAAGTAATCAGCCGATGTCCGCAATTGCGGACCGGAATTTGGCCGGAATCCGAGAACGACTGCATGTTGCATGTAACTCAAAAGGCACAACGTAAGTCGCAGGTAACTTAAATCGGACAAGAAGGCATTTCCAAGGGAGGTATACGACGTACTCTCGGGGTCAGGTTGCTGCCGGTTCAATTACCACGGCTTGACGTACTTGACCCCACACTAACATGGAAGGCCCCCCACAGCGTTTTGCGTATAGCGTCTCCTCTGGGACGCGTGCGAGCGCGTTGGCTGCGTCGCGCGGTCACGTATGGCGAATATATGAATGTAAGTTTCACGTAGCATACGTGCAACTTACATTTATTATAAATTTAAGTTACAAGTAATGCAAATGCATGTTACATGTAATATAAATGTAAGTTACTTGGGATATTCAAGCAAGCTACATTCATATTACAAGTAACTTGTTTTCATTTTTCTAAGATGCCGCGCTCCATCAATGCGTAAATGTAAATTACATAGCCCAAGGCCACCCATGATTAAGTTACATTGGACAAGTTATGTTGCAAGTAACTTGTTTTGAACACATTGAAATTTGACCCCTTGCTGTAAGCCGCGGCTGGAAGACAGAACATAAAGGCCCTTCGTCAGCTCTAGCCTAGTCTATGGACGAGGCCACGGCGGTAGATCTTCGCTCGCGACCGAAACTCCACTGGCCCGTGGCGTACCGATCGCCGCACGGCCCGCCGCAAACGGCCGCGCCTCGTTCACTCTCTAGACTAGAAATGACAAAAGGTCTATTTGTGGTACCCATGATAGGATTAGCTCAATATAACATTAATCTTGGCAAAGGGGACAGAAATGCGAGTAGATAGGACGAAGAGAGGGGACCATCGAGTCCACGAGCAGATTGTGGGTGGTGGCTGTGTTCGCAAAGCGAGTGGGAGGAGCGAAGGGTTGTAATTGGACGTAGCCAGCGTATCCTCCAACCACGGCCCTTCGCTTCTCCCCCTTCCCTTTGGACGCATTAGGACCACCACCCACAAAAGGAGTTTCCAGAAGAAGTTCGAAAAAAAAACATAAGATTCCTTCAAGAATACTAACAAATCCAGGAAAAAAAAGCGGTAGAAACGCAAGATTTTCTTTGAACAGCAACAGCAGGTAAGACGTACAGCAGTAGTGGGAACAGAAGAAATGAAAGGAATGGGAAGAGGAAATGCTTCCGGCGCCCCACTCAGCGGGCTTTTTTTCCAGTGAGAAGGCGTGAAGGCCGCCCGTAAACAGCTTCACTCACACATACACAACCGATAAACGTCAGATTAGTTTATCCAAAAGCATCCAATAATTCGATAAAATCCCTCGACAGGGCACTATACAACGTCATATCACATTTTGATGATTAAACAGATTTACTGTGCAAAAATCACTGACAGGAACAAATCAAATAACAAACAAACAAACAACAGGGAGGAAAACCATGCACTTGTACTCGTTATATGGGACCTACAACATTGAATGACAACTCTTTCAAAGAAAAACATAACAATCTCAAATGAATAAATTATTTCAGAGTAAAACATATATCTGGTTTACTAATATGAACAACAAACTATACCCGTACTTAAAAAAAAAAAAAAACAGAGGAATCTACTCAGTTCAAGAAAATCGCTTGAAAATGGGTTTTGATTATGGCAAGAGTTCGAGACTGAATGTCTGCAAGCGACTGTTGACTAGATGACGGAGGCAAAAGTAGGCAGAGAAGTCGCGAGTTTACCTGAAACAGGCCAAAATCTCAAGTTTTCGATTTTTTTTCCATTTGTTGTCGATCGATTCATCGATTCACTCATTATTTGCAATCATTTATTGAGGTCTTCTTTTCAGTCTTTAAATCAAAAATACTGAAAAATACAAATTCGCTATCTCATTTATTTAATTACATATTTGTGAATCTAAATATTCGGCACTAATAAACTTTTCGGACTCCAGTCGTCGAAAGAAAAACGTTTCATACAAACTTTGTCCAGAGGAGTTATTCACAGATGTGAGGTCGATTTCTAGATTTTAGAAAAAAATACGGTAAGTTACGGTGCTTATACAGTACTCTGAGAACAATAGCCACGACTCATCCGCGACAGTCCGGGATTTCACCGCAATCCTGGACTGCCCTGCGACTCCCCCGCGACTCTGCCGGGACTCCTCCGCAACCTCTTATTGGATGAAGCTTCCGCGTCTCTCCCGCGTCCTCCCCGCATCTGTTCCGAGTCTCCTCCGTGCAAACCCGCACCTCCTCGACGTCTCCCCCGCATCTCACCCGCGATTCCCCGGCAGGCACCGAGCCGGAGGAGTCACGGAGAAAAGTCTCAGAGTAGAAAGCCAACATCTTACACTTAGACTAGGCTGAAATACTGCCGCAGGGGAGTTCCTTGAGGTGCCGATCACAAATCCAATATCATTTTTTTTCAATTTTAGAAAGAACACGGTAGATTTCCTCTCATTCGGCTACCGTAACCTACCGTAAGCTTTCGAAAATCAGAAAACAGACAACTAATTCGCTATCAACACCCCAAAGAACCTCTATTAGGGATGTCTTAATCGATTCGGAGACTTTGACCACACTGCAATATACTATGCTCAGTATACCAACCCTAATGTTGCGTAAAACTGGAAACGATTCTCATATTCCTGTTCGACACCAGAAATAACTCCCTGCACAGAGCTTGGGCAAAAAAATCTGAACCTCTGGGGTCCAAAAAGTGGAATAGTGCCAATTATTCATTCAACAATTTGGTCTATCATCCATTTTTCGGTCCATTCAACACCCATCCATTCGAGCATTCATGTACTGATTTAAAGGATGAGGGCTGCGAGCAAAGATGTAAACGCGATTTTTTCGAAATGCTAGCTCATTTACAACTTTAATAATAATTTAATTAAATTTTATGATTTTTTATTGATCATTTTTTGGTTTACGTTCCTATTTTTCTCTTTTATAGCCATCCTTTCAATTTGATTTGGTTTTTAGTCCCACAATTCTTTAAGGAATGACGTTCATTTTTCTCAAATATTTTATTTATGCTGTTATTGCTAACTAATAGAACAAGTAACCACTGGTTTACTCAATTGTTTCAGCACTCATATAATCAAACACTCATTCAGTCATTGTTTTCCCTTTTTCCTTTCTGACTCGTTCATTCAATACTTTATCCATTCAATGAAGCATGCATTAACGGAGTCCTTCCTTCCATCCTTAATTCACTGATTTCTTCCCCTAGTCATCCATTGGAACAAACAATAACTCATGCGTTCTCGTTCATTTGTTTCTTTACTCTCCCTTTGACTCGTTTCTTCATTCACTCTCCCTAAAATCGCTGGCCCGGATTTGCAGCCTGAAAATGGTACGTCGCGGGGTGTGGATATCCACGGGGGGGGCTGAGCAACTCTGGGGTGAAGAGGGTCTGAGCTCCACCGGGACTACGAGTGGACAACACTGAAGGGGTATACACAGTTAATATTCAGTTCTTTTTCACGAAAAATTCGATCATGCTACTCTTCACATTTTACAACAAAAAAAAACTGGACCAAATAACGGTTTTGGGTGGGTGAGGATCTGAGAAAATCGCTAAAGTTTGGCTCCCGGGGGGGTCTGAGCAAAATTGGCCTTGCCCATAACCCCGTCTCGTACCCTGAGCCTGAACCTTTCCAAACAACGGACAAGCGGAGATTTTTTTCTGAAATTGTTTTCCGTTTTCTGAAGTAATTTAATTTTTAGCTTGTGTGCATTGTGTGCAGAAGAGAATCAATCCGCCAAAATGAAATCTGACTTTGGTTCTTTAAAATTTTTGCTTGCTCCGATTAAGACCATGGGATCGATGCCTTAAAGACACAGTCCAACCTCAGAATCGATTTTTCATTTTTCTGCCTATCTTTGAGAAAATTTCACGCTGATCACAACGGTGTCTCCAGAATCGCTCAGAACGCACTACGAACGGAGTTACGGCTCCTCAAACATTTCGATCTTGAACGGCTAGAAGTTCGCAGACGAGTTGTCTCGAGCCTGTATTTTCTCGTTATTGGCAGACATCGTTCTGCAGCAGGCCACAATATAAAGCCAGACCGAAAACAAATCAAAAAACATAGGTTTTGAATAAAATCATTCGCGCGTCTCTTCCCTATTGAGGTCCGAAACCTGTCAGGGGGCGTAACCCATTTTTCATTCAAAGGGGCGTGGCCGACTTTTTCCTAGCTTTTTCTGGGTTATTCGAGCGAATTGAGATTTCGCGCTTGGCAGGGTTACTATAGGCGGCGACCGGACCATAATACCAATAAATACCTCTGAGGTTGGACTATGCCTTTAAGGCCCGCGGAACCTTGCGTTTACAGACCTTTTCAATCATTTTGCCTTGTCTATACCGGTAGCGCGTTTCCGCGGTAGTGCCGTCGCGGCTCCACGATATTGCCGTCGCGGCTTTGCGATGTTGCCGTCGCGGCTTTGCGAAGTTGCCATCGCGGCTCCGCGATAGTCGATACGTCCACGAATGGTTTTGCTTCGATTCGAAAATGATTCGAAGGGAACGGAGAGAGCTCTGAACAAAACCAGACCTCTAGAAAAGGGCCAATGGGCGATGTATCGGGACCGAAGCCGGACGTTTCAGGTCCATAACACTACCCGTCAAAGGGCAGCGGTTCGCCGGATTAAACTACGACTATGTATCTGATCAAACGGTAAGTCATCAATGTCCTACAAGATTTTAGGATAGTTTCAATTCATGAAGCTCCCTTCGCACAAGAATGATAGAATTAACGTGGGAGTTCACAGCTGGAAGCAAACTGGAGTTAGTGGCTCGATGTGCGTATGCGGTATCGCGTTATTATCTAGTATCACCAGCCGTCACAATGCCCTGGCAGCAGCCCTGGCAGCGATGGTAGCAATATTAATAGATCTGTACAGTTTTGCAGATTCATTATTCAGTATCATTGTTACATATTACAGATGTTTGTAAAGGATACTTACGTAACCAACAAAGCTGCATTTGTTCATTGAAATACAGTGAACAATAGAGGTAGCGGTGTGGATTATACTTGTTCCGAATCGAATAATCGGATGAGTATCCGACTGTTTCAGTCGGATAAAAAAGTCGACTTTTTATTCGAAGAGTCGGATATTCGAAAAAGTGCGATATCCGACTATAGTCGAAAAGTCGAATATTCGAAAAAGTGCGATATCCGACTATAGTCGAAAAGTCGAATATTCGAAAAAGTGCGATATCCGACTATAGTCGAAAAGTCGAATATTCGAAAAAGTGCGATATCCGACTATAGTCGAAAAGTCGGATATTCGAAATAAATTTCATTTGGAACAAGTATAGTGTGGATAGCACCGTTGAGATATGGACTGTCTCATTATCGGCTGAGATAGAGCAGACTACGGCTGCCTCAGGACGGCTTAAAGGCACCGGACACCCAGAAAATTACTTTTTACAGATTTCATCCTTGTTTTGGAGTGGGTCAACACTCGGATCACAATGGTATCTCAAAAATCGTTCAAGACCCACTATAAACGGAGTTATGGCTCCTCAAAAGTGCCTGCATTTTGAGGGCAGAATTTTAGTGGACGAGTTGTCTCAGGCCAGTATTTCTCTTCATTCACAGTAGTTGCCCGAGAGCGAGCCAAGATAAGGAGATAGTCCGGCAGTGTACCGTAGAACGACGACTTGTTGACAATTCATCCATCCATTTAGCCGCTATAGAGTTCAAAAATCGGGAAGGGGGGTGTGGCCTGTGGTGGTGGCTGGAGGAGGTCGGGCCCGTGGTGGTCGCTTATTTCTCGCTTGTTCGGAGGAATTGATATCTCGCATTTGGCACGTGTTATACTGGAGGGGTCTGCTACACAATCAAATAAAATCACCAAATTCAGGTATGAGGGTGTACTGTGCCTTTAAGCCGACTTTCAAGGGTCTTAGCTGCCTCAATTTGAACTTTGCAAGACGGAGCATTAGTGGAGCGAAACGCTTCGGAAATGTAATTTGCAAAAATCTCAGAATATACCTTCTTCAGGACAATCCACCAATCAGACTCAGATTTTGCGAAACATTCACCAAACTCGTCGGCATCCGGTAGAAAACTTGTCAATGATGTGCATACTAACCTGAAACCTTACAACTTCGATGCGTCTGGTTGAGCCTCACTGTCATCTCAACTTTTTGAAAAACAACACGCGTGAAAATCTTCAGCAGAAACCTTTCCTTTTCTTCTGCGCATACTTGAAAACCTATCCATTTTCGCAGAACCTTCACGAAAACGTACCTGCTCACTTCGGGAGGAGGTAAGCCTGGTTTCGGAGTATCGCTAGATTGCGTAAAAGATGACGTGAGGCTAAGTGAAGCAGGGTTGAAATACACGTAGTGGAAGTCTGGTGTGGACAGAACATCGGGGCTTTGAGTACCAATACTGAAATTAATCCGTTGATAAATTCCTCAAATTCTACTTTCTCAAAGCAAGTGCATCTTTGCGACTTTTTCAAACCACCTAAGAAACACACGTTTGCCTGCTGGAACCGTTTACTGGTCTTAATACTCGACAAACTCGCCCCTTGGAAGAAAAGACCTATCTGCAATTATACCGAGACGAGATACACTTGGTTCTATTGCGTCCGTGTAGGCGCCTACGCTACTCTCTCCTATTTAGTCCCTCCCTCGATGTCTCTACCGCTCTCTCCGCACACGCACGAGAGGGAATCAAGTAAAAGCCGCTCCAAAATGAGTAGAAAATATTTCAAATCGTCGTCTGTCATCCACTGTGACAAGCATAACTTTTTGTTAACTAACTTTGATAACTAACTAACTTTGATGTGACCGTAACTCTTCCTTCCGACTGGTGAGCACAAGAAAATTGATCGATCTACTTTGAGCGACTGTCGCTAAACAATCACCGGCACAAGACGTTATTTACTGCGTACGCAATTTACGAGGGCTCCCACTTGTACGATCAGCTGCTCATGCTCAATATTACATATATCCTCTGTTTCAGAGTGAAATTTATTTCCGTCAATCGCGCGCGTATACTGCGTCCCCCACTCCCCCACGCTTTCTCGTTCTCTCTCCCCTCGCACACGCGCGCTAAAGAATAGAGTAAATTTGGCTCCGAACCAGAGGATATGAAGGCTGTCGAAAAACTTTCTTGCCACTTGGATGTACAGTCGGCACGGATCGCAATGATACTTTGCGTTCCTTTGTCCGTTGTAGAAAACTCGGTGCACGCATGTTACAACTTATGCGCACCGCGTTTGCGCCAACGCACAATGAGGGACGCAAAGTATCAGTGCGATTCGTGCCGATTGCATTTTGAAAAAATCAGCGAAGGTCTTCTGGCCAAACGTGGCACACCGGTCCAAAGCGCAAGCCTTCCTCTATCTAACGATTTTTTTCGATTCCAGCAAAAACTAGTGATTTCCTAGCTCTATACTTGAATTCAGACCAGATCTTCTGCAATGAGTATGTTCAACTGTTGCTGTTCGTATCCTTTCAGAATCAGATGATGGCATTCGACGATATTCTCAGTGGAGTGTGACTCGTGCTTTTAAGCCAGTTTTCGTGACTACGCAGCTCCCTGTCTTGTCCCCTTATCAAAACAAATTCGGCAGCTAAACTTCAAAGTAAAGTACTATGAGCCACTCCTCACTCAACAGTACGTAGTTTCCCATTCATTGATTCCCTTCAACATCTATGCAAAAGTACAAATAAAATGAAAACTAAAACTGCGTAGGCTCCACCCACCAATCACCGATTTGAGATGCTACCCTGCTCAGTTCGCTAGACAAATATCCGTCAATGTTCCTTAGCAACTTCCTTGATACCTCCTTGTTCGTAAACATGCAAACAGTGGCGTTTAGGCAGCGATACACCATCTAAAAATCTTAGGATAAAGCGAAACAGATGATGATTCAGAGCGATACTCATACCATTTGATATTTAATAAGCTCCTCATTGTCTTCGTCGTCATCAGAGTTGAACAGATACACAGTAGGAAGTGCATCATCTCCTACTAGTGGTGCATCAATTGTCAGGTCAGAGGGCCCACGTAAAAACCGCCCTTGTGTTGAGCTGAAAGCAAGAAGGAAACTTAGCATACATGATGAACAGGCATAAAATTTCGATCCCTGAGGGGCACACTGGCCCCGTAGTAGCTTCCCTTAGACCGGCTCCATCGTTGCCGTCGCTGCGATACAATCGCGACGTCTTGGCCCAGCGCAATTTGCCGCAAATCGCGACACTACGCCGCGTCTCTCGCCGCAGCAAGTATACATTAGGTTTCGAAAAACGCCAGGAACCGATCGCACTAAGTCTCTGGCGCAGTTGTGTTGTAGTACGAGGATTGCAAACCATACGTTGCATCAAAATTAGATTTCTATGCGCTCTATACACCGAGGGAGGAGCTCAGACAAGTGTTACGTTCTGACTTCACGCGCGCGGTAGGAATCTATTCTATTTGCACTATCGCTAGAGCGCGTTCACTGTAACCGTCGCTAGAATTTTAGGGAGCTTATGAAAAACGCGCCCTAGCGATGGAGCAAACAAAACTGATTTCCGCCGCGTGCGTTGCGTCAGAAACTAAAACTCGTCCCTCAGTGTGTAGTGCGCCTACAACGCGAAAATCACGCTATACGGAACAAGCCACATGGGTATGGCCTTGTTTGCAGTCTGCTCTTTCCCCTCGCAGCAACTGAGATCCTCCCTTCTGTAGTGACTTCGTTCCTAGTGGCAGCGCGAAGGAGGCAGCCATGAAGATCGATTGGTGACAGTTGATGAGGACTCTAAATTGCTACCGCCGCTGCCACGTTTACCGCTTAATAATCAATATTGGGCTCCGCTAGTGATCGCTACAAGAGCAGCGATGCAATACAACATAGAATCTCTCCGCCGCGATGCATCAACCACGTGCGCCTGTCAAGAAGGGATCGCGTTCGGAACACTTTACAAGGATGCACGATGGAGAAGAAGCCGTTGTCCCTATCCACGACGGAGCGTAACAACGAATTACAAACCAGTTTTAGGCGCGACACTTCGTCGATCTACCAGCCACTCTTTCACGTTTAGCAGCTGTTCTGTTACCGTGACGCACAATTTTGAAGGGTCTGCAGAGTTGCAGACACCGGCCAGTGGTCGCCGAGCGTCCACCTTGACGCGGCGACGAAAATACTCCCGAACATCACGTCGAGGCGTCGATTGCCACTCGCTGGCAGTGGCGTAAGACCGCCGCGGCGTCAAGACGCTCTATGGTGCCCCTTGTCGCCCTTCGTGCTTACCCTGCCGCCGAATGTAATCGATGTCGCATCACCTAGCGCTACCGCTGCAAATAACGCCGCGACTTGTCTGCTGACCTCTTAAGGCCATTGTTATACCAAAAGTTCGCGACTGCGACAGGTTTGGTCAACTGTTACGAATCGTGCCGGGACCAGCCCCGTGCAGTACAAATGTGCCATCGTAGGAACACTTTGCAACACCAGTCGCGGTCGCTCGTTTGAAGAGAGATGTTATGCTGAAACGCGAAAACCGTGCGGTAATCGGTCGCCTTCGCGGCTCTCCGTCACAGTGCAGGGCACCGCGACGGGTGCCAACGATAGCGACCAAGTCAAATCCGAGCATCGTGCCGTGTGTTCTTGGCCATGAGCGACAGCGGCGGCTGGCCCTCAGCGACAGCGACGTCGCAGTGTTCAGCGACCGCGATAGGTCTGCCGTGGGGTAAAACAATGGCCTTACGCCTGCACCTGTATGTTGATTACAGTTCCGCCACGATCAGGTGCGGAACAATGCATTCCTATGATATTGACCAATCGGTGCGGTACGATCGATATCATAGAATAACGACGCCTTGTCGTTTGGCTGCGGAACTATGAGGTTGTCAGAAACGTTTCCAGCCACTTTTTTTGTGAATTCATGTGAATTTTGAACGCTTTTTTTAGCTAAAAGAGACACATCGCTCGGAAGAGCTATTTTTGTAGCTGACGTAATTTTTCGCTCTTTACGGACCGGAGTTCGGCCCAGAGAACGACAGTACCAAGCTCTCAAAGGCTTCAAATGTGCTATCTACTTTGGCGATTTCGATTACTCGATGGAAAGTGAAGGGAAGCCCTCAATTGTCCCCAGAACCAAAGATTTCCAATAAATTCCAGCATATAAACTAAATTTTAGAAATCTCCCATTAGAACATAGTATTCAGAAGAAACCAATTCGTGGTTTCAAGCGGTGTATCACACTTATTAAAAGATCAACCCTGTAGGTTTCAAAAATTGACTAATTGTAAGTCAGACGGCTGGAAAGTTTTCCTACAGCCTAATACAAATGATGCCATAGCCACCACGTGCGGCATTCTCGCTGGGGAAGCATCACGCCGACGCGGAGTAAGAACGGGGTTCTGAGCTATTGAACGTCCAGAGAGCATGAGTCAATAACTTCAAACTTCTGTGAATCATGTACTTTGTCACCAACCGAGACTGATAATCCAGTTCGTCGCCGATCGTCATCGGTAAGAGGCTTTGAGTAAGATAGCGGAATAAAGATGGCAAATCGCGTCTTGATAACGAATAATACAGCACTCTATCCTTAATGTATATTATTTAGAACAGTATAAATGGGCCGCATGGGAGAATAGGTGCTGGACGAACCTGATACAGTACAAGCACTTTCTGGATCAATGGAAACTCCTCCATTAGTTCAGAAATCATGGTGACAACATTCAAATAAGTCGGCCCATTCAGTGGGAGAAACGCAGCTCCATTCAAATAATCCAAGAGAGGCATCTTAATTGCAAGGGTGGAACATCTACTTCGAAATGAATTGGAATCCGGATCTCACCCTATGCAATTTCAGAAGTGGCAAATACCGGCCAAGGAAATATTCTAACCGCTCTTTGAATTTCTGCTCGTTTCGTTTCCTGAAACATTCATGCCTTTGTCGCTTTCACAAAACAGCACAACTGTCGATGACGATAGTGTTGTTTGCAGATTTTTCCCCTTTTTGAAAGCATTTTTTGAACGCAAATATATTCGGAGCTTTGAGAGATCAGGATTTTGAGAAAAAAATCGGTTAAATAGCAAATCACCAGCGATTTCCGGGCTTTTTATGGATCAAGGGTAAATTGAGCTCTTTTTACGTTTTGAGGGGGAGGGGCACCAAGGGAGATCACGGCTCTGCCGATATACGGCAAAAATGGCGACTCGTTCCTGCCCATGAAACTGTATATGCAGACGCCCGGATCGTACTGATACTTTGCGTTCCTTATTGTGCATTGGCGCAAACTCGGCGCACGTATTTTTTATCCCATGCGCACTGAATTTGCGCCAAAGCACAACAGGAAACGCAATAGAATCAGTAGAATCCGTGCCGTCTGTAAGATAGCATTCACATTTTGACCAATTTTTTTATTTGCCGATAGATGGAAATGCGTCGAGTTTGTGAAAACTTTTTGATCTAATTAGACTTTTCCAGCTTTACGTTGGCAAATTTAGAACTGTATATTGGTATGATTGGTTGAAAGCATTGCCACAACAGGCACTGATTTAGATGAAGGCGTGAGCAGGTGTTTCAGACTAGATTTCCACCCTTGCTGGGTTTCAGCCCTTGAGAAAACTCGGAGACAGCTCTAAAAGTTTCAACTTTCCCATAGATGTTCAAATCAGGGTTAAACGGGGCGTTGTGACCGATTTCAGCGAAGACACGACCCCCGCACTTTGATGAGCAAGTTTCTTATGAACCCCTTATTACTTGGTGAAAATTAAGTCTGAACTTATGCGAACCCCTCCCTGAATTTCAAATGTCTCTTTTTAAGCCGAAATGTGCTGCCGAGATGTCGTACGTTCGTGCCGTGGCAGTGTGGAGGAAACAACATCACCTTCGTGCAAACCGACATCACTCCCTCCACCGAGAGGGTTTTCGTCATGGGAGAGTCGCTGGCTGGCCCCAGCTCTCCTGAAGATTCTACTACAAAGGGCTGGCGTCGAGAGGAATCCTGGACCTGTGCAGAAGTATCAATGTGCCACCTGCAGCAAGAAAGTCAACTGGAATGGAACAAGCGTCCAATGCTTTGGATGCCAAAGGTGGTGCACTTCTCCTGTTCAGGTCTTAGTTCTGTGAGGCATCACAACTCATCCTTCCGTTGTGTTCTGTGCTCCGCCCCAGCAACTCTGATTTCTCATTCACCAACCGCCCCCTCTCTATTGTACATATAAATCTTAACGGCCTTCGCACCAAATTGTCTGAACTCTCACTCTTCGCACGTACTCATCATCCGGATGTTATTATGGTTCAAGAAACCAAACTCTCTCCCTCTACCACTTATCCCCAACCAAACATTCCAGGCTACACTGCCTATCACATCCCAAGGACAGCTCTTGGCGGACTTTCTAGGTTTGTGCTTTCTAACTTACCTTCTCATCTAATTCCAAATGTTCCTAAGGACGGTACTCTCGAGGGCGTTCCCGCTCACCTCCTCTTAAAACTCCACTATCTCTATTTAATATTTACATCCCTCCTACCACTTCTTGTCCCCAACCTACAACCCCATACCTCTTCTTAAGCAGTTGCATGACTGCTCTCTCTCCCCATCAGCTGTCTTTGCAGGTGACTTCAATGCTCACACGTTCTGTTCTGCGCTTGAGTCCGACGCCAGAGGGGAAGACGTCGAGGAATGGGCTGAGGAGTGTGATCTGGTTATCCTCAACGATGATCAGCCTACTCGTCTCCCTTCCTACGGCCGACCTTCTAGCCCGGACATCTCCCTCGTTTCATCCAATCTTTCTAATTCTTGCACATGGTCCACTTCCACAACTCTTCCCAGCGACCACATTCCCTGTCTTTCTCCATATTGATCTCTCAAACTCTCTTGCCCTTATACTGGTATTCGTCAACGTTCTTATCTCAATTTAGGCCTTGCTGACTGGGTCCTGTTCAGAGAGGTTGCGCTCCTGCCAGGCAGCTGAGTATCCATGGAATGGCGATGTGCACCAGAAAGAGCATCACATATCTGACGCCATCCGGAAGGCTACAAAAGCGGCCATACCTGAAGGACGTGTGAAAAGTTTCTACCCTAATGTCACCAGGAGATTCTACAGAAGATCAGGGCAAGAGATGAAAAGAGAGCTGAGAATCATTTGGACCCTGAGGTGGCCAAGCTGGATGAAGAGATAAGAAAGGATCTGGACAAGCACAAGAAAGACAGTTGGGAGAAGTTCACTGAAAGGTTGAACTTTAAAACCGACGGAACAATTGCGTGGAAAGTATTGAGGAAGATATCTGGCAAGTGCCCCCTCCTCGAACTCTACCATAGAGTTCGATAACAGCGTCTTCAAATCAGGAAAGGCTGCCGCATATGCTCTTGGCAAAAATTTCTTCATCACACGTACCAAGCGTGGCTTACAAAACAGAGTCACGGTAAGAGAACTAAGCCGTCTGCCGCTGATGAACGCCACTGAGGCCTTTACTCCTGCTCAGGTGGAGAAGGCTATCAAGGAAATGCGGAACTCGAAGGCTCTCGGACCTGATGGTATCTCAGCAGCCATCTTGAAGAAGCTTCCCACGGAACTTCTACCGATGATCGCAGATATCATAAACACTTCTTTCCGAACCTGCACTCTACCACAAGCATGGAAGACCGCCAATGTGATACCCCTGCCTAAGCCAGGCAAATCGCAAAGCATTTGGTGAAGGGCTATCGCCCTATTAGCCTGTTATCACCGATCGCGAAAGTAGCCGAAAAGCTAATCGTAAGGGACCTGGCAGAGCAGAATGAGGCACAGCAACATCAACATGGGTTTAGAAAGCTTCACTCCACCACCACTGCCCTTCTGGAGATTGTCAGCTATGCGGTCGATGGGTTCAATTTCAGAAAGCCTCTTAGAACAGTGGCCGTTGCCCTCGATCTAACCAAAGCATTTGATTCTGTTAACCTAGGACTTTTGTCCGAGAAACTATTGAAGTCCTCGCTGCAACCGTGGCAGAAGCGTTGGATAGCAGCGTTTACGAAAGGTCGTCGGGCCAAAGTGCTATTCCAGAATCACGTCTCCGATAGTATACCTGTAGCAGCCGGTGTGCCGCAGGGTGGAGTTTGTCACCTGCCCTCTTCAGCCTGTATATTGAAGACCTACCGAGCCTCCTGAAGACATAAAAATTGTTGCGTATGCCGACGATATCACCATCATGTGCCGTAATCGTGACATACAGGTAGCCGCAAACAAGATCAGCGACTATCTCGTCGAGCTTAAAACTTTCTCGATAGTATGATGCTCACAGTTTCCGCGGCGAAGTCTTCTGTTTCGGTATTCACATCTGACCCAAAGGAACACAGCGCCCAACCTGTTGTCAGGTGGGATGGTGACCTCTTGCCTACAGCGCAATTTCCTAAACTGCTGGGCCTCGTTTTGGACCCATCGCTGAAGTTTCACAAAAATGCTGAACAGAAGCAGGCAATTATCAAGGCAAAGCTTAATGTGTTGAGAGCTCTAGGAGGAACGTCCTGGGGTGGCAGCAGAGAGACAATCTTGACGACATATCGAGCTATTCTGCAGCCTGCATTGGAGTATGCTGCACCTGTCTGGCAGCACATCGTGTCGGAAAGTTCCTGGACTAAGATGCAGCGAACTCAGAATGCTGCACTTCGAATAGCCACTTGATGTGCAAAAAGCTCACCGATTGAGCACTATCACGCCGAGGCCCGTATCTTGCCAGGGAAAGAGCATTGTCAGCTCCAGGCTCAGCAGATGTTCATTAATGTCCTTAAGCAGCCTAATCATCCGTCGAGAAGACTATTAAATCCCGTGAGAGATCGATCAGAAAGCCGTTTACCGATGCTCCGAACAAAGTGAATGTACAGAGATGGACCAACTCGACTCAAGAACGGCTTCGTCTCTTACGCGCGGAGCACACCCGGTTCGTGAAGGATCATCTCGCCAAAGCGGCCGTCAACCCTATTCTCCGTGATGTGCCGCCCAGGGTATGTGATACCGAGTCCGAGCTCGGTAGGCGCGCCAGGTGTATCCTCGCTTCGTTGCGCTGCGGACATTCTCCATTGCTTATGTCTTACCTGCACAGGATCGACAATAGTCAGCCTGACGTGTGCCCGGACTGTGGAAACCAAGGCCACGACACTAAACACCTATTTGACTGTCCGAAGAAGCCAACAACGCTCACTACAATAGACTTGTGGACGAATCCAGTGCTGGTCGCCCAGTTTCTCAACTTGTGACGAAACCCCTCTCAGTGGCTGCAAAGAAGAAGAAGAAGCCGAAATGTTTACCACCTCCCACCATTCCCCGTTGGGTCCAGTCACAACTCCTCTGAATCCTGGTTAGAAGTACGCAGTGGACGCAGATCAGATCTGGACTAGCTACGCACCCCTTTGTCTACATCAGTGCCTAATAATCTTCCATTTGACAATATCTCGCTGCTGTTGAGGGGATAACAACGGCCCTGTACGTATCACCGCGTGCAGGAGTTTTGTGCACATCGCTAAATCGAGACTTGTAACTACAATAGATCCATCTCAGGCAGGGTCAAGCCGGCCGTTGAGTAGGACCTTGGCGGAGCTATGATACCCCCCTCCATAACCGAAATTTAAGGAAGTTCTCACGATCTCTTCCACAAAATATGTATCCGCGCTTAACACTGACACCAGTCAAGTAAGGTAGCTGATCAAGTATGCAAATGTTGAAGGAATCTTCGGGCGAATAAACCAGGTAACCCTAACAAGGAACCCAACCACAGTGGACAGATGTTTAGTAGGAAGTACAATACTTCGCAAACCTTCAAAAGGGAGCATGATAAATGGTTTTGGAATTCTACACCAATGAAAAATCGAATACCTACCGTAGCCCAACACTGACCTCGAAAAAAATTCTGACAACTTAAAAAAATGAACGTAAGCAGAAAAGGTAAGGATAAGCAGAAAGGTACCTGAATGGACTGAACTCCCCAAAAAACAGTCGAAACATCCTATAGACGTCGGTTAAAACATTCTGTATCGCCGGCAGAAAAACGGAATATTCGACAGCAGCGTACTGAATTCTGAATGACAGTAGAAAAACTCTAGGAAGGTCAACGCATCAATGGAATAACTCACTTTGACAACGCTAGACCAAGGAGAAACTCGCAGTTTTCTACTTGTATGTAAACGTGTTCCGACTTCTGTGTGGACACGGTTCGGAATGGGAATTCCGGTTTTTCAGCCTGCTCCTGAGCACTGACAAAGTTGTCAGTGAAATTCACAACCGCCTCCGCAAATCCTGTGATTTCTGTCTGGAATTAGCAACAAAGATCTCTGATGAAGGTATACAAGATCTGCTCATGAACGGGATTCGGGATCAGGTCCAGCGCTTACTGTCTCACGGGTCAAAGCGGGACGTTTTTTTTACACTTGGAACGTGGAAGGCGTATAATTGTCGTGTCGGGGAGTGAAAAAAATTGGGGGTGTTTTTTGAGCCGAACGGATACTTTCCGAGGCACGACTGTAGGGTAAATAACATAGGGTTAAATGCAAAAGATCGTTCAAAAAGTCGGTTAGTGCAGAGGAAAGCGAGGTAACTATATGGGGCCTTTCAGAGTGACGTCGCAGCGAAACTCGCTGTAGCGAAGACGGCGTGAGTAATGGGGAGGGGGGGGGTGCCACGCAGCACAAACCGTGCCGCGCGACAGGACCACCCACCGCCCTTTTCAGGGTACGCGAGCTGAGCGAGCCTCGCCGCGAGCTGGCAGCGAAGTCGCGCTATGAAAATGGTTTGGACCACTTTTGTCGCTGTCGCTTCCGTACCGCCGTAGTTTCTTCGTATTTGTTGGTGTTTCTTTGTTACTAATGTGCCCATTGACCTTCTGTAATAACATTTATTTCGCCTATTTCACTGTTTTTTTATCAATCAAACTAAGAGCGGCGATGAGGTAAGAGACGCAGAGACAAATATACAATTCGGCGACAAATCATGGCCACACCCACTTTCTCTCGTCTGGTGAGCGACGCCACTCTGAAAGACCCTTTTATTTTATGAAACCGTTTTCAGAACGGCGTCGCTGAGAAACTCGCGCCGCCGCTCCACAGAGGGAGAAGTGGGCGTGGTTCTGGCAGGTAGCAGACTTGGTGACACGCGACGCGAACAACAAAAATTGTGTTGTTGTTGTTGTTGTTGTTGTTGCCCATTTCTGGCAGCGGCTGAGGTACCACACTGGGTGCAGGGCCATCGAATCCGACGAGGGGGTCCAGGGTTTGCTTCGATTCCGGCACGGATGAGTAGACAACGGATCAGAAGCGCCGGTTTATGCTGACCCGCAGCCGAAAAATTGGCTCCAGGACTCGTGAAAAGTGAATTCTGGGAGGTATAGTTGAGGACCTTTGCCTTCGAAAAGATGACGACAGTTAAAGAAAACTTCTTCTTCCGCGTACGCTCTTGCCAACGAGTAGGCGATCCTCCTTAAGAGCAACAAAAATTGTCGAAGTCATTTCCTTCGAGCGAAGCACTTGATAAAACTAACGACCTGTCCGCGGCGGCAAATGACTGGTACGGATGGTCCGTGACACTTACAGGACGATCCACGGCGATTCCCGAAGCGAATTACATGAACGGACCCGCGGCGCTCTTACTGTGCTTGTCAGACAATCCGCGGCGCTAGCTGGACGGTGCGCGGCATTAGCTGGACGGTCCGCGGCGCATTACCGACTTCGATCACGGATCATCTACTCGTCGGCAACGGTCCGATCGTGGGTTTCATTGAGCATCGATCTCCGCAACCAGCTCAGGGCGTCGCTCCTCCCATACAGAAAAAACTCCTCGTGGAGTTGATGATGCCCGTTTGATGAGTCTCCTTGATCTTGGTAGTGGACTCCACAGATCCACCACGCGTAGGTTGAGCATCTCGGATCCAGGGCGTCGCTCGCTCATCTCGCCCACTCTGAGAGGTGCTTCATTTTTCCGCAGCGAAGCGGCGAAGTAAAATTTTATAATTTTGATCACGAGGCGCGGTACGATCAATACTATAGAATCGCACTTCGCCGCGCCGCTCGGAAGCGGAAGTGTAAACGACCCCTAATAGCCGCAACTTTGTTGCCGCCCCGCGGCACGTTTTTCCCATGCGTAGTGTTCCGCTTCGTTCCTACACACCCCGCGACAGCGATGCCACCCCGAAGGCTCCTATAGTTTCAGAAATCCGAGTGAGGAGAAAACCAAAAACAGAAACGGAATCCGATAACATAAGCAAACGAAGCCTACCTGGCGATCCAATGTCTCCCCTTTCGGATAGAAATACATGACACGATTATGTTCTTCGCCTTCTCGTCTTCCTGATGAAGGATGTGCAACGAAGAAAAACTCAAGTATGTCTGGAAAGCATCAAAACTACCGAACGATATTTTTCAAAATAGGATGTTGAATACTATTGACATACCTGGCAATCGAACATACATTTCAGCCTGAGTAACACTTGAAGTATTTGTTGCGAAGAAGTAGAGCGGATTCGCAAACGAACCAGACAACATCCTCCAGTCGCCAATCATAAAAATCAAAATCACTTAAAAAAGGGTGGTCTGCGACTGCACGTGAACACCAGAGGATCTGTGTGAAATGGGATGGAGCGCGTTTGCCGCGCGCATCCAACCAGAGTAAAGGGTCGTTTATACTTCCGCTGACGAGCGGCGGGCGCACTGCAATCCTATGATATTGATCACACGGCACCGCAAGATTATAGAATTGCGTTTCACCTTCACCAAGCCGCTCGGCGGCGGAAGTATAAACGACCCTTAAGGCGTGCCGAAGAGAAATGTCTGTGAGTGGTGGTGCGGCCCCCCTTCCCTTCGGCCTTGAAATTATTGCGCCCCCCTCCTCGTGCCGACGATAGGGTCGTGAGTGCAGTTCTCATATGGACAAGAACTTCAGCGAAATTCCCTTCATTTATGGAAAAAAGTATGGAACGCAAATGGAAAAATTTAAAAGTAAAAAAACATGGCCAATGAGACGACCGCTTACCATTTACAGCTATCTTTTCGCAACTGATTTTGTGTAATTACAGGTCTGTAGCCTGCAGCACCCCCTTTCTGATCTCAGAGCTGCGCCCCCTCGGTGAAGTTCACAGAGGGCGCTTTACCCTGGAAGGAACCCACCCAGCGAACGGTCATCCCCTCTGACACACAGTTTTAGAAGAGCTGAACCCGTTTCCTCGCACACTTTCTCTCTTATGTTGGAATCTCATGCAGCCACATATAGTCCGCACGTATAGCACTGATCCGAGTAGGCCATGATAGGCTTTCGAGTCGACTACAAAGCGTTGCGGACGACGATAAGGCCCCGTACTTTACGAGCGTCACGTGGCCTAATCGTCGTCGAAGTGAGAAGCACTCAGAAAACCGCCGCATTCAATGCATGTCGAATATGCATTCAACAGGAGTGACACACCCATCGAAAGGTTCTATCTCCCATCGAACGTGTTACAAATTTTAATCGGAGGAGCACGTGGTGCAAAGTAGTCCAGCGCTATCGTAGCATCATACCGACACGCGACGCTGCCGCACACCGATACGCGACTTGACCAGCTCGCCAAGCACCGTCTGGGGCAGCCGGCTGTTGGACGAGGTCTCCAGCGGCTGGGCGGGCCAAGTACGGCAAACTTGGGTAATTGAACCGGCGACGCTGCCGACATCTGGGTTCCGCTTCGAAAATGCGTCATATGCTTTCCTTTTTTGAAAATCGTTTTCTCATCGAGTTGAACGTGCATCATGCAGGCATTGAACTTTTATTGGTTGCAGCACGTGCTGTGACTTGAAACACAATAGGAGCACATGCTCCCCTAGTGGAACGTTCCCTGACTGTGCTCGAAACCGTCTTGTTTTCGAGTTGAATGCATATTCGACATGCATTGAATGTGATGATTGTCTGAGCACGTGCCGCGGGGGGGGGCGTACGTGCTGCATCGCGTTCGTTGAGCGTCACGCACGACGAGATGTGCCGCGACGCGACATCTCCGCTTTTAGGTGAAATCAAATAAACTGAAATGTCCTGGGTCAGAATTTACTGCGCCAACACACAATAAGGAACGCAAAGCATCAGTGTGATCCTTGCCAAGTGTACATCCGAAGAGGAGGAACTGGAAGCCTGTAGACGCACCTATTTGGCGCGAGCTGTTACATCACATAAACTCTTTGGCGATTGCGGATGGACTCAGCTGATAAAATTCCGAATCCTGATCAGATCCTCTGCATCAAGTTGAAACTATTGATTGCAACTGATTCATGCTTAAAATTCCGAAATTCTAATGTGCCCCGGAGTAGGATAAAATCATACTTCCAGAGAAGCGATTGTTCATCACCAATAAAGCCGGAAAATAGTAGTTAGGCGTGACACAATTGGACACGGTAGCGCGTCGCGGATAGCACAATTCTTGCATTTGGCGTCGCTTATACTCCGGCCGTCGAGCGGCGCGGCAAAGCGCCGGTTACAGGCCTCCATTGACAAGCCTTGGTAGAAGAAGAACCTCTACAAGAAGCAAAACCGCGATAGGGTTGGAGCTTCACAGCGACCACCACTAGGGCTTTCTAACCGTGTACCCGGCTGCACACAATAACATCCTGCAATTCAAGTACAGTTGTCCGCTAGATTTGATATCCCTCGTCAATGTCGCGCGTGGAGGTTAGCTTGCTCGGATGAGTCCGGGCGGAGCAAGCAGCGAAGCTCGTCCTAACATTCGGTACTCAGAGAAACTCACGGCCCGTCCGCGGCAGAAGATGAGCTCTCCGGCCCGTCCGCGACGGAAGATGAGCTCTCCGGGCGGTCCGCGACGCTTGACGGCTGATCCGCGGCACAACGGATAGCGGGTGAGTCAAACGGCTCATCCGCGGCGCTGTTGTTCTCGATGGGGGTGGGTCCGGGGCGCACCGGCAGTTGAACGACTCCACTTCCTCATCTCACTCATCCACATCTCACTTGACCACCGGCACGGCAGCAGTGGCAACCATGAAAAAACATGGTAAAGCGAATGATCACGTCCTAAAGTGTTTATCACAGGTTTTTGCCGCGGTCCGCAGGGAGGGTGGCTCCTCACCACACACTTCGGCAAAGACTACGCCCTTATCCGGACCGCGACATTCACGAATCTCTCGAGAAGAGGCGGACCGGTCATGACTGTGTCGGAGAGGACGGTCCGCGGCGGCTCTCAGGACGGTCCGCGGCGACTCTCAGGACGGTCCGCGGCGACTCTCACGACGATCCGCGGCGGCTCTAGGGACGATACGCGGCGACTCTCAGGACGATCCGCGGCGGCTCTAAGGACGATCCGCGGCGGCTGTCAGGACGATCCGCGGCGCCTGCAAGATGGTCCGCGGCGCTCTGCCGGATCGTCCGGTCGTCGTTCGCGGACGATCCTGGAAAAGCGCCGCGGACGGGCCGTGAGTTTCTCTGAGTAGTTTGTTCGTGGTATCACTCACATTTCCGAAACAGGTGTGATAGCTCGGTGAGTCTGTGTTTTCACCGATACGACTACATCAGCGGAAGCAATGAGAACAAGTGAAAATGTGAGAGTGGAAACAAAAACTCACCGACCAATCTCAATTATTTCGAAAAAAAAAGAGATAACCCAATCAGCCTAAAGTATGTCGAGCGGCGCGTTATCGATCGATGCCCACAGAAAACATCTCATCGCGCCGCACTGCTATGGAACTCTAAACTAGGCCGTACACAACGATGGGTTCATACTTCACGCATTGAGCAACCATGAAAGCGCATATCAAGTCGACTTTTGTTCGATACGGGCATGAAAGGCGCGTGAAATACGAACCCGACATGAGGAGGACCATATTTCACCCGTTCGTAGCCTACGTCGATGAAATCCTTACACGACTAATTCTTGGCTTAGGATTCGACTCTAAAATATGCTCAAAAACCAAACATGCGTCCTTCGTATCGAGCTGACTCTTTCCAAACATACATTTCTGAAAGTTGGGCTCCGCAGAAAAGGCCAAGGATTTGGCATTGCTCTAAAATGTCGTGAAATTGTTCCATTAGATTTGGCTATCAAACTGATTTTCTAAATGTAGTGAAATTGTTGAATCGATTTGGCTGTTGTTGGTATATGCAGACAACATAATCATTAAATGTAGTGAAATTGTTGCAAACGGATTTGGCAGGAGCTCTATGAATTATCACAGTCAAATCACGCGTCAGAAGGGGTTTTTCTTGGAGCGCATATTGAATCAAATGAGAACAAGAATAAGTCTAGCAGCAAGAACGTTTCCATACAATGTGAACCGTGAAAGCGTTGAGGACACGAAGACATAGCGTCAGTAGCTAATAAATTGTGTTAGAACTCGTTTTCATGATTTTTATCTAATCGGTGAGGAAAGGTCTGTTACCTTAGTGGGAGCTAAACTAAAAAGGCAGATTAACATTCGAAAACCTTATTTCTAGCCCATAAGGCGACATTTCGTTCAGCAGTAATTAAGAAGTAGTTTTTTTGCTTTTGTCTTCATTTGCTCGCCAGAGGACCTTCTGATGCGTGATTTGACTAAGATAATTCATAGAGCTCCTGCCAAATCCGTTTGCAACAATTTCACTACATTTAATGATTATGTTGTCTGCATATACCAACAACAGCCAAATCGATTCAACAATTTCACTACATTTAGAAAATCAGTTTGATAGCCAAATCTAATGAAACAATTTCACGACATTTTAGAGCAATGCCAAATCTTTGACCTTTTCTGCGGAGCCCAACTTTTGGAAATTTCACAACTTTTTACAAGGGTTTCCCTCCTACAATATCGTCAAGCTCTGAAAGTCAAGTTGTTTTTTTTTTCGAAAACAGTGGTAGAAATGATGAAACAACCTTCTCCGCTGCTAGGACTGCAAGATATAGTCTACAGCAATGGAAGTAGGACCTGGTGAGGTTGCGGACTCGTGCTAACATACGGTAGTTTGTTAGTGGTATCACTCATTTTTTCGAAGCAGCTGTGATAGATCGGTGAGTCTGTGTTTTCACCGATAAGACTAAATCCGTGAAAGCAATGAAAACAGGTGGAAATGTGAGAGTAGAAATAAAAACTCAGCGACCAATTCCAGTTATTTCGAAAAAAATGAATGATAACACAATCAGACTACAGTATGTTAGGAAGAGTCCGCAACCTAACCAGGTCCTACTTCCATTGCTGTAGACTATATGTAATAGTTGCAACGCGGCTTCCTACAAATAAGATAGCATTTATTTCCGAGCTACTCGCAGTCATATTATCACTACCGTAGATGCGAAGCGGCTGTTTTTCGGAAAAAAGGCAACTATCAAAATGAAGAAATTATTCTCAAAACCGCACCATTCCTACGATAGTGAAGCCCAAATATGCGAGTAGCGGGGAAATGGAGGATACTGTGCTTATCTGGGCCAAATTCCGGTCCGAAATTGCGTCTCGACACGCATTGCGGCCGCACGCGCTCGAGTCAGTCGAGTTTCCAGCGCCAAAGCCGACTCGATGTAGCTTTTTTATACAATTTTCTAAAATTTTTCGTATTTTCTAGTTTCCAAAACCCACCTAGAATCAGCAGATCGGCGACTGCGGCGCCGGAAGCTCTTCCGACTCGGGTGCATGCGGCTGCAAAGCGTGTCGAAACGCGATTGCGGACCGGAATTTGGCCCAGATAAGCACAGTACTTTTCGAAAAAGTCGAAAAAATGAAGAAATGAGCTTCAAAATGACCCAATTGTACAGGGTCTAGGCACTATCCGAGACGGGGGGGGGGGGCACCCACCATTCAAGACAGAAATGGAATGAACCGCCAATTGGTAAGGCTACCAGTCGAAGTATTTCCATAGAGCCCTTATAAAAACAATGATTGATAGCGCAGTAACAGGCATCTTTGATCAGGGTTTTTCATCGTTTCTATGAGTAAATCTTGGGTGGCCCCACCACGTCTAGGATAGACCCAAGGTCAGCCGCTCTAGCCAAACGTCACCGGTTCATGCTGATATGGCTTGTCTGCGCCGGCCCATATGTCTGATTCGGAACAAGAACGATAGTATTCACGATAGAAAATGTGTTCCAGTTTCCACCAGGAATGGGTAGTGGAAAGGCACACTGTAACGTTGCCGTCGAAAGAACGCATGAAAACGAGACAGGAAATGCTCCAAAAGAGCCCGAAGTTGCCACTTCGAGCGCAAGGCAAACCCCAAAGGGGCAATGCACGTCCTCCGACGTGAACAAATGAATGCTCGAGATCGTGAGATGAGCGATGATTTCCAATCATTGACCTCGTTCTTCTTTTCATTATCAACTTCTCTCTCTACTCAGGTCTGCTCGCATACATCGGCTGCAAAAGACGGAAGTTACAAACCTCGGACAACTCGTCCACCATGTTTCCTTAGCTCAATTTTTGAGGGACCATAACTCCATTCCCAGAAGGGCTTGTACGATTTCAGAGATATCATTGGAATCAGCATGGGGCCGTTTTCAAGATAGGCGGGAGAACAGAAAAACGATTTTTATCGTGAACACTGCCTTTAAGTGCGCCAGAAGAGGACTACCGTAATCTTAAGAATGATGTTATTCGGCTCTCGTAAACAAATTTGGTGATACCCAATTGATCAAGGGTAAAGTATAAAAGAAGTGAAGAGCGGTGTGTCTTCATTCACACACCGTCCTTCTCCAGAGGTCAGCAGTTGAGGATCTGCCTTGACTACAAAGCAGGAAAACAGCACCACCGGTGCTAAAGATGTAGCGAATTCGGAGTCAGAACATAGAAAATTTTATAGCCAACTCGAGTGAGATTACGGTAGCCCTGTTCTGGCGCACTCAACTTTCGTTCTTGTTGATTCGGAGGCATGGCTTGCATATGGTGTCCTGGACATCAAACTGAGGTCATGCGCACGTCCCTTGATGTCCTGCACACTCCTACAAAGGTCCTACACACATTCCATGATGTACTGCTCATCCTTACAGGGGTCCTGCACAAGCTTCATGATGTCCTGCACACTTTCACTGAGGTCCTGTACACATTCCATGACCTCCTCATCCCTAGTGAGGTTCTGCGCACGTTCCATGATGTCCTGCACACCCCTACTGGGGTCCTGCACACATTCTACTACGTTCTGCGCCCCCTTACTGGGGTCCTGCAGTAGCTCCTTGATGTCCTGCACACTCCTACTGAGGTCCTGCACACCTTCTACGACGTCCTGAACACCCCCAATGGGGTTCTGCACAGGTCTCATAATGTCCTGCACACTCCTACTGAGGTCCTGCACACCTTCTACGACGTCCTGCACACCCCTACTGGGGTACTGCACAAGTCCCTTGATGTCCTGCACACTCCTTCTAGGGTCCTGCACAGGTCCCATGATGTCCTGCAAACTCCTACTAAGGTCCTGCACAGGTTCCATGATGTCCTGCACACTCCTACTGAAGTCCTGCACACATTCTACGACGTCCTGCACACCTCTGCTGGGGTTCTGCACAGGTCCCATGATGTCCTGAACACTCCTTCTAGGGTCCTGCACACGTTCCATGATGTCCTGCACACCACTACTGGGGTCCTGCACAGGTCCCATGATGTCCTGCACACTCCTACTAAGGTCCTGCACAGGTTCCCTGATGTCCTGCACATTCCTACAAAGGTCCTGCACACATTCTTCGACGTCCTGCTCACCCCTACTGGGGTCCTGCACAGGTTCCATGATGTCCTGCACACTCCTGAGGGGGTCCTACACAGGTCTCATAATGTCCTGCACACTCCTACTGAGGTCCTGCACACCCCTACTGGGGTCCTGCACAAGTCCCTTGATGTCCTGCACACTCCTTCTAGGGTCCTGCACAGGTCCCATGATGTCCTGCAAACTCCTACTAAGGTCCTGCACAGGTTCCATGATGTCCTGCACACTCCTACTGAAGTCCTGCACACATTCTACGACGTCCTGCACACCCCTACTGGGGTCCTGCACAGGTCCCATGATGTCCTGCACACTCCTTCTAGGGTCCTGCACACGCTCCATGATGTCCTGCACACACCTACTGAGGTCCTGCTCACATTATACGACGTCCTGCACACCCCTGCTGGGGTTCTGCACAGGTCCCATGATGTCCTGCACACTCCTTCTAGGGTCCTGCACACGTTCCATGATGTCCTGCACACCACTACTGGGGTCCTGCACAGGTCTCATAATGTCCTGCACACTCCCACTGAGGTCCTGCACACATTCTACTACGTCCTCCACACAATTACTGGGGTCCTGCACAAGTTCCTTGATGTCCTGCACACTCCTACTGAAGTCCTGCACACATTCTACGACGTCCTGCACAAGTTCCTTGATGTCCTGCACACTCCTACTGAAGTCCTGCACACATTCTACGACGTCCTGCACACCCCTACTGGGGTCCTGCACAGGTCCCATGATGTCCTGCACACTCCTTCTAGGGTCCTGCACACGTTCCATGATGTCCTGCACACACCTACTGAGGTCCTGTACACATTCTACGACGTCCTGCACACCCCTACTGGGATTCTGCACAGGTCCCATGATGTCCTGCACACTCCTTCTAGGGTACTTCACACGTTCCATGATGCCCTGCACACTCCTACTAAGGTCCTGCACACATTCTTCGACGTCCTGCTCACCCCTACTGGGGTCCTGTACAGGTTCCATGATGTCCTGCACACTCCTACTAAGGTCCTGCACACATTCTTCGACGTCCTGCTCACCCCTGCTGGGGTCCTGCACAGGTTCCATGATGTCCTGCACCCATTCTGCTACGCCCGGCACACCCTTACTGTGGTTCTGCACAAGTTCCTTGATGTCCTGTACACTCCTACTGAAGTCCTGCACACATTCTACGACGTCCTGCACACCCCTACTGGGGTCCTGCACAAGTTCCTTGATGTCCTGCACACTCCTACTGAAGTCCTGCACACATTCTACGACGTCCTGCACACCCCTACTGGGGTCCTGCACAGGTCCCATGATGTCCTGCACACTCCTTCTAGGGTCCTGCACACGTTCCATGATGTCCTGCACACACCTACTGAAGTCCTGCACACATTCTACGACGTCCTGCACACCCCTACTGGGGTCCTGCACAGGTCCCATGATGTCCTGCACACTCCTTCTAGGGTCCTGCACACACCTACTGAGGTCCTGCACACCCCTACTGGGGCCCTGCACAGGTCCCGTGATGTCCTGCACACGTTCCATGATGTCCTGCACACACCTACTGAGGTCCTGCACACATTCTACGACGTCCTGCACACCCCTACTGGGATTCTGCACAGGTCCCATGATGTCCTGCACACTCCTTCTAGGGTCCTGCACACGTTCCATGATGTCCTGCACACACCTACTGAGGTCCTGCACACATTCTACGACGTCCTGCACAGGTCCCATGATGTCCTGCACACTCCTTCTAGGGTCCTGCACACGTTCCATGATGTCCTGCACACCCCTACTGGGATCCTGCACAGGTCCCATGATGTCCTGCACACTCCTACTAAGGTCCTGCTCAGGTTCCATGATGTCCTGCACACTCCTACTGAGGTCCTGCACACATTCTTCGACGTCCTGCTCACCCCTACTGGGGTCCTGTACAGGTTCCATGATGTCCTGCACACTCCTACTAAGGTCCTGCACACATTCTTCGACGTCCTGCTCACCCCTGCTGGGGTCCTGCACAGGTTCCATGATGTCCTGCACACATTCCACTACGTCCGGCACACCCTTACTGTGGTTCTGCACAAGTTCCTTGATGTCCTGTACACTCCTACCGAAGTCCTGCACACATTCTACGACGTCCTGCACACCCCTACTGGGGTCCTGCACAAGTTCCTTGATGTCCTGCACACTCCTACTGAAGTCCTGCACACATTCTACGACGTCCTGCACACCCCTACTGGGGTCCTGCACAGGTCCCATGATGTCCTGCACACTCCTTCTAGGGTCCTGCACACGTTCCATGATGTCCTGCACACACCTACTGAAGTCCTGCACACATTCTACGACGTCCTGCACACCCCTACTGGGGTCCTGCACAGGTCCCATGATGTCCTGCACACTCCTTCTAGGGTCCTGCACACACCTACTGAGGTCCTGCACACCCCTACTGGGGCCCTGCACAGGTCCCGTGATGTCCTGCACACTCCTACTAAGGTCCTGCACACGTTCCATGATGTCCTGCACACACCTACTAAGGTCCTGCACACATTCTACGACGTCCTGCACACCCCTACTGGGATTCTGCACAGGTCCCATGATGTCCTGCACACTCCTTCTAGGGTACTTCACACGTTCCATGATGCCCTGCACACTCCTACTAAGGTCCTGCACACATTCTTCGACGTCCTGCTCACCCCTACTGGGGTCCTGTACAGGTTCCATGATGTCCTGCACACTCCTACTAAGGTCCTGCACACATTCTTCGACGTCCTGCTCACCCCTGCTGGGGTCCTGCACAGGTTCCATGATGTCCTGCACACATTCTACTACGTCCGGCACACCCTTACTGTGGTTCTGCACAAGTTCCTTGATGTCCTGTACACTCCTACTGAAGTCCTCCACACATTCTACGACGTCCCGCACACCCCTACTGGGGTCCTGCACAGGTCGCATGATGTCCTGCACACTCCTTCTAGGGTCCTGCACACGTTCCATGATGTCCTGCACACACCTAATGAAGTCCTGCACACATTCTACGACGTCCTGCACACCCCTACTGGGGTCCTGCACAAGTTCCTTGATGTCCTGCACACTCCTACTGAAGTCCTCCACACATTCTACGACGTCCTGCACACCCCTACTGGGGTCCTGCACAGGTCGCATGATGTCCTGCACACATTCTACTACGTCCGGCACACCCTTACTGTGGTTCTGCACAAGTTCCTTGATGTCCTGTACACTCCTACTGAAGTCCTCCACACATTCTACGACGTCCCGCACACCCCTACTGGGGTCCTGCACAGGTCGCATGATGTCCTGCACACTCCTACTAAGGTCCTGCACACGTTCCATGATGTCCTGCACACACCTACTGAGGTCCTGCACACATTCTACGACGTCCTGCACACCCCTACTGGGATTCTGCACAGGTCCCATGATGTCCTGCACACTCCTTCTAGGGTACTTCACACGTTCCATGATGCCCTGCACACTCCTACTAAGGTCCTGCACACATTCTTCGACGTCCTGCTCACCCCTACTGGGGTCCTGTACAGGTTCCATGATGTCCTGCACACTCCTACTAAGGTCCTGCACACATTCTTCGACGTCCTGCTCACCCCTGCTGGGGTCCTGCACAGGTTCCATGATGTCCTGCACACATTCTACTACGTCCGGCACACCCTTACTGTGGTTCTGCACAAGTTCCTTGATGTCCTGTACACTCCTACTGAAGTCCTCCACACATTCTACGACGTCCCGCACACCCCTACTGGGGTCCTGCACAGGTCGCATGATGTCCTGCACACTCCTTCTAGGGTCCTGCACACGTTCCATGATGTCCTGCACACACCTACTGAAGTCCTGCACACATTCTACGACGTCCTGCACACCCCTACTGGGGTCCTGCACAAGTTCCTTGATGTCCTGCACACTCCTACTGAAGTCCTCCACACATTCTACGACGTCCTGCACACCCCTACTGGGGTCCTGCACAGGTCGCATGATGTCCTGCACACTCCTTCTAGGGTCCTGCACACGTTCCATGATGTCCTGCACACACCTACTGAGGTCCTGCACACATTCTACGACGTCCTGCACAGGTCCCATGATGTCCTGCACACTCCTTCTAGGGTCCTGCACACGTTCCATGATGTCCTGCACACTCCTACTGAGGTCCTGCACACATTCTACTACGTCCGACACACCCTTACGGGGGTCCTGCACAAGTTCCTTGATGTCCTTGATGCGGGGACCAGTTAGGATGAAAAGTTGCACACATATGTAATTTTTTGCAGCGCATCGAATGGTGTACAGCTCATACCTCTGGTGGCGGTAAGAATAGGTGATCTCATTGTAGGGCATCCGCGCGGGAAGAGATCTAAGCCAAATCTTGGTGAGCGCTTCGCGCTCACCACAATTTTACGAACCCCCCCCCTTTTTCTCCCACAATTTTTGATCTATGTATACACTGCAAACACCTATCTGGATGTGATCGATGTGGAGTAGAGCACGCCCCAAATACCACCTCAAATTTCGGAGTGGCCTGTTTCACAGACACCGGCGGCCGTATTTTTGAAACTATGGGAGCCTTCTGGAAAGCTTTTTAGAGCCAGTCGATGTACGTGGCGAACAAGCTTTGCACCCTCCCGGGATGCCCCGTAGTTTCATAAATCGGACACGGAACATTAAAGACACGATCTATCGACCATAATGCTATGGCTCAAGAACGCTATGGCTACTTTCCAGCTGATGCCCGTCCACGCTCCGCGGCTAAAACCCTACTTTGCGGCTGCTCAACTGCATGCTAGCAGGGTTCAAGGATAACCGACAGAACCGCTCGATACGCATCGTTCTTATATGGAGAACACGTCTGCACCAACCTCGGTGCTACGACTCCAGGTCGCCATCAACTGATCTTGATCAAAATTGGACCATGTCAACAACTCAGGAGATACATTTCATGTCGCAATCGTTTCAAAGGCACAAACGAACCGATAAACACTATTTATTGCTCAATATAATCACATCTTGGAGAGAAAACAAAAATTTTATTGGATTATCCAAGCCATAACGCATTGCCATGGGATATTTCGAAAAAACAGCATCCTCCATGGCTCAGCTCGACTACCCACGACCTGGAAGCAGTAAGTCGTCAAAGCTCCGAACAACAGGACAACAGAGGAAAAATTCACAAACCTTCAAATTCTTGGCAAAACCTCGAATTGTTAAACCCTCCCGCCCGCCCACTATCAGCAACCAGGAGCTGCTTTCCACATTCCGTTAGGCTGAAATTACAGGACCAACCACAAATCAACAACACAAGGCAATCAACAAATATCGCACTAAAGGCATACATGGGGGTTTGGCTCCCCCTTGTGTCACGGGTTGTCCTTCCCACAGGATGTTCCTTGTTGTACGGGTAACTGGCGAGCAGTCCGAACCTGAACACAATAGTCTTGAAACGGGGGGTATATGAAGTAAAAATGACTTGAACTCACCATGTATCCGCGTCGTCAACTCTGGCCTCCGATGCACGCTCATTCTTCGAATTTACCACACACATATAAACACACACACGCACGAAAAAAAAAACTCGGAAACTTCAAAACAGATTTTCTGAAAATTTTCTAAACCTCCCTCCCAACCGCTTCAGAAGGCACAACATTTTTAGATAACAGCCAACCTGACTACAACCCTAAAATTGGAAGAAAACGCGATTTTTAAGAACACAGCAACTATAAAAGACCACAATGAGCACCCAAAACAATTAAACATTGTTTCTCCGGGCGAGGAACTATTGAATATATAGCAGCAGATAGACAAATGCAGAGCTCCAAAAGTGTACACCAAAACCACACTATTCCGTAGGACCAGATACTGCCCGGAAACCACTATGTAGCACAAAACGTTCAAAAACTATCCAAAACCACAGAATCGGAAACAAGACGTCTAAAAACTTTTTCTGAAAATGCTTCATACCTCCCTCCCACTCGCTGCAGGAACAATAGGCAAGAATATGCTAAAAAGACAAATGCAGAGCTCCAAAAGTCTACACCAAAACCATCACTTCGTTAAGACCAGATACTGCTCGGAAACCACTATGTAGCACAAAACGTTCAAAACTATCCAAAACCACAGAATCGGAAACAAGACGTCTAAAAACTTTTTCTGAAAATGCTTCATACCTCCCTCCCACTCGCTGCAGGAACAATAGGCAAGAATATGCTAAAAAGACAAATGCAGAGCTCCAAAAGTCTACACCAAAACCATCACTTCGTTAAGACCAGATACTGCTCCGAAACCACTATGCAGCACAAAACGTTCAAAAACAATCCAAAACCACAGAATCGGAAACAAGACGTCTAAAAACTTTTTCCGAAAATGCTTCATACCTCCCTCCCACCCTCTGCAGGAACAATAGGCAAGAATATGCTAAAAAGACAAATGCAGAGCTCCAAAAGTCTACACCAAAACCATCACTTCGTTAAGACCAGATACTGCTCGGAAACCACTATGTAGCACAAAACGTTCAACAATCCAAAACCACAGAATCGGAAACAAGACGTCTAAAAACTTTTTCTGAAAATGCTTCATACCTCCCTCCCACCCGCTGCAGGAACAATAGGCAAGAATATGCTAAAAAGACAAATGCAGAGCTCCGAAAGTCTACGCCAAAACCATCACTTCGTTAAGACCAGATACTGCTCGGAAACCACTATGTAGCACAAAACGTTCAAAAACAATCCAAAACCACAGAATCGGAAACAAGAAATCTGAAAATGAATAGTACCTCCCTCCCACCCGCTGTAGGAACAATAGACAAGAAGCTAAAAACCACGATTAAAATCCACCATAAAAAACTAGAAATTGAAAAACAATAAACTTTTCGAAACAATTTAAGCTTTCCTGGCCAACGGGAGAAACCATGAAACCGAAAACGTCGCAAAAACGGGCGCTGCACAGATCAGCAAGGAATATAACCAGGTTAATGACCCATAACTATTAGCATTAGCTGTTACTGGCTTAGAACTATAGACAAATGATGAATTGCAATATAGATTCCCAAATGTTCGAGAGGATGGCGCCAAAATGACCAAAGAATAGTAAAAACAACCACAGAATAGTAAAAAACACTGCATCGGAACCATATGATATCACCATAGTATGTTGTTCCTAATTCCGGCCACAGAAAATCCTTAGATATATAGAAGCCACGAGAGCGAACACATAACTATGCGATGCGGGTATGCCAAAAGGAGACCCCATGAAAAAAAATCCCACGAGTATTTCACATAGCTGAATTTCGACAATACCATCTCTCTCGCACTGCCGACGTGTTGGTGGTACCGCAGAGGAACCTATATTGCAAAGGTTTTTTAAAGAATTAGTACAATAACCAAAAAGGAACTCCCTCTACCGATCCGAGAACAGACAGAACCTCCAAGACGACAGAACAACCTCCAACGTCGTCTAGCCCTTTTGAACGCGACCGAACTACTTCTGAAGTTGAGATAGAGAGCGAGCAGTAATGAAAAATATCTTGAGGTCCTTCGCAGTTGACACCCATACCGATACTTTTCTCACACCATTTCACGAGGTTCCCAAGCAAGCGCCTGTTGAGTTCCTAAACGATTTTTGGCGAAGCAAACTGTGAAATTAAAGAGGATCTGGGTTACAACAGCCTTTTTTGTAGATTGAACCATGAAGTTGAGGAGAATCGAGGCGAAAAACGTCTGTTAGGAGTTGAATGGAATCGAACTGAATCTTCTGAGAGACACCACGGATCCTCTAGGAACGTCTTCTAGCCCTTTTGAACGCGACCGAAATCCTTCTGAGGTTGAGATAGAGGGCGAGCAGTATTGAAAAGTATCTTGAGGTCCTTCGCAGTTGACACCCATACCGAAACTTTTCTCACACCATTTCACGAGGATCCCAAGCAAGCGCCTGTTGAGTTCCTAAACGATTTTTGGCGAAACAAACTGTGAAATTAAAGAGGATCTGGGTTACCACAGCCTTTTTTGTAGATTGAACCATGAAGTTGAGGAGAATCGAGGCGAAAAACGTCTGTTAGGAGTTGAATGGAATCGAACTGAATCTTCTGAGAGACACCACGGATCCTCTAGGAACGTCTTCTAGCCCTTTTGAACGCGACCGAAATCCTTCCGAGGTTGAGATAGAGGGCGAGCAGTATTGAAAAGTATCTTGAGGTCCTTCGCAGTTGACACCCATACCGAAACTTTTCTCACATCATTTCACGAGACTCCCAAGCAAGCGCCTGTTGAGTTCCTAAACGATTTTTGGCGAAACAAACTGTGAAATTAAAGAGGATCTGGGTTACCACAGCCTTTTTTGTAGATTGAACCATGAAGTTGAGGAGAATCGAGGCGAAAAACGTCTGTTAGGAGTTGAATGGAATCGAACTGAATCTTCTGAGAGACACCACGGATCCTCTAGGAACGTCTTCTAGCCCTTTTGAACGCGACCGAAATCCTTCTGAGGTTGAGATAGAGGGCGAGCAGTATTGAAAAGTATCTTGAGGTCCTTCGCAGTTGACCCATTTCAATCTAGCATGTCTACTGGAGATGGCACGAGTGCGTCGGTGGGATCGCATGACCTGTGATGAAGGTTAACGAAACTTTAACAGACATTTTCAAATTTTAAACGACTCCCTCTACCAATCCTTGACAGATGACGCAGAGCAGGCCACACTGGCAGACATCCTACAGCTCACGATTTCGATTGTCTTCAATATAAAGAGTTTTCGGGAACACCTCCCTCCCGCCCACAGAATGAAAGAAAAGTTTTCGCTCGCCAGGCATTCAACGTAGCATGTCTACTGGAGATGGCACGAGTGCGTCGGTGGGATCGCATGACCTGTGATGAAGGTTAACGAAACTTTAACGGACATTTTCAAAATTTAAACGACTCCCTCTACCAATCCTAGACAGATGACGCAGAGCAGGCCTCACTGGCAGACATCCTACGGCTCACGATTTCGATTGTCTTCAATATAAAGAGTTTTCGGGAACACCTCCCTCCCGCCCACAGAATGAAAGAAAAGTTATCGCTCGCCGGGCATTCAATGTAGCATGTCTACTGGAGATGGAACGAGTGCGTCGGCGGGATCGCATGACCTGTGATGAAGGTTAACGAAACTTTAACAGACATTTTCAAAATTTAAACGACTCCCTCTACCAATCCTTGACAGATGACGCAGAGCAGGCCTCACTGGCAGACATCCTACGGCTCACGATTTCGATTGTCTTCAATATAAAGAGTTTTCGGGAACACCTCCCTCCCGCCCACAGAATGAAAGAAAAGTTATCGCTCGCCGGGCATTCAATGTAGCATGTCTACTGGAGATGGAACGAGTGCGTCGGTGGTATCGCACGACCTGTGATGAAGGTTAACGAAACTTTAACAGACATTTTCAAAATTTAAACGACTCCCTCTACCAATCCTTGACAGATGACGCAGAGCAGGCCTCACTGGCAGACATCCTACGGCTCACGCTTTCGATTTTCTTCAATATAAAGAGTTTTCGGGAACACCTCCCTCCCGCCCACAGAATGAAAGAAAAGTTTTCGTTCGCCAGGCATTCAATGTGGCATGTCTACTGGAGATGGCACGAGTGCGTCGGTGGGATCGCATGACCTGTGATGAAGGTTAACGAAACTTTAACAGACATATTCAAAATTTAAACGACTCCCTCTACCAATCCTTGACAGCTGGCGCAGAGCAGGCCTCACTGGCAGACATCCTACGGCTCACGATTTCGATTGTCTTCAATATAAAGAGTTTTCGGGAACACCTCCCTCCCGCCCACGGAATGGAAGAAAAGTTTTCGCTCGCCGGGCATTCAATGTAGCATGTCTACTGGAGATGGCACGAGTGCGTCGGTGGGATCGCATGACCTGTGATGAAGGTTAACGAAACTTTAACAGACATTTTCAAAATTTAAACGACTCCTCTACCAATCCTTGACAGCTGGCGCAGAGCAGGCCTCACTGGCAGACATCCTACGGCTCACGATTTCGATTGTCTTCAATATAAAGAGTTTTCGGGAACACCTCCTCCCGCCCACGGAATGGAAGAAAAGTTTTCGCTCGCCGGGCATTCAATGCAGCATGTCTACTGGAGATGGCACGAGTGCGTCGGTGGGATCGCATGACCTGTGATAAAGGTTAACGAAACTTTAACAGACATTTTCAAAATTTAAACGACTCCCTCTACCAATCCTTGACAGCTGGCGCAGAGCAGGCCTCACTGGCAGACATCCTACGGCTCACGATTTCGATTGTCTTCAATATAAAGAGTTTTCAGGAACACCTCCTCCCGCCCACGGAATGGAAGAAAAGTTTTTCGCTCGCCGGGCATTCAATGTAGCATGTCTACTGGAGATGGCACGAGTGCGTCGGTGGGATCGCATGACCTGTGATGAAGGTTAACGAAACTTTAACAGACATTTTCAAAATTTAAACGACTCCTCTACCAATCCTTGACAGCTGGCGCAGAGCAGGCCTCACTGGCAGACATCCTACGGCTCACGATTTCGATTGTCTTCAATATAAAGAGTTTTCGGGAACACCTCCTCCCGCCCACGGAATGGAAGAAAAGTTTTCGCTCGCCGGGCATTCAATGTAGCATGTCTACTGGAGATGGCACGAGTGCGTCGGTGGGATCGCATGACCTGTGATGAAGGTTAACGAAACTTTAACAGACATTTTCAAAATTTAAAAGACTCCCTCTACCAATCCTTGACAGATGACGCAGAGCAGGCCTCACTGGCAGACATCCTACGGCTCACGATTTCGATTGTCTTCAATATAAAGAGTTTTCGGGAACACCTCCCTCCCGCCCACAGAATGAAAGAAAGGTTTTCGCTCGCCAGGCATTCAATGTGGCATGTCTACTGGAGATGGCACGAGTGCGTCGGTGGGATCGCATGACCTGTGATGAAGGTTAACGAAACTTTAACAGACATTTTCAAAATTTGAACGACTCCTCTACCAATCCTTGACAGATGACGCAGAGCAGGCCTCACTGGCAGACATCCTACGGCTCACGATTTCGATTGTCTTCAATATAAAGAGTTTTCGGGAACACCTCCCTCCCGCCCACAGAATGAAAGAAAGGTTTTCGCTCGCCAGGCATTCAATGTGGCATGTCTACTGGAGATGGCACGAGTGCGTCGGTGGGATCGCATGACCTGTGATGAAGGTTAACGAAACTTTAACAGACATTTTCAAAATTTAAACGACTCCCTCTACCAATCCTTGACAGATGACGCAGAGCAGGCCTCACTGGCAGACATCCTACGGCTCACGATTTCGATTGTCTTCAATATAAAGAGTTTTCGGGAACACCTCCCTCCCGCCCACAGAATGAAAGAAAAGTTTTCGCTCGCCGGGCATTCAATGTAGCATGTCTACTGGAGATGGCACGAGTGCGTCGGTGGGATCGCATGACCTGTGATGAAGGTTAACGAAACTTTAACAGACATTTTCAAAATTTAAACGACTCCCTCTACCAATCCTTGACAGATGGCGCAGAGCAGGCCTCACTGGCAGACATCCTACGGCTCACGATTTCGATTGTCTTCAATATAAAGAGTTTTCGGGAACACCTCCTCCCGCCCACAGAATGAAAGAAAGGTTTTCGCTCGCCAGGCATTCAATGTGGCATGTCTACTGGAGATGGCACGAGTGCGTCGGAGGGCTAGCATGACCTGGGATGAAGGTTAACGAAACTTTAACAGACATTTTCAAAATTTAAACGACTCCCTCTACCAATCCTTGACAGATGGCGCAGAGCAGGCCTCACTGGCAGACATCCTACGGCTCACGATTTCGATTGTCTTCAATATAAAGAGTTTTCGGGAACACCTCCCTCCCGCCCACAGAATGAAAGAAAAGTTTTCGCTCGCCGGGCATTCAATGTAGCATGTCTACTGGAGATGGCACGAGTGCGTCGGTGGGATCGCATGACCTGTGATGAAGGTTAACGAAACTTTAACAGACATTTTCAAAATTTAAACGACTCCCTCTACCAATCCTTGACAGATGGCGCAGAGCAGGCCTCACTGGCAGACATCCTACGGCTCACGATTTCGATTGTCTTCAATATAAAGAGTTTTCGGGAACACCTCCCTCCCGCCCACGGAATGGAAGAAAAGTTTTTCGCTCGCCGGGCATTCAATGCAGCATGTCTACTGGAGATGGCACGAGTGCGTCGGTGGGATCGCATGACCTGTGATAAAGGTTAACGAAACTTTAACAGACATTTTCAAAATTTAAACGACTCCTCTACCAATCCTTGACAGCTGGCGCAGAGCAGGCCTCACTGGCAGACATCCTACGGCTCACGATTTCGATTGTCTTCAATATAAAGAGTTTTCGGGAACACCTCCCTCCCGCCCACGGAATGGAAGAAAAGTTTTCGCTCGCCGGGCATTCAATGTAGCATGTCTACTGGAGATGGCACGAGTGCGTCGGTGGGATCGCATGACCTGTGATAAAGGTTAACGAAACTTTAACAGACATTTTCAAAATTTAAACGACTCCCTCTACCAATCCTTGACAGCTGGCGCAGAGCAGGCCTCACTGGCAGACATCCTACGGCTCACGATTTCGATTGTCTTCAATATAAAGAGTTTTCGGGAACACCTCCCTCCCGCCCACGGAATGGAAGAAAAGTTTTCGCTCGCCGGGCATTCAATGTAGCATGTCTACTGGAGATGGCACGAGTGCGTCGGTGGGATCGCATGACCTGTGATGAAGGTTAACGAAACTTTAACAGACATTTTCAAAATTTGAACGACTCCCTCTACCAATCCTTGACAGATGACGCAGAGCAGGCCTCACTGGCAGACATCCTACGGCTCACGATTTCGATTGTCTTCAATATAAAGAGTTTTCGGGAACACCTCCCTCCCGCCCACAGAATGAAAGAAAGGTTTTCGCTCGCCAGGCATTCAATGTGGCATGTCTACTGGAGATGGCACGAGTGCGTCGGTGGGATCGCATGACCTGTGATGAAGGTTAACGAAACTTTAACAGACATTTTCAAAATTTGAACGACTCCCTCTACCAATCCTTGACAGATGACGCAGAGCAGGCCTCACTGGCAGACATCCTACGGCTCACGATTTCGATTGTCTTCAATATAAAGAGTTTTCGGGAACACCTCCCTCCCGCCCACAGAATGAAAGAAAGGTTTTCGCTCGCCAGGCATTCAATGTGGCATGTCTACTGGAGATGGCACGAGTGCGTCGGTGGGATCGCATGACCTGTGATGAAGGTTAACGAAACTTTAACAGACATTTTCAAAATTTAAACGACTCCCTCTACCAATCCTTGACAGATGGCGCAGAGCAGGCCTCACTGGCAGACATCCTACGGCTCACGATTTCGATTGTCTTCAATATAAAGAGTTTTCGGGAACACCTCCCTCCCGCCCACAGAATGAAAGAAAAGTTTTCGCTCGCCGGGCATTCAATGTAGCATGTCTACTGGAGATGGCACGAGTGCGTCGGTGGGATCGCATGACCTGTGATGAAGGTTAACGAAACTTTAACAGACATTTTCAAAATTTAAACGACTCCCTCTACCAATCCTTGACAGATGGCGCAGAGCAGGCCTCACTGGCAGACATCCTACGGCTCACGATTTCGATTGTCTTCAATATAAAGAGTTTTCGGGAACACCTCCTCCCGCCCACAGAATGAAAGAAAGGTTTTCGCTCGCCAGGCATTCAATGTGGCATGTCTACTGGAGATGGCACGAGTGCGTCGGTGGGCTAGCATGACCTGTGATGAAGGTTAACGAAACTTTAACAGACATTTTCAAAATTTAAACGACTCCCTCTACCAATCCTTGACAGATGGCGCAGAGCAGGCCTCACTGGCAGACATCCTACGGCTCACGATTTCGATTGTCTTCAATATAAAGAGTTTTCGGGAACACCTCCCTCCCGCCCACAGAATGAAAGAAAAGTTTTCGCTCGCCAGGCATTCAATGTGGCATGTCTACTGGAGATGGCACGAATGCGTCGGTGGGATCGCATGACCTGTGATGAAGGTTAACGAAACTTTAACAGACATTTTCAAAATTTAAACGACTCCCTCTACCAATCCTTGACAGATGGCGCAGAGCAGGCCTCACTGGCAGACATCCTACGGCTCACGATTTCGATTGTCTTCAATATAAAGAGTTTTCGGGAACACCTCCTCCCGCCCACAGAATGAAAGAAAGGTTTTCGCTCGCCAGGCATTCAATGTGGCATGTCTACTGGAGATGGCACGAGTGCGTCGGTGGGCTAGCATGACCTGTGATGAAGGTTAACGAAACTTTAACAGACATTTTCAAAATTTAAACGACTCCCTTTACCAATCCTTGACAGATGGCGCAGAGCAGGCCTCACTGGCAGACATCCTACGGCTCACGGTTTCGATTGTCTTCAATATAAAGAGTTTTCGGGAACACCTCCCTCCCGCCCACAGAATGAAAGAAAAGTTTTCGCTCGCCGGGCATTCAATGTAGCATGTCTACTGGAGATGGCACGAGTGCGTCGGTGGGATCGCATGACCTGTGATGAAGGTTAACGAAACTTTAACAGACATTTTCAAAATTTAAACGACTCCCTCTACCAATCCTTGACAGATGGCGCAGAGCAGGCCTCACTGGCAGACATCCTACGGCTCACGATTTCGATTGTCTTCAATATAAAGAGTTTTCGGGAACACCTCCCTCCCGCCCACAGAATGAAAGAAAGGTTTTCGCTCGCCAGGCATTCAATGTGGCATGTCTACTGGAGATGGCACGAGTGCGTCGGTGGGCTAGCATGACCTGTGATGAAGGTTAACGAAACTTTAACAGACATTTTCAAAATTTAAACGACTCCCTTTACCAATCCTTGACAGATGGCGCAGAGCAGGCCTCACTGGCAGACATCCTACGGCTCACGATTTCGATTGTCTTCAATATAAAGAGTTTTCGGGAACACCTCCCTCCCGCCCACAGAATGAAAGAAAGGTTTTCGCTCGCCAGGCATTCAATGTGGCATGTCTACTGGAGATGGCACGAGTGCGTCGGTGGGCTAGCATGACCTGTGATGAAGGTTAACGAAACTTTAACAGACATTTTCAAAATTTAAACGACTCCCTCTACCAATCCTTGACAGATGGCGCAGAGCAGGCCTCACTGGCAGACATCCTACGGCTCGCGATTTTGATTGTCTTCAATATAAAGAGTTTTCGTGAACACCTCCCTCCCGCCCACAGAATGAAAGAAAAGTTTTCGCTCGCCGGGCATTCAATGTAGCATGTCTACTGGAGATGGCACGAGTGCGTCGGTGGGATCGCATGACCTGTGATGAAGGTTAACGAAACTTTAACAGACATTTTCAAAATTTAAACGACTCCCTCTACCAATCCTTGACAGCTGGCGCAGAGCAGGCCTCACTGGCAGACATCCTACGGCTCACGATTTCGATTGTCTTCAATATAAAGAGTTTTCGGGAACACCTCCTCCCGCCCACAGAATGAAAGAAAAGTTTTCGCTCGCCGGGCATTCAATGTAGCATGTCTACTGGAGATGGCACGAGTGCGTCGGTGGGATCGCATGACCTGTGATGAAGGTTAACGAAACTTTAACAGACATTTTCAAAATTTAAACGACTCCTCTACCAATCCTTGACAGATGGCGCAGAGCAGGCCTCACTGGCAGACATCCTACGGCTCACGATTTCGATTGTCTTCAATATAAAGAGTTTTCGGGAACACCTCCTCCCGCCCACAGAATGAAAGAAAAGTTTTCGCTCGCCGGGCATTCAATGTAGCATGTCTACTGGAGATGGCACGAGTGCGTCGGTGGGATCGCATGACCTGTGATGAAGGTTAACGAAACTTTAACAGACATTTTCAAAATTTAAACGACTCCCTCTACCAATCCTTGACAGATGGCGCAGAGCAGGCCTCACTGGCAGACATCCTACGGCTCACGATTTCGATTGTCTTCAATATAAAGAGTTTTCGGGAACACCTCCCTCCCGCCCACAGAATGAAAGAAAAGTTTTCGCTCGCCGGGCATTCAATGTAGCATGTCTACTGGAGATGGCACGAGTGCGTCGGTGGGATCGCATGACCTGTGATGAAGGTTAACGAAACATTAACAGACATTTTCAAAATTTAAACGACTCCCTGTACCAATCCTTGACAGATGGCGCAGAGCAGGCCTCACTGGCAGACATCCTACGGCTCACGATTTCGATTGTCTTCAATATAAAGAGTTTTCGTGAACACCTCCCTCCCGCCCACAGAATGAAAGAAAAGTTTTCGCTCGCCAGGCATTCAATGTGGCATGTCTACTGGAGATGGCACGAGTGCGTCGGTGGGCTAGCATGACCTGTGATGAAGGTTAACGAAACTTTAACAGACATTTTCAAAATTTAAACGACTCCCTTTACCAATCCTTGACAGATGGCGCAGAGCAGGCCTCACTGGCAGACATCCTACGGCTCACGATTTCGATTGTCTTCAATATAAAGAGTTTTCGGGAACACCTCCCTCCCGCCCACAGAATGAAAGAAAGGTTTTCGCTCGCCAGGCATTCAATGTGGCATGTCTACTGGAGATGGCACGAGTGCGTCGGTGGGCTAGCATGACCTGTGATGAAGGTTAACGAAACTTTAACAGACATTTTCAAAATTTAAACGACTCCCTCTACCAATCCTTGACAGATGGCGCAGAGCAGGCCTCACTGGCAGACATCCTACGGCTCATGATTTTGATTGTCTTCAATATAAAGAGTTTTCGTGAACACCTCCCTCCCGCCCACAGAATGAAAGAAAAGTTTTCGCTCGCCGGGCATTCAATGTAGCATGTCTACTGGAGATGGCACGAGTGCGTCGGTGGGATCGCATGACCTGTGATGAAGGTTAACGAAACTTTAACAGACATTTTCAAAATTTAAACGACTCCCTCTACCAATCCTTGACAGATGGCGCAGAGCAGGCCTCACTGGCAGACATCCTACGGCTCACGATTTCGATTGTCTTCAATATAAAGAGTTTTCGGGAACACCTCCCTCCCGCCCACAGAATGAAAGAAAAGTTTTCGCTCGCCGGGCATTCAATGTAGCATGTCTACTGGAGATGGCACGGGTGCGTCGGTGGGATCGCATGACCTGTGATGAAGGTTAACGAAACTTTGACAGACATTTTCAAAATTTAAACGACTCCTCTACCAATCCTTGACAGATGGCGCAGAGCAGGCCTCACTGGCAGACATCCTACGGCTCACGATTTCGATTGTCTTCAATATAAAGAGTTTTCGGGAACACCTCCCTCCCGCCCACAGAATGAAAGAAAAGTTTTCGCTCGCCGGGCATTCAATGTAGCATGTCTACTGGAGATGGCACGAGTGCGTCGGTGGGATCGCATGACCTGTGATGAAGGTTAACGAAACTTTAACAGACATTTTCAAAATTTAGACGACTCCCTCTACCAATCCTTGACAGATGACGCAGAGCAGGCCTCACTGGCAGACATCCTACGGCTCACGATTCCGATTGTCTTCAATGTAAAGAGTTTTCGGGAACACCTCCCTCCCGCCCACAGAATGAAAGAAAAGTTTTCGCTCGCCAGGCATTCAACGTAGCATGTCTACTGGAGATGGCACGAGTGCGTCGGTGGGATCGCATGACCTGTGATGAAGGTTAACGAAACTTTAACGGACATTTTCAAAATTTAAACGACTCCCTCTACCAATCCTAGACAGATGACGCAGAGCAGGCCTCACTGGCAGACATCCTACGGCTCACGATTTCGATTGTCTTCAATATAAAGAGTTTTCGGGAACACCTCCCTCCCGCCCACAGAATGAAAGAAAAGTTATCGCTCGCCGGGCATTCAATGTAGCATGTCTACTGGAGATGGAACGAGTGCGTCGGCGGGATCGCATGACCTGTGATGAAGGTTAACGAAACTTTAACAGACATTTTCAAAATTTAAACGACTCCCTCTACCAATCCTTGACAGATGACGCAGAGCAGGCCTCACTGGCAGACATCCTACGGCTCACGATTTCGATTGTCTTCAATATAAAGAGTTTTCGGGAACACCTCCCTCCCGCCCACAGAATGAAAGAAAAGTTATCGCTCGCCGGGCATTCAATGTAGCATGTCTACTGGAGATGGAACGAGTGCGTCGGTGGGATCGCATGACCTGTGATGAAGGTTAACGAAACTTTAACGGACATTTTCAAAATTTAAACGACTCCCTCTACCAATCCTAGACAGATGACGCAGAGCAGGCCTCACTGGCAGACATCCTACGGCTCACGATTTCGATTGTCTTCAATATAAAGAGTTTTCGGGAACACCTCCCTCCCGCCCACAGAATGAAAGAAAAGTTATCGCTCGCCGGGCATTCAATGTAGCATGTCTACTGGAGATGGCACGAGTGCGTCGGTGGGATCGCATGACCTGTGATGAAGGTTAACGAAACTTTAACGGACATTTTCAAATTTTAAACGACTCCCTCTACCAATCCTTGACAGATGACGCAGAGCAGGCCTCACTGGCAGACATCCTACGGCTCACGATTTCGATTGTCTTCAATATAAAGAGTTTTCGGGAACACCTCCCTCCCGCCCACAGAATGAAAGAAAAGTTTTCGCTCGCCGGGCATTCAATGTAGCATGTCTACTGGAGATGGAACGAGTGCGTCGGCGGGATCGCATGACCTGTGATGAAGGTTAACGAAACTTTAACAGACATTTTCAAAATTTAAACGACTCCCTCTACCAATCCTTGACAGATGACGCAGAGCAGGCCTCACTGGCAGACATCCTACGGCTCACGATTTCGATTGTCTTCAATATAAAGAGTTTTCGGGAACACCTCCCTCCCGCCCACAGAATGAAAGAAAAGTTATCGCTCGCCGGGCATTCAATGTAGCATGTCTACTGGAGATGGAACGAGTGCGTCGGTGGTATCGCACGACCTGTGATGAAGGTTAACGAAACTTTAACAGACATTTTCAAAATTTAAACGACTCCCTCTACCAATCCTTGACAGCTGGCGCAGAGCAGGCCTCACTGGCAGACATCCTACGGCTCACGATTTCGATTGTCTTCAATATAAAGAGTTTTCGGGAACACCTCCCTCCCGCCCACGGAATGGAAGAAAAGTTTTCGCTCGCCGGGCATTCAATGTAGCATGTCTACTGGAGATGGAACGAGTGCGTCGGCGGGATCGCATGACCTGTGATGAAGGTTAACGAAACTTTAACAGACATTTTCAAAATTTAAACGACTCCCTCTACCAATCCTTGACAGATGACGCAGAGCAGGCCTCACTGGCAGACATCCTACGGCTCACGATTTCGATTTTCTTCAATATAAAGAGTTTTCGGGAACACCTCCCTCCCGCCCACAGAATGAAAGAAAAGTTTTCGTTCGCCAGGCATTCAATGTGGCATGTCTACTGGAGATGGCACGAGTGCGTCGGTGGGATCGCATGACCTGTGATGAAGGTTAACGAAACTTTAACAGACATATTCAAAATTTAAACGACTCCCTCTACCAATCCTTGACAGCTGGCGCAGAGCAGGCCTCACTGGCAGACATCCTACGGCTCACGATTTCGATTGTCTTCAATATAAAGAGTTTTCGGGAACACCTCCCTCCCGCCCACGGAATGGAAGAAAAGTTTTCGCTCGCCGGGCATTCAATGTAGCATGTCTACTGGAGATGGCACGAGTGCGTCGGTGGGATCGCATGACCTGTGATGAAGGTTAACGAAACTTTAACAGACATTTTCAAAATTTAAACGACTCCCTCTACCAATCCTTGACAGCTGGCGCAGAGCAGGCCTCACTGGCAGACATCCTACGGCTCACGATTTCGATTTTCTTCAATATAAAGAGTTTTCGGGAACACCTCCCTCCCGCCCACGGAATGGAAGAAAAGTTTTCGCTCGCCGGGCATTCAATGCAGCATGTCTACTGGAGATGGCACGAGTGCGTCGGTGGGATCGCATGACCTGTGATAAAGGTTAACGAAACTTTAACAGACATTTTCAAAATTTAAACGACTCCCTCTACCAATCCTTGACAGCTGGCGCAGAGCAGGCCTCACTGGCAGACATCCTACGGCTCACGATTTCGATTGTCTTCAATATAAAGAGTTTTCGGGAACACCTCCCTCCCGCCCACGGAATGGAAGAAAAGTTTTCGCTCGCCGGGCATTCAATGTAGCATGTCTACTGGAGATGGCACGAGTGCGTCGGTGGGATCGCATGACCTGTGATAAAGGTTAACGAAACTTTAACAGACATTTTCAAAATTTAAACGACTCCTCTACCAATCCTTGACAGCTGGCGCAGAGCAGGCCTCACTGGCAGACATCCTACGGCTCACGATTTCGATTGTCTTCAATATAAAGAGTTTTCGGGAACACCTCCCTCCCGCCCACGGAATGGAAGAAAGTTTTCGCTCGCCGGGCATTCAATGTAGCATGTCTACTGGAGATGGCACGAGTGCGTCGGTGGGATCGCATGACCTGTGATGAAGGTTAACGAAACTTTAACAGACATTTTCAAAATTTGAACGACTCCTCTACCAATCCTTGACAGATGACGCAGAGCAGGCCTCACTGGCAGACATCCTACGGCTCACGATTTCGATTGTCTTCAATATAAAGAGTTTTCGGGAACACCTCCCTCCCGCCCACAGAATGAAAGAAAAGTTTTCGCTCGCCGGGCATTCAATGTGGCATGTCTACTGGAGATGGCACGAGTGCGTCGGTGGGATCACATGACCTGTGATGAAGGTTAACGAAACTTTAACAGACATTTTCAAAATTTGAACGACTCCCTCTACCAATCCTTGACAGATGACGCAGAGCAGGCCTCACTGGCAGACATCCTACGGCTCACGATGTCGATTGTCTTCAATATAAAGAGTTTTCGGGAACACCTCCCTCCCGCCCACAGAATGAAAGAAAGGTTTTCGCTCGCCAGGCATTCAATGTGGCATGTCTACTGGAGATGGCACGAGTGCGTCGGTGGGATCGCATGACCTGTGATGAAGGTTAACGAAACTTTGACAGACATTTTCAAAATTTAAACGACTCCTCTACCAATCCTTGACAGATGGCGCAGAGCAGGCCTCACTGGCAGACATCCTACGGCTCACGATTTCGATTGTCTTCAATATAAAGAGTTTTCGGGAACACCTCCCTCCCGCCCACAGAATGAAAGAAAAGTTTTCGCTCGCCGGGCATTCAATGTAGCATGTCTACTGGAGATGGCACGAGTGCGTCGGTGGGATCGCATGACCTGTGATGAAGGTTAACGAAACTTTGACAGACATTTTCAAAATTTAAACGACTCCCTCTACCAATCCTTGACAGATGGCGCAGAGCAGGCCTCACTGGCAGACATCCTACGGCTCACGATTTCGATTGTCTTCAATATAAAGAGTTTTCGGGAACACCTCCCTCCCGCCCACAGAATGAAAGAAAGGTTTTCGCTCGCCAGGCATTCAATGTGGCATGTCTACTGGAGATGGCACGAGTGCGTCGGTGGGCTAGCATGACCTGTGATGAAGGTTAACGAAACTTTAACAGACATTTTCAAAATTTAAACGACTCCCTTTACCAATCCTTGACAGATGGCGCAGAGCAGGCCTCACTGGCAGACATCCTACGGCTCACGATTTCGATTGTCTTCAATATAAAGAGTTTTCGGGAACACCTCCCTCCCGCCCACAGAATGAAAGAAAAGTTTTCGCTCGCCGGGCATTCAATGTAGCATGTCTACTGGAGATGGCACGAGTGCGTCGGTGGGATCGCATGACCTGTGATGAAGGTTAACGAAACTTTAACAGACATTTTCAAAATTTAAACGACTCCTCTACCAATCCTTGACAGATGGCGCAGAGCAGGCCTCACTGGCAGACATCCTACGGCTCACGATTTCGATTGTCTTCAATATGAAGAGTTTTCGGGAACACCTCCCTCCCGCCCACAGAATGAAAGAAAAGTTTTCGCTCGCCAGGCATTCAATGTGGCATGTCTACTGGAGATGGCACGAGTGCGTCGGTGGGCTAGCATGACCTGTGATGAAGGTTAACGAAACTTTAACAGACATTTTCAAAATTTAAACGACTCCCTCTACCAATCCTTGACAGATGGCGCAGAGCAGGCCTCACTGGCAGACATCCTACGGCTCACGATTTCGATTGTCTTCAATATAAAGAGTTTTCGGGAACACCTCCCTCCCGCCCACAGAATGAAAGAAAGGTTTTCGCTCGCCAGGCATTCAATGTGGCATGTCTACTGGAGATGGCACGAGTGCGTCGGTGGGCTAGCATGACCTGTGATGAAGGTTAACGAAACTTTAACAGACATTTTCAAAATTTAAACGACTCCCTCTACCAATCCTTGACAGATGGCGCAGAGCAGGCCTCACTGGCAGACATCCTACGGCTCGCGATTTTGATTGTCTTCAATATAAAGAGTTTTCGTGAACACCTCCCTCCCGCCCACAGAATGAAAGAAAAGTTTTCGCTCGCCGGGCATTCAATGTAGCATGTCTACTGGAGATGGCACGAGTGCGTCGGTGGGATCGCATGACCTGTGATGAAGGTTAACGAAACTTTAACAGACATTTTCAAAATTTAAACGACTCCCTCTACCAATCCTTGACAGATGGCGCAGAGCAGGCCTCACTGGCAGACATCCTACGGCTCACGATTTCGATTGTCTTCAATATAAAGAGTTTTCGGGAACACCTCCCTCCCGCCCACAGAATGAAAGAAAAGTTTTCGCTCGCCGGGCATTCAATGTAGCATGTCTACTGGAGATGGCACGAGTGCGTCGGTGGGATCGCATGACCTGTGATGAAGGTTAACGAAACTTTAACAGACATTTTCAAAATTTAAACGACTCCCTCTACCAATCCTTGACAGATGGCGCAGAGCAGGCCTCACTGGCAGACATCCTACGGCTCACGATTTCGATTGTCTTCAATATGAAGAGACACCTCCCTCCCGCCCACAGAATGAAAGAAAAGTTTTCGCTCGCCAGGCATTCAATGTAGCATGTCTACTGGAGATGGCACGAGTGCGTCGGTGGGATCGCATGACCTGTGATGAAGGTTAACGAAACTTTAACAGACATTTTCAAAATTTAAACGACTCCCTCTACCAATCCTTGACAGATGGCGCAGAGCAGGCCTCACTGGCAGACATCCTACGGCTCACGATTTCGATTGTCTTCAATATAAAGAGTTTTCGGGAACACCTCCCTCCCGCCCACAGAATGAAAGAAAAGTTTTCGCTCGCCGGGCATTCAATGTAGCATGTCTACTGGAGATGGCACGAGTGCGTCGGTGGGATCGCATGACCTGTGATGAAGGTTAACGAAACATTAACAGACATTTTCAAAATTTAAACGACTCCCTCTACCAATCCTTGACAGATGGCGCAGAGCAGGCCTCACTGGCAGACATCCTACGGCTCACGATTTCGATTGTCTTCAATATAAAGAGTTTTCGGGAACACCTCCCTCCCGCCCACAGAATGAAAGAAAAGTTTTCGCTCGCCAGGCATTCAATGTAGCATGTCTACTGGAGATGGCACGAGTGCGTCGGTGGGATCGCATGACCTGTGATGAAGGTTAACGAAACTTTAACAGACATTTTCAAAATTTAAACGACTCCTCTAGCAATCCTTGACAGATGGCGCAGAGCAGGCCTCACTGGCAGACATCCTACGGCTCACGATTTCGATTGTCTTCAATATAAAGAGTTTTCGGGAACACCTCCCTCCCGCCCACAGAATGAAAGAAAGGTTTTCGCTCGCCAGGCATTCAATGTGGCATGTCTACTGGAGATGGCACGAGTGCGTCGGTGGGCTCGCATGACCTGTGATGAAGGTTAACGAAACTTTAACAGACATTTTCAAAATTTAGACGACTCCCTCTACCAATCCTTGACAGATGGCGCAGGGCAGGCCTCACTGGCAGACATCCTACGGCTCACGATGTCGATTGTCTTCAATATAAAGAGTTTTCGTGAACACCTCCCTCCCGCCCACAGAATGAAAGAAAAGTTTTCGCTCGCCGGGCATTCAATGTAGCATGTCTACTGGAGATGGCACGAGTGCGTCGGTGGGATCGCATGACCTGTGATGAAGGTTAACGAAACTTTAACAGACATTTTCAAAATTTAAACGACTCCCTCTACCAATCCTTGACAGATGGCGCAGAGCAGGCCTCACTGGCAGACATCCTACGGCTCACGATTTCGATTGTCTTCAATATAAAGAGTTTTCGGGAACACCTCCCTCCCGCCCACAGAATGAAAGAAAAGTTTTCGCTCGCCGGGCATTCAATGTAGCATGTCTACTGGAGATGGAACGAGTGCGTCGGTGGATCGCATGACCTGTGATGAAGGTTAACGAAACTTTAACAGACATTTTCAAAATTTAAACGACTTACCAATCCTTGACAGATGGCGCAGAGCAGGCCTCACTGGCAGACATCCTACGGCTCACGATTTCGATTGTCTTCAATATAAAGAGTTTTCGGGAACACCTCCCTCCCGCCCACAGAATGAAAGAAAAGTTTTCGCTCGCCGGGCATTCAATGTAGCATGTCTACTGGAGATGGCACGAGTGCGTCGGTGGGATCGCATGACCTGTGATGAAGGTTAACGAAACTTTAACAGACATTTTCAAAATTTAAACGACTCCCTCTACCAATCCTTGACAGATGGCGCAGAGCAGGCCTCACTGGCAGACATCCTACGGCTCACGATTTCGATTGTCTTCAATATAAAAGTTTTCGGGAACACCTCCCTCCCGCCCACAGAATGAAAGAAAAGTTTTCGCTCGCCAGGCATTCAATGTAGCATGTCTACTGGAGATGGCACGAGTGCGTCGGTGGGATCGCATGACCTGTGATGAAGGTTAACGAAACTTTAACAGACATTTTCAAAATTTAAACGACTCCTCTACCAATCCTTGACAGATGGCGCAGAGCAGGCCTCACTGGCAGACATCCTACGGCTCACGATTTCGATTGTCTTCAATATAAAGAGTTTTCGGGAACACCTCCTCCCGCCCACAGAATGAAAGAAAAGTTTTCGCTCGCCAGGCATTCAATGTAGCATGTCTACTGGAGATGGCACGAGTGCGTCGGTGGGATCGCATGACCTGTGATGAAGGTTAACGAAACTTTAACAGACATTTTCAAAATTTAAACGACTCCTCTACCAATCCTTGACAGATGGCGCAGAGCAGGCCTCACTGGCAGACATCCTACGGCTCACGATTTCGATTGTCTTCAATATAAAGAGTTTTCGGGAACACCTCCCTCCCGCCCACAGAATGAAAGAAAAGTTTTCGCTCGCCGGGCATTCAATGTAGCATGTCTACTGGAGATGGCACGAGTGCGTCGGTGGGATCGCATGACCTGTGATGAAGGTTAACGAAACTTTAACAGACATTTTCAAAATTTAAACGACTCCCTCTACCAATCCTTGACAGATGGCGCAGAGCAGGCCTCACTGGCAGACATCCTACGGCTCACGATTTCGATTGTCTTCAATATAAAGAGTTTTCGGGAACACCTCCCTCCCGCCCACAGAATGAAAGAAAAGTTTTCGCTCGCCGGGCATTCAATGTAGCATGTCTACTGGAGATGGCACGAGTGCGTCGGTGGGATCGCATGACCTGTGATGAAGGTTAACGAAACTTTAACAGACATTTTCAAAATTTAAACGACTCCCTCTACCAATCCTTGACAGATGGCGCAGAGCAGGCCTCACTGGCAGACATCCTACGGCTCACGATTTCGATTGTCTTCAATATAAAGAGTTTTCGGGAACACCTCCCTCCCGCCCACAGAATGAAAGAAAAGTTTTCGCTCGCCAGGCATTCAATGTAGCATGTCTACTGGAGATGGCACGAGTGCGTCGGTGGGATCGCATGACCTGTGATGAAGGTTAACGAAACTTTAACAGACATTTTCAAAATTTAAACGACTTCTCTACCAATCCTTGACAGATGGCGCAGAGCAGGCCTCACTGGCAGACATCCTACGGCTCACGATTTCGATTGTCTTCAATATAAAGAGTTTTCGGGAACACCTCCCTCCCGCCCACAGAATGAAAGAAGTTTTCGCTCGCCGGGCATTCAATGTAGCATGTCTACTGGAGATGGCACGAGTGCGTCGGTGGGCTCGCATGACCTGTGATGAAGGTTAACGAAACTTTAACAGACATTTTCAAAATTTAAACGACTCCCTCTACCAATCCTTGACAGATGGCGCAGAGCAGGCCTCACTGGCAGACATCCTACGGCTCACGATTTCGATTGTCTTCAATATAAAGAGTTTTGGGGAACACCTCCTCCCGCCCACAGAATGAAAGAAAAAGTTTTCGCTCGCCAGGCATTCAATGTAGCATGTCTACTGGAGATGGCACGAGTGCGTCGGTGGGATCGCATGACCTGTGATGAAGGTTAACGAAACTTTAACAGACATTTTCAAAATTTAAACGACTCCCTCTACCAATCCTTGACAGATGGCGCAGAGCAGACCTCACTGGCAGACATGCTACAGCTCACGATTTCGATTGTCTTCAATATAAAGAGTTTTCACACTTGATGATATGAAGAAAAGTTTTCGCTCGCCAGGCATTCAATGTAGCATGTCTACTGGAGATGGCACGAGTGCGTCGGTGGGATCATGACCTGTGATGAAGGTTAACGAAACTTTAACAGACATTTTCAAAATTTAAACGATCCTCTACCAATCATCTGGACAGATGGCGCAGAGCAGGCATTTCACTGGAGACAGCTACGTCTTCGATTGTCTTCAATATAAAGAGTTTTCAGGAACATCCCGCCCACAGAATGAAAGAAAAGTTTTCGCTCGCCGGGCATTCAACTGTGCATGTCTACTGGAAATGGCACAGTGCGTCAAGGATCGCATGACCTGTGATGAAGGACGAAACTTTAACAGATCAAAATTTTAAACGACTCCCTCTACCAATCCTTGACAGATGGCGCAGAGCAGGCCTCACTGGCAGACATCCTACAGTCACGATTTCGATTGTCTTCAATATAAAGAGTTTTCACACCTCCTCAGAATGAAAGAAAAGTTTTCGCTCGCCGGGCTTTCAATCATGTCTACTGGAGATGGCACGAGTGCGTCGGTGGGATCGCATGACCTGTGATGAAGGTTAACGAAACTTTAACAGACATTTTCAAAATTTAAACGACTCCTCTACCAATCCTTGACAGATGGCGCAGAGCAGGCCTCACTGGCAGACATCCTACGGCTCACGATTTCGATTGTCTTCAATATAAAGAGTTTTCAGGAACACCTCCCTCCCGCCCACAGAATGAAAGAAAAGTTTTCGCTCGCCAGGCATTCAATGTAGCATGTCTACTGGAGATGGCACGAGTGCGTCGGTGGGATCGCATGACCTGTGATGAAGGTTAACGAAACTTTAACAGACATTTTCAAAATTTAAACGACTCCCTCTACCAATCCTTGACAGATGGCGCAGAGCAGGCCTCACTGGCAGACATCCTACGGCTCACGATTTCGATTGTCTTCAATATAAAGAGTTTTCGGGAACACCTCCCTCCCGCCCACAGAATGAAAGAAAAGTTTTCGCTCGCCAGGCATTCAATGTAGCATGTCTACTGGAGATGGCACGAGTGCGTCGGTGGGATCGCATGACCTGTGATGAAGGTTAACGAAACTTTAACAGACATTTTCAAAATTTAAACGACTCCCTCTACCAATCCTTGACAGATGGCGCAGAGCAGGCCTCACTGGCAGACATCCTACGGCTCACGATTTCGATTGTCTTCAATATAAAGAGTTTTCGGGAACACCTCCCTCCCGCCCACAGAATGAAAGAAAAGTTTTCGCTCGCCAGGCATTCAATGTAGCATGTCTACTGGAGATGGCACGAGTGCGTCGGTGGGATCGCATGACCTGTGATGAAGGTTAACGAAACTTTAACAGACATTTTCAAAATTTAAACGACTCCCTCTACCAATCCTTGACAGATGGCGCAGAGCAGGCCTCACTGGCAGACATCCTACGGCTCACGATTTCGATTGTCTTCAATATAAAGAGTTTTCGGGAACACCTCCCTCCCGCCCACAGAATGAAAGAAAAGTTTTCGCTCGCCAGGCATTCATGTAGCATGTCTACTGGAGATTTTTGTATATTGAACCATGAAGTTGAGGAGAATCGAGGCGAAAAACGTCTAATAGGAGTTGAATGGAATTGAAATGAATCTTCTGAGAGACACCACGGATCCTCTAGGAACGTCTTCTAGCCCTTTTGAACGCGACCGAAATCCTTCTGAGGTTGAGATAGAGGGCGAGCAGTATTGGAAAGTATCTTGAGGTCCTTCGCAGTTGACACCCATACCGAAACTTTTCTCACACCATTTCACGAGGTTCCCAAGCAAGCGCCTGTTGAGTTCCTAAACGATTTTCGGCGAAACAAACTGTGAAATTAAAGAGGATCTGAGTTACCACAGCCTTTTTTGTAGATTGAACCATGAAGTTGAGGAGAATCGAGGCGGAAAACGTCTAATAGGAGTTGAATGGAATTGAAATGAATCTTCTGAGAGACACCACGGATCCTCTAGGAACGTCTTCTAGCCCTTTTGAACGCGACCGAAATCCTTCTGAGGTTGAGATAGAGGGCGAGCAGTATTGGAAAGTATCTTGAGGTCCTTCGCAGTTGACACCCATACCGAAACTTTTCTCACACCATTTCACGAGGTTCCCAAGCAAGCGCCTGTTGAGTTCCTAAACGATTTTCGGCGAAACAAACTGTGAAATTAAAGAGGATCTGAGTTACCACAGCCTTTTTTGTAGATTGAACCATGAAGTTGAGGAGAATCGAGGCGAAAAACGTCTAATAGGAGTTGAATGGAATTGAAATGAATCTTCTGAGAGACACCACGGATCCTCTAGGAACGTCTTCTAGCCCTTTTGAACGCGACCGAAATCCTTCTGAGGTTGAGATAGAGGGCGAGCAGTATTGGAAAGTATCTTGAGGTCCTTCGCAGTTGACACCCATACCGAAACTTTTCTCACACCATTTCACGAGGTTCCCAAGCAAGCGCCTGTTGAGTTCCTAAACGATTTTTGGCGAAACAAACTGTGAAATTAAAGAGGATCTGGGTTACCACAGCCTTTTTGTAGATTGAACCATGAAGTTGAGGAGAATCGAGGCGAAAAACGTCTAATAGGAGTTGAATGGAATTGAAATGAATCTTCTGAGAGACACCACGGATCCTCTAGGAACGTCTTCTAGCCCTTTTGAACGCGACCGAAATCCTTCTGAGGTTGAGATAGAGGGCGAGCAGTATTGGAAAGTATCTTGAGGTCCTTCGCAGTTGACACCCATACCGAAACTTTTCTCACACCATTTCACGAGGTTCCCAAGCAAGCGCCTGTTGAGTTCCTAAACGATTTTCGGCGAAACAAACTGTGAAATTAAAGAGGATCTGAGTTACCACAGCCTTTTTGTAGATTGAACCATGAAGTTGAGGAGAATCGAGGCGAAAAACATCTAATAGGAGTTGAATGGAATTGAAATGAATCTTCTGAGAGACACCACGGATCCTCTAGGAACGTCTTCTAGCCCTTTTGAACGCGACCGAAATCCTTCTGAGGTTGAGATAGAGGGCGAGCAGTATTGGAAAGTATCTTGAGGTCCTTCGCAGTTGACACCCATACCGAAACTTTTTCTCACACCATTTCACGAGGTTCCCAAGCAAGCGCCTGTTGAGTTCCTAAACGATTTTTGGCGAAACAAACTGTGAAATTAAAGAGGATCTGAGTTACCACAGCCTTTTTGTAGATTGAACCATGAAGTTGAGGAGAATCGAGGCGAAAACGTCTAATAGGAGTTGAATGGAATTGAAATGAATCTTCTGAGAGCCACCACGGATCCTCTAGGAACGTCTTCTAGCCCTTTTGAACGCGACCGAAATCCTTCTGAGGTTGAGATAGAGGGCGAGCAGTATTGGAAAGTATCTTGAGGTCCTTCGCAGTTGACACCCATACCGAAACTTTTCTCACACCATTTCACGAGGTTCCCAAGCAAGCGCCTGTTGAGTTCCTAAACGATTTTTGGCGAAACAAACTGTGAAATTAAAGAGGATCTGGGTTACCACAGCCTTTTTGTAGATTGAACCATGAAGTTGAGGAGAATCGAGGCGAAAAACGTCTAATAGGAGTTGAATGGAATTGAAATGAATCTTCTGAGAGACACCACGGATCCTCTAGGAACGTCTTCTAGCCCTTTTGAACGCGACCGAAATCCTTCTGAGGTTGAGATAGAGGGCGAGCAGTATTGAAAAGTATCTTGAGGTCCTTCGCAGTTGACACCCATACCGAAACTTTTCTCACACCATTTCACGAGGTTCCCAAGCAAGCGCCTTTTGAGTTCCTAAACGATTTTTGGCGAAACAAACTGTGAAATTAAAGAGGATCTGGGTTACCACAGCCTTTTTGTAGATTGAACCATGAAGTTGAGGAGAATCGAGGCGAAAAACGTCTAATAGGAGTTGAATGGAATTGAAATGAATCTTCTGAGAGACACCACGGATCCTCTAGGAACGTCTTCTAGCCCTTTGAAAGCGACCGAAATCCTTCTGAGGTTGAGATAGAGGGCGAGCAGTATTGGAAAGTATCTTGAGGTCCTTCGCAGTTGACACCCATACCGAAACTTTTCTCACACCATTTCACGAGATTCCCAAGCAAGCGCCTGTTGAGTTCCTAAACGATTTTTGGCGAAACAAACTGTGAAATTAAAGAGGATCTGGGTTACCACAGCCTTTTTTGTAGATTGAACCATGAAGTTGAGGAGAATCGAGGCGAAAAACGTCTAATAGGAGTTGAATGGAATTGAAATGAATCTTCTGAGAGACACCACGGATCCTCTAGGAACGTCTTCTAGCCCTTTTGAACGCGACCGAAATCCTTCTGAGGTTGAGATAGAGGGCGAGCAGTATTGGAAAGTATCTTGAGGTCCTTCGCAGTTGACACCCATACCGAAACTTTTCTCACACCATTTCACGAGGTTCCCAAGCAAGCGCCTGTTGAGTTCCTAAACGATTTTTGGCGAAACAAACTGTGAAATTAAAGAGGATCTGGGTTACCACAGCCTTTTTTGTAGATTGAACCATGAAGTTGAGGAGAATCGAGGCGAAAAACGTCTAATAGGAGTTGAATGGAATTGAAATGAATCTTCTGAGAGACACCACGGATCCTCTAGGAACGTCTTCTAGCCCTTTTGAACGCGACCGAAATCCTTCTGAGGTTGAGATAGAGGGCGAGCAGTATTGGAAAGTATCTTGAGGTCCTTCGCAGTTGACACCCATACCGAAACTTTTCTCACACCATTTCACGAGGTTCCCAAGCAAGCGCCTGTTGAGTTCCTAAACGATTTTTGGCGAAACAAACTGTGAAATTAAAGAGGATCTGGGTTACCACAGCCTTTTTGTAGATTGAACCATGAAGTTGAGGAGAATCGAGGCGAAAAACGTCTAATAGGAGTTGAATGGAATTGAAATGAATCTTCTGAGAGACACCACGGATCCTCTAGGAACGTCTTCTAGCCCTTTTGAACGCGACCGAAATCCTTCTGAGGTTGAGATAGAGGGCGAGCAGTATTGAAAAGTATCTTGAGGTCCTTCGCAGTTGACACCCATACCGAAACTTTTCTCACACCATTTCACGAGGTTCCCAAGCAAGCGCCTGTTGAGTTCCTAAACGATTTTTGGCGAAACAAACTGTGAAATTGAAGAGGATCTGGGTTACCACAGCCTTTTTGGGAGATTGGACCATGAAGTTGAGGAGGATCGAGGGGAAAGACGTCTAATAGGAGTTGAATGGAATTGAAATGAATCTTCTGAGAGACACCACGGATCCTCTAGGAACGTCTTCTAGCCCTTTTGAACGCGACCGAAATCCTTCTGAGGTTGAGATAGAGGGCGAGCAGTATTGAAAAGTATCTTGAGGTCCTTCGCAGTTGACACCCATACCGAAACTTTTCTCACACCATTTCACGAGGTTCCCAAGCAAGCGCCTTTTGAGTTCCTAAACGATTTTTGGCGAAACAAACTGTGAAATTAAAGAGGATCTGGGTTACTACAGCCTTTTTGTAGATTGAACCATGAAGTTGAGGAGAATCGAGGCGAAAAACGTCTAATAGGAGTTGAATGGAATTGAAATGAATCTTCTGAGAGACACCACGGATCCTCTAGGAACGTCTTCTAGCCCTTTGAACGCGACCGAAATCCTTCTGAGGTTGAGATAGAGGGCGAGCAGTATTGGAAAGTATCTTGAGGTCCTTCGCAGTTGACACCCATACCGAAACTTTTCTCACACCATTTCACGAGGTTCCCAAGCAAGCGCCTGTTGAGTTCCTAAACGATTTTTGGCGAAACAAACTGTGAAATTAAAGAGGATCTGAGTTACCACAGCCTTTTTGTAGATTGAACCATGAAGTTGAGGAGAATCGAGGCGAAAAACGTCTAATAGGAGTTGAATGGAATTGAAATGAATCTTCTGAGAGACACCACGGATCCTCTAGGAACGTCTTCTAGCCCTTTTGAACGCGACCGAAATCCTTCTGAGGTTGAGATAGAGGGCGAGCAGTATTGAAAAGTATCTTGAGGTCCTTCGCAGTTGACACCCATACCGAAACTTTTCTCACACCATTTCACGAGGTTCCCAAGCAAGCGCCTTTTGAGTTCCTAAACGATTTTTGGCGAAACAAACTGTGAAATTAAAGAGGATCTGGGTTACCACAGCCTTTCTTGTAGATTGAACCATGAAGTTGAGGAGAATCGAGGCGAAAAACGTCTAATAGGAGTTGAATGGAATTGAAATGAATCTTCTGAGAGACACCACGGATCCTCTAGGAACGTCTTCTAGCCCTTTTGAACGCGACCGAAATCCTTCTGAGGTTGAGATAGAGGGCGAGCAGTATTGGAAAGTATCTTGAGGTCCTTCGCAGTTGACACCCATACCGAAACTTTTCTCACACCATTTCACGAGGTTCCCAAGCAAGCGCCTTTTGAGTTCCTAAACGATTTTTGGCGAAACAAACTGTGAAATTAAAGAGGATCTGGGTTACCACAGCCTTTCTTGTAGATTGAACCATGAAGTTGAGGAGAATCGAGGCGAAAAACGTCTAATAGGAGTTGAATGGAATTGAAATGAATCTTCTGAGAGACACCACGGATCCTCTAGGAACGTCTTCTAGCCCTTTTGAACGCGACCGAAATCCTTCTGAGGTTGAGATAGAGGGCGAGCAGTATTGGAAAGTATCTTGAGGTCCTTCGCAGTTGACACCCATACCGAAACTTTTCTCACACCATTTCACGAGGTTCCCAAGCAAGCGCCTGTTGAGTTCCTAAACGATTTTCGGCGAAACAAACTGTGAAATTAAAGAGGATCTGAGTTACCACAGCCTTTTTTGTAGATTGAACCATGAAGTTGAGGAGAATCGAGGCGAAAAACGTCTAATAGGAGTTGAATGGAATTGAAATGAATCTTCTGAGAGACACCACGGATCCTCTAGGAACGTCTTCTAGCCCTTTGAACGCGACCGAAATCCTTCTGAGGTTGAGATAGAGGGCGAGCAGTATTGGAAAGTATCTTGAGGTCCTTCGCAGTTGACACCCATACCGAAACTTTTCTCACACCATTTCACGAGGTTCCCAAGCAAGCGCCTGTTGAGTTCCTAAACGATTTTTGGCGAAACAAACTGTGAAATTGAAGAGGATCTGGGTTACCACAGTTGTAGATTGAACCATGAAGTTGAGGAGAATCGAGGCGAAAAACGTCTAATAGGAGTTGAATGGAATTGAAATGAATCTTCTGAGAGACACCACGGATCCTCTAGGAACGTCTTCTAGCCCTTTTGAACGCGACCGAAATCCTTCTGAGGTTGAGATAGAGGGCGAGCAGTATTGAAAAGTATCTTGAGGTCCTTCGCAGTTGACACCCATACCGAAACTTTTCTCACACCATTTCACGAGGTTCCCAAGCAAGCGCCTTTTGAGTTCCTAAACGATTTTTGGCGAAACAAACTCTGAAATTAAAGAGGATCTGGGTTACCACAGCCTTTTTGTAGATTGAACCATGAAGTTGAGGAGAATCGAGGCGAAAAACGTCTAATAGGAGTTGAATGGAATTGAAATGAATCTTCTGAGAGACACCACGGATCCTCTAGGAACGTCTTCTAGCCCTTTTGAACGCGACCGAAATCCTTCTGAGGTTGAGATAGAGGGCGAGCAGTATTGGAAAGTATCTTGAGGTCCTTCGCAGTTGACACCCATACCGAAACTTTTCTCACACCATTTCACGAGGTTCCCATGCAAGCGCCTGTTGAGTTCCTAAACGAGTTTTGGCGAAACAAACTGTGAAATTAAAGAGGATCTGGGTTACCACAGCCTTTTTGTAGATTGAACCATGAAGTTGAGGAGAATCGAGGCGAAAAACGTCTAATAGGAGTTGAATGGAATTGAAATGAATCTTCTGAGAGACACCACGGATCCTCTAGGAACGTCTTCTAGCCCTTTGAACGCGACCGAAATCCTTCTGAGGTTGAGATAGAGGGCGAGCAGTATTGAAAAGTATCTTGAGGTCCTTCGCAGTTGACACCCATACCGAAACTTTTCTCACACCATTTCACGAGGTTCCCAAGCAAGCGCCTGTTGAGTTCCTAAACGATTTTCGGCGAAACAAACTGTGAAATTAAAGAGGATCTGAGTTACCACAGCCTTTTTGTAGATTGAACCATGAAGTTGAGGAGAATCGAGGCGAAAAACGTCTAATAGGAGTTGAATGGAATTGAAATGAATCTTCTGAGAGACACCACGGATCCTCTAGGAACGTCTTCTAGCCCTTTTGAACGCGACCGAAATCCTTCTGAGGTTGAGATAGAGGGCGAGCAGTATTGAAAAGTATCTTGAGGTCCTTCGCAGTTGACACCCATACCGAAACTTTTCTCACACCATTTCACGAGGTTCCCAAGCAAGCGCCTGTTGAGTTCCTAAACGATTTTTGGCGAAACAAACTGTGAAATTAAAGAGGATCTGGGTTACCACAGCCTTTTTGTAGATTGAACAATGAAGTTGAGGAGAATCGAGGCGAAAAACGTCTAATAGGAGTTGAATGGAATTGAAATGAATCTTCTGAGAGACACCACGGATCCTCTAGGAACGTCTTCTAGCCCTTTTGAACGCGACCGAAATCCTTCTGAGGTTGAGATAGAGGGCGAGCAGTATTGGAAAGTATCTTGAGGTCCTTCGCAGTTGACACCCATACCGAAACTTTTCTCACACCATTTCACGAGGTTCCCAAGCAAGCGCCTGTTGAGTTCCTAAACGATTTTCGGCGAAACAAACTGTGAAATTAAAGAGGATCTGAGTTACCACAGCCTTTTTTGTAGATTGAACCATGAAGTTGAGGAGAATCGAGGCGAAAAACGTCTAATAGGAGTTGAATGGAATTGAAATGAATCTTCTGAGAGACACCACGGATCCTCTAGGAACGTCTTCTAGCCCTTTTGAACGCGGCCGATATCCTTCTGAGGTTGAGATAGAGGGCGAGCAGTATTGGAAAGTATCTTGAGGTCCTTCGCAGTTGACACCCATACCGAAACTTTTCTCACACCATTTCACGAGGTTCCCAAGCAAGCGCCTGTTGAGTTCCTAAACGATTTTCGGCGAAACAAACTGTGAAATTAAAGAGGATCTGGGTTACCACAGCCTTTTTTGTAGATTGAACCATGAAGTTGAGGAGAATCGAGGCGAAAAACGTCTAATAGGAGTTGAATGGAATTGAAATGAATCTTCTGAGAGACACCACGGATCCTCTAGGAACGTCTTCTAGCCCTTTTGAACGCGACCGAAATCCTTCTGAGGTTGAGATAGAGGGCGAGCAGTATTGAAAAGTATCTTGAGGTCCTTCGCAGTTGACACCCATACCGAAACTTTTCTCACACCATTTCACGAGGTTCCCAAGCAAGCGCCTGTTGAGTTCCTAAACGATTTTCGGCGAAACAAACTGTGAAATTAAAGAGGATCTGAGTTACCACAGCCTTTTTGTAGATTGAACCATGAAGTTGAGGAGAATCGAGGCGAAAAACGTCTAATAGGAGTTGAATGGAATTGAAATGAATCTTCTGAGAGACACCACGGATCCTCTAGGAACGTCTTCTAGCCCTTTTGAACGCGACCGAAATCCTTCTGAGGTTGAGATAGAGGGCGAGCAGTATTGAAAAGTATCTTGAGGTCCTTCGCAGTTGACACCCATACCGAAACTTTTCTCACACCATTTCACGAGGT